>JAQMCX010000057.1:9007096-9044754 GCA_029814765.1 Acanthurus leucopareius | reverse complement strand
CCCCCCCCCCCCCCCCCCCCCCCCCCCCCCCCCCCCCCCCCCCCCCCCCCCCCCCCCCCCCCCCCCCCCCCGCATTTTGTCAAGAGTCTGCTTGCGTTGACCTTTTGAATTGTCCTCCAGGCAGTTCAGGATCAACTGCCAGATTTGCCCAGGAGAGAGGCGGACGAGCAGACACATGAGAAAAGAGAGGAAGGAAGGAAGATGTACTCTTTTTTTGTTCGCCTCAGTCTGTTTGTCTTAACGCATAATAACTTCAAAAAGGCTCCAGTTCTTGTTCGTTTTGTGACTGAACAGAAGCAGTGGGGGAAAAAAACCAACAATGGGGGAACACACAATGGGTGTAGACCATAATTGCAATCTAAAAACACTTCTGTAAAATCAAACACATTGTGACCTTGAAGTGAGCGTAGCTGACTGACAGTGAGCTTCTCTGTGTTATATATATATTTTTTTTTTTTAAAGCGTCATTTCACAGCAAGTGTGCATTCTTTTTGGGTCATTTTATTGCTAGAGTACAAAGTGTTCCTGATATTTTAGGAGCAAAAGCACTCAGATCATTAGTAAGTCCGAATTTTGACTTTCTGACCACTAAGTGGAAACTTCTAAAGAACCCTTAAAGGCAACAGACCTTTTATAATACCACAGCAAGTGAGTTCGCTGATTACCTCCTCCTCAATGCTTGAAAGTGTACTAATCAGTTTAATCACCCACTTAAGTCATGCAAACTCTCAGTTCTGCATGGTACATGGCTAAGCATGCATGCAAGAGGCTGTAGCAGATGTAGGTCCAAAATAATAACTAAGCATGTTGGAGAATTATTGCAGAGACATTTATTTCAAAAAGTCCAAGCCAAATCATCATGAACCACTCAGCATTAGAAAAAAATGCTTCCTGTGTCGGCATGGACAAACTCTGTCCAACCAACCGTCCGTCCAAACCACAGACAGACAGACAGTCAGAGGAAATGTGCTGCAGTCTGGCAATGAAAATTCATCATGTATTTTCCCCCAATCTTGATCGAATGGCTGAAATTAGTAACTTATTAAAAGAGATTAGTTCAGCTTTAACTGCCAGAAATGCCAATGAACAGGATAATTGCAAATGTGTCTTTTAATGCATTCTGGATTGTTAAAATTCATAAGATTCCCTCAAAGCTGAGCAATTAGACACTGATGAACTTGCAGTCCGACTCTGCTTTTCGGTCCAAGAAGTGATTTTTTTTTTCTTTTCCTTTGGAGGCGGGGTGGGGGGTGTGCTTCACCTAGCAGAGCAAAAACTGTGCAGCCAAATAAAATACTGTATATCTGGGATAGGAGCTTGTTGCAAAAGATCGTCCTCCCAGCCTCCACTTGCACGGCATGTGTGCGCGAGGATCAGACCACCCCTGAGGCTCTAAAGGTCAATCAAGGATATAATCAACCATGCGGTCAGGCTACAACCTCTATCACAGACAGATAAACTAGATAACCAAGAAGCCCTGATTAATGTAGCTTCCATTTGGAGTGTAAAAAAAAAAAGTTCCTCACCAATGAGCCATGCATCACCATTAGCAGTCTGGTTAAAGTGCAAGCCCACTGTTCTGCAGACTGAGCGTGTCAAAGGGCCCACCAGCCCAGCAAGAGTCTGCATTTGGCCCATTGAGACTGGCATCATAAGTTAACTGCATACGAATCATGAGAGAAATGATTGTAATTGTGATATGTAAACAGTATGAGGTTGCAAATTGATATCCATGTTTTTTTTTCTTGCTCCAGTGGTGCATTGCAGGGCAGCAATCACCTGGAAACACCTTTCTCAATTGCGTCTGTGCTATGTGTCTGTATTGTGTGTCTTGTGGCTCACATGGGAGTTTGTAGCTGACGAACAGCTACGAGGAGCAGACTGGTTCACTGCCAGCGTCTGGAACGTACTGCAGATCAGGAAAGCTGAGAAAATACACAGTGTGACCATGTGGAGAAAGAGGCCGGGACCTTGTTGTTGTCCTGCTCAGCTTTCACTTCAGGGTGTTGCAGAAATCCATAAACTTTGCCCTCTGGCACACAGTAGCACTTTATCAGCCAGTCACAACACATGGCACTGAAGACATGCTTTCTCCCTGCAGCACAATTAGCCAAGAGTTTGAATAACAGCAAATACAATATTGATAAGTGCTGAACTTCGCAGTGGATTTCATATCACCATCCGTCATGATCGACAAATAGGCTATTTTCTTCATTAGGTATGTGAAATATAACTGTATATTTGTCAGCGAGGCTGCTTAGACAGAAGATACCAATACTAATTGCCTTTTTAAGTCTAAATTTTGCATGCAAGTGCAGATTGTACTTAATAAGTTTTGTAACTACCAGATTTAGCATAAAATTCAAATTCTCTCAGAGGCTCTCAGCCTCCACAGATTTAGACTTTACCTCATCGCTATTCGTGTCTCTCTCAGCACAAATTCACATTTTAAAAAAAATATATAAATGCTGAAATGGAGACATTCATGAATTAACATTTACATAATATTTAATTATGTGCATGTTATATCAACTGCTGAGCATATGTTCAGATTTAACTCAGGTGCGACTCTCAGACATGACGACTCCAGACAATACACACATGGCTTCCCGTCGCTGTCCTACATTCAACTCCTACAGGGCATTCACACACTCCTCTGTATGAGCCTGCCCATTTATTTCACTGCAGCATCCAGGCCTTGAGGGCTACATCCCAGTTCACTGATACACTGAGCAATACCACCACAGACAAAGATGAGAACACATGGTCATGACACATCCATCATGACAGTGCAATTGTATGCAAAACTGAATTTTTTAGTGTCCCTTGAACTGTGAAAAGAGTTTAGGTTTAAAGGCTCCATGTCCAGATCCATCTGAGCTTCTCTGCAGGGATGCTTAAAACATTATCTTGGCCTTAGCCTTGACCTACTCTTTGTCCTGCCTCTCAACACCCCAGGAGGAAAAAGATAAAATAGAACAAATTAATGGGGCTCCATTAAATCTTTTTCTGTACGCCCCTTCTAACTGAAAAGCTAAATTTAACACTGCTGCAAAGGAAAGACAACCTCTAAAAATTGTTTTCCCATCTTCCGCTAACACAGAATAGGGTTCATTTATGGCCCCTAAGATACTGAAAATGGCTAAATGGGGAGAGAAAATGAATGAGCGAAAAAATAAATAAATAAATAAATAAATAAGGTGTGAATAGTTCCCTTTTTTCCAGGAATACACAGCAAATCTAACTGGCTAATGAGACCTGAGACAGAAGTTTTTCTCAGAGGCAAAGCAGCTTTGTGTCTGACATTCAGAGGAGGAGAAGACAATCCGGCGACAGGCTAGTTTTCTGATTAGATTTTCATTAGCTCCTTGTTATCAATGACTGATCCCATTAACATGTCAGCATGGCGACAAGCCCCTGTGGCAAACTGAGCGGCGTCCGGGAATGGAGGGCGCAACCGCATAATGACGCATGCCACGGTTTGGTCATCTGTCTTGACATGAAGCTAATGAGCTAGTCACGAGAGGAAATGAGTGACAGTTGGTAAATGTTGACATGCTTGAAAGTCCAATGTACATTCGGAGAATTATTTATTAATAAAAACAAAACACAAATGTCCCACTGAATGTATTTGAACATTTTTTTTTTTTTTTAGTTTCCATAGCTCTGCTCAGAGTCAACATTGTAGTGATTTAATTGTATGGCTCTAGGCACACTGTATCCCAGGATATTACAGTCAACAGTGATAAATCAGCATAATAAGCCATTCAAGCAAAACAACAGTATATACAATCTGCTCATTTTCTTCCTCCACAAACACACAAACATACAGTTTGCTCTCACACAAATACAGGGAATCTTGAAATTTGTGTCACCATGGTGTCAACAGATGCAGCTTAAATGGCCTGCAGCATGCATTTTAGTAATTACTTTGCTTGTTTAAAAGAGCCCTCACCAGTGCCATCAGCAAAGTTGTCCACCCACACCATCCCTCCCTAACGCTTAAGTCCCAATAACTCTGCCAGCTCTCTCCCCTGTGGATGTAAACACAGTTACAGTCCTCCGACATTGACAAAGCCTCACTCTGGCTCTGCAGGTTTGTATTGTAGATGCACATCGCCCCGTCCTCAATCGATGCGTATCGTTTTTTTTTTTTTTTGAGCTGTGCCCACTAAATGAACGGCGTGAACAATAGCGTTGCCATGTGGTGTTGTGCAAAAAAGAGAGATTGTGTCCACTGTGCCACAGGAGGACTTTAGAGGCTGATGGATGGACAGGTGCCAAGCTCAGTCCAAGACGAGGCCACAGAATAGTGCCGGGTAGATAAATCTGAGGCCGACACTGATAGGCCGCAGAGTCATCATAATGACAGGCAGGCTGGAGCCAAAGGCAGGAGGCTGCAGTTGCGCCCATCCCAGAGGTGTAATGTGCTTGTGATTAACTGTCAATCCCCTCCTGTTTGGTGGGCAGACGTTCTATCTCAGTAAGAACCACTCATCATCGTGACAGCTACTGTAGCCCTGACCTTGGCCTCTACCAAGAACGCTGCAGACATTTTCTGAGGAATTCCCAGAGACGTATAGAATTAACACACAACCATTAAAAAAAATTATGTTCTTTCTCACATATTCAATAAAGTGATGGAAGTGAGCTATGGCACAAGTCAGGAGCAGCAGCATTGTGGAGGGGGATTGTGTCATAGTGTCTTTATTATTCAACATATTTTGACATGTCGAAGCAAGCAAAGCACGGTTGTAAATGCTAAAGTTAATCATGACTGAATTTCATTTTGCTGTCACAGGTTTGGTTTCACAGGGGTATCTAGGTCTGGTCTTTAGTGTAAAGCAAGAGCTAAGTTCTTACAAAGACTCTGATTTTGGCTCAGATCTAGCTAATAAATATCCAGAGAGGCACCTACATTCAACTGTCAAAGTAGACAAAGCTGTCTAGTTCTTAACTATCTCAAGATGGAAAAACACCATAAATTCTGCTATAAATTCTCTTTTTTCAATCCAAAACACATGTAAATGAAGCACAGCTTTGCTCACTCCATCAGAAAATGTTTGCTCTTTCTAAGAATTCAACAGTTACAAGTCATTTTTCACAAGAAAGTTCAGCACAGAGCGAAACAAAACTTAAACTTCCAGTAACACAAAATTGTGCAACAGGGCTGAAATTGTGTGGCTTCCTAATGTGGCGGGATGAGACTAACTCATTAGTCAGACTCAGGACAGTTTCCATGGAACAGTAAAAATGACTGATGGTGTCCTCAGCTGTATATTTCTAGTGGGTTGCTGCAGTCTCTAAAAGCTGTTTCCTTTCTCATTACTCGCTCCACAGCTTTGTTAGCGAACCATATTTTATGAGTCATGTTTTCTTGTTTATCCAGAATTCACAGAAAATTAAAGGTACTTAAGATAGTTAAGAACTAAACAGCTTTGTGCAACCGATGGATTTAGACGTCAGTATGCAGTCTGACCATCAGCAAGAGCTATGAAACAAAGTCCAAGTCAGTTTTGAGAAACGGGCCCCTGATGTTATGCAGGTTTGCTCACTGTTACGCTGTCACGGCTTACTGGGACACTTGAACAGAATGAAGCCATTGTTACTGTTTTAAGTAACACCTGAGCTTTTTTTTAACGATGACAAGTCAAGATGTCTGCAGTGAAAACGGTCTGTAGCTTAAAGAGTCAGACACACACAATCCCTCTAATCAACAGGTCACCTCACTTCTTTTCATTAAAATACTAATTCAAAAAGCAGCGTCAAGGTCACTGTCAACCATTTCCACTGAAGTTACTCTCTCTGCTTTCTTCTAATAAAATTCTAATATTAATGTTTTTTCCCTTTTTTTTCTTTGCTGTAAGCTCCAATAACAGAATTCAATTCTCCTCTCCTGTATGGGGGAGCAGGCAATTAGTGTACAAAACACAGGCAGAAACCTAAGCTTAAACTGTGGTATCTGCTGCAGCACAGCACAAGGCTCTTTTAAAAAATGTGTATTTAATTACACGAGAAACACTACAACATTTCAGAGCCAAATTGGCTCTTTGTCAGGTTTCAAGACTGGGGCAAAGGCAGAAATATCAGATTTATCTCCAAACGCTGAGCAAATAAAAACAAACTATGTGCATGGCTGGATACCAGGAAAGGTGAGTGAGAAATGTGCGCGGATGCAGTTTGGGTGAACTGAAGCTCATTTTTCTGGTGTTCAACAAAAGTCTCATGCCAGAATCCAACCGTTGATGGTTATGTGGTCAAACACGTCAACCGTCAGGCTATATGACCACTGGACTGAATCTTTTTTTAACAGTGCCTTTGATCCACTGAAGGGTCCCATTATGCTACATCAACGTGTACAATGCCAGTGCATTTATCGCTGACTCAGGCTTATCGAAATGGAACGAAGCCATTAATACTAGTTAACAGGACCCAGTTTTTTAACAGTTTTCCCGTTATGACCTGTTAAAATCACTGCTATATTCACCCTCATACGTGTATTTGTGCATGCAATATTTTCGTGCAATGCATTGAAATGATCCTAACCATCGAGCAGCATTACCCCTCATACCTGACACGTGTTTGTGCTTTCGCTCATTGCCTTTTTTTGATATTTTGTATATATAAATATATTTTTATATTTTGATAAACTGTCACAGCATCGCAGAGAAGAGCAGAACGCTCATGTGTCGTCAGGGTGATGTGTTTCCAGCTTAAGTCCATGAATTACCCGTAACTGCTGCAGAGCCATTTGACCCAGACATGTACCCTTACCCACTAAAGCCAAAAGCCAGATGTTAGGTGGTGTTAGTAGGTTTTTTGTCCTGTGTAAGAGGGTTATTACTGTAAACAGTCAGCATTAACCAGTCAAGTCACGGTGCTGCCAGTTAACACCAGCAAATCACAGCCAGCTGGAGAATATGTCCCCGCATATGCAAATGGTGAGGGATTCAATATTCATACTGTAGTATTCTCGAGATATTTTATGCAAATGAACGAATACGGCAAAGTGTCATAAGCGCTGCTCACTGACTGTGGTTGTCACTTGATGAGAAATGCTTGTTGTTTGGAAACAAACACCTGCTGTGCGTCTCGACGGCTCTGTGGCGATAAAATGGAAAATTATGGGAACTGTGAGGCCACATTACAGCACCACATTTAAAACAACAAACGTCAAATTTGCTCTAATATCACTATTTGCTGCTGCCTAAAAAGTCTCATCAGCATACCGCACTATAAGAGAGTGAGCTGAGTCTTTACTCCACTTTTAAGGTGGTGTCTATCTTTCAAAGCTTTGCAGAAAGCATGCCTTTCTTCCTCTGTTTTTGTTTAACGTCCAATCGATTACCACCTCTGCTGGCTGAGAGCAGAGTGGATTTTTTTTTTTTTTCCACGGCTCTCTTTGTGGTGGCTGTCTGCGTTGTGACATCCTCGTCCTGACAACGAGACTGTGAGAGAGGAGGGAAAAACCTTTAGAAGAAGAAAAAGAAAAACGAAAAAAAAAGAGAGAGAAATGCAGTAAGGCAGCAGAGCAGAGAAGCCAGGAACTCCCTGAGCCTTTGTTTTCAGCACACTGCCTCAAGTACGCAACTATGCACACTAAATACAATGAAGAATGATTAAAACAGACAAAGGGAAAACAAAATTTTGGACTCCTTATTCCTCATGACTCTCCTGCTTCGTCCTCCCTTAGCTGCATGTAATCTGTTGCCCTTCTGCTTTCCTTCCAGTTTTTTTTTAAAAATATTCTTCTTCCAGGATTTAATTCTGTTTTCCAGTCTCATTCCCTCTTTCTTTCTATTGGTGTACCTTAAGGGAATTAATTAAAGCTGGTCACAGATGATGTGCTTGGCAGGGTCCAGTAATGGAATGCCTGTCCTCCAGTATGCTTCTGGCCTCTCACACTGGTGATGTATGCTTAATGCATGGTGAAACAAGCAGTTATTTACTGATTGATTCATTTTGGCGACGCAGTGCGTCCTCATGAATGGACCGTAGAGGAATCAGAAAACTTTTGAGCATCAGTGGCTTCGCATTCCTCTTGTACTGTCAGTAATCTGAGGATCAGATTCCTGTTGTCAGCGAGCCATGAGGGAATTTCACACAAGCAAACTTCGCAAAATGATAAATTTACAGAATGTCAGTGTAGCTGTCTCCAGCATTTCTGGAAAAGCAGTGTAGTTTTTACAAAGCTCACTTTAGAATAATCAATAAATCACAGTACACAAAAAAACTCTCCTAGTTTTGAAATCTCTGTGGACAACTCAGACTCTACTTCTCGTTGTCTGCCAGGGCTTTATCTCTTGCTTTAAAAGGATCAGAAACTGTCAACTGCCAAACTCCGAAGAGCAGCAGCATGGCCATTAGGCAACCGTGGAGACTGTTGTGCTCGCTTTCAGTGGGTTTGTGAGAGAGCAGCTCTGAAAAGCCCTGCCAAGACCCAGCCTAAGGGAGCTCCTGCGAGCTCAGGGCCTTATTTCTGCCTCTACATCCAGGCTGCGCTCATCAGCCAGTCTGTCTGCAATCAACAATAGAGCCAGATGGACAGAGACCGAAGGATCCACTGGCTGACTCCACAGTCTATGCAGCCAAGAGAGTGCTCAGAAATAACTTAAATAAGAAATAAATAACTAACGGGCAAGAACAGGTGCAGAGATCTGCCTTGTGCTCAAAGACTTGGTTTTATCCTCCTTTTATGCAAAAAAGATGTGCTGAGCAAGCATGCACTTAAAAAAAGCGCATGCTGAAAACATAAGTGTGTTTTCACTTCCACGTTGTGACCGTTCTGCACAGCTGCGCAGCACAAACACAGTCCACTGTGGATCTACATGCTGTATGTCCCTTCAGCCTGTCTGCAATCTCTCTCCCTTACCTCAAGGACACTTCCAGGATTTCCCCAGCACCTCTCCAGGAGACTAATCGAACTACTACATTTATTCTAAGCATATGAGAGAAGTATCAATATGCTCAAGATATAGTATTTCACCATCGCATCACGAGGTAAGATGTGTATAACTTTGCAAATGTCATGTGGACATTTACTGTTTTGACATCTTTCCATGAATATAAATCAAATCCTCAGACTTTTGAGTTGTGCAAGACAAGGACGAAAATTGAAATATGAAATGTCATGTGAGAACAGCACAGTGGAACTATTTATTCAAAATGTGTAATTAGTTCACTCCAGTCTCTCAGTGAGGTAGTCTTACAACCAACCAGGGGAGTATTCCTGTTCAGAGAGATGGGGAATGGAGGATGATTCCATGTGATATAACATAAGTCTCTTTTGCAATTACTGCAGGTGACGGGGGCAGAGCCGATGATGTGCCCCTAATGTATAAACAGATTTCATGAAAGCTTTATGTTTATGTTTATAGTGTGTGTAAAAAAAAAAAAGAAGTCGAGATTTGACGCAGACATACACACGTTGATTTGCCCATCAACTTCTGCGGGTCATAACCGCAGAAGACTCATATTTCCTCAAGGGTTTTTGCACCATATGCTCAGGTATCACTTTACTTCCACTCAGTGCATAATAAGCTATGACTTCACAATAACACAGCTCAAAAATAATACCCTCGGTTAAACTGCTCTCTGCCGTGATTCCAACGCAGAATGTCTGATTTTCAGCCCAATCCCTCCACACGCAGCAATCCTTCACTGGAGTTCTGCTGTATCTTTTTCTTGACTTTTTAATAAAAAAAAAAATAGCACTATTCCCTAAGTAGATGGCTTACTAATGACCAAAACAAAGCTTCTCAGCCATCTGCTTGCTGGTGTGTGTTGCGTCTAAAGAGCCGCGGGTCTTATGAGACCAAATGCCAAGCGTGCCCAGAACAAAGGGAGCAGACTGTACATTTCTGTGTGGTGCTGCGACCTGCCAAGCCTCACAGGGCGCGAGGTCTCCATGAGATGAAGCCGAGCAGAGCCGCAGGGGAAGGGGGGAGAAAAAAAAAGAGGACGAGCCCGAAAGCCAGCGGCATTAGAGTCGAGTCTTTGAACTGGGGAGTGGGCTAAACCTTCACGCTTAAGATGTCAGAGGGAGGATTTACAGCTGCAGTCTGCAACAAGGCATGTGTCCCTCCATGAGCACATATATACACTAATAATGTCTCCTGCAGGGTATTATGCTAACACACATCGTATACACGCATACTCAAAAATATGCATGCACAAATACAGGCATTAGATGTAGTAAAGTGCTCACACACACACACACACACACACACATATATTTGAGCTGATTTAAGCCATTCCTTCTTCGCTGTTAGTCTTTGAAGTGTTCCTCTGCTCCTCTTGGTAGTGTAAGGAGGTTCGACCCGCTAAAGCCCGTGGAAACAGGATTAGTCTAGCCTCGCTTCCTAATTAATTGCCGGGATGTTTGGCTAATAAATCTTGGTTATCTGGTCCTCTAATCGTAGCAGGAAATAGTACGACTCTGACCCTGCCGCTGGAATTTTGAACAGTCTGTGCTTTCTGTAATCAAGCTCGGAGAAATGGGGAGGGAATATCTGCTTTATTTTGCTCCTCTCCTAATTTAATTAAAAAAGATAGGCCAGTGCATTGCGGAAATTGTTGTGCATCGTTAGATTAGTCTCTAATTGGCTGTATTCTGCAGCAAGTTTGGCTTGGTGAGGGTTTTTTTTTTTGAAGAACTTTTCCCGACACAGAGTAAGATGGGACGGGATTATGAGCCAAGACAGTAACTCAAATAAAAATGAGGGATTGTCTGACTGCAGAGCACCTGAGGTTCAACAGAACAGGTACGCGTTGTCTTGAGACTGACATACTCGCAGATATTCGAGTAAATAAAAGACGACACCCTCACACCCAGAGGCATACACGCCTACAGCGATGAGCTGCAGGTTGGGACAGCAGTAGCTGGTGTGCGCTTGCTTGTGCCGTGCCACAGACAGCTTACCTTCTCTGGAGCATTGCAGCTGAGATCGTAGTCTTGCACTCGAGGTCTGTTACAGCATGTCTGTGCGAGTAGGCATTTATAATGCACCAACCAGAGCTCAGGAAGGGAACTGCCGTGTCATCTCATTCTCAATATCATGCTACAAGTGTGAAATAAAACTCAAAGAGTGAGACAGGGATGGAATATTTTGAAAAAAAAAAAAAAAAAGAAAGAAAGGGAGCAGAAAGTGAGCAAATGAGTGAGAGATAAGCTGTGGAGGAGCAGAGATACAGGTGCAAAATGTGCAGTGTGAGGAGAGTCTGAGACTCACTGAAATGGAAAAGTGTGTGTGAGTCTCTGTGTGTGTGTGTGAGTGTAAAAATAGTTGCATGTGATCCTGGGCTGGGACGACTCCTCTGCTCCCAGTGAGGCCTCAAATAAATTAGGTTAAGCGATGTGCAAATCCCGCAGCTGTTTGTGGGAGCGCTTTGCAGCCGTGTAAGTGGCATCCAGCTGAGTATCACAGACTGTCCCTGCCACCTCAAAGAGAACACATCAGACGATGAGAGGAGCGGCTTCGCCTCCCTGCAGGAATCATGTTCATGAGAAAGACTTTGAAACATTATGCATCCCACAAGCTGAATTCTGAAATTCTCTGTTTTCTCTGCAATGAAAAAACATTACAAGCAAAGCATATAAAAGAATATGAGTTTCTGCTGAAGTTATGATTATGACTTTTTCTATTGCTCCCCTAAGAGAGTATGGCCCTTAGCAAGGTGACAAGGAAGCAGCCCACATAGCAGTGGGAGCTGGAACTTCATAATTGTGCTGTCACAATAAAACTGATGCAGAGCTTCCAGATTTCACTTTATGGCATCGCCTCAAAACTCACATAAACCAACACAGAGGCAAAGCTGCTGATTCTCCGAGCACAGAGGCTTCTCCTTTCCTTACATAAATCAATTACTGTCTATGCAAACACATAAGACAGCGTGCCGCATAAGTGCATGATGGTGTGCACACGAGCGCTTTCGCCAAGTTTATTCATGCATATGTTGAGTTTGTGTGGCACCAATTTACAGTGTGTGCCATTGTCTCCCTTCTCATCATCTGATATTAATATCTGAGCAAATGCTGTGAGACAGCTCCTTGTGGAGAAACCCCAGCAGTCATTAGCTGTAACAACCTGGGAGTGTTCCTCTGAGGGACATGCTCCTCACTCCGATTATAAACCACACAGAGAGCCAGAGATCGAGTCTCTTCGCCTTTGTCTCTGATGGTTTTTTGTTCTGCTGCAAATACTCCGTCTTGGACTTTTTTTTTTTTCCCAAACAATTGTGAGGGTTCAAGCTGCGGCTAGCGCAAGCATCCGCATTTTGATCATGATCGCCAAAGACAGTCGCTGTTTTATGCCATTCACACTCTGTAATTGCAGTCAATATTTCTGAAGGTAGGAGGTAGTGAAAAGATTTGATGGAGGCAGTAAAAACAGTAATGACTGGGACTGTGAAAGGGGAATCGAATGTAGTAATCCTACAGATGCCATAAAAGCTCACAAGGCCCTCTTCAGAACGAGCATCTCTCACTTCAGAGGCAGCTGAATCAGCCATTGGAAAACTTTAATGATTTAAGAAAGATGATGTTTTGTGCAAAAAAGATTTATCTAAAATTTAAAACGTCAATCACTTCACTGCAGCTAATTTGTCTTTGTTTTTGGCTCATCTCCGTCCTACCCTTCAAAGTAATAACTACTTTCATACGCGCTAATGAAGAATAATAAAGTTTGGTGAAGCTTGAAAAGCTAATTGTCGGCAGACTGGTTAAAAGCACGGAGATGGACAGCATAATAAATAGATTGGCACAAAATAGTCAGAGAAGGAACACTAACTTTGTCACTTGCATCCTTTTCAGATACATAAGTTAATGCCTGATATGTCACCATCCTCACACATCTCAGAGTAAGTTTTATTTTGGTCTTATATCTATTTTCATATTTCCTTAGCACTCTCCTCATCACATATTAGGAAATAAGGAGGATGACGATGGCAGGGAGATAATGAAGGAGATGACAGACTTGATGCAGTCTATTTATATCCAGGTAGCCTGGCCCAACCCAGTAAAGGACAGGCAGCAAATGCAGACGGATCAGTGGGCCCTTGAGACTTGATATAATATATCACTGATTGTGTATAATTCAAATAGCCATCCATCTCCAGTTAGTTATTCTGCCTGCATCAGGCCTTTCACATTCATTATCATATCAGTTAACACGATTTAATGCAAATGGTTCCACCCAGAAGCAGTTGCCTACATATCAATTACTGACAGAGTGTTGTGCACGACAAGAGTTATTATGGTAACAGTGCTGAATTAAATTGCACCTGAGAGGAAGAGTGTGAATGAGGCTGGCAGGACTGGATGAGGGATTAACAGTGAACATGAAGAAGAAGAAGACAATGTTTTGTCCCCACTCTTTATTCCCTGAAGGACCCTCTTGGCACCTCACGAGTCTCCAACCAGAAGCCAAATCAAGAGGATCCTCCATTTCAAATCAATGTTATTCCAACAAATGGAGATAAAAAAAAACATACACTTAGAACCCCTCCTGGCAACTGGATTGCCACCCACTAAGTCTGCAGAGAAAATACAGTGAAATCATTAAGTCTCGCAGCAGAGGATCAATGACTGCATACAGACTCTGCTCATGCTATTTGCAGGGCGTTTATCCTTGCCATTATCTAGCTCTTTTCACCCCGATTATGGAGAGAATACTTAAAGTTTATACTGCTATTTTAGTCCTAAATGATACATCCATCACCTACTTAGCCACACTGACAGCTGGTATAAATATGGAAAAGGAAAGTTTCTTTTAAGAGCATTTAAAATTGAAATGATACGTATGTGTTTTAAAACAAAACCTTATAAATATTTTATACATCAGACAGAGTTGCGGGTGCTTTATGGTTGTGAAATTTAAAGTGTGAGTTCATGGTTATATTGATGCTTTGTAAGAGCTGTTGCACAGCCGAAGTCACTTTGTGAGTCTTTCAAAGCACAACCAGTTTTCCCAGTGGGGCCTCTGAAGCATGAATTAGGGTCCCCGAGGGACACAGGGCACCGCATTTATAAGCAGATGTTGGTTACTGCACACTCCCGCAGGAGAACACTACAACATTTTATTACTCCTTAGAAATGCAGTCAGCCTAACAGTGAAAATAAAGCATATGCTGCAGAGTAATGTCATTCAAAAAGCAAGTCATCAAGTTGGCAATAATAAGTGCAATGTTATGATCCCATAGAGAAATGAGATTAGTGTTATAAGGGCCTGTTGCTCTCCAGAATTTTAATAAACTCAGGTTTTGAACTCACTTGTTTTTATTAAAAAAAAAAAAACTACAGCACTTTGACATAAGTGACAATAACATCGTTCCAAGTAGAATTTTTCTCTTGAAACACTTCATGTCTGCTAATAAAGCTTCTATACGGGAGGGTCTACCCTCACCATTCTGCAGGATGACATGCTCTGCTCTCCCTCACATGCCCTTATATGCCTTTTTCTGGTTTCCCCTGCACCACCATATGGATGTTTCCACTGTGTTAACTGTAGCATGTCTACTTTGTCAGCAGAGGCGAGCATATGCACTAAGCCAGTGCTGAAGCAGCCTATTTTTAATTAACAAAATCAAACTGCGAAAAATAATGTCGATATAGAGCAATCCTGCAAAAATCTTGAACTGTGTTTAAACAAAAAATAAAAATAGGCTTTTATCATTAACGAGGCATTAGATTCTGCTCCTCAGTGAAGGCCATGAAAATGATTTTTCATTTTGCAACTGGAGCTACCTAAGGACATGTTTTAAAAAAAATTTAAGCCTCTTAATTGCTCCAACTTTCATTGTCAAAATTAAAACTTCCGACCTTCACTCATCTTCACTTTAAGGGCAGCTGATCCCACTTTCTTTACACTAGAAGATACATGTGAAGAAAGAGTCACATCATTCAGATACATGGGCTTATGTTTTGATGAATAGCTGTTTTTTAATTTGCAAATTAATAATCTATTTAAAAAGCTTCGGACAAAACTGGGCTTAAAGGCCAGAAAGAAAAATGTGCACTGTTCATTTTTTTACTGTGTTGGACTATGGTGATGAGATTACAATGCAAGCAATTTGTTCCCTGCTTAAAAAGCTGGATTTGCATGTCACGCTGCACTGTGTTTTGTAATTCGTGCAGGTTTTCAGACTAGTCACTGCATTTCATATGGATAACGTATCAGAAGAAGAAAACACATGTTTCTATTTATTACCGAGACACCATAAGGTAAACCACCGACTTATTTCTCTAGTCTCTTATCATTTCATGCGAGTCACTACAGCGCATTTAGAGGAATTCTAATCAGACTCCCTTAAATGTCCCCTGGGTGCACTCAGAGCTAGGTAAAACTGCTTTTTTCTTTTTATGCACTGTGGGCATAGAATGAACTGCAAAAAAGCATTACTTTGGAGGTACTCGCTTCTTTGAATAGCTATAAAAATCTTTTACAAATGGCCCTGAAGGAACTTGATCCTGGTGGAATGTGTTTTGGACACTGTCGGCGAGGCCTTTCTTTTACTTTACTGTTTCTCATGTTTTACTTGTGTATTGTTTTCTAACATGTGAAACTGTGTCTTTGTGAAAGAAAGGTTTGCATCTCAATGGGACCTTACTGGCTAAAATACGGAT
Source organism: Acanthurus leucopareius (assembly GCA_029814765.1). Lineage (NCBI taxonomy): Eukaryota > Metazoa > Chordata > Actinopteri > Acanthuriformes > Acanthuridae > Acanthurus > Acanthurus leucopareius. The sequence goes on along the minus strand of JAQMCX010000057.1, from coordinate 9,029,132 downwards.
AATTAAATAAATAAATGAATGAGTTCCCAGGGCTTTAAAAAGTCCAGTGCCTGTCTACTCTGCTATTTGTGTTAAATAATTAGATGGGAAATTCGGCCAGTTTGGTTCATTAAAGCTTTGTTTACTGATTACAGCTTCATGAGAAACATATCAATTCTATATTTAAACATTTACATTTATCTAGGGGGCACAGTCTCATATAAAATTAATCAAAACTGCTGTAATGAGTGATCAAACTGCAGGAAATAAGCCAAAGCAAACTATAGAAACAGCTCAACAGCAGAGCACAACACATCACAAAGAGCCAACAACATCCAGAGTAACATCAGAGATGACAATTTAGAAATCAACAAAACTACCCTTAATATCAACTTTTTCTTTCAAGTTCACATAAAACTGTTTATTTCTCTGGCATGAAATGCATCAAGCGAATAGAAAGGAAGTATAAAATGGTCAAGGACTGCTGATGGTTGGGAAAAAGTGTTTTAAAGATGAAGTAGCAATTAATCAATGCACACACTTAGCCTGCTGACACATTTTAAGTTGTTTAGTTGATGATTAAATGCAAAAAACATATATAATGGTAGACAGTATGAAAAGAAGTGATAATTTGTGCTATCATCTTTAAGAGTCTTAACCATGAGAGCTGTCAGAAATGTGAATATTATTAAAAATGAATGCAACATTATTACAGTAATAACTCTTCATACATCTTGTACTCAATAAAAATCACTTCCTCTCTTTCTTTCTCCTTTCTCTCTACTAGAAACCAGAGTAGCCAAGAACAGGTCATGAGTGAGATGTTGTGGATATAATTGCAGAACTTTTACTTATCTGCACATTTCCTCCACCATCTCTATTTCATATGTATTGAAAAAACTAAATTCAGGCCTATATACAAACAGAATTTTAAGAAATACCCTGAATCTATCTGTTCTGGTTTCACACGGCTTTCCAGGGCCAACAAGCCTATGATCTGTGAAAATTCAGAGCGAGCTGGAGCAAAGTGTGGGCCCAGAGGAGCAGTGAAGTGCACAGAGGTTGGGAAATATCTAAGTACACATACTAAAACTATCCAGCCCAGCCACACATCCAAAGTATACTCCAATCTCATGATCACCAAAGAGGGAATGTGTGATTAGGAGAACAGAGGGGGGATATCAAAAGAAGAAAGGAAACTTCAAATATTTGGAAGACACATTCAAAGCCAGAAGGCAAAAGTAAAATTACTTTAAACTTAACTCAAGTGTTCACATTTGAGCCACAGAGATGTTTTAATTCTGTTAATCTTTTGCATTTAAAAAAAGTAACAGAGAGCCTTAGTTGGATTAAGAGTTTAAGTGAAGACTGGGGACAGTTTTGCGAGCATCCCTGCGACCAAAACTCTGAGCTCTGAGCTAACACTTACTTTGCAGATCAATATTGGCTGAACACACATAAGAAGTTGAAAAAAATATTTATTATTCTTTTAATGGTGGCAGTTACGAAGTAAACGCACCAAAATGGGAGTTGGAGATGCTTTTTAGTTCTTAACACATTTGTGTTTTGCCAGTAATGATTGAAACATTATCTTGTTGTCATATTTTTGAGCAGCATGAGGCCCTAAAGATGGAAAAAAAAATTTGTGAGTCATTTAATCCACCTCTTCGTGCAGCCTGAAATATCTTAACACTTATTTATATGATTGGCAGAAAAAATTCCATTCATAGTTTCTAACCTGTATTGATCTCAAGGCATTAGTGCCACCACAAAGTGAACATTTTCACTTTTTCTTTTCACATATCAATGACTGCTGGATGGGAACTATGAAATTCTGGACAAATATTCATGTTTTCCAAAAAGATGAATCTTCATAATTTTGCTGATCTTCTATATTTTTAAAGCCTTTGGAAGATTATGAAGATTCCCTGACCTTTCACCCAGCGCCACCATCAGGACAAAATTTCAATCACTCCAATAGTTCAATATACGAACAAATATCTGCAAAACTAATGAAATTTCAGTGAGCCTCAGCTATACTTAGTGGTTTGTATTAATTTGCCAATATAACCATGCTATCATTGAATCATTGCCTTATAATAATATATGCTCTGTCTTTACAAGAATTGCAAATGCCAGTTTACACAGGGACAGTAGGGGTGGTGTTTTCACAAGATGACTGACACGGCAGGTGCATTTCAGCTCTTGTGCTAACTAAAGGCGAAACCGCAATATAAGCTCACTGTTTTATGCCATTACTGTTGTCATGCAAACAGTCTCTAAGAGGTTGAAATTATACCTGGTAAACACAGCATACGGGTATTTGGCTAATGCAGCTTTACAGAGCCAGCACCACGGCTGTAAACTCTTGTCAGGTTTTATTTAAAGAGGTTTACAAAGATTTAATAAACGAAGAGCTCTGAGTATTTCCACTCTACAAGCACTAGTGAAAGTTCATGTTATTGTTCCCATGTGAAGAATCACTTTCATTGAAGTTACAGGTATTTCCTCCAACAGAAATACGAAAAACAGCTTCACTATGCTAATGCTATAACCCTCCAGTTCTGCTTGCTTTACTTTTCATTCCCCTCCAAACGGGGTTGAAGTTGTTTAAAGAGCATGGTAAACAGTAAATCTCCAGCTAGGCAAGCATGTGAAAAAGGGCCAATTATGAGAAAGCACAATGCAAAATTCCCAATTTATGCAGCAAAGATGCTTCAGCTTGATTGCCGTTGTCACACATGGCCTTTCTCATGAGCTGAACAATTATACTTCCAGTGACTGGCCACTTCATCTCACCTGAGTTAAGGTGATTCACCTAGCAAGTCTATTTGGCTACAATCCGAGTATGCTTCCTGAGCCCCAATTATGTTGTTAAACTGGCAACCTTACGCATATAAAGCCCTCTAGCTGTCCCTCTAAAGCGACACTAATTAGATGGAAACTACAGCCAAAAGGGCGCTGCATTACCATGCCTAGCTATCACCTGGGTGTCTGTGTGTGGGTGAGCAAAACAAAGGGAATAAAAGAAAATGGTCGCAGACTGCAGCTTCAGAGATGGGCACAATGTCTGCTCTGAAAGCCATATCCAAATGTGTCTAAAATTCACATTAATGATTCCTGTTCAGCTTGTTGGGATGGGAGCTGATTCCAACTTCCTTCAAAAGTAATTTAATTAATTTGTTGCATTATAAAAGCTCCCGTGCGTTACAGGGGTTTCAGAAATGCTTTGAAAAAAAATAAACCAGAACATTTATATAATTCATTGGCGATCAGTAAATATGACCTTTTTCCCTCGAAGTAATGAGACACAAGCAATTATCCCTGTGAGCCACTGTTGTCCAGTGCTGAGCCATGGAAGACTCTGCAGGTTTTCATTCCCACCAAATATTACGGCTGCTGATTTCACTAATTAGTTGCTCCCTCTCTGACTGAAGGTGTGCTAATTAGTGAGATCAGCTGGTGGAACGTTTGGCTGAAACAAACCCCTGCACACCCATCAACCATAACCAGACCATTATAACACTCTTGAAAGGAACGATTGCCCTTTGTAACCCAAGTTAAAAGATAAATAAAGTTCTCTAGAAAGAGGATGTTAAAAAGGTTCCTCCGCTCTTCGTAAACAAGACACAATACCATCCCTGAAAATAAACAACAGACCACTTTATCTCATCTTTAATTTCATTCTTCATCGCACAGTTTTGGCCTTCAAGTCAAGCTTTCACATCAAAGCTGATACATTGCTTAAGCCATCAAATGACTTTTTATTATGATTTATTCAACCATGACTTCAAGCTCCATATCTGCTTGCCCTTCAGGTCCTCGGTATTTTGTTTTTAAAACATGAACAACAGAAATATATCTTTATTCTTCACCTTGATGAATCTTACAATGGTGTGTAGCTCAGGCTTCTATTTATTTTGTCCTTTGACATGCTCAGACAAAAAAAATGACTCAGGGCTGAATTTACATCCAAATTAAAATTTGAAGAGTGTTGAAAAATAATCTAACAAAAAGTATTTGTTTTTGCATTATAACTTTCACTGTTAATGCTGTCTTAATCAAGTGAATTTTCCTTATTAAACTGACAAATTTTTGCAGCAAATTTAGCTACTCAGCTGTGGCTAATTTACATAACGCTATGAGTTTTTTTTATGCAAGTGTCTTTTTGATTTATTTCTGCAATCTGTGCTCTCTACATTTTGGTCAAGCATTGTTTTCTCTCTAATTGATAGCCACAGTCTTTTAACTGCTGGTGCTAATCGCCTCACTTCTTAGCTAGCAGCTAGCACGACAGCTGTCAACCGTGAATGATGAACAGCTGTTGAGTTGTGGGAATCTGTCATTTAAACATTTAAGCAAACCATATCATCGTTTTATGTGTCAAAACTTTGAAATGAAGCTAGTGGGACTCACGATAAAGCAGATTTTACCGTCAGTTTGTGAAGCTAACATGAACATATGCATAAGCAGCTACAGCCCTGAGCAGTCAACTATCATTACTGCTAATTTGTTTTTCTTTGTCATTGGAACAATAACAGGACAACTATGCAGATGTTTAAATGTGTATATTGAGTTAAATCTAAATGTAATTGTTTTAAAATTAATGTCAAGTATATCTCTAAATCAATATATTCACAATTTATGTTTCAATTGAAAACTAGACCAGTTTAATCAGAAGACTTTTCCATTAATATCTAGAATTAAAGCAAAACTCCTAATTGTTTTTCATAACAGACAAATGACTACATTAATAAATACATATAAATTTATAGCTTAAAGCTATCTGAATATATTTATGTCTACAAAATGAAAAATTTGTGATTGTGCTTCTACTCAATCGCAAAAAAGGCCTACAATATAATTTGAAGAAGACACACAGTTTAAATCAAAGTTGCTAGAAATTAAAAAAACTGTAACATATTGCCCCACTATTGAACTTTTAAAATCTGATGCACAGACAGATGTAGGCCCTGTATCTACAACACATTTGGCTGCCATCTAAGTAAGTGAGTATAAATATGTTGGTGAATACATTACAAGAAGACTCAAATAAATAGTGTTTGTCTTCATTCAAAAAAAATGTCTGCATGATATATACAGTGAGCACTTTTCCCAAGCGGCAAATGTACAAGCTCTAAAGTGCATCAGTCTCAAAATGCACAGTTACTAAAGCAAAACAAACTGAATTTTGAGTCTACAATAAATGGGATAATATAAACTATATATACAGTGAAAGCAGACTGCCAGCAGAGAAGGGTGGAGGAGGGCAGTGTAATAAAGTATTAAACCAGGAGGATGGCTGGTCACCTCTGATAACAACACGTCTCCTACAGCAGATGTATCTGTTTCCTCGCTCTGCCTCATCCTTTCACAGACGTGGATGGATCTCGGGTCGCTGTCAATGACACACATGCACCCATCTGCAGCCGGTCTGCGATGTGTGCCTGAGGCCAGGCAGGGGTGAGAGGTAACAGATAATAAAGGCCAGAAGATATGACATTGTCCTCCATCGCCGACTGGTAGTGGATGCGGGAGATACAGATGGAGGACTGTCTGTGTGTTTTATTGTATGAATTAGCTCTGTTAAGGTCATTACATTGAGCCTGCTGCTACAGCATGTGCCAATTGACCAGGCTCTGACCCCAAAACACTGCTCAAAGCCATGCTTCATGTAAATCTTAACCTTCATGAGGTCCCATCCAACATAAGAGTCCATTCAGAATGCCTGTGGGCATTTTGTTTAAGGATCTTTTATATGAGTATAATAAAAAAAACAATCGATTGACTTTGTAGCTTGTTTCAATGTGATATACAAATACACAGATGGAGCTGGATACTAGCCTGCAGCAGAGGGTTACCTTCACTGTATGTGTGCCACTGGACAGCGAGGGAGACATTTACAAAAAGGAAAGGGAGAGAGGGGGATTTGAAAGATTAGCATGCAACACATGGGGAGAAAAATCTGTAGCATATTTCAACGCTCTGTTTCAGCACTGCCAGAGAATTTCTGTATGACTCAGCTGGAAACTAAAGCCCCAATTTGTGCACATCCAAGAGACAGTTTTTTTATGGCTGCTGAGGTGGACAACTGAGCGAGGTTTGTGTGATCAGTGGCACTCCAGCAAGAACAAACACTTTGCACGGAGGGTTGAGGGGTTGAAGGCTCTGTGAATTCATTGCCTCAAGTGATGTCATTTGATGATGTCAGCTGGGGCACGAGGCTACATCAGCCATATCTAGCACAACAGACCCAAATTTATGATCAGACTGTTGGTAATCCAGTTGTATTGTGGGTAAGGAAGAAGAAACATGAAACAAAAAGAGACTATATCTCTAGTTCTGCTGCATAATCTGGCTCCTTGTTTTTTAACTTTCATCCTGAGTCTGAGAATTTAATCTAAGTGTAATGTTAAGCGGTGAAGCACTCTTTTAAGGGATAAAATCCACTCTCAGGTAGATGACAGTTAGTTTGTGATACTCAAGGAGATTACAAATTGAGGTTTTTCAAGCGAGCCACTGATGGTGGTGTTTTGTTATGCTTCTAGCGCCACTGGAACTTTTTCTGGGGCCAAGAAACCATTTAAAGAACACTGTAGCTGTATTTTTAACTCGACGGGCCTAGGTTTAAAAACAAGTGTTTCAGCCAGAGTTTCAGAGCCCAAAAGGCTTTTGAGTGGCACTTTATAATGGCCAATTGCCCTGTCCTCATAACAACAATACCCCCATTTTAGTAAAAAACAAGAACTAAATAAGTGTTGGGGACAATTTTTTAAAGAGACGACATGCTGAAAAGCAGCCTTTGTTGCTTTTTGCATGTCAGATAACTAAAAAACCTGGTTCACATGTTTCTTTGCTTCCTCAAAGAGCAGGACTGAGAAAAATGAGATCTGTGGATTCTGGCAATCTACAGAGAGAATGAAAATGATGACCTATGGGACCCGTCAATATGAGTTTGTCTGTTAATAGTTAAGTAATTATGTTACTGAGGAGATGACGTACACAGATTGTGCCTGTAGATTGAAGAGAAGCAGAAAGAGTCTTAGTAATGGCTAAACTAAATGATTTCAATTTCAAGAACATTTATATAACCCACAATAAAACACCTACTTAAAATGGAGTTTGGTTTAACAACATTTCCAAAAAGAGAGACCACTGGGAGAAGATGGTGTTGTAATATTAATAGTTCACATAAATTGAGCAGGCCTACCTTTAATAATAAACCATGTAAACAGCATGAAGTAACTCAAGAACTGGGGCCAAAACCAACATGTTTTCTACTTTCCTTGGCTCACAGTGAAAGGTGATGCAATGGTTTGGCTTCACCGCAGCGATGTCACTTGCTTGCAGTGACTTGTCATTGAACAGGTTACCAAAACAGAAAACTAAGTGTCTTAACAACAGTAACAGCTAAAATATGTCAGAAATACATTTGGTGTATATTCAGGTAGGCATATATCAGGTTCTTCTGCTTAAATGAGGGCAAACTAGCATTTACACTCCTGTTTAGATTTCTTAAATATTTTTCTACAACAACCTGTTGCTGATCAGAAACATTACAGCATAACTTTTTGCCTAAATGGCTATAGGATTATGATTTCCAATAGCTAAAAAGCAATATTATATCCATATGAATGTTATTTTATTAGTAAAGACCACTGACTTTGCATTAACAGTGCGTGTGAAAGCCTGTTTTCACCTAACATGAGGCCAGAGCGAATTCCTGCATTCTTCTATTGTCACTAATGTGCAGACAGGTGCTTCAGGGTTTTCAGTCCTTTTTCCACCTCTGTGCATTGTTCAACAGAGAAGAAAAGTAACTCTATGTGTTGTTTCCTTGTGTGTAAGACTGAATAAGCCTGAAACAAGGCTTTTATTTCTTAAGATGCCATCAAACAAACTTGCCTTATCTTCAGATCTTCACAGTTCTTCTGATAAAACCACAAACAGGAATGCCCCAAGTTGTTGTTGGTCTTTTTGTTCCTCTGGCTCTTTAACACATGCAAAACAGTGTGTGTGTTTGGGTGGGTGGGTGAGGGTGGGGTTTTTACTGAGTCTGAATAATAACTGAAGTCGTCACTCTGATATCGCTCTCCACCAGTTGTATTTCTACTGGTAGAGAGCGACAGCATCACATTAGTCAACTGATTCCAGTCATAAATGTAAAAAAATCTGTGGTTAAATTAAAATATGATCCTGAAGATGGTGTTGTATCATGAAGCTACCAGCAGCAGCAGGTGCATGTGCTGTACATTCATTCAAGCTGTAGCGGCCAGCTGAAGCTGCTGTCACTGTTGTCATCTCTGCCTCTTTCAATTTGCCTCTAACGGGCTGAGGGGAACTTGATGTTTACTGTTGATTTCTGAGACCTTAAACAGTTCTGCTTTCAATTTTCACCCTGGAAAAATCTGGTCATCACATCCCACATGTTTTGATCAGTTTTTCAAAACAATTGCAACACTTATAAACATAACAAGGTGAAAATAGAGAGCAGGATACATTGCCATAAGATGTTTTTAAGCTTGTTCACGTCTTCAATATATTTTTTCCCTTAAGGCCACCCAAACCTACATACTGTGATAGGTATTGCAGCTGACAAATAGCTTTTCAAGCTGAGGAATCAGCCTTTTAGAAAATGAGGAACTTGACATGCAGACAGACTCCTCTTTGCAAGGTCATCATCCTGCAAGCTTGACTCGTTCATTAAAACAGCAAGAGAACTGTAGATTATCAATAGCAACCAGACGTCTCCGATCTAATTCAAAATAAAAAAGACTGTGATAAAAAATGGTCCATTCTTATTAAGATCTCACCACATTTTATCTTCCCTTTTTTTTCAAGACTATTTTCTCTTCATGGGAACGGTAGTCTCTAATTTCTCCTGGGAGCCACAAGCTGCTGCTATCTCAGCTGTGTTTACTAATCTTCCCTCGACACCAGTTTCTCAGCCCCACAAAGTTAATAGTGGTCCAATGTAAATAGCCTTATCTCATAAACTCTTGTTATCCCCTCACCTTGGTTGCCCAATGTGATACATGGCTAGAAGTCAACACGGGGGGGGGATTAAGTCAGAGAGAACAGGAGAAAAAAAGAGGAAAAAGATCTTCGGTGCCAGTCTCTGCAAAGAGGTTGTCCACCTAAAATAACACGGCGAAAATGTCATGCCATAAGGAATGAAGCCACTATGCATGCAGTCACTGTAAAAATGACACCAATCAGACGTATAACATGAGTAATACATTGCTCCTGGTGTGGGGCTGAAGGATGAGCAGATAATAAATTAAACAGAATTTGTCTCCCGCTTATCAGACCTGATCAATCCAGAGTCGGTGCTCTGAGCTGTCTCGTCGTGTGCAGGTTACAGTACCTGCCTCATTCCACCTGTGCCAGTCTGTTCCACTGAAGGCCCCAGAACACTTTAAATGCCATGGCAGTAAGTTTTAATTAAACCCAAAGGGAAAAGTATTAATTATCTCATAGCCTGCGTGAATTAGCTGGTGGCTGCAGGCAGATTCTCACTCGAATGCTGATGATGATGAGCGGAATAAGGATTTAGTTTCACAGTTTAGGATAAAATTAAGGATTTATCAAGTTAAGAATTCTAGCAAACCAGGAGGAATTTCAGTTTTATAAGTAAATATTACAACTACACATCTCTTAAAAATAACTCCATGTGTCCCTGCAGGAGGTTTTTAACCATTTTCAACGGCTGCTCAAGCCGATATTTCCCAAAAGGACGGTGTATTCCCTGAGTCCTATGATTAATTCTTTTTGAACGATCCACTGTATCTGATTGTATCCTATCTTGTCATCTTCACACATATTTGCCTTGGCTCATCTATCTTCATATCTGCCACATTAACTGTCTCCCCGGCCGTCAAATGTTGGCCCTTTCTTTCAAGCTCGTAAAATTGCTAATGCCATTGAACTTGAAAGGTCTTTTTCACCCTCTCATAAACAGTGAACAATAAAAAGCGCACTTTTTGTCATCAATTGGTTGAATTCTCATTATCATATGATGGATTGATTGGTTATACACAAGGGAGGTCGGTTTCTTAATCTTATTGCAAGTTTCCACAGTCGAAGCACTCCAGCAGGGAGCTCACTGCCGCTACTGATATTTCTGCTGAGAAGCTGAAACAGCACTCTTCTCTTTGTCAGATCCCTGTAGGTATTTGTTAATGCAGAGATGGAGGAGCGCCTTATAAACTATGCATGCCATCTCCCTCTGGCAACCACCAATAGAGAAGATGATGGCAGGAAAATGCTGGCTTCCATTAGTCCTGTGAGGCTGGTTAACATAAAATTATCCTTGGGGTTGGCGGGAAGCAGACAAAACTGGGGTGAGTGCTTCATTAAAGCTGATGCATAATGGACGCTGGACATCTGTAAAAGCTGATTTGCAAATAGTTGCACTTTTTTAAAAATGTCGGCCGCAGTGGCACAAGCAAATCTTCATTTATTTTTCAGACAATTTAAAAAGAAACAGAAGCATTAACTAATTGCCGGCATGTCTAAAAATAGCCTATTGTCTTTTGCCTCATGAACTCTGGGCGAATATGCACCGAAGATTCGTAACGAGTTGAAACTTTATGCAAAAGGATGTGGTCTGCGACTTTATAAAACCTGAGTCTGAAGCTATGTGACTAGATGAGAGGTGTATCATTTACACAGCAACGATGCTTTACTGCTGTGTTTTTCTTTCAGTTTTCTGTAGCACTCCTTTATGCTGCCTGATGAAAAAGGAACATCACAGTATCATCTGCAAAACTTTACCAACATGACATTTACTGTGTTAATTCAGGAAAATAGGCACTCTCCTCTTTGGTGTTTCACACAAAGGACACTGAGATATTCTTCCTTTTGAAATCATTAATTTCTCCCATGGGGACCCCTTTTGTTGCCAGGGATACAAATTTATAAGAGGGAAGTCCTGTTTTCAGACTTCCTGTGAAAGCAACTTGGCATTTTGCATTAAGGCACCTGCGAAAAATTCTTTTCTGAAACCAGACAGCTGATAACTGGCAAACTGAGCAACTCTTTCTGCCAGTTTGTTTGCAGCTGAAAAAGGGGAGCTTAAACTATTGCAACTTTCCTCTGCAGCATTTTAAAGAGGTTTCATCCAGCTGTGAGTTCACTGGTGTAAATTGGTCTGTACTTTAAGATTTATACAGAACACAGAAGTGTAGAACAGAGGACCACTCACCCCGCAGGAGGTCAGAGCTGGCGTAAGGTGAAGAGTACGTCCGAAACAGCAGCCAATCAAAGTCATCCTCCTCCCCCTGGGTGAAGTCACACAGATTAGGGTCTGAATCCTCTTCAAATGTGCAGCCTGCCGCTGAAAAAAGGCAAAAAATAACCTTTATTGAAAAGAACATTTAAGGCTTTAGGGCTCAGATATTAGGATGTAGACAGAGGTAAAAACATTTAGGGAGGGAAAAAAAAACAGCACTCAACTAAGGCTTCAACTAACTACAGTTTTCATATTGATTCATCTGTCATTTTTTAAACTCAGAGTTTTGACTGAATATCAATACCAAACCCAAAGATATTCACTAACTTGGACTAGGTCAATATTTCTTAAATATAACAAACTGGTGGTTAAAGTGCATCACAATTTTGTGTGGGCTTTTTCTATTTTTTATTTTTTATCTTAACAGAGAGAAAAGTCATACATCCAAAATGCCTTCATTCTGCACTAAATGTACATTTGAACCAATCCAGGCAGCTGGCCGCAATGAAATGTGCACTGCAGTCCCACTGACCACCTCTCTGCCCTTTCAGACCAAAGCAGTGACCTGTGTTTATTATTGATGTGAACACACCAGCGCAACTGAAACATTCAGGCTTTGGAAGTCTGCTATATCACAGACCTGATGCTGCTCAGCTCCAGCAATAAAAGGCTACAATACAATACAATACAATTTTACTCAAATAATAGATTAACAGAGTTATCTATGGGTCCTTTCCCACACATATTTCACACTTTTTGCAATTGTGAATATAGTTTAATATGAATAAGTTTAAGGGGGTTTGTTTTTCACATTGTCAAAGAAATATGTTGCAAAACATTTGGAATGGATAGTCGGCACTAAATGCTAAATCTCCAGTACATGAGGAATGATTGATAAGTTTAAGGCTTAAATTAGACTCACATTTATTTTTCACCATTGTCCACCCCAGCATGCACACTCTTAGTATAGCAATGGTGGAGCACACAGATCTCTTCTTTGTAGATGTCTCCACTGTTAAAATGGAGAGCTACTTCTTTATCTTGCAGAAGAGATATTAGTCTGAGAGTGTCAAATCTGATGAACAAGGTAAGTGTTGGACGATTCAATTCCACATTACTGGATGACTGCACAAAGACAAATGTCCATTTTTTCAGACAGTGCTGACTTTCAGATTTCATTACCCAAAACAGACACAGAAGTCAACATCAAACTTTCTGGAGTTTAACTGCATGAGCATGAAACAAGAGCTGGTCAACTTATTTCTCGTGTTACAGGTGACTGATCAATGTACTAGCTGTTATTAATGAGGGATATTCATCAATCTGCAAGATGCGTATCAGCGTGTCCTAAACAACGAAGTAATAAGGCAGCACCCCAGTCAAAGCAGGAACAACTCCCCCAGAACATGAGCTGCAGCTAAAAAACATACTGACTGTCATCTGAGGTGTGGGAATATTTGAGACAGAGAGCCAAGATTACAGTCCTCTGTAAGCTCTGCAAATTAAAAATGGCTTTTCACAGCAGTGCAACTGCTGTGCATGAGAACTTGAAGGGAAAATCATCAAAGAGCGCCCGTCAAGACAGCAGCGAGACAGCACCTTAAGTCCTGCTTAAGCTCTGTCCCCACCCAAGCAAGATACATTAGGATGATTTATACACATGTTTCTGTTAGCATAAATCACTTCAAACTTGATTTTCTAAAGGTATCTTTGTTTAAAATTATTTTTTAATGCTGCTGTTCTAGAAACATAATGTAAGACCCCATTCAATCTAATGTTGCTATTCTACTGTTTAATATTTCTGTTTACTCGAGCAGCCGTATATGAGTGAGAAAATGGCTCAGACTAACACTACAGACTGTTACAGTCTGTGGAGGTTGTTATTTCGGCCGACTGGAGATGATGTGAGTGTGTGTGTGTGTGTGTGTGTGTTTGTTTTTAAAGCCTGGTGGGGACTCTAACCTGACTACAAACCAATCCCTGGGGACCTCATGTGACTATATGAAACAAACTAAGGTCCCCAGGGTCCAGACTGCTTTTTGAGAGTAAAGAGTTTATTTTGGGGCTGAGATTAGAATGAGGTTTGAATAAAGCTTAATGTGGGTTAGATTTAGGCATTTAGTTGTTATGGTTAGGTTTAGGGTGAGGTGCTGAGACTCCATTCAGGTAAGGGAGTGTGCCTATTAGAAAAGCAATTCTAACATTTGTTTTTGTTTGAGTGTCATCAGTTTGTCACAGCAGTCTTTTGAATTTAAGACTGGGTATTTAAGGGATTAGACGTCTGCCAAAAAAGGTTTATTAAGTTTTGATGTTTGATTTGTTGTTTTTTCAATTTTCAATTTAATAATTGAAAATTCTTATGAGTAATTAGGAAATCAGTGTTTGGATTGATAGACTGCATACAAAAATGGTTAGATTTATCAATTAATTGATTAAGGTGAAATTCTACTCATAACTCAACAATACCTGTAACCATGAGTTTGGTCTACATGCTCAAAATCAGCATGAATGTCAGTTAAACAGCCCGCCTCATTCACTGTGGTGTGTGTGTGTGACGATTCTGTGCTGTAATGAAATGTGTCCAATATGCCCAAATTCTCTCGAACCAACAACATATCAAGCAATGAGCTATAATTACTTCACAGCCACACAAAAGAGCACAAACCCCGGCAAAAGCAATTATTGCCCATGCACCTGAGGAGAATTACCCTTCCTATAAAGCATTCGCAAACAAGACTACATATCCCGAAACCCATTCACAAAGGCATACGCATAGTAATAACATTTGGGGAAAGCAGGCACCCTGGGGATTGTAGTGATTATCATAATACCTCACAACCTGCTATTCCATGCGCCAAAAAGCTAATTTTTTCAAATTATATTTAATAGCTATGGCTTTAATGGCCCTTGGGTCCTGAATAATGTGTTTCAGTCATTGCGCTCTGCATCTGTTGCCATATTTCACATTAGTCCATCAGTGTGAGAGCTGCAGTCCAACAGTGGGCAGTTTGAACCTCCAGTCATAAGACCAGAGCCTGTGTCAGGGATAATTGGAGCTGGGCAGCACGAGATGCAACATGCTAATGATAGGAATAACCACGAGCAGGTCCTGAAGGTGACCCTAGTGGTCTGCAGCTTTATTGCTGCTCATTCTTTTCTCTAATCTGCCATTAAACAAATGGTCTCAATATGACAGGCTGCAGACAAAACCACAGTCGACCTCGCGGTTGTGAGGAGTCATTATTCTCTTTTTTACAACTGAAGCATGAGACAGCCACAGCTTCAAATCATTAACACGTTATTGCCATTGCTGGCCTTCTTTGGTTTGTTACCGGCCAAATAAAATGCAAGGCACAAGAAAGAGTATGAAAAAACTGGCTACTGATGGAGATTATCTGCTGCCAAAAGTATCCGTGAATATCTGAAAATATAAACATTTCATTAAATTCACAAAATGTGCCAAATTGCATTGGTGTATACAGCTGTTTTTAAAAAGCTGTGTTGGAAATAAATAAATGAAAAACAGAATACATTTTCTGTTTGATTTAAAAGAAAATAGATAAAAATGCGGTGAAAGAATAAGCATTCAGTGCCAATTTTTGGCATATGATGGCTCTCTATAATCTATAACACAAACACATTTTGGCCAATGATCAAAAAGAATCGAGGTTCAACCCAGTTTTCATTTTTTTCATGTTTTCCTCAAGCGTCATATATATTGCACTATGCTGCATCAGTCCATGAAAACATACATTTAGCTGCAGGGGATAACTGGCATGCCCTGAAGTGCTCCGCTTGATAGAAGTGTGGATGGAAACCAAACAGTTAAAATTCCCCAAATCAGCAGCATGTTAAACTTGTTGGCTCAGTGTAGCCATGTTGACAACAGGATAAAGCTCCTTTTACTTTTGAAGAATGTCTGTGGTTTGAAATTTTATTTCTCTCCTACATACCAGCCTTATTTTACTTTCCATCACATCCCTACAGCTGCACTGGAGCTGTGTTAAAGGTCCAGCGTGTAGGATTCAGCGGGATCTATTTGTAGAATATGGCAGATGTGGAACATAATATTTATAAGTTTGCTTTTTTTAGTGTATAATCACTGGGAAATAAGAGCTATTGTGTTTTCATTACCACAGCATGAGGTCTCTATATCTACAAAGGTAGCAGTTTGCCTCTACAGAGCCGCCCTGTTGTACCGCCATGTTTCTATGATTGCCCAGAAGGGACAAACCCAAAACTGGCTCTAATGAGGGCCTTTCACAAGTTTAGCAAGTTTCATTTCCGCCATAGTCTCTCCTGCATGGCTGAAAAGGAAGTACAGCAGAAAGCTATTCATTTGTGTGCAATCTGTTACTTCACCATTAGATGTCACTGAATTCTACACACTGGCCTTTTCTGTAACAGCTGATGTAAAACAAACATCTCCTGCTGCTGCTCAATATTGGTTTTCCACCACTGAAACAGTTGCAGGCTTTTAATTGTGATGCAGCTGTAGATAAATGAAATGTATCACAGAATGTCACCAGTGGTGTGATAATTATAAAAAATCCTGTTAGTTTTAAACAGACACAGTGCTACTTAATCAGTGAATATGTTAAGAATTTGAGAAAGAAACACCATCCATATTTGTCAGATGCAGAGCTACAGACACCGGCCTCTTACTTTACTTGAAACAACCAGCAAACGTCAAGCAGGTAATTAATATGAATAAAAACTTCTGTCATGCCTTGCAGTGAAGAAATAAAATTTACACAGTATGAGAACACAAAGAAAATGAGCCAAGTTGATGTCTTAGGTTAATACAATTTTACAGTTACTCCATGGTGTTACACTTTCTCAAGATTTTGTATTTACTGCAGTAAAAACGCACTCAGAGTGTCCCCAGCCAACCTATTGCATCACTCTTCCACCTGCAGTGATTATACGATAACACCGGAGCATATCTACCATCATGTAAGCCGGGCACATTGGGTGATAGCAGCAGCCAACCAGCAGGGGAGGGAGTGTGGGTTTCTCCCTCTAGGTCTGATTTATTGTCCCGTACTGGGCTGTTACTGCACAGATCTGCTGCTGAGGCCAGGGGTTAATTGTCCCACACTGGGGTCTATTTCTAATAGAACAGCCAGAGATATGGGACCTGACACATCCAAACGCTGCCACTATATTATTCCCCACTGCTTTGGTAAATGAAGCCTGCAGACTCCTCCCTACAAAAGTCTCATCATCCAGAAGAAGGAAGCCAGATTGCGAGGCAAGCGCTTCCCGCGAATGTCATCTCCTCACAACGCACCAGGAGGGGGAGATCCAGCTCATCTATCATGACAAACACACTCCCTCCTCACCGCTTCAGCTCCTCCTGGAGACCAATGGGTGTGTAAGGTGTCAGTGGCCATTTTTTAACTTGAATAATTAAGGCATAATTCAGTGCAGTGACCAATGCAAAGTGAGACACTGCCAAGATTTTGTGGCCGAGGTTAAAACATGTTCCACAGTTTGATCTGTTGTTTTTTTCTGTTACACCCTGCTGTAAATTCAACTCCATTTTAATCATATAGCTTTGTAGAGTTCATTCTCTGTTTTTTTATTTCAAACATAAATACCTTATGTCAAAACTTCTGGGCAACAAACGAAAACAAATCATAGGTCCAATATCATAAATTTGTTAGTGAGACTGCTTCAGCTTTCTCTTTTCATCACAACCCATGTGTCAGATCTGCTAACCAGGCTTGCCAGCATTTTAAATGTATAAGGAAAGCCTTCAGAAGGAACACGCTGTGTCTGTCGTTGGAAGCAAAATGGAAAAACAGATTAATCAAATCTTTACAAACAAGACAGGAAAAACTTGTTTTGAGGATGCAATACGTGCAGAAACATGTTGAAACAACTCAGCAGTGCCAAAACAGCCCGCTGTGGTGCCCTGCATGCAGTACAGCACTGTGCTGTTGGAGGAATACCTAAACGCGATGGAAATAGAGAGGAAGCGTGATGAGAAGGGACCGAAGATGATGATGAGGAGATGGGGAGTGATTTACAGACTCGGGTTAAAGAGATCTTTGTCGAATTGTTTGAGCACTTATCTCGGTGTTTACTGTGAAGAGCATCACCACACATCGGCCCATAAATAAATTTATACATCGCCTCTAAGACTTTACTGCAAAGCAAAACAGCTTCGGGTTTATACTGTGGAATTTATACTGTGTTGCATGATTGGAAGCAGAGGCTCCTCTTTGATTTCATAAGGACATAAAAGAAGGTGGCAACTTGTTTACCGCACACTCCAATTTGCTGCCACTTTCACAGTGATCCGTAAAAATGTTGCATAGTTTAATATGTGCAGTTAATCAAAGCTGTGAGTCTGTCTCTGCTCATATCACTTGTTAGTGTCGCATGTAGGCCTCTGTGTTAGATTTGGTATCTCTTTCCCTGTTTACTTGTGTAATCCCCCCGGCTGGCTATCTAATTAGAGTGTCAGCTATGCAGAGTGAATAAAGTCAGAGTCTCTGCTTATCCCCTTTATTTGCATATGTTTTACACATAAGGATGTCGGCCTAAGCTCATTTAAGGTGCTGCTGCTACTCTGACAACTTTCCACTTGAATAAATCAAACACTACAAACAGGGACAGGATGAAATCAAAGAAGCGACTGAGCTCCTATCACCCAGTATCAATAACATCTGAGGTGATATTTTAAATTATAGAGCCACAGTCGAGACCACAAAGTCCAATCTCAAAATGTGCACTTTTTCTTTTGTAACATTTCAAAGAAAAAGAATGATCTGTCATTACATAGAGAAGGCAATCATATGATGTGAAACACTGCACTTAATCTTTTCACTGGCTTTTGAAAGATTCAGTTTAGTGATTGAGCAGAACAAAACGGCGGAGTCTAACACCACAGGGCAGTACTTGTACAGATTGTAAATTAGCAGTACTTGTTTGAGTACCAAATTGTCATATAAACCCCTACAAAGATTGTACAAAGCTGCATGTGAGAGTGCTTATATGAATTAGCTCAAGTGTTATAATTGGGGGAGAGTGTGCACATGAGTGGAATTTCAGGGCCCTTTGACCACCAATAACTGGGGGCATAGAGCAATAAATATCTAAGGAGGTTGGTATGTTACAAGAATATAGATGAAATGCAGCCCGGAGGGTAAAACATCACAGTATATGAAATGCTGTAATGCATAGTTTATTTAAAAAAAAATTACAAAACCTTTCTAGTTACAATGACAGATGTGAATGTTTGTTCTAGTTGAATCCAGCATGTACGACACAGAACAAAAACTAATGCTTCTTCACATTAATGCAAAAACTAAAATCCAAATCCAAAACAACAGTGTTGCTGTGTGAAAAAGAATTAACTAGAATTACAGCATCGTGGTTGTTTGCCTCCATCAACAACTCAAGGTTTGAGTTTTCCTTTTGGATGTAAAATGTCATCACTTCATCATTTTTCTGCTATTAGACATTCACATGAAATTATGTCATAATTAGCATACGATTTCTTAAGTCCTGGCCAAAAACATTTTCTGTGACCTTGAACTTTGACCTTTGACCCTTGATGAATTCATCTTTAAGTCCAGGTGGATATTTGTTTAGAAATTTGCTCAAAGGTTGTAAAGATATGATGTTCACGAGAATGCGACGTATGGGCATAAGGATGGAGAGACAGTCTGTAAATGCTGAGCCTCCAACCGCTGCTATCGTTGGTGTGAAGATGGAAGCAAGGTGCAAACAGATGACATTTCCGTCTAACTTTGAGCAGTTGTATTCTGGTATTTTTTGCATTTCACACCTTGCCAAATTTTTTTAGGCAAACAGGATTATATGAAAAAACCCAATTCTGCCATAAATTGATCCAGCTCACTGATTTGCAGCACAAATGCTCAATATTCGCAGAGATGACTCAAAACCACTCTGTGGAAAATTGGGAAGGAGATCAAAGTCTGGAAATAACTGCACTTATCCTTTGTCATAATTTCCTTGAAATTCCAGGCTACCAGTAGAGGTTTCACACAATAATCATCTTATTTTTTAGTCAACTGTCAAAACCAGAAGTCGACCCTGTGCACTACTGTAGACTTATCGTTTATCTGCGGTTTTAGCACACTGCAGTGACAAAGTAGAGGTAATGTAGAAATACATCTAATGGTGCTGTGGGAAGGTGACAAGTCAAAGTTCTCATACATGGCTTCAGCGCTGTGTAGTGAGGGGTACTGAAGCTGCAGATGTGCAGCAAAGAGCTGAAGGGAAAAAGAACCATGGCTGCACATCCCAATCCTTGACCACAATAAACAGAGTGCAAATACTTTACCAGAGAAAACGGGTTTGTTTCAATAATCAAATAATTGACATTATTCCATGTTTTAAAAAAAAACAGCGTAGCAGGTATTTGGAAAGGGAAAGACTTTTATTATTCCTGCAAGGAAGCAGGTGCACTGTTTCTGCTTTCAACAATATCTCCTGCTCAGGCAAAGTGGCTGTGCAGTCCCATCAGATGGTTGCTTATTTGTAAAATTTATTAAAAATTATTTTTAGAGTCAACTTAGGATTCTGCTATTTCACCTACCCTCATACAGCCCCCGCGTACATTAGTTAACCCCTTACCAGTAGTACTTCAGACCTTTTTGACAGGAATTGATAATTTGATTAACAATGTATCTTCTGCTGTATATCTACTGCTCAACTACTTTTACTTGATAACCACTGAAATGCAGCGGCAGTGAAGGCCCCAGGCATCAGTGTTCGGCATTGTAAAAGAGAGGTTCATGTCCAGTCTCAGTGGAAAATTGAAAAAAAAAGAAACAAAAAAACAAAAAGTATTTGAACAAGAGGGATGAACACACCAGCCGTGCACTCATGAGGACCTGGAAATAAAATACTCCAGTCCTTTAGCCTTAGACTGATACTCTGAGTTCAAATGAAAACACAGCCAATTTAGAGTCATAGACCAAAACACTTCAAACCCAGCCTCTCACTTATTACAAAGATAGCAAAAGCTGCGATGTGTTCTCCAAGAAACCATTCCCAACCTTTGCTTTAATGTCAAATCCAGCCTCTGCCTTTAATTATCTGGCAGTCAGGCTGGGTAATGAACACCAGGACCTGTGAAGTCACCTGGGAAATGCGGCGCGATGATGAGGCATGGATGCCTGTGATATCATCGCCAACAAACAGGGACTAAACCATGCTGGGAAGACAGCCCGTACCTGAGAACTCCTCCACTCAGCACAGAAAGTCTCATCTGAGTCTGGGGGTGAATGAGTGTCTGGCTGGTGGGGATCCAGGTGGGAAATGGGTGAGTAATAGTGGAGGCAGTTAGGGGGATGAGTGTGGCTGATTTGCATTGCAGTGAGTGTGGCCCGATGCATCAGCAGGAGACAGGTATATTTATTCTCTACAGAGGCTCTCCTCCCCAGCACTCCCTTGGCTGCCTCTGAAAGCTATCCATCCCCACACCTGAATACGCAATGAAATCATCTCTCTGCCTCCCCGGGCATTAATAACTCAACCCTGGTGGCTGGATGGGCCCGGTCACACAGAGAGGGCCAGGAAACAGATTGAGAAAAAAGCAAGGGCTGCGGATGGTGAACAGGTACAGTAGGAGGATGCTGAGCTTCAGGGCGGACTGAACTGAAATATCTTCTAGCAGAGCATCTGGAGGAGGAGAGGTAAATAAATGGATGAAAGAATATTACTGGGGTGGGCTGAACTTAGTGGGTTGTTTTTTTGTTTTTTTTTATAAAGTAAATCAGAAAAAAAAAAACTTAAAAACTTTTTGTATAAGATGAACCTCCTAGCAATATTAATCTTTTTTGGACTTTCTTCTTTATACTGAAAAAAATGTAAAACACTCTCCATAATATCTAAAAATAATATGACACTGCTGAATTATTAAACGCACCTTGCCAGCTAAAACTAAATGTGCACAAAAAACTTGAGCCAGTGCCCTCTAAATTAAACCTAGAGCTGCTCACTGATTCAGCTGATTAAATTGCTGTTGGTGGCTGCAGCGGAATGAAATTTGAACCAATCTGCAGACAACATACAGGAGAAGTAATAATATCAGTAGCTAATCCAGCGACCCCCGGCATGCCAGTAACCAGTCCAAGATGCTTATGTCCAGCAGAGGTCAGCAGCCTTTCTAGTGTGTTGCTAGCCTTGTTGTGCTAGTTACCAGCCTTGAAAGATAATAACTTGCAAAGCCAGTGGCTGATCCAGTGTGTTGTGAAGTTAGACAAATTGTCACTATAAAATAAATTGCTGTCTCCTCATTTCCCATCATACATTTCTCTGTTACCAGGTGCAGCTTTTTAATGGCGACAACCGACCTCAGCAATTAGCTACCTGCTTCTAATTTCGCTACAGTCCTTATTTTGATCCTTGTGACATTAGGACACATTTTACTGCTAACTGCATGTAGCTTAACATATTAAAGTAGGACTGACTGTAGGTGTAAAACAAGCTTTTGCTTGGGGATGAAATGATCAATAAGAACGAATTAAGATCAACATCCATTCTGTTTCTAAAAAACTGACAAACTGATCCTGTCAGCTTGTATCTGATCCACTGAGGAGGAGAACTGACCCGACACAGAAACACCACAGTGGATCTAAAATGGCAAAATGCTAATTTCAGACCTTTTGTGCTCACAAAGTCCACATTTCATTATTTATTTTGTATTAGATAAAATCTAACTGTGGGATGAGAAAAAGTTTAAAGGCTCCTGCCCTCCCTACAGCAAAAGGGGGGGGGGGGGGGGGGGGGGGGGGGGGGGGGGGGGGGGGGGGGGGGGGGGGGGGGGGGGGGGGGGGGGGG
>JAQMCX010000057.1:8941466-9006996 GCA_029814765.1 Acanthurus leucopareius | reverse complement strand
AGTTTAAAGGCTCCTAACCTCCCTACAGCAAAAAGAACCCCCCCCCCCATTGACCCTCCTCTGCTCCCCTGATAATTTTCACACTGTAATTCAAATCAAGTAAAGTTACACAGAACATTTCCCTTTTATCTTCTGAGGGTGAACAATGACACAAAAGCTTCCTACAGTTGTATTCACACTGAATTCTAAGATGCCCGTCAACTCCTATTCTCCCTGAAATTAATTTCTCCTTCACTTTAAAGGACTGCGGTAATATTTCACCCTCGATGATGGGGCACTGATAAAAGTATCTCAGATGTCGGTGTGAGGTTCAAAAATATTATTCTTCCAATATCAGGCCTGTCTGTGCTATTCTGAGGGCAACACAAAGGGAAAACAAGGATGCTAAGACAAAAGCAATCTGAGCTTGTTGTCTCCTGTTTCTCCTTCTCCAAGAATAAAAAAAAAAAAAACAGAACATCAATTATTCCACTTCCAAGTTCCTGTGGGTTTAGGGTAGGGGGTAGGATAACTCTCAGCTCACACAGCTGATAAGGAGTTCATTTTAATTATCATACTTTCCTTTTCTTTTTCTTTTTTTCAAAATGTTGGTCTATTTTGAGTTGATGTCTCCTCTCAGGTAGGGGTGGATTGCTGCGCCTGCATAACATTCATCTCCACTTTGCATTTTCTCTTCACCTCCACAGAAAATAAGACACAAGTGGATCATGACGGAAAAGCATATTTAAAAGTCCATAAAATAATCAGTTTCATTGGCAGGAGGAAATCTCTCCCGTCTAGTGGCTCCATTTTCCACATCTGTTTCATTATAGGACTCCTTTAGATTTGACAGAAGTATAAAGGAACTAATTTGCAAATTTAAGTTCAAAGCAAGCGACTAAAAACGACAGCGTGTCTGCAGAGTGCTGTGGAGGAGGTCCTTGACATGGTGAAGGACTGTAAGACACGCCACATGTCTGCTGGCTAGATCACTAACTTCAGTGAGAGACTGAAACATCGGCAGCAGATGGTCTCTTCCAAAATATTGTGAACATGTAATGAGATTTGAAATTTAGCATTTGGCCAGATACTGCTTTGTTTCGATTCATCACGCGGCTTAAATGCATGAGATTTCACATTTCCACATAATACTATTTAATAAGACCATATTTTAGTGATATAATTTATTGAGTTGTATATTTACATTATCCCAAATGTTTCCAACAATTGTCATACTCAGAGCTCTGATAAGCCTCGTGCTTTTCACTTCATAGCCTGTTGCCAATTTTCGGGGTAACACGACTCAAAAAGTGAGGAAACATGACTAAACTCAACATGAATTAAACTTTAATAAATTACCTCTTCTATTAACACTTCTACATGAGCTAGTCAGAAAGATTTTCATCAAACAAAAGAAATAAAAAATCCCATGATCCCACATTCCTGCATATCAGAGACCTCTAGTGGCAGACATTATGTAGTGCATGTTAAATGATAAGTTTATTGAGGTCAGTGTGTAAGGTTTAGGACAATGTATCGGCAGAATTGAATGTAATCTCAATAAATGTTTTAATTAGTGTATAATTCCATGAAAATAATTCAAGCCAAAGGATTCTGATGAAAGAAAATTTCAGTGTTATAACCCTTCTAACACAAAAACACTGGGACTGATTTTATATTGTCCAAACTAGGTCTTACTGTTTATTGTTTTCATAGTAGTTTTATACATTTTAAAATGATTATCGGAGGAGCAAGTTGTGATTAAAAGATCTGGAATAATTTTCTTTTATATTTACACAAAAACATATTTGATGACAATGGAAACTGAGCTTTTAAATAACACACACACTATTAAAGTGGGAGAGGGGAAGCTAATGATACTCAAGGCTAATAAGCCTTCCTGTTAAGGAATGAACAACTTTCTATATTCCTACATGCCAAATTATTTAGTTCATTTTTTAAGAGCCCAAGGGTCGATTGTATTCATTGCTGTGGTTGTGTGGTTTTATTTTATTTAAGATATTCTGATTTTTTCTTTTCACATTTATAATCCAATGTCTGACTATTAGTAATAACGTGTTCATTGCTCTTTGAGAGGGTTTATTTGAATTGTTACACCTCTCAGTTATCATAATATCAGTGACATAAAATGGTCTTAGAATGACAAAAATGTTGTGTCTCTGGAGTATTTCTAAGACAAAATATAAGTAAGTATGACAAGCTAAACCGTACATGTTTTGCTTATGATCCGAAAAAAAAATGTAATCTTATCAAGTAAGTTGGACTAAATCTATTATTTAAAAAAAAACAAAAAAGGCTGTAAAGTTGATGAAGTTTGATCCAAAATGTCTTCTCTGGCAAAAATGTCATCATCCTACAGTTTTAATACTCATTAAAAAGGGACATAAATACTACACTATGACACAGCTCATTTCTGAAATAATTGGTGTCTTTAATTCAGATACTAATAATGTTATGACCTCATCATAATTATCCATAATTTTTTTTTGCATTATGAATCACACTATTATTACATTCTCAACACAATGATGCAATTCAAATGTGCTTAAGAGGTGATAATGAAGCCAAACACATATTTCACTGAAGATATAAGACTTGAACGCACATTTTCACCCGAAACTCCTGATTAAAGGGTTGCAGTGGAAAATATTCACAACTGGAGAAGTTGAGCCTGACTTGAACATTTCCACCTGTTAACACTTCCTGTATGCTCTTGTAACAACTAAACAGCCAAAGTAAATATTTGACTCACTTAGTTACAGACAGAAAAACGCTTCCTGGTTCTTGTGTGCTTTCTATCAAACCGCCTCCGGTGTGAAAAAGCTCTGTGATCAACATCATTCGAGCAAAAGTATGTCCTGAGGGTCATTTAAAGGTCATAGATACAGCATCTGCATTTAATGTGCACCATTATTTCTGCTTAACAAACGATCTCCCACACAAACATAAAGACCTCTGCTGACCTCGGCCAACCAGCTGAGGAAACTCCATTTGACTGTGCATCCTAATCATTCTGCCTGTAGCATCCCAGCTCGCTGTGAAAAAAAAAGAAAGAAAAAAAAAGCGTTGTCTATCAACTCAGCTAAACCACATACCCTGTAGCAGCTTCAGCACTCTGCTGCCTGTCAATTCCACTAACACAAAGGAAGCCAATTGCTGTCTCCACAACCTGCAGCCTTCAATTCCACTAACCTGCATATGGGCTCACATGAAGGGAGGAAAGTGGGAAAGGAGCATTTCAGCCAGTATTTTCAGCTCACTACTCCTGTCTTTTTCTCACTCTCTTTCTCCCTTACGACCCATTGTTCCTGTTGTGCATGTAGTGTGAGACATGTGCCTTTCTTTCCTTTCTTCTGTCTCCATTTGGGATCAATGAGGATGAGACAAATGGAGGATAACTTTACCCTTTATAAAGATTTTTTTCTGGCTAATTAATCCCTGTGTTGAAACCAGTTTACCAGTTGAGATTACTTGACTAAAAAAAAGCCTTTGTTCACTGGTTTCAACATGTTTCTGTGCGCTCTAAAGAAAAGTCTTTATACGATGTGCTTTCTTTATCACCAAAAAACCAAAAACATCAGATAAAAACAATGGATGAAATTCTTTCTGGAAAATCCTTGAGCTGCTTGATGCAAAAACTGTAAAAGCTGTTTCAAAAAAGAACTGTTTAATTACCAGCTAGCAGTGAAACTGAAGTGTAGCACTGTCAGCTAAACTTGCTGAGCATATTTTAAGCCTGAGAAATATGAAAGCATATATCTGTAACCTTTAACATTTTTGACAGACATGAGCAGAAATCCAAAGGAAAAAAAGTTACTTACTGAGAGTTTATCACTCAAACCCTCATCTTCTCTACTGAGACTGTAAGGACTTTTGATCACATTTGATCAGAGCACAGAGATACATGACATCACCTTTTTCTTAAGGAGACCCACGTTTTTTAAAATCAGTTAAAAAAAAAAAAAAACAATCCTGGCAGAATCATATATGTTTATATAAGAATCTGATGAAGAAAAAGATTTTAAAGTCCATGTATGTAGGATTTAGTGGCATCTAGTGGTCAAGTTGTAAAGTGCATCCTACTGAAGATCCCTCCATTCACCTTCCCTTTTCAAAAACCCAAAGCCTCTCTTCACAACAACCGTAGAAACATAGAGGTCAAACATGGCAAAGTGCATGACAGAGGACTCGCTCCCTCTATTCATATAAAAGACTCATTCTCATAAAAACATAACAACTCTTTATTTTTAGATGATTATAATCTAATATAAACATAATCAGGACTATTAATAATAATAATAATAATAATACATTTTATTTGAAAGCGCCTTTCAGGACACCCAAGGTCACTGTACAGAAGATATAAAAATACTACAGTCTATTTCTGTCATATTCTACAAATATATCCCTTAAATCCTACACACTGGACCTTTTATGGCCTTTAAGAGACAAATAACAGATGGCAGCATGAGCTTCATCAGAACCTGCTCCAGCCACAGCCAAGTAAGTGTAACACCAACCACAAGAGCAATCACTCCTTTAAAACATATTATATCACATCATAAAAAATCCTGAATGTGAATAAAAATATTGCGTCCATTGCATGTGCACTACCTGCCAACAATCCCATGATGCAATACATCACAATTTATAGATGCATAGTTGATGATGCAACTTGTGACAGGTTAGCGAAGATGCAAAATGCTGATGATTCAAAAGTGTATGAAAATTTAATTTACTACCCAGTGGAGTGTACTACTGCACGTCTCTTATGTAGGAAGTACAGTGAATGTGTGAACAAGGCTGTATTTTCAGAGGCAGCTCTTAACTCCTGAAAGAGAATGAAAGAAAAGGGAAAAGCAAACTAAACACACCTCTCTGAACTGACACTGAGGGATCCGCTTCAGTTCCTGTGAAAACAGACAACCTGGTACTCCAGATGGTTCTGTGCACTCATTAACTGTCCTATGGGGCATCTTCTGAACAACAATGCTAATCTGACTGACAACAATGTCAACAATCACAGCGCTCAAAAACCCAACAAAAGAAAAGCTGAACAAATAAATGTTTCAGAGGGTCAAACCCAAACTCGAATCAAACTCAAACTCTTTGCTCCCCTCCTTCCTGCCTCCACCTGCTCCGCCACCCTTTCTGGGCTGCCACCCAACCAGCCGTCAATGTCCACCTGATCATCTAGTATCCGGGCAGCTCCTATGAGCACATGGTCCTTTGGCCTGCTGTGGACCTACTTCCTGGTGCAGCTGCCACCTGCCCAGTCGCGTGGTGTTTTGCATCAATCTCTCTGTGGCTCAAGCCAAGTGGCCGGTCCAGTGTGTGCTCAAATATTCATCCCAGAGTGTCTGCATGTGTGCCTCTGTCTGTAGGCATTCATTTATATGTGCGCGGTATACGCTGTAGCCGCTGCAGAGACAGGCCGTCACTCAAAGAAAGATGGACGTGTAGACAAATGGGAATAGACATCCAGCAATCACACATAAGGATGTGCTTTCACACTCAATCCCAGGAGAGACGGCCAGAGAGACACCAAATAAAACCCAAATCCTAACTGTCCCAACTGTCATGGCACATAAACCTCCCCCTGCCTCTCTGTTAATTCTTCCACATTTCTCCATTCTCGAGAGGTGAAGCAAGGACCTGATTTTACTGAGTTCAAGTCTAAGAGGGTTCTGTTAAATGTCACTGCCTGCATATGAGGCTTTCAATTGTTATTGGTTTAGTGCTCGGCCATCAACCTGCCCTGAACTAGTCCTCATGTGCTGCAGACTGAAAGACTAGACTTTGTTAGTTCAGCTGGTTTTTGGAGCGAACGTGGAATGTGTAAAGATGAAAGCGGCAGCCCACTGATACCCCACATCAATATGTGGTTTTACTCTTTTTCTCGGTCCTGATGAGTTTAAGGCACATGATGAGAAAAGCGGCGCAGCATTACGTTCAAGCTGCCACTGATTTTGGGTCACACTGTGTGTTCTTAAACATAATAAAGAAGCCTGCACGAACGTCTCCACTGGTCTCTCGGGGACTAATCAGCAGGATTTTTGACAGAGAGTCTGCGGTTGATACCACGTGAAGAGAGTAAGGAGAGGACTGGGGTGCAGAGAGATGGCTGGGTGAGTCTGCGACGAGGGGAGACGAGCTAGGGATAAAACCATGTTCCAGCCATGTTAGGCCAAGTGAAGACGGCAGGAACAAAAAGCCTTGTTTAAAGTGATTAGCCATGCCTCAGTCACAGCACTTTGAAGACAGACTCAGAGCTCTCTGGGTGGAAAAATAGCATTCTGAACAAATCTACATTTCCACTGTGTGTCTGCAGTATGGAGTCATACACATCAGACGTTATCAAAAACCCATGAATATCCAATTCACACCCACGGAAAATGCACAGGAAAATAAGACATCTGTGAGCCTCATCACACAGAAAATCTACATATTTTTTTGATACATAACAATGTGTATTAATACTAATACAAGTGATAATGTGTGTAAATTACTCACTAAATATGTACAAACTTTGAAATGCATATTTCCCTGTTGTGCTGTACATAAAAATAAAAAAAAACAGAGTGTATTTTCTACAGTGAGAGCTAGAGAGGCAGATCAGAGGGAGTGGCACAGTCTATGGGACCTCAGCCAACCAGTAGGGGACAGTGTTTGAGGTGAGAAGTCCTGTGGGGAACAGAGAGAAGGACGGCTGCCAACACTCACTGTTACAAAGCTAATTAAACTATTGGCCTATTGTGAGGAGGGTGAGGGTTGAAGAATGGGCTCAAGCTCGCTCCAGGAAGCGCCGCAGCAGCCTCAGAGCGACCGCGCTCACTCAGGCAGATTTTCCACTGAGGCATACAAACCTGCCAGCGACGGACTTTTCGATCACTCCCCTCATTCCCCTGTCTCTCTGCTGATCACCGTCCTTTGTCTCCTCTGTTAGCTTTTGCAAAAGAAAAAGCAATTCCAGGAATCCCTTTGCAGCTTCAATCACTGCGCCCTGTGTGAGCAGAGATGAGTTCCTCATGTGTGCGGAAGATGTTAAAAAGGAAAACACAATGCACCGCCACACAATAAATTCTGCACAAAATAGGTGGCGGTGCTTTCAGTGCACTGACAAACAGCAGTGCTGTCTGTAGCAGGCATCTGTGTTTTTACACTCTGGTTTATTCGACTATGAAAGTGGGAACTGTCGTCTGCTACCGACTGACGAAAGCAGCTGTGTCGCTTTAAAGGAGTGACACAAGAATCTGGAAATGAAATGATTTGATGACTTGGCCACTACTTTTACTCATTCTGCAAAATATTATTAAAATATATACTACATTAGACATTGAAATGCTGTTATTTCCCAACTCGGAACAGTCATAGCCAGAATTCTATAGGCAGGAGCTCAGCACATTTGTCAGACCTTTCTGCACAACATCAAATTTAACATGAGAACACTCTAAGAATACACAGAATGGCCCCTTTGGGCCCTGCAAAGCCTCACTCCCTTTACACTCCATTCCTTTAAGAAATCCTGTAATTCTGCTGCTTCATACAACTTAGCAGATCCAAGAAAATTTTTCAGAATTTTTCAACAGGATACGGACATTCTGCTGGCAAATGTACAGGGTCGCTGCTGGAAGTTGGTGAGCAAAGGGGTTCATTTGTTATGTGTGGCTTCTGGCCAGAAGAATAACAGCAGTTCACACTAATGTTGACTCTGACGGCACATTCAATTTCCTTAAAATGTTTTTCTTCCTTGACTGACTGTTATGGTTAGAGCAGTATTACCTTGTTTTTGAATGTAAAGGAAAGACATTACTTTAAGTTTATTAGTGATTTATATTTACTTTATTTCATTTTAATACAATACACATGTGAAAAAAAAATCTAAAAGTTAACTGAAAGCACCTTTTTTGCTCTAAACTGTATATTTCCAAAACTACCCGTAAGCCTTCATAGCAAAACATGACCCTAAAATCATGCATATATGATCCATGATGAGTATTAGCAATGCAACAGCAAACATTTCTTAGATATTCAGCGCCACCGGCAAACTCTCGGATCAGATGCATTTATGCAGGGTGCAACCATAAACATTAACAAAGCCAACATAAGAGCATTCAGAGCCTTCAGATATGTCTGCACCCTGCTGAAGCTAAGTTGCAGTTCTGCCCCAGTTGGTCAGCCTTGCTGTGGGAAGACCCTACAGGCTGCTTCCATCTCCTCCTCACATACTGGGCCACAGTTGTGGGACCCATGCAGAGGGAACGAGAGGTTATGCAGCCACAGATGGCCGCAGGCTCAAACACACAGAGAATAGAGAGAGAGATTGGGAGGGCTACAGCTAGAGAGCAATTTGACTTGTACGCTGAGACAAGACTTGATGTTCAATCAGTGCTGGACTCACATCAATTTCAACAGGAGTTTCCACTTAACAGGCCATGACAGGACCGGCGTGAGCTATGCATATGAGAAATGTTTTACTTACCAATCTATCTGTATTCATCTATTTTTCATTTTACAGCTCAAATTCATTAGTTCCTAAGGGACTTGCTGCTAAAAAAAAAAACATGCAATTTCTCTCACAAAATGTAAATTTCAAAAGACAACAGTGTTTTTTGTGAGTAAAAAAAATGAATTTGAACTCTCTTTGACACGCCTCAGCTTAAGAGGGATCATTTTCCACAGGCCATAAATGCACCTCAAATACATTTTCATGGTGGCGCGGTTGTGAAAGGTTTTAGCTGCTTTCAAAAGATCATTGTGATTTAGAAAAAGGTCCGAAAATAATCCATTCCCTTCATGAGGTGTCTACTTGAAGTTTTTTTTTCAGCTTTTTATAAGTACTTCACTGTGTGTAATAATATCCACCATGAAGGGGCAAACTGTGTCTGCAGAGGTATCAAAAGGAGAAATAAACTTTTGAGAGCAGGGAAACATTTACATTCTGTAATCCTTCATTGGGTGTGTATGTTCTTAACTTTGCATTTAAAGGTCATGAACGTAAGATTTAGAGGGATCTATTTGCAGAAAATGGTAGAAACTGAATATCTTTTTTAGGTATGTTTTCATTAGTGTACAATCTCCTGACAATAAGAACGGGCCCTTTTTATCTACAGAGGGAGCAGGCGTCTTTTCACTGAAGTCGCCATGTTGCATCGCCATGTTTCTGCAGTAGCCTAGTTTGGGATATAGACTGAGGGTTTAAGCTTGTCCTTGGGTAACTATTACTGGCAGCATTCTCCTCCACTTCTACTATCTATATAACACTGTTCTCCCAGTTCAAGTTGCTAAACTATTGACTTAAAACCACCCAAATGGCTGTGGCTGGTTTAAGGTCACATAAACAAGCCAAAGATTTTTTTTAACAAATAGAAAAATGATAAAGCCGAACCTTTCTCCAATGCCATCACGGCTCTATGGAGAAAGACCAGGCTCTGTGTTACTAACAGTAACCTGGAAAAGACAAACAAAACACACAAATGTTTGCATGTTTTGCTGTCACTGTGGGTTCTTCTTAAGACTTGAAGTCGGACCATGATATAAGGACATTTTTCAGTATACAACCTCAGCACTAGATGCCACTGAATCCCTCAAACTGGACCTTAAAGTCTGTCACAATCAAAATCTATGCTTTTAGAGATGAGTTTCCGAGCATCTGTCAAACAGCAATAAATATGGACATTACCTATTTTTACAGCTTAAATATGTAGCCAAATAAAAATCAGTAAAGGGTCTCAATCAGGGTTCATGTTTGACGTCTTACAGCAGAGATTAAAGGTTTATATCCGGGGACACCTGGCGGCAGACTTCAGTGGGGGGCTGAGGTCTTTCTCTAATATATCCTCCTTCCACCATCTGATTGTCTCCTGTATAGGTGGAGTGTCCCTGCTGGTGCACTTGACATTTCCCCAGCATGCGTCTGTCTGGCTTATGCTGAGGAAGATGTTCAGGAAGATCCATTTGTTTCCTAATTATAAAATCTAATTATGTAGAAATTGGACTGCTGTTGTTACATCTGGTAAGTTCAATGAAATTTGCAGTTCCACTCTGAATACAGGTGTTGATGGAATGTGTATCTTTGAAAAAAGGCGAGAATCCCTATTAGTGAGTTAGTTAATAATTTATATTCCGTGTGCACATTCATCTCTACTTTTTATTGCTCTAAATTATGTGTGTGTGGAGTCTGGGGACATAATTGGATGTCATTAAGGGCACATCAATACACAGCATTCAGCCATCAAATTGCAAATTCATTCAGCTGTTGCAGAGCAATGAACATGTAAAGTTTGACCAGAAACTGATAAATATCTTCACGGTATAATTATTTGAACCAACAATGAGGGAAAAAAAGCAAAATCCATAACTTCCTGAGGGTTATCTCCAAAGGTTAATTGTTCTAAGGACTCTGGGAGCATGTCTTGTAGAGCATGTCTTAACATCACATTAATTTGCTTCAACATATTCATAAAGCTTGAAAATGAACTAACAGATGAACTCTGGCTTTATAAAATAAGATTTAGAAGGACTAAAAGCAATGTGCATAAAATCCCTTCACTGTGGTCATGAAAACATGCAGACTTCTCATGAGAATCTCCCTACAAGGACAAACGCTTGGAAAAAAAAAATTGGCGAAAAACAAGCACTGTGGATCTCATCATCAACCAACATGGGCAGCAAGAGCCTCCATTTTATTAACGCTGCACACAGTCGGATGCGGAGGATCCCAACGTGATGTCTTTGGAATGAGACGTTTCCATCATGATGTCCTCTGACAACATAATTATGCATTGAAGCTCACTTCACACGGCTCGCCAAACCACATCAGCTGCAGCTCAGAGTCGAGCATCCCAGCAGCGGCACTGGAGCTGAGGGGGGGAGCGGAGGAGGGATGTGGGGAGTTGTGGCGGGGGGGTGAAGTTCGGAGCCTGAAGCTAAGCGAATGGAATGCAACAGCAGTGGATTGGAGACCAGACGCAGAGGGGACTGAATAGGGATGTCGGAGGAGCGCC
Source organism: Acanthurus leucopareius (assembly GCA_029814765.1). Taxonomy (NCBI): domain Eukaryota; kingdom Metazoa; phylum Chordata; class Actinopteri; order Acanthuriformes; family Acanthuridae; genus Acanthurus; species Acanthurus leucopareius. The sequence continues at coordinate 8,995,990 of JAQMCX010000057.1, read as the reverse complement.
AGTGGTTTTTCACTTTGCATCAACATCAAATTAAGGGCACTGGCAAGAAGAGCAGGAGCGAAGGCACCGAGGGGCAAGGGTGGCAAAAGAGTGCTGTGAGCAAGAGAGGAGAGTGTTAATCCAGAAGCCAGCACTGCCACTGAACATAACTGGAAGGCAGTTTTAGGGACTGAAAACATGATGAAAAATGATGAAGTGAAATCTGCCTCCACAAGAGAGGACTTAAGCTTGTACTCAAAAACTACTATAATTAAGTGACATTATGTTTTCAATGACAATAATGTGACTTTGAGATGAATATATGCAGCAATGCTGCACAGGAAATCAATTTTCTTTAAGCATATTAAAACTAAGAGTGAACATCTTGAGGCTTGAGTCATGCATTGCAATTACTGCAAAGTACAGTACTTCAGCTTGAGCTGTTTTCTGAATGGTTTCACAATTAACTGTAAAGCCCAACGTGACACACTGCTGCTATTGCTTCATGTTTCACTATCCTGTAATTGTTAATTCTAGATAAGAGACGCCACGAGGTCTTGCTTTAGAGAGCAAATGCATTGTGTGCCGCACAAATGCTTTCTGATCTAATGTACCTATTAGCAGGAGCACATTATTTGTCAGTCCCAACAAAAACTGTTACTAAAATAAAGTTTTTTAGGGATCTAAAGCTGCTTTAATAAAAACTACGACACACAAAACCAACATCCAAGAACTAGCAGCATTTGTCTTGGCCGAATTGTTGCACACTTCACAAAGACAACATCGACAGCCAAGTAGCAGGTTCTCTCTGCACCTGCACAGGAAACAACTTTAAGACCATCAAGAGGAGGTAGGAGGCCATTTTCGAACCCCTGTCATAACTCATTTGACTGCTTCTAATTTGATTGCTTCTAATCAAGAATATATGTGATAAATAATTGCAAATGACAATGGCATTACTGGTTTGGAGGAAGAAAGGAAGAGACCACGAGAAACTACATTTGAAAAAAATCATGGAAACTGTTGCAACAGGCTGTGTTTAGAGGTTAAATGAAAGTCAAGTTTATTGAACATTTGGTGAAACAAAATGGTGCAGTGATTTTCCATGGGAGGACTGTCTGAGATTAGAACAGCAACAGGATCAGAGCCTTGGAAGGTTTGAATATAGATTCATTGCTCAAAGACTTGGTAATATTTACAAAATAAGTCAAACTGGTTCAGTTCACAGGTTTGGAAAATTCAACACTAGAAATCTCAGATTGAACACAGGAAGGACAAACAACGAAAACACATGCAGAAAAGTCGAAATGTGACTAAATGTCAAACATTTCACTGTTCTCAAATGATGTGTTTGTGTTCTGTCGCACTGCATTTTGTCAAGCAAACTTATGGAAACTTACTTCAGAGAGACAATTCTACAAAACCCTTCTATGAGTGCTGTGGTGTAGAATGAGACTCTCCTCTGAATAATTGTGTGCCTCCCACTGTGCGCAACAATGTCTCTTAAGTTGTGTCCCTCCAGATTTTCTGACTCTTTGCCTTGAAGAAAAAAAAAAGACGCGGAGTCACAGACAAAGGCAAGTAGACTTTACAAAGCCAAATGAAACATAACACCATGCCAGTCTTGAAAAACGGTACATGATTTTTACTGCTTTATCCTGCCTAGATGAGACAGATGGATTTTGCCGCACAAAAGAGCGAATTATCCCCTGTGATCCATTTTGCCACTTCTCTGAGGTCATTGTTGTGGAAGTGCAGGTAGACCATCAGGCCTGCCGCAACCAATAGGGGATGCTTGGTAAAAGGGGTAGGGGCTCAAAAGTGGCTCCTTAAATCTCCACCTCCATTAATCACACTTTGCACGCCTGCGGCCCACCGAGCAGTGTGACAGTGACAGCACTGAGAATGATTAATACTTAATGCAGCGTTTAAGAGAATGATTTATGCCATCTGTTAGTGGATGACGTGCTGCAGAAGTCGGCTTCACCACTCGCGCACACTTGTCAGCAAGGATTAGGAGAATGATACATAACTTAATCTCAGGAGCAGCAGGTCACCTCCAAAATTAGGCTGATTTTAGACCATGAACACAAGGGGGAGGAGCGGGTGTGAGGGGGAGGATAGAGGGGGTTGGATGTGCATAACCTCAGCACCAAATTAATTGGAGCTGGTCAGGAGTCCATCCATTTTCTGCCACTTGGCAAGTATGGCATTGAGGGTACGGTCGGTCGTGTCCCCCAGCTCCTCCGGAGGGATTCTGCGGTGTTCCCAGAACCAGATGAGATACATAATCCCAACAGCATGTTAGGGGTCGAGTCCTGGGTCTGCAGCCGTACGTGTCTTGAAAACCTCAGCATCCTTTATGATGAATAAACCATGCTGACCACCTTTCATTGAGAAGAAACAGTGTTTTTATTCATGGCCCCTTCTAAGTATTCAGGGTTCTCCCTTTAGCCCGGAGGAAACTGCTTTCAGTCACTTGTATCAACAATCTAAAGCTGAATTTGAATTAATATAACAGGTGAACAGCAGATAAGCTATAAATACCGTCTGTGTGGGTTTGACCTGTTGATATCACCACGTCAACACATGACAGATGTATCCAACATGACAGGTATTCATAGATCCCATACGAACATTTCCGACATGTTACAGTTTCCATGTTAGTTTTTGCAGCTATATGTGTGTAAGCTTGTAGCTGCATTTCGGGCCCTTAGAGCAGAACAATAAAATTAAACATCATTCTTTTGTCATTTCCCAGAAGTTGTGACCAGACAGGCAAAGTTAGACTGACTGTTAACCCGAGAGCTTTGCCCTTCAATACATTGAGAGCAACTAAAAATTTACTTTAATGTTAACATCATACAGCATGAATTAAACACATAATATGTCATTTCTGTCACTAGAGGTCACTCAGTCAAAACAGTGAAAACAAGGACGTTTGAGAGAGGCCACGAACTACATGCGATCATAGGATTTGTTTATTTCCTTGTTTAACGGCCGCCATTACAGAGGAAAATCTATCTCGACTGATTCAAGCAGAAAAGTTCACAAATGAAATATTGTATTAAAGTTTTGAGGACGTTACATTCAGTGACATTTGGAAACATCCTTCCTGGCTCTTTGACGAGTGTTACCCAGGAAGTTAGCAACAGGTGACAAAAACACTGAGTTTGAAAGTTGTTCAAAACAAACAACTAACCAAAATATTAAACAAAGATACTCTTTTTGACATTTTAGAATGGAAATATATTTTGTTTTTTCAACTGACTATTTATGACTTTTTATTTTTGGACTATATTGACTCTATAGAATTTTATACGTACATTTTCTATTATAGCACTATTTAGAGTGAGAATGACATTACATATCTATCTAATAAAATGTTTAAGGGTTACAACAGCCTGATAGAGGATATACTGTCTAACAACATGAAATGAGGACTGTACCCAAATTAAAGCTACTAAAGGTGAAAAAAAAGGGAAAATTTGGGGGTTTAGAGGTTACAAAAAGGCCACGAGCTCTAAACTCAGCCTCTTACACCCCTACCAATAAGTATCGTCTAATCTCAAGACTGGATTGCACATGAGCAGCCTTATCTCTGCCTGCCTTCCCTCACTCCCTTTCCCTCTGTAATATTTACATATTCAAACAAACTGTCAAAGCCCGAAAACAAACAATTTGTTATCCACCAGAGTTTGCGTGGTTAAAAATACTCTGCATCTAATCTGCATAAAAAGTATCAGTCTTTCGTCAGAGATTACTGGCTTTCCCTCCTCTGTTTCTCTGTTCTCCACAGAGCTATCAGATGACAAGGTGAACACAAGGGTAATCAGTTTGGTCACTGCTTTGAATCTTTTTCTTCTGGAAGGTTACACTCCTGTTTCCCGTTTGATGTTCCTGCTGCGAGTTAATCGACAAAATCAGTCCTTCAGCTCCACTCCGATCTTAACTTCACCCAATAAACAGCCTGTCTAAAACTTCACTTCAGATTAGCATTAACATTGCCCTTTCATAAGAAAACAAAAATCTTCCACTGTTTCATAATCAAGATCAAAAATAACACTCAGCACTGTATACAAATGAGGAGAAAATGTGTCCTTGGGTATTACTATTCAAGCAGAACCCTTAAGAGAGCAGAGAGGGGATGTTTGTCAGTCACAGGCGAACACAGGCATGCCTATCAGCTCTGCGGTTAAATTGCAACGGCGTCCAAGACAGTGGGAGCACAACGTGCGGGAGAAAAGCTTGATGCTTTGATAAAAATGCAAAAAATGGTCCAACATGAGGCAAAAGGATCCAACACATCTCCCTGTTTTTTACATATTCATCATCCAGAGCTGCTGCTTTTGTCACAATCCAACAAATTACTAATTCAGTCCTTTAGACAAGACATACAAAATGCAAATTAAGTTGTTTAATAAGCCAAAAAACAGTATGTGATTTGTTGGAACAAGATACTTTATCCAATTAATTTGGAGAGTCTTGAAATTGCTCCCCTCTGCACCTAAGGTTGTTAGTCAGAATGTGGAGCTGTCGGATTTTAAATATATTACAACTATTTATAAGTGTAAAAGAATTATTTTCCCTTGACCTATTTAACTTAGCTCTCGGTTACACCTTTGCTCTTGCTGGTGCGAGTGCCTCCTGTCAGTCTCCAAATAGAAGAGAGCATGAAAAACAAAACAAAAAAAAAAAAGAAATAACAAGGTGCTCAAAGCAGTGAGTCGTAAGATTTTTATGAGAGAAAAATCACACCGCAGGAATGAACAGCAGGATTCATTTTACAGAAGCAGAAAACTGTCAAACAATAGTAACACTGAATGTCTCAATCACAAGCAATAGTCATGTCTCATTAGCGTCCAATCACATGCTGAAGTTTCTGCTTTTTTGCAAGCTAAAGGAGCTGATGGAGAGATCATCAAGCTATGCATCTGCTGACAGGGCAGCACAGCACCTGCTCCACCTTAAGCATGTGTGACATGTCTTCTTATATGAACTCTAATGATGTGAGAGCTGTAACAGGACGAAGCGCACTGCAGTCTGAGGCAAGCTCGCTCATACACACTCATGATTGATTGATTGATTCACAGTGGTAAATCAAAAAAGTCGGGTGCCTTTTCAATCACAGCCAAAGTCTTTGAACATAAATAACAGCTACCGTCTTGCCTGTGGCAGTTTTTGCTCACTATAAACACAGTCACTTGGCAGTCTGTTTGGGAGCGAGACAGAATTCTTCACAAATGTAAATTTATGTACACCCATTTGACACTTTCCACTCTTGACTGGTTTGTATTTTGCCTCCCTCTTCTTCCTACCCATTATCAAAGATGATTAGCATTATTTCCAGGCCCGGTCGGCCAATGAAGAAGACTACCGGGTGGAACAAGAACCTGCAAGCGACGCTTACCCTTACTAGTACCCTGCCAGTTCCAGATAGTCAGCACATAATCCCTGTCTGCAACAAAGAGCCACCGCAGCCATTCACCTGAGACCTGAGCTCATCACAGGCCTGCAGACGTACAGTAATAATAACTCAGCAAACTGCACATTTAGGGAAGAAGCTTTCTCCAGAGGCAATTAGCACTGAAGAGCTTGTCTGTTCTTTTCTTGTCTGTAATTTTAGGAAAAGCTATCAAAATTACAGAGCCCTGGAGAAATTACTGCAGAGCTTAGCAACAATTTAGTCATGCTTTTAAATATGAAAAAAATAACAGCCACATTAACTGCATTTTTTCTGATGTTTGTCCCTGCATGGAGCTCTGTTCTACTTGGAGTCATATTACTCATAGATCTGTCCCTATTTAAGAAAATGAGAGTCTGTCTATTTGGCCATAAAAGGATCCAACAGTTTCTGAACAACAGTTGAAAATATATATATAGAATGAGAGGAACAATGCTTGTCAGGGGTTATGCTAGTCCTCTAAGTATGAAAAACATACATCTTAAGGGACAAATCCAAGCACAAGTAGAAAAGAAACATATGAAGACAATTCCCTAACAATCAGTGATTCAAATTATTGGTCAATCCACATGTTTCAGGTTGAATCACTGCACTGTACTCAGGACATTGCTGTAAACTTCACAAACCAAGTCAAATGACAGAAAACTGCAGTGTGATTCTTTTTTTTTTTTTTGCTGGACGTTCCTCATAAGAACATATCCGAGTTGAGGTGTCATGCCCAAGTGAAGACAGCTTGGGTAAGTTAGTCTGCTAGTCTGCTCTCACTTAAGAAGCAGTGGCAAGTAGTGATAGAAACAAGGGGCTACAGTCTGCTGTCTACCTGATGCTATTTGCGTGGAGATCAATGTTGACATAGTCTGCTAAACTACTTTTGAATCAGACGGCAATATAACTTCCTCTACTGCCCTCTGCTGTGACTGACAGCGCGGTCAGCAGCCCGGCAGCAAAGACGCTCCATAGTGTGATGGGATTTTATGAACAAACTGTGAGCAGGATGCATGCTTTCAAATTTTTGACTGTGTGAAAATCTGATGTTTTCACATCACAGATGACAAAGAAAGGCATTAAGACAAGTCTTGATGCCTGGTAAAACATGAGACTGATGCAGGTTAATATAGTAAATATAGTAGTTTGGTGTGGCACTGACCTAAAAAATTAAAAAGAATATTCAGATCACTGCATTGAAAGGCCAAATACAAAATGACTGACAAAACTTCGAGTCTGATAGGCCCCCAAAAATATATATACAGACACTGAACCTACCAACTAGAGTCAGACAGACATACAGACAGACAGACAGGCAGACAGGCAGACAGGCAGACAGACAGGCACAGAGTGATGACGTATATGTGGGAGCAACGTCTCTACCTGCTGCTAATGAGAACTAAAATATACAAATTTCATTAATGGGCGGCAGTTTTGTGCAATTTCTCTCACACTGAATGAATCCATTACCATGTTTAAAGAGATTCTCTCAAAATGGTGGAATCTTTTATGTATGACCATTTGCATATTTCCCTGCTTCCCATTTAACTGATTCACATTCTGCATTGACTCAGTTATCACTTCTTTGCCTTAAACTGGGTCATCATATCTCCAGGCACAATTACAGCCAAAACCTCAGCGAGACAAATTTGCTGTCAGTCGCCCTGCCACTTTTATGTATGAACAGCATGCTGTCAGCGGGACGGGCGGAGATAAAAAAAACTGAGAGAAGGTGGAGAGGAAACGTTGTGGATCATGCGGCAGGCCTAACAGGTCGATGGGAGACAAACGTATGTCTAATAGGCCAATGATGAACCCGGAGTGGTCCCTCTTGTGGGGGCAAGGCCTGCTTCTTACAAATGTGTTATTGACTTCACAGAGGCAGCCAGTCATAGAAATACACTCGGTATCTGAGAGGGAGGAGGAGTGAGAGAGATGAGACATGAGAGGCTGCTGCAGAAGGCTGAAGTATTGATCATACAATCCTGTTTATACCCTCCAGCTAATGACAAGCAGGACATAATTGACACGCAACAGCGTGACAGCTTGAGCACTGGAGGAATCATTAAAGCAATTCAACCCACATACTGTATGGACATGTTTCAGAGATTCGTATGAAGGAAGTTCCTAATAACCGAAAATAAAATTAGAATCAGTCCAATGTTTTACACAATGGAAAATCAATGGTCATAACAGGCTATTTGAGCCACTCTTTCATGTGCTTGTATTCACTGAAAGCAGGATGCTGCAACCCTTTGAACAGCCATTTCAATGAGGGACTGAACAAGCATTTCCAATATTGCTTAATTAGAGCCTATTGCAATTTCCTGGGGTCCAGAGTCACACCTTTGAATGTCTTGTTTTGGCCAACCAACCATGCAAAGCCTAAATCCACTAATCCGCTATAATAGAAAACAAGTAAATGCAGCAAATTCTCACACTTCTGACTTTACAACTAATAAATGTCCACAGTACCACTGGCTTGGAGAGGAAATTAAACTATATCCAAATAGCTGCCAAATATTTAAGTTGAACAAATAACAATACTGGCAGTATGTGCAAATTCATTGTGTGCAGATATTAGTTTTCTAAAATCCCCTTTAAAAACCTTGTTGAGCCTCCAGAATTCAAAGACCCCTCTTTTATTATCTAGAGCTGCAGCTGCAGGCCATGAAGCACCACTTTACTATTACAGCAATATCAGTTCCCTTTAAACCATATAGGAAAAAGAATGGGTCACCATCCTACGCAATTCAAAGTGCATGTCCTCCAATACTCTCACATGGTTAATTCAATTAGATTAACAGAATGTGCTGGACATCCTCTAGATTGTATGAGGTTAAACTTGAAAGTGACCGCAGGTGCTTGAAGTGCCCTTCATCCTTTAATCTTTATTAATTACTGGATCCCCACATTCACATTAACAAAGTGGTTGCTAGTCTTCCTGGTTTAAGTGTCAAGAATGCCGCATAATAATTTCCTGTAAGTCAACAAATCTGTAATAGAGGAAACATCTTAGCTCCACGCTAATGATCTTCTTCATGAATTAAGATTACACTGATTCAGTGAGTGCTGCTGTGGTTTATAATCATGAACTTAAACGAGTTACAGGAAATATAAATTGCTCCAAGAACTGATTATTAATGTGTTTCGCTCCAAATAGAATTGTAAAGTGCATTATCCTGTGTAGTGCTTCAGAGAGGGTTATCGCAAACCACCAACAATAAGTCAGGACCACATTAAAGCCATTTCAACTGCAGTAATTCATCAAAATGATTCAGTAATATTAACCACGGCAATGCAGTTGCATGCTGTGCATTATGGATATGACTTATAGAGCTTTGAGGCTGAGTTACAGCCACATGCCACCGAGTCCAGCGAGTCAGACTGCAATGGGCCTGGCTGTGCTTTACCTGTGTTGGTGTGTGTGTGTGTGTGTGTGTGTGTGTGTGTGCGTACACAATGTTGCTTGAGCTGGTCTAATTAAGAAGAAAAAGCCCAGCTTGTCATTCATCTTAATCATTAATTTCTTCCCCCTTAAAAATGTTTCCCTGTACTTTAGTTCAACATCACTGCCTTAAATCTATACTGAAGTCTCTTCACAGAAATAAATAAATAAGTGCTGTGTCTGCATGGGCTGGATAATGAGATTAATTTACAGTCTGCTTGGTAAACACTCTTGGCCTTGTGTTTGTTTTTATTCAAATTTTATTAGCAAGTAAAAAAAAGTGACACAAGTACCAGCACAGTGCCCATTAGGCTTATGGACGACGGGCTGCACGGCAGTTTCAATTAAAACTTCAGTAATCAATATCTTTACACAAAACCTACACAGACTGATCAGGCAGTGGAAACAAGCTGTAAACATAACACTTATGTATTATCACTTCATAAAGCCAATATGGTGAATTTATTAGCAAGGAGTCACTCATGTACGTGTCCAGCTCCTACAAGGACACAACAGCATCATCATATGGAGTTTCCGTCCATGACATTTGCTCCCTTTAACTTTTTTTTCTGTCCCTATAAACTTCAGACAAAAATTTAGTCACATTAGCTGCAAAATACCAAAATCTTCACTAGCTAGTTGCTTACTTTGTTTTTTTATAGCATCTTTTAACATAGTTTTGATGTAATAGTGCACAACTTCAACGCTTATTATTTTCAAGCTGCAGCAGTCAGCTACAAAGCACTAAATAGCAGATACTCAGATACTATTCATGAAATACAGTAAGCAACTAACTACTGAACATAGCAGTGTGTTTTCCACCATTGCCAGCAGGTGCAAGTGGACTTATTTTACATAGCACCAGATCACCAAGAAAGTTATCCAAGGGCACTTTTCATATAGGGCATGTCTAGCACACACTCTTTAATTAAATAGACAAATATTTAAATGTTATTTAACTAGTTTAATGAAAACATTTTGCAGTTTTGCACTATTTTATCTTCTCTCCACTCATGGTCTGCTTAGCTGTTATAGTTTGTTATTATGCCTGCTTTAACTGTTTGCTTGCTATGCCCTCCCTAAAAAGCAGTAATCCTCAGTAAAACACTTGATGGTAAAGCGCTTGGCAGCTAAAGAGTTAGACAGTTCCCTCTGAAGTTGGCACAGACCAAAATGGAGCCAAAATGAGGGTCAATATTTAGGCTCAGTGGCTGTACAGCAGCTGGTTATGTGCATGCAAATAGAGCTGATGTTGTGAACAGCATGTTGTGATGTGTGAATAAGCTACAGTTTTCTAAATATGGAAATATAGTGAATTTGCATGGTTAGCGTTATTTTAAAAAAACCCAGTGGCAGTGCTGCTGGGTGTCTCTTTATTTTTTTTTTGTCTTTATCTGCACATGAAAGTGTGCATTATCTATAAATCTGTGTTTGTCTTGTGTTTGCATCCCTCTCAGACAGAGATATGAGCTCGCTTCCATGCTTTGTGGGATGCAGGATGGAGTTTGTGACAAATGTCCTGTTTGGTGCTGACGGAGCAGGTCTTGGAAAGCTATATGGTCCCAGGGGCAGGAAGCTAAACACAGTGGTTTCTCAGGAGCCTCTGAATGACAAACGACGGTGACCCTCACTCATCAGAAAAACACACACACACACACATACACACTCTTTCAGAGCAGTAAATTCTACTGTTCCATGTTAATGATGGAGTCAAGTCGAATAAATTTGTCAGTAATCCCTTTAACAAACAGGTTTATCACAAAGCAGAGGGAGCGAGAAAGGAAGGAACAACAAACTGATAAAACAATAACACTGGTCCTTTGATTATTTTGTGCTGCCACAGTACATCCTTGGAGTTTGTAATAAATTTACGGAGGGATTCAAAACACCTGAATGGCTCAGAGTGTTCAGCTTTTCATTACCTGAAATTTAATTACCTACAACCACCAGAGTAATGAATGTATATGAAAGCTTTGTCTGGCTCATTGTGGAGCATTTTGAGAGTTTTCCACACTTATCCTCATGATAATATTTACGTTTGAGATCAGAGCTGATACTGTGTGTAAACACAGTTCTGTTTAACAAAGTATTAATTATGTAAACTCAACAAAAGCTAAGCTGGTTCCCTTGGCCTCTGTTTTTCCTCCCTCTCTCTCTCTCTTTCTCTCTCTCTCTTTATTCTCCCATTTCCTTTCTCTACATCCATCCCTCCATCCTGCAAATCACAAACACACGGGCTCTGACACACACAATGTGCAGTGAAGCAGAACGCATCTGGCTACACAGCCCGTCAATCTCACGCTGCTGTGTGGCCTTGCTGCGGGACGACTCGGGATCTGCCCGGTCTTGCTGCTGGTGTTGATTTGAGGCTTCACACAGGACAGCATGAGATCCCAAAGAGCAGGGGCAGGAAATATATGAAATAAAGGGTGAGACAGAGGGGACACAGAGAGGGAAAGATGGGGAGGGAAAGACAGCAGGAGAGGAGAGACGAAGGGAAGGGGAAGGGATAAACCGTGGGACAGGCAGAGCATGACGAGAAAGGGATCTGGAGGATGCGCTCGTGCCCGCTGAGCACCTCTTTTTCAGCTCCAGCAGCACTAAACACATGAATATGAAAAGCTCCAGTTGTGGTTATTGTTGCAAGACCCCTGAAAACTCGTCTGAAGCGTGGCGCCGCTTCTGTAGAGAAAAATGAAATATTTTATACTTCTAGCACTCACTGCCGTGGGCGCTAAAGACATGCAAAGTTATGGCTGCTGCCAAGAACATGCCATAGCACATCTGAAAATAATGTGAAAAAAGGAGGCGGCCGTGTAAATAGGGGCCCCCTGTGAACATGTTGCCTAAGGGCTTGAGGGGGATTGGAATGGTGTCAAATGAACGGATCAGGTCGATGGAGATGTGAATGGAACGGTGTGTGAAAAGAAAAGTATGACAAACGGAGCCAAGGCTTGACGAGTCATAATAGCATTACCACCTCTTCTAACCCCCTTTGCTCATCCTTCCTCAAGGTAAGAAAGACTTTTGCTGAGCACACCGGAACGAGAGGAGGAGTTAAGAAGAAGCTATGAGCCCAAGTGGAGAACACACAGTGCAACTGGGAAATCTCTGGCAGGTACTAAAGAAGCACTTCACAATGTCTTCATACTAATCCTACAGGCTCAAACTGAGCGCAGCAATCCGCATCGCTGCGATAACGGCTTTTTTTCCTGACTACAATATGTGGGAAAAGACAGAGGGAAAGCAGAAGAAGAGTGTGCATGTATCTGTTTACACCTACACGTGGACAATAATGGTCCTCACTGAGATTATAATGTGTATCGAACAGTAACAGGAAACATTTTTTCACTGTACATGTATGTAATTTTATATCACAACAGGGACATACATTTCATGGTTTAGTACATTTTCTAAAATTCAATGAAGAAGCCTGATGGCAGGATAATTATTTTGGGAGAAGCCGCTGAAGGATGACTGGAGATTATTTTCATTTTAATAGAGAACAGAATAATGGATTTGATGTCTTTATTGGTGTTTGCTTTTTTCCTCGTCTTGCATGTTTCCTTGAGCTTTACTTTTCATGTTGTTGTGATGTTGCACTTGTTCTGAAAACAAACATTACATAAAGCAAAAGTGAAAAACAGAAACAACAGAAAACTACAGACACTGACATCATCAAAATGTTAGTTTAGTCTGAAGGAATTCAGTTTAAAGGTGCATTATGTAACTGTTTTAGTAACAATCTTGGTTGCATAATCTAGACAGACAGTTTGCACAGTTTGCTCCTTTGTGCTTTAAGTAAAATAATAAATGTAAATAAACAGTTATTTAAACTTTGAGCTCATGTCAGCTCTTGGAAACTGTTATTTCTTATATCCAGAGCTTTGTCTTGTTTGCTTGTATGCCAGTAAAAAGGTTGCAAAGTTCACTTGTGAAATAAGTCTGTAAAAAGAAGATAGACAATTTCCACACTTAAAAAAAGCCTTTATAGCAAATAATTGTAATTTGGCTTTATAAATTACTGACAATAAAAAATCTTTCAATAAAACTGTCAATTTTTTCCATAAAGCCACTAATCATTTCAACATTTACACTGACAAATGATGATACTTCATCATATTGATGCAACAATCCTGTTAATCCAATATCACTTTGAAGCAGTCCCGCTTATGGACCTGCCAAGGTATCTGACGCAGTTTCATACACTTGGAGATAATAAGTAATAGTGTGGCTTCCACTGTAGAAACAGTACAAAATTTCATTTGTCTCACATTGAACAGTAAATTGCCATATTGCACAAATATCTAAATTCTGCCTGTAATGCAGCACGACAAGTTAAAAGGTCATTTGTCTGGTTCTCTGAGGAAACTCTCTCTGGATGCTGACCCTGCTCTGCTTTTATGACCCTGTTTGCAGGGAATAGAAAAAAGCTGATCCTGATCATGTGACCATTCCTACCTATTTTTCATGATGTGGATAATTCCCTCAAAGGCCATGGGGGAGAGGGTGGTGTTTCTCCACACAGACAGCTGGTCTCCACCCCAGAAAAGGTGGCACGGAAAACCGGACCTGTGACAGGAAGCTCCACCCTGTTTACTGCTCGAGGCCAAAACAATGTGAGTACACTGGCTGCAGAGATAATAACACACCGTGGCATGTTATAAGCTTTCATGTTGATCTAACCACTAATGATCCACCTGAGTGGCTGCCTTTGTCTGGGGTTGTCGGTGTCTGGTGGCTCCACTTTAGAACCTGTGCCACACACGGTGTCATGATAACGGAGCTGACTGGAGGAATTTAAAAGCTGTAATTATCCTAAAATTATAATCTGCACGTAAACATATAGGCAGATGTGCTGATTTACCCTAAAACCTTCGAATCTGTGACTGACTATCTTGGCTGAGCAGTGACTGAGGAGAGAAAAATGAGGCCCGGAGCGCTCTTCTAGCAATCATCGCCAGGACAACTTCATTTTCATGAGCGTCTGGCTTTAAAGCCAGAGGTTGCAGTCAGCTCAGTTTTCCTCATTTCCTGCAAACATTTTATCAAAGCGGCAGCTCGGCAGAATCTCACTGAATCTGGCCTGTCAGTTTGAGAGTGACAACAACAATGCGGCTGTCGAGAGGACATACGAGAGGCTGCGTTTTCTATCCCACGCTCCCCTCTCTCATCTCCATGTGTCTGCATTTCTCCAGTTTCACCTGCCCTCCTTCACACTTCTTCACCTTGACCAGGATACATGACTGGGAAGCTGACAAGCTCGAGCAGATGTGTGTGTGTGTGAGTGCGTGTGTGTGTGTGTGTGCGCGTGTGCATGTGTGCGTGTATTTTTTGAAGCATTTGTAGGTCAGAAAAAAATAGCCTCACTGGAAGTCTGACAGAGGGGTTAGAAATACTTTTTAGTGTGGACTGGCACTAAAGCCTTGCCTATGAATTTCATATAACAGCAGTATGAGAAGAATACAGATTTTGCAGAACACACACAGGTTCACAGTGGACAGGAATGTTCTGTTTCAACAGGTGAGTGCAGGTACAAAGCTATGACAATGCATTAGAGGATAAGAGGCAGGACTATTCATGAAAGTGGCCTTCACATCGAATCCTTCCCTTTAAAGTGTTTAATCTGAAGCACTCAGCTTCATGAGGACGGCTTAGACGGCTCTTATCTAACAGGCCCGAAGTAAATAAACTCCTCTATTTTCTGGTCAGTAAAGTAAAAGAGAAGTAAAGCAGCTCTGCACAATGGTCATGAAGATATGGAGATTGTTTTTAAGAACTGTTTGCATGTGAATGATAGAAACTTATCTTGTTAATTCTGCTGCACAAGGCTCACCTCAGGGGCCCGCAGCACCAGCGGATCTGTAAACCCATGCCGATACTACCAAATGTGGAGAGTAAAGTCGAGAGGCGCGGTGGATCGATTCAGGTTAAAGGCGGTTGACATTGTTTGGCCTACCACTAGGAAAGAGCAAGTGTGTGACTATGCATGACTGCAAATCTGTGTGCATATTATATGTAAAGGATTTGTTGTTAGATACTGCAGATACAGTCTAAGTGGAAAAAAACTGATAGTTATGCTATTTGGCACTGAGGCAGGATTGTTAAAACAAAAAGGAGGGGTAAAGAAGATAACGTGTCTGAAGCTTCTAAATGGAAATCTTCTTAATGTGTGTGTGTGTGTGTGTGTGTGTGTGACTGTGAGTGAGTGAGTGAGTGTGCATGTGTAGAGGCACACTTTAAAGCAGGTAAGTGACTTCCATCAACAAATTATGAAAAGGAGTTTCTAGACCGGTACCTGCTCATTACCTGAAGATGAGTCACTTTGCAAATTACAGAGCAGCCAAATGTCCCAGGTGTATCATTTGACCCTCCTTCTCTCCCTCAATTCACCGCACACACCCACCCACATGTGCAACCATACACACACAAACACACGCAGAGACACACACACGGATACACACACTACAACTTTTTTAAAAAAAGAAAAAAGGATGCACAGATTTTGGTTCCAGGTGTGACATTTGTACTCTGCACCACCGTCGCCATCGAGACTTGGTTAGTATAATCAAGTTAATCTGCACAGCGGGAACTGGCTAATGAAGTTACCTTCTCCCATCGCCTCAGGCTGAGAAATTATGTCTCTGTCAGCGGCCTTTTAACCTCCGCATGCGCGCATGTTTCCTCCCACAGCCTCCGGAAACACACACCTTCACACACCAGCTTAATGAGTGCCTGGGGAGGCAGGTAGACACACATACACTCAGAGACAGGTCTGCTTTGAGTTCGTGCTCACCCTGCCTAGAATACTGAGCCCTTCCCAGAAACACAGAGCATACTGTAGATCCCCGAGAAGCCCGGGGGCTGAGAGGACAAGGACAAAGATGGAAAGGAAACAGCCTGGTGAAACGCACAGAGGGAGTGATGGAGCAGCAAAGAAAGAGAAATTAAGAACATAAAATCACCTTGACACTGGGAAAGGTGTGAAAGATTTGTCTTTTAGATACTGGGTATCTAGTTAACTTCACGTCAAGTTTCCAGCAAAAACCACAGGACCATTTCAACCTGGCTGATTGTTAGATAAAGTTATGGCTATTTTTAAAATGACTGACAGTTTTGCATAATACATAATAACCCAAACCCTATGATTTACATGGAATTATACATGTGAGATGTCATATGAGAACACTCAAGCTCAATTTAAAAAATAGATGTCTTGTCCCATGTTGATCCACTGGAGTCGAAGCCAGTAGAGACATTTTCAATTTGTCACTGCATTACTACATTTAATGATCCAGGCATACCTAAAACAGTGCAGTACAATCAATCAAAATGACTAAACTTGGCTGAAGAAGTGGAGCAGCAGACAACAGCTGGGAGAAAGCAGATGCTTTTCATGTTTGTCTTCTGGTAATTCAGACTCAATGCTTTCTACAGCTGCTTCACAATAAAAGCCTTCAAGAAAAACAAACAGATGGCGACTGATTAATGTGAAGCAACTGCATCAAGTGTTGAGCTCCCCTCACTAAAATTAGCTTAAGTACTCCGCTATATCTACCTTTGGACTTTTTTTCTAGCTGTGGCTGCTGCAGCTTCATTTTTAGCCTGTGAAAACCATGTGAAGAAAGTGTGCTCATGTCTGTTGCCTGAGCTGGACCGAGCTTCTTATCTCTCTAGAGAGTATTTATTTGCCTCTAGTGGAAAATTTGCTTCTTCTCACCTCTTAAATTAATCAGACACCCAGATTTAAGGCATTGTTTGACCTCTGGCCTGTTGTAGGAGAGCTCCTGGAACAAAATCCATCTATTAACAAATGACTAAAATTAAAAATCCTAATGTCTTACCGAAGTTTTTAACTGCAGCACAAGTAGTCAAAAGTTGGCTTTACAACTTGGCACGCCAATGCTTTGGTTAAAACAGGTTTATGACTGTCCACAAAGCTTTAGAATTTTGGTAATTAACTATTAATAAGCTATTAGTTACAACTTTTAGACCCTTTATTAAAAGGGATTTTTTATTAAGCGGCACAGAGATATCTGAACTTATTTTATCATGTGGCTGAGTTAGAGCCAAATATACTGTCAGCACTTATGAAAACCACATTTTCTTCTCAATAACTTCTCTGAACTTTGCCTTTCACCCCACACTTCACATTATTAATTTCAGCCAGAGCATATCCACCACAAACGCACACACAAACATTTATTAGACAGAGCCATCCTTCTCTCAACCTCCGTAGAAGAAACAGACAGACAGACCGATGCTAAATCCTTCAGCAGCGGTTTGTGGCGCCACAGGGACTCACTGGACTGGGATAAATCCTCAGTTCCATGGCCTAAGCACTGAATGAGCTTGTTCCCCCAGGAGCACATGTGCCTAACCAAGCCAGCAGACAACCAGTGAAGCGAGGAACCCTCCTCTGAGAGGTAAAACCTAGTTAATTCATCTGTCGTAATGACAGTCTGAGCCACCGTTGCATCTCCCCAAACCACCACTGAGTCCCAAACAAAAGTGGCCTCCTGCTTTCACTGACACATGGAGGCAGGGAATCAGACACTCTCTCCTCACCCTGGCTCAGAGAAAGGAATTAAGAAGTCAAGCTGTCTGGGAGGAGTTTTCCTCCTTTGCTTTTCCAGTCAGGAGTGAATAAAGCCAAGTTAGCCAGACAAACACATTCCTGTCTGCCTCTTGTTCTGGCAGCACTACCTCAGACGTGACTGAGTTAGCCCTCCATGCTGCGCGGTCCCTCTGATGGGATTAGTTCTTTAAGTCTGTGGAAAACAATTCCCGGCTCCCTCTCAACAAGGTCAAAACAAAGCATTGCTGTGTCACGTCATGCGCTGATAATTCTGCCAACTTTTCACCTGCAGGAATGTCTCCTAATACTTACAGAGCTGATAGCAGAATAAAGGCACAGGTTCAAAGTAAAGAAGAGTAATGTGACGCATTAGGCGGGCCTTTTGACGTAACCTCTCTGTGGTTGGATAAACTCTGTCCCTTTGGTTTTTTCATTATTCATACAGGCCTTGTTCCATATCCTTTCTTAAGGGCAACAAATGGTTTCTCTTTTGGTGCAGCTGATACAAGCATCAGGTTACCTCTCCGTGCAGTTCACAACAAAAGGCAGCGCTAACAAGGAAGTAGCTATCATTCCGTTAACTGTTTCACGTGCTAAACACAGGCTATCAGTTACAGCGACCATGTTTTGTGTAGTGGAGGAGGGCAAGGACCCGAGGGTATCAGGCTTTTAGTTCTGCCTTACAGCGCGTTCACTCAGTTAATGAGAACATTAATTACATTCCACAAAAATATCTGAAAAACAGCAGGAGCGTGCGCGTGTGTGCATTCACAAGAGAGCAGGAAAAATCATGCATGTTTCGTTTCAAAGGTGCTGGTGTAAGGCAAATAATTCTGAACACCGCAAAAATGCTTCGGGGAGGTGTACAGCAAAATATTACCATTTTCTAATTAGGTTGAGTAAAATTATAAAAACTTCCAATGTGTGAGGAAGGGAGATAAAGCAGGGAGGTGGAGTGCACGTTGTGGATAAACAAAGCTATCTGCAATAAAGCCTATTAACGCAGAGCAAGGGATCTCAGCATCAACAGGGTTCCATTGTCAGTTGTCTTATTGTCACATGATACCACTGCTAAGCAGAGTAATACCCATATTAACCACTATTCTCCTAATGCCTTTTCTCCTGTCGCCTGTGATCAGCCTACTTCCAGCCGTAATCCCAGCCTAAGCTGATTCTTAATTACCCTGGCTGTCCAGACAGACAAAGGCCAGGGCCGACCTGCTCCGAGGTCCCTGACACACTGTGTACTCCAGCTACTCTCCAAACACAGAGGAGCTCCAACGCCTGTTTCTATGGCACAGCTTAGCCTCTTGATCTTTGCAGTGAAATGCATTTATCTTCACGAGAATATGTCCTGAGCACAGTATGCTAATTTTTATTAGCATTTCTGCACCATGGAGGAAATAAAGCTCCACAATAATCCACATGGCTGTGATTTATGGAAGTTCAAAATGGCCAACGGAGTTAAGCAAATATTTACATATAATCAGGTGGGAACAATCACCAATCTGCCCCTACCACATACACTAAACACACAGCTGGACACTGGCCAGCATGCACACAAACACCTCCTAAAACACCCACACACACAAACACACGCACATAAACACACAGAAGGGCCAAGCAATTATTATAATCTTCTGTTTGTGGTTCTGAATTAAGCTCTTTGTTAACAACACCCCGTGGGCTCCCTGGACATTCTTGCATATTTGTGGTTTTGTGCCTCTGCCTTTGGCTGCAGAAGGTCCACACTATTTGAAAATGGCATAAAAGCTTTCAGTCTGCATTAGTCTCTCCAGGCTTTTCTGTAAAAAGTTTGACACTCATATCAAAATGCCCGAAAATAAAAGAAAAGCGCTAAATTCTCCTCCAAAGCACTAAAATATCCTCCAACAGGCATGTGCATGCGGCCCCTGGAGCCAGCAGCTTTACAGTAGATCACATCACAAAGGTGGTGTCAGCGTTTTTTCAAAAGCTCCTCTTTTCCCCGGTTCACATACAGCTGGGAGAACAAGGCTAAAGGAATCATCTGTGGGAAGAGTTTTCAAAAAGGTCAATTTTTATTGCCGGCCATTGTCTGCCATGGACGACAGACCCAGAACAAATGCATTTTCTGATGTGTCCAGGTTAGTATTGACATGCTCTTTGCCTGACTGTGGCAAGAAACTTGAAAGGCTCCTCAAACAAGGTCATGTTGGTGCCAACTTCAATCCAACCATAAGCTCTTCATCACTCAGGGCAATCACCTCCCCACTCCCAGCCTCCTCTTGGCTGGCAGGCTGAGTCAGGCGGCCAGCACAGGGACAAACAAAGGTCTTACAAACTATTTGACAAGCTCTCTCTAGAACACCAGGCAGCTTAGCAATCACCAGCCCAGGAGGACCCTGGAGGGCACTGAAAGGCTGTGAAGTGCCCTAAAGGAAGGTTTGACAAGTCTGCCCCACATGGCATTTAGGTGACAAGAAGATCACCTCTCTGGGTGTCAATAAACAGCCCTAAACGTCATAAAAGAAAATATAGAGGCATTATGAGGGATAGTGTGTCTTACCTGCCTCTGAGCAACACAATAATATCCCAGTGAAGAGGACGGGCACATATTTTCTTAGTCAGGAGCTATCTCTCTTCATTAGTGTCCCTGTAGAACTGACTCACACATTGTCTAAATACACTGGGCAGCAAGTACAGATTCATCTCTTCGCCCTCAGGCAATTTTACCACCTTGTCAAAAGAAATGAATAATAGAGGCTGTTTTCGATGAATCAAGTGTTAATGAGTGACTTAAATCGCACATACTGACTACTGGGACATGAGGGAAATGGTAAAAAAGTGAGCAAAGCCTGAACTGCTTGCCCCTGAGATGTCTCACAACTATACAAAGTGGAGCAGTCGAGGGGGAGAGTTTTTTTTTTTTTTTCGTGGAAAAAGTACTCACAATCCCCTGAGCAACTGCTGAAATAGCGGCATGTCAGAGTGGGGATGATTGTGATGGGAGGTCATGTAGGATCGAAAGGAGAGTTTTAAGAGGAAGAAGACAATAAGCTGACTGTGACAGGCTGGGTTTGAGAAATCAATAAGCTCTGCTTTTGTTCTGTCTCACTCCAACACCTGAATCACAACAAAGCGCTCAATCCTGCCCGAGTTCTCCAACTCTCTTCACTGACATCACTTGACAAAAGCTTTCCAGCCCAGCTGACGGTCTGAAGCCGCCGTGCTGATGGTGTATCATAGCACGCTCCTATACCCTGCATGTCAACAGTTTCTATTTACATTTAAATAACACACCCATTCAACGCCCCTGCAATCCACAGCAGGATAAAGGATTACATGCATTCAGCGATAATAGCGAAACTTTTTTTTTTCCTTGTAAATGTGGTAGTGTGCTGTGGATTTTTCCCTGCATGAGACTGTGATGAAACTGCATGCAACATTCACGTCACTGCGAAAATCCATCGGGGTAAGTCTGATGTTTTCACTTCGACTAAAGATTTCATGAACTTAGAAAAATCTCAGATAAATTCCTTGAAAACCCTCATTAATGTCATCCAGCCAATAACGAGGTTAGTTAACTTCACATTCTTGTTATTAAGACAGCCAAACAAATACTTCATACATGTTACACGTGCTCAACATGGTTTGGAATCAGTTCCTTGACTGATTTAGCGACAGCTGGCACCTGCACCACCACAGCTGCTGTGACCCACCCGTAACCCACCTGCACCGGCAGCTGTCACAGCCCAGTGTCACCGCTGTGCCACGCAACTGAGCGGCGTGAAAAAAATAGAGGGACCGAAATGCCTTCAAATCAGCAGCAAACAGGGACCAGTAATGCAACATAGAAGCAATAACTGAGCACATATTGCATTTCTTTAAAAGAGCTCAGTTTTAGTTAGATTTCATGCTGTGAAGGCCTCAAATACTACGCTCCCTTAAATCAGCACACTAGACATTATCCATGCTCTGTTACACTTTAATACTCTACGATTTCCACTGTCCTAATAAAGTTTATGTGAAAGAGTGTCAGTCTAATAAGTGTGAGATACATCAGGGTGATAAGTGTTTGGGTTCATGGTTGGGTCTCTGAGAGGATATTTCTCTGCCTAAAGGGACTAGTCAAACCAGAAATACCACTTCCCCTCAGAGAGCAGGCATCATGGCACAAAGACAACTAAAGCCTGCATCCATTACCCCACGAGGGAGAAAAAAAATGTCCTGAAGAGAATGTTTTGACTTTTAGAGGAGTGTCAGCGGTTCAGATTTCACTGGGGGCTTCGCATGCTGAGGACTAGAGGCAGCTCAACAACAGGTCACATCTTGACACTGCGATCCCGGCCTGATCCTGAACCATGACTCTGGTGACCTGAGCATTTGTCACACACTGCATTCACCGCAACAGAGGGCCTGAAGAATCTGGCTGTAACTTTGTTGACACAGGAGAAAGGTAAAGAGCTGAAACACGGCCAGTGGGCTAAATATAAACTGCTCAGGAGGCTTTCTTTCCTCTGGGTGGGGGATAAGGAGCAGCACTCGCAGCATCAGTCTTGCAGACCCACTTTTTGCAGTCTGGAGCTCAGTACCTCGGGGGAAGAAAACACAGGGACTGAAACGGCTGCAATGCACAGCCCTGCTTATTTTTTAGTTGGATAATTACACATCTGAGTGTGTGCAGGAGCTACTATTTGCAGCCTCACTCTCCTTCATATCCAGGTTAGAAACACTGGCCCATCTGTGTAGAATGATAAATTTCTATGTCCATTATGGAAGAAAAACATATGCTTTTAAGTGATAATGAGTATAATGGTGTTGTCATTTTAGACCTGCGCATCAACAGGATATTTGGAGGCTTATTTGCAATAAATTTGGCCTTCTTATGGAAATGAGACTCAGTCTTTTGATGTTCGAGAGGATTTCTACATATTTCTGTCCTTTGGTCCACACAATGCTGCTAGCATTCCTCTGCTGCAAACCCAGCTCCTCGTGTGCGCTTACATCATGCAAGTCCTGGCTGGCTAATTCTCACTCCTACATCAAACTTGGAGGCCACAGGCGGGATGCCACTTTGATCAAATTTAAGTAAAATGGACTTGCCGGAGTTTGAAAGATCAATACTGCATTAATAACACCTGGCTGAAGGAGCAGAGGAGCCTGCACCCCGGCTCTGACTGCAGAGTGGAAAGGAAGAGGCCGACTGCTGACTGTAAATCTCTCAGTCTTGGCATCTCTTCCAGGATGCTGGAGGGTCTCACAGTAACCCTGAAGAGCTCATGGTGGCGGCAGCTCTTACCCCTAGCATCGGCGCCGGAGGTTCAGTCGCTCAACACTGTGGGAGTGTGACATGACAAGACTTTGACGCCTGATTTTCAGCTCTTACGGACAAACACACTGCTGAACACTGAAGCTGAGGAGCACATGATATCTACATAAAAATGTAAAGGCAAACCATATGGTGTCTAATCAGTATGCTTACAGATTTACAGCAAATGGCACAGAGTGCAAGTGCAATGATAGCAATTCCCTTCTTTCCTTTCCTTTCGTGTGTCCTTTCAGAGATCTTTGTTCGTCTGCAGAACCGGCGAGCGAGCCTTGATATGTGTGGACGCAGGCACACAAAATGGCAAAGGAGGCACACAGCAGGAACAATCCTGCTTTTAGGCATTACCCTCTTCTCAAAGGCAACGACCTGCTCTGCCTCCGCCTCAGAAACACCACTCCCAACCTGTACTTGACCTTTCTGAGGAGCAAACAATCCTCCGCCCGAGCAGGCCACAGCACAAAGCTTTTAACAAAGGAAAAAAAAAATGCGGCTGATTTAAAAAAAAAAAAGAAAGAAAGAAAAGAACAGCAACATGTAATAATTAAACTGAGAACAAAAGGCTTAGCAGGAATAATTATGCACAACAATCACGAGATGTGCGTAAGCTGCAGTCTAGCATAAAGAAAGACCCGGCACAGCACAAGCTAAGGTGAGCCGTATCACAAAGAGCTGAGCAATGATAGCAGCTCAATGCAGGGGGAGGCCCCCCGATTGGGCACGTGCTTCCAATGATACAGAGCACCCATCATGACACTTGGCATTAAGCAGAATTCTTTGAACACGTACAATAGATGGATATGTTTCATCTTCCAGTCTTGTGAGATGAGTAAGCCAATTGGGGACTGGCTCTCCTCCACATAGCCCCACATTACAATAGATCAGAGACAGAAACTGGAAGAGATGCGCTGCAGAGCAGAGGACTCCTCTCATAAAGTGCTGCAGGCAGAATGGCCGACACACACGAGCCCAGCAAAAAAGTCCTGCTGCGCCCTCAGCCGAAAACAAAACATCCTGATGATCTATCTGAGTAAATCCCTCTGTCATTCTCAGCTTCTCTCTCTGAAAAATCCCTTTTTCTCCCCCTGCAGTCCCCTCCCTCCTTGTTGTAAAGTTTTCCATCTGCTCTCTGAATTAGTGCCCGTGATCCCGCAAAGATGGAAATCAACCAGTCTTTTCAGGAGTCTGATTTAGGCCCAATCCCAAACGCCTCTCACCCTCTATCCACAGATGGTGGCCTGGCTCCTGCAGGGAACACTTCCACTTTACGGATTTGCTGCAACTCTACAGTGCAAGGCAACATTTTCTACATGATGGATACAGTTTTTTCCCCAGAGTAATTCACAAATACGTCTCAGGCTAGTTTTTTTTTTTTTTTTTTTTTTTTTTTTACCCCCCAGTCAGTTGGGTGCTTATTATAGTTAACAGTCTTAAGAGTGTTGGATGCCTAATGGACTCCTAAGAACCAAGATGTAACTGTAACTGCAAAAGGCGTCATGAGAAAAATAACGACATTTTGTAATAAAAAGAATATTATAATTGGTGCAGCAAGAACATTTAAACAGTATTAAGACAAATTTTATGAATGAATACATTACACGTTTAGAATTTTGGGCCATGTTAAAAATTTTGTCTTGTATACAGATCACTTTTACGGTAAGTCATGTTTAAAGGTGCATTATGTTACTGTTTGTAGTTACACTTTTAGTCATGAAGATGAACAATGTGCTCCTTTTGCTCATTACTGCTTCTGAGTCTTGAATATATGGATATATATGGATAAATATATGGACTTGTGTACGTCTACAAGATCCTAAAGCTCTGACCAGCTGGCACTACTTATATCAAGAGCCCTGTCTCGTTGTTTGTTAATTGGCTTTTAAAAAAGTGTCACAGTGCACCTCTAATCTCTTTAGTGTTCTTCTGTTTGTCTGCAGCCGTGGCCCTGTTCACCTTTTAATACCTGTATTTTTGAGCAGGATGTGTCAAAAAAGCAGTGGAGGATGCTTTTCAAGTGTCTTGTTTTTTCTGACCGGCATACTAAATCCCACAGATACACAGTTTACTATCAATTTTGACAAAGAGAGCATCAAATTTTCAAGTTTAAGTCAGTGGAACTTGCAAATGTTTGGCATTTTTGCTTCAAAATTACTAAGAAGATTATTCGTTGATCAAAATAACACTGCAGCTCTAATCCCTTCATGCTTATATGTGCTGGTGGTCCTATGTTGCGTTTCCCAGAGCCGCTGCTGATGTTTACAGACTGTAAACTTAAAGCCCTACAGTATTATTCATTCCATGCCATGCTTTAACTAGACAGTCTGAGCTTCACAGACCTTTTCATCTCGATCCAAGTGTTATCTTATTCACTGAAATAAGCAAAAAGAATATTCTGACTTAACTTTAGATCAAACCGGGAAATGAGTCATGAGACACGGGATAATTACACCACTCAGTTGACAACATTTGCTGCTAATAGAGGAGACAGATGGTAAGTGAACAACCATTCAATTCCCATAAGGGACAAAAGAGGAGTGAATGCATCATATTGGGCTTTACACCATAAAAAGAAAACCCACATAGACGTACACCCGGGAGCTGGATTTTCATGTTCAGAAGCTCTTTGTGTCCGGGAACATATGATGCGAATGTGATTTTTTTTTTCCTCTTATCAACCTCACTACAGTCAGTCCAGTGCAGCAGAGAGCCTCCATATTTCATAGCCTCTAATAATTCCACATCTCCTGAACCAACTGACAGCTGCGGACCAAGCACGGCATAAACAAGAAAGAGTTATGGAAAATATGGATTGGATCGGGTGAGAAAGGCAAGAAATCCCCAAAGGAGAGCCGAGACTTAACTGATATTCATTCATTCAAGGTTAAGGTGTGGTCGTCACACAATCAGTGAGTGTGTTAATCAAAGGAGACACACTGAAGATTGTGGGTGTCAAGGCTGCATTTATGCTCCCTTGCTTCTCCTCCTATAAGATGTAGGCAGGTGGCATGAAGGGAGACGGGCCAAAAGGGGATTAGACACATAGACACAGCGAGGAGAAGCCACAAAAACTAGCTGCATTAACCATCACAGCTAATGGGAAAAAAAAAAAGTGAAAGTGCAGCTGGCGAAACCTGCAACACTCCAGTTAACAAACTAAAAAACCAACACCATGTAGATATTTGTTGACAGGGCGCTCTCACAAAGCCCCTGTGAAGCGTCACTGTTCCATTCACTTCTTTTAATTACCTGTGTTTGATTTAATCCTTTATATGTCTCAGCCCATTCCTCTTAATGATTTGCTCCATTCAGCTCTTGACAATACACATTCTGCTCACATGGTTTTGCCTTATTTTTCGTCTTGTTTTTGCTGTTGCTTCTCTCACAACGAGTCACAAGCACGAGCGCTGCACAGAGCACTGCGAGGTTTTCCCATTCCTCCTGAAACACAGCCACATTTCTATTGTACAACAGCAAATCAAATTACCTAGTGATCTCAGCCTAATTAGGTTTCTCCACAACATGCATGTGACAAACACTGTGCTGCATTGTTATACAGTGTTGAGGCAGCCTGCAGTGTAAATGTTATTAATAGTACTGCCTAATCACCCTGGTTAAATGTTCAACAGGGGTAAAATTATGTATTTTTTGTGTGCGAAAGTGTGTGTGTGTGTGTGTGTGTATGTGTCTTAGAGAGAGAGAGCAAGAGAGAGAGACAAGGAGACTCCATCAGGCCCAAGCCATTTTAGCCTTTAGATGAGAAATATCCCAAATACAGCCCTGTAATTACATTGCATGAATGGCTAATAGAATTCAGAGAATAAAAGCAGATTTTGAAAACATGAATGTGACGAATATGAAAAGCTCTGTGTCAGATTCCTATAAAAGACATTTATTTTTGCCACTCTGCCTCTCTGTTATTTCCTTTACTCTGATATGTGGCTGATTTTCAAAATGTGTAAAGATTTATTCATTCTAATGGAAACACTGCTGCGAGAATGAAATGGGGGGAAAAAAGTCTGAGTATATTTTGAGGCAACCATTGAGGCAAATTGCATAATTTTGATCCTTTTATCTGAAAAAAACACATTCTCACTATGTTACCAACCAGCTTGTTTGCACACAAAAAAGAAAAGAAGATTTTAAAGAAGTACAAGGCTCCTCTATCAATCAGTTGACGCAAGAACACAGATCAGTTTTTTATTTAAGATTTAGAGCGGATTTTCAACAGCCAGACAAACCCAAAAGACCAGAGACAGCTAATCTCACCAGGAAAAGAAACAGTGGCTTTGAGAACGAATCCGACTATTTCCCCACGATAGATGATAATATTTCATTAACTTATTTTCAAAGACCATTAAGCATCGCAATGGCTCAAAACTCATTAAGATGTAAACTTTAATGGTAAAACTCTATATGCAATTATCCAACCCAGCGCCGGTGTCGAGCTGCTCCAGGTTCTGGTCTCTGGATGTCATCACACTGAGGTCAGGCTGCTGGGATTTGCGGGATTCATGATCCCTAAATATTGATTAACTTGCCTATGGGTCGTGGGAGTGTCTTTCTTTCCATTTTAAGGCGACATTGTAGATGAGAATAAACTGATGTCTAACTTTAGATAACAATGAAAAACACCTTCTAGGCTACCTGGCGCCTTTAAAAGGACTTGGGGAATAACAAAAAGGCAGAGAGGCAGTGTAGCGCAGAGGATTGTGTTTTGGGAAAAGGGAGCGTTCCCCTGAACGCCCAGACGCATTTCCCTTTAATAACCAACATTTTTACAGGAGTCTGGCTAATCTAAGAAAACTTAACACATCAGTTTGCAAAGTTAATTTTTAAAACCAGTTTAATTTCCAGCTGTTTTGGGCGACCATTGTCCCATTCGTAAGTCACGGGAAGCAGCTTTGAGCCGCAGATCAACGCAGCAACGTGTTGGGGAAAGGGGGCACAAAGTTGGCACCTTCACCAGACTCGCTCTGCTTTTGCTTTCACTGGAGTTTCATCCTCATGTTAAAAACTTCCCAACTGCGTTTAGGAGATTGAGATGAATATGCGCCTTACCTGTTGGCCCCTCAATGCCATCGGCGTAGATCTGAACAGTCAAAATCAACAGAAAGGCGCAGGTGTTCATCGTGTAGCTGTTTTAGTCCACTGTAAATGTGCAGGAGAAATCATTTCATTCACTCCGTCAGGTCCGGGCGCGCAAGAAGTAGAGCCGAGCCCATCTACACCCCCAAATCTCACTGAGTGGAGTTTCAGAGACACTGAGGGAGACAGGGCAGAGCCAGTTCTGCAAACTGACGTCAGGGTAAACAGTTCAGGGAAGAGATTTCTTTCTCAAGCCCACTTTCCTTCCCAGCCTCCACTTCTCCCTCCGCCAGAGACCGAGTAAAGTAAGAGCCGGGCGCCTCCAAGCGGCCCAGTCCATCAACGACACTATTTGTTTAGTGTGTGCGCATGATTTGACATGTATTCCATCGTAAGGGCGACTCCTAAGAAAGTACAATCCTTAAAAATCCCCTCTAGAAATGTATTTAGTCTGTAAAAATGCTCTACTATAATCAATCATTTGTGCCTGATATTTTATTTCCTCAAAAAAAGATCTCAAATTAATTCATGCTCGAAGGCCCTCCTCCAAAAATCAGATTTTCAATGTGCACAGACAGTTTCCATTCCCAGCAGGTTGAATGTGAAACAGCTTTCTAGTACCAGAGTCCACACATAAATCATTCTACACAGCAAAGCTCGAGCATCCAGCTGAACGAAAAGAAAATCATATTTTTGAATAGAGGAGGATTTAAAATTTTAAGGCTTGGGTTGCGGTTAGGCTGGTTAAGGGGTTAAGTGGGAAAAGCTTTGGTGAGGGTAAGTCTCTGGAAAATGAATGCAAGTCTATTTAAATTTAAAGAAAAAAAAACAGCTAAAAAGGTAACAACTTCAATTTTAGCAATAAACGGTGGCATTCATTTTCAGATTTTTTAATCTGATCTGCTGTCTGAGCTCTAATCATTCCAGCTAAACATAACTTTTACTAAAAACATAATGTTTTCCACATAACATCTGTTGTTTTAAAGCCAACACTAGTCATATATTCGCACACAATGGACAGGTAGGCATGCTCTCACCCCTTATGACAGGTGCAAAGCATATATCTCCATAAATTATGCTACGTGCATTGGGTTCGCATTGGATGAGGTTACATTTTTTCAACTCACAGCTGGTCGTGTTTGTTTGGAAAAACTTGACAGAAGTCACTCTTGGATTTAATTTATTGTGCAAACTTAGATGTAAAACATGTTCTTGTAAAAAGACTTGAAAAGTGGCTGTAACTTTGACACATCTAAATACTTGACATAGTCCCACATAACACGTTTATAAGCATTAGAGCTGTTTATTTGATTATAAGTTGTTAGGACACTAGTCAGATGTTGCAAGGTGTCCTCTCACACATCCTAACAACTTAACAGAGGCTCCAACATGCATCTTTGAAATCAAACAGCTTGCACAAGTGCTGATGCTGCAGCCGCTGCTCTACATGAAGCAAGCTGGTGGTGGAACATGGCCGGGCTGACACGTTTAACTCTGGCTCCAGGAATCCCAATTTGATCAAGATGCCATTATGCAGGCTATTCATCATTCATTTTGATGTCGTGTGTGAACATTAGAGCTGTGGATTAAATTAAAGGGGGCCAACAGACGCATCCAAGGCTTCCTCAATGAGTGCACATCTCAGCCTCTAATGTTGTTGGCCCAGAATGACAGATGAACGATGGATTGCTCAGCAAATTACTTAATTTAACCAAAGGAGCACAGCGTATGTCAAGCCAACACCTGTAATTACACCTGCTTGATGCATGGCAGCCATTTTGCGCCCTGGTATTCAAGGCACAAAGTAGTAATTTATTTAAACCAGGGAGTATTTTGACCTGAACCTGTTCAATTGCATGATAGTTTAATTTGCAGTCAACCTAACAGGATGTTGCAAAATACTGCTCAAACCCAACAACAGGCCAGGATGCTGACAGCTGCACTGGGATGAAAGTCATTTTAGCAGCTGCCAATCACAATCCCCTCAAAAAAAAGAAACAAAAAAACCAGACTAGGTCTACAATACACAGCCAGCGTTGCACATGAATTTATAATAACATACCATTACCATCTGAGGGGGATGTGTCAAACACTGGCTATCAAACTTTCACTGTCTATCACACAGCCTTGGCATGTCAAATGAACAGCAGATCACACAAACTGCACACAAATCTGTGTGGTGAAACTCTAAGACATTAATCCTAAACCTGACCGTGGCCACACATCAAACAGTAATCTCACAAAAAGTGGATTTTAGTGGCCCATCAAATAGAAAATGATTGTTTGACATCAGTGATTGTTGTGTGACAAGTGGGATAGGTTTGTCAGGCAAATGCACAGAGCAGCACCCTGTGTGATTTACTGTCGGATTAATCATTAACCTCTGGTTTAATGAACGGAACCAGAGCAACAGGTATTCACATCAGAGGTCGGGCGAACGTGACTGCAAGAAGGGTGAGGGATTAACACGAACACACGACACAGTAGAGGAAAAAGAAAGAAACTCAAAAACATGTAGTGAGAACTCTTCCTATCTGTGCTGTGAACTACCAGTTTTACAGCTGTCATCGACAATGCTCCTGTTCAAATATCAAACACAGGGGTTTTATTGATAATGAGTTCATTGCTCTCACACAGGTCCTTTTATCAAACTCTGATGTGCAGGATTTTCTGAATTTTCTCTTTTAGATTTTCTCAGGGAAAGCAGAAATAGGAGGAAAGAAATTTAAATATGAAGAACATTTTAGTACCTTCTTTAAAGCAACAGCACGTCAAACAGTCAAAATACTTATTTTAAATGAAGTTTTTACTGTCAAAAAAATTCAGAATAATCTATTCTTTTGAGAGCATCTGGTGCATAGATCTTAGGCAGGTCTTGGGCATCATGACAGAGGCCTTAATACAAGCCTGAGCGAGATACATTTTTTTAAATTAATATCTTGTCAAATTCAACACACAAGGATCTCACAAAAATAGGTATTTTCAATCATACACACTGTTTAAAATTAATTTTAAAAAAGTACGAGTAAATATGAGTCACAAACATCTGAAAAGGTTGCAAATTATTTTCAGATAATGTAAATATTATATTTACAGACATCTGAGAAGCATCTTCACAATTGTGAAACACTAGAACACACATCTCATTTCTAACACTATGTACAGGAGAGAAGTCAGCGTTTTAGGGCTGCAACTAACAGTTATTTTAAATATCAGTTAAACTGCTCATAAATCGATTTATCCCTTCTGGTCTATAAAAATATCAAAGAATGAAAAAAACTCCTTATTGCATTATAGCAAATCCAAATGTGATGTCTTGTAAAATATTGCAAAGTCTGTTTTGACCAACAGTCCAAAACACAAAACATGAATAAGAAAACTAGCAAATATTCACATTTGAGAAGCTGCAATCAGTGAATTTGTGGCATTTTTGCTTAGAAAATGTAATTAAATTGATTAACAAAATAAAACAAAATGCTTTTCTGTCAGGCAACGAATCATTGAATCAATAAATTATTTCAGCTCCACTGAGTTAAAAGCAAGTCTAAAAAAGCTTGTCTTGAATGTGTCACTTACAAACTAAATGCAGTAACCACAACTACAGGAACCACAAAATATAATTATATATGAAAAAAACAAGAATAAAAGAGTAATCTGAAAAAGTTGTGTTATTTTGAATCTTTTTCCCTTTTAGTCTTCAGCTCTCAGGCACATTCCCTCGCTCAGTCCAGCATCCCTTTGAGATTATCTCACTCCCTCACTTACTTTTATGTTTCTTTGATGCCTTCCTTCCGACAACAACCTTTTCAGTGTCATGCAAGCCCTCTGTTTCCTCTCTCTCCTCATTGCTAAGATAAGGGTCTTCGTGAAACTTAACAGTCCTCTGTAAAGGCTCATTGTGGACCCCTGAGGCGTCCTCTTTCTTCACGTTCTCCTGTCTGAGCCTGTGAATCTTCTCTTGGTTGCTCGTCTTACTAAGCTCTTGCTCCTTCTCCAGCATGCCGCTGTCCATTCTTCCGGCTCCAGCATGGTGACGCAGGTCAGCCGAGGCAGAGAAATGGGTGAAGAGCTGAGGGTTGATGGTTAGCTGAGCGTAAGACGCAGCAGGTAAACAGCTGACAGAGAGAGGCTGGATCACTGGGCTTGTTTTGACGGGGGGCAGCGAGTTGTGTGGCTGGCTGTTTGAAGGGTGGTGACGATGAGGCCGCAGG
The DNA here is from genome assembly GCA_029814765.1 of Acanthurus leucopareius. Taxonomy (NCBI): domain Eukaryota; kingdom Metazoa; phylum Chordata; class Actinopteri; order Acanthuriformes; family Acanthuridae; genus Acanthurus; species Acanthurus leucopareius. The sequence continues at coordinate 8,963,932 of JAQMCX010000057.1, read as the reverse complement.
TGTTTCAAGGATTTAATTTTGTAGGAGCTGCTTTTGTCACAAGCATTTTTCCTCCGGTCCTCGAAAATCTCATCCAATGCTGTGAAAAAAACAGGATATTAGTTAATACAATCCACTGGGGTATCAATGCACACGCTGTGCGTGGCCTTAAACAGCTTTCTCACCATAAACGTTGTTCTGGATTTTGTTCTCTTCATCCTGGCTGCGCTTTAGGTCCACAGCTTGCTTCACTGAGTCTAAAAGCCCAAACATCTTACATAGCGAGTTCAGTATGACAGCATCTGACAAAACAAAAACATCAACAGAAAAAAAAAATCATTTTGAAAATCCTTTAATTTTCTTTTTAAACCAGATTTAGCTCAGAGAACCAGTATAGAAAATTGATTTACTGTTTTTTCGACTTGACTGAATTTTAATCTTTCAGTGGTTGGTCAGGTCCCACTGTGGAAACTCACCCGTCTCCTGCAGGCTGGCCTTCTCACTGCGGACCTCCACCCCTCTAAGAGTGGCCAATAACTCAGTCTGGAGACTGGACAGGACCTCCCCCATCAGTCCAGTGTCTGCCACACCCCTCCACAGGTTCAGTACTCCATCTAGAGAGGGTCAGTCAGGTGGCACATTATTATGATATGTGTGCAACTGTGACTGCGTGTGTGTGTATTTCATTGTTTCTTTCTTTAAAAAATGACAAAATGTCACAAAGGAATAGGAGGAAAAGGAGAAACAGGCACGATTTTGGCGAAGGGATTTCTTTCCTCTGTGAGCTGTGGAGCTGGATAGAAAAATAGATTGAGCTTAATGGGAAGAAAAGGCAAGCAAAATAAATAAGAAATGTGGGATAAATGAGTTGAAGTGTAGAGGCAGGGGAACGTCTGGGAGGGAGATCTGAGGTGAGTTAAAAAAATCGAAAGAGAGTAATAAATTGGAGAAGGAAACAGGAAGTGTCAGGGTTGGAGAAACAATGAAAAAAAAGATATAACGAGATAGAGGAAATGGGAAAGGTGCAGCATTAGAGAGAGGATGTTAAATGGGTGAGGCAGAGAGGAACGAGTAGGAAAATGGGTTAGAAAAGTGGCGCTTTAAGAGGTGAGGAAGGAGGACAGGGAACATTAAAAGGAGGCTGAAAAATTACTTTGGATCTTTGCAGAACTGAGCGAAATTGAAGTAGAGTATATTAGAGTGATAAAATGTCAGAAGTGCTTGATATCTTATCTTGCGAGAAATGCTTCTACTTTCACGTTCCCTTAAATGCCTTGTCAAGATAAATGCAATATGCCCAAGGAAAATATTCCGAATCCCATTCACAGCTATCTGAAGCTAAATTCATGTATCTCTCCATGTCGGAAATGTACACTAATGGGAAAAAACGCATCTCTGGAGATAGAAGAGCATAGCTATGGGCTGAGTACTTCTACTGAGAGTTGTCAATTTGTTTTACGCTCTTTGACAAGCAACATCGTTTGTGCGGTGATGGCCTGCAATTTGCTATTCACTCAAAAGATCACCTGAGGCTTTGTTACCGACTGCAGTCCAGCTGGAACAATGCCTAATCAGGTCACCTTTAAAAGCCCTTAAATCAAAGCTTTGGTCCCGAAAGAAAAAGTCACACTTAGAGACGTCAGATGGTGTCGATGGGAATAAAAAAGAGCATGACTCTCTGCCTGCCAGTGGTCAGCAACTTTTTAAGGCCAGTCTGTAGGAAAGGCAGAACATCTCACAGTTGCAGAATCGGAGCTTCGTTGGCTTAATGTGTCAAAGGTGTCAAACAGCAGCAGCTGCAAGAGGTGTGACAGAAGGAACTGCTGGGCCAGCAGACTGATGTTTATATTCATAGTTGTCATTGTTTTTCTTTTGTTTTGTTTTTGTTTTTTTTTTCATCTATTATTCATGCAGTGAATGTCGGAATTTTAATGTTGCATCTCTTTTCATCATCTCTAAACGCTTGTATCCATAAAAATACAGTGTTTCGGATTAAGGGATGCCTCTTTTAAAGGCCCAGTGTTGGTTCTAGTGGATTCTTTTTGTAGAACCTGCAGAATTTAAATGCTTTAATTATTTAAACTATGTTTGTATTTGTGTAAATCACCTGAAAGTAAGAATATGTGTTTTCATTACATTAGAATGAGCCTTTCATATTAGCAATAAATGGGTCTGCTTCCAAGATATCTGCCACATTGCACCACCATGTTTCTACAGTAGCCTAAAATGGACAAAACAAAAACTGCTTCTGTAGTGGACTTCCTCCATCATTTGCAAGTTTCACAGTGAGTGTAAGTTCTTCCACCAACCATTGGAAGAGGAGGATGATTGGAGAGATTTTAAGTCAGGTGCAATCTGCAACTTCACCACTAAATATCATTAAATCCTACACACTGGACCTTCATAGGCCACTGTTCTTGAATTTGTGGCCTCTGTACAGCTAAAGGTTATCAGGTTAAATCTGTGCTTCCTGTAACAGAAAAGTGACTTTACAAATTTAACTCCTTGTAAATGCTACTGGTATCACCAAACCCATCTCTGGATTTTTTCCTCCGTACTCTTCAAATCCTATAAAGGCTGTTTGACAAACACCTGTATATCCTTTCTTATATTTACCAGCTGTGTCAGCCCTCTTTCTCTTTGCAGCATGCCCATTGGCTGGTGTGGGATTTACAAGCTGAGCTGCACCAGGGTTCCACTCTGCTGTTGTGCTGAACTTCTCCTCAACCGGCCCTTCTACCTCTGCTGCATCATGCAATTGCACAGCCTCTCCTGAAATGATAACAAAAGGGGGTATAGAGAAAGCATTCTGACTAGAAACATCACAAAATGGCACTGGATGTGCATGGCCCAGAAAAGAAACACTCTGCAGAGGATGATTAAAAACAACCCAGAACATCAACGGTACCCTCTCACTGAGCATCAGAGATATCAGGTGGGGTGAGGTTCTTGTGCAAAGCCCAAAGGATATTAAAAGACAGTAGCCACCTCAGCCACAGCCTGTTCACAAAGCTGCCACCTTGCCAGACATGAATATCTGTTGCTGTACCTGCTGTCTGAGGGGCAACTTTTATCCTCAAGCTGTGAGATTTGACCTATCCTAGGCACTCAAATGTTTTTTTTTTTACTTTTTATTTTCATGAACCTATATATAATGTATGCATTTTTGTAGTTTGAGGGAACTACAACTGCTTTTCATTACACAAGCTTGCATTGTAAAATGACCAATAAATAATCTTGAATCTTACTGTAAATGAAGTCTATAAACATCTCATATTACTGTTGTGTGTGAGTGGGCAGAGAAAACACTGCCATGAAAAGCCAACAGTTTTTTCCCAAGATTTTTCCTTAATCCTAAATGTTGTTTTCTGTGCAGTGGTTGCTAAGTGGGCGAAATGGAGCTTTAATAAAAGGTAAATTACTCCTCTTAATGTTTATGTTCCTAATTCCTTGTTGTTCTTGAGCTCCAACAGCATGTGTCAGGTTTTAGTATTCTTGTTTCATTACTGCAAATACAGTAAACATCCAGGTGGCTTCAAACATTTCTGTCTGCATCAATCAGTGATATAATACACAACAGCAGCTGAAGCATATGTGGGAGAAAAAGCATCAAACTATAAACGCCAGCTGAAATCTACCTGTCAAGGGAGGCACCTGTCCTCCAAGAGGGTCGAGAGCCAGACATGTTGGGCTCTGCTGCACCAGAGTCCCTGGAGGGAGCCGCGCGCTGTTGATCAGAACGTCAAATTTAGTGCTGCGGCAGGTGTTGCTGCACACGCTGTCATGCTGGTAGAAATCTATCTGGCCAGAGTCCATCATTTTCCTGTGTGAAGAGTAACAGATAAAAAAAGAAGAACAGAAGAGAATATCAGAGAAAATATATCTGTAACACAGCTGCAGAGGGGCTTTGAAAGTATGGATTGAATTTGTTACATAATCCCAATAGTTTTTCAAAGGCTTGCTTGACACAAAACCCATTGATCTGACCTCTAGAGGAATAAAGATGTAAAGCGCAGATATTGCTTATTAAGCTGGTATATTGACTCACTGAAACTCAAAGAACAAGTGCAAACACGACAAAGGGTGAGAAGTACCACTCAGCAGCTTGCCTGCGTGCTATTCGATCCTGCTATCATTATAATGCTGCTTACTGACTACCACTGGAATGTTCTGGCGCACTCCAACTCAGACAGACTCGATGCAGCTGCAAATTATATGTATGAGATACGCTTGTGACTGCATTACACTGAGGTGTTTTTAAAGTCTGAGTCAAAGTAATGAGAAGGACTGGCTTAGAGGTCACTGAGATTTACAGTTTGTGTGCAGCTTTAAGGAACAGAAAAGACAGACATATATATAAATATATATATATATATTTAAATTTTTTTTGATATATTTACCTGAGCATTACCCCTCCCAGCCTAATGGCTCTTTTCCAGTCCTTTAGAGTGGCTTTTCCTGCCAGGTGTACAAACTGCTTAGGACTGATCAGTTGATCATTGAACTGTAGATGACAAGAACACAACACAACATTAACAAAACATGTTATAAGCATGAGAAGATATTAATAAGAAAAATATGACAGAAAAGATTTAAATATAATCACATCTGACTGAGTGGGAAATGTCTAATTAAGTGATTCTATATTATTGATTGATCAATAACCATCAGCTTACTTTAACACATCTGACGTTGATTCCTGGGCAAACAAACTTCTTAAATAGCAGAACTGCCCTGCTTTCTCCACAGGTGATGGGGTAGCCATACTCAATCTCCTCTCCTTCTGCTTTACTGTCTTCTAAAGATTATAAATCAAAATCATAATCACTTGCAACAACGGTGTGGAATTTAAGAAAAAAAAGTCCAGGAAGTCGTGTTACAATCTCATCTGCTCAAGAAAAATTAAATTATTGCATTCACAAGAATAACTTCCTTGGAGTTTACAGACATAGAAATCAAATGTCCATCAGTGAATCAACACGATATGTATCAATATTCATTACAGTTGTAGTGTAACAATGCAGCCACAATTAAATTGTGATGGATTAATGAGTTAACATAAAAGAAATGTCTCCGTGTCTCATACCATCATGTGTCTCTATGGCCAAGACTGTAGTGCCAGTGTCGGCAATGTCGTCATTTACCCTGCAGAGGGCGACAGAATCTCATATTTAACAGTAAAATCATTTCATGCTAGCTGAGAGTTAAATATTTCGGATTTTAATAACAAGCTACTGCATGTCTACCATTTTTGAATCTTTTTACATAGCTTACTGTTGTATTATTTAATTGATCCCTGCACTGAACTATCGAACAGAACAAATGTTGAATGGTTTGCTTAATATAAGCATAAGGAAGAATGCTTTATCCTGCTAAAAAATATGTAAATATATTTATACAAATCTATCTCTATGTTTACATTTTAGTCTGAATCTTGTCACACCGTAAATGCAAAACATCCACTGGTCCTAAAAATGAACTATAAGCTGTGTTACCCGTGCAGGATGGGTTGCAGGTGCAGGATGACTTGAGTCTTATGGTTGTTGTCACTGGACGCCCCTTCCTCTTCCTTCACCGTCATGAGATCCCCTGAAGACACAATGACCTCAGCACCCGCCATCACCCCTCCCCACAGAGCTGCACGCAGAGAGGGCCAAGCACGCATGTTAACATCCAGATCACACACACGCATGCACTGATGCTGTTTAATGCACATAAAAGTCGATGAAAGCCTCCCTCAACAGACTCCTCTTGCATGAAACTGTTAATAGAAATGAATCTATGGTGGGTTTAAAATGACATAATCCTCACATAGACAGGCCTTGTTTCTATTGCTGTTGAGAATGCACCTGAACGGAAGATGATGGGACAAAAGCTTTAATTTTCACTAAGACCCGGATTAAAAGGTCTGAATTGTTAAAAAATTAAATTAAATTAAAAAAAAAACTGGACCACACTCTACTGATCAGATGAAATGTCATATTTTAAATGTGCTTAAAGCGTTTAATTAAAAAAAAAAAAAACCTCAAATCAAATTAAGTCAAATCAGTACTGTTGTGCAACGCTGTGTGTTTGGACTCACCACTTTTACAAAATATATGATAGCCTATCAATAAAAGAGCTTTTTAATGAAGGCAACCATCAGGAGTGTTGTTACCGTGCCGTATTATGCATATCTTTAAATTCAAACTGATATCAGTATCCAGAGATAGTTCTTCATAAAAGTATTATGAAGTCTATGTAATACAAGTTTTGAAAAGTTTACAATAAATTATAAAGTCTTAACTGATTGCAAGTCCATAATTAATGGCAATATAGGTGCTAACAAATATACAGCATATTTTTGAGGGGTTAAATGTAAATAAACTGTCCATGTCCACCGTCTATCATCGATTGTTGTTAGGAATTTTACAAAAAGAAATTCCCCCCTCGGCAAATAGTTAAAGAAAAATGAATACTAACTGGTCACTGCATTGATTTTAATATGATTCTGACCATAATATTCATTCCACAGGAAGCAGCTCAGGCGTTAAATAGACGGGGAGACAATATCAAAAAGCACAGAAAGAAATGGAAGAGAAATTAATTTACAAACTGTCTGTGGGGATTATTCCATGCAGAAAAAAACAGAGCAGACAACCTCTCCATGCAGTAAAGAAAGCCTACAATAAACTGATCAACATATTCCCACTATTTTGGTGGATCACCAACTCCTACACGGTCAGTTGCGTGCCTTTCTCACCCTCCTTCACCCACTCAAACTGACGTCTGGTGGTGCGGCAGCACGCACACCCCGGCCAACAACGATGCGACTGCGCGCGCCCGTCTTCCACAGGGGGTGCACAAAGACCACTGGGTGGACACTAAAACTGTGAAAAGATACAACCTGCTACTTTAAAGAATATTGACACAGTTTCACCTACCGTATTACAGCAGGGGATAATTCATCCTCCGTTGGTCGGAGAAGCACAAGAGCATGCGCCGTGCTGCTTCGTTACACTTCCTGCAGTGAAGGCAGCATTTGCCTGAGAAGCATCTGTCCCGCTGTCACGAGAAGCGGTTAGTTCGCACGCGATGTGTAAATCGGTCAAACTACTCTTATGTGCGAGTGCACGCCTTTGTTTGAGCACCTCTGAGCCATGGCACTGTATGCTGAAAGATTTCAAGCTTCAGAAACATGTATTACGCCGTAAAGTAAGCTGGGAAATGTTTTTGAGGACAGATCCTGATGAGTACAGTTATCAACACAATAGTTTTTATTGGCCACTTATTCGGCCTTATTTTATTCATTTATGTAACAAACCCACAAGACAGTTGTCCGCTGTATTTTTGTTGCTGCCTGCATTTCACCGGATGGTGGCGGGGTTTGCACTTAGCTTGAGGAACGAAATGTAGATGAGTCGATAAGTCGCACAAACAACATTTATTAATATGCCGGTCCCTTAATCGTGTTTATTTTGAACGCATATTTTCTCCTTTTCCAAATTTGTAAAATAGCTTTTGTAGAAGAACCGAGCCATCTGAGACGCAAGTTCAGCTTTGCCATTATAGTTATAGAGTGAATAACTAGTAAGACTGTTTACGGCTGATCTCAGATCAGCACACACCTTCAAATCGGCCCACCCCTATATGGGAATGGAATGCCATGGAATGTTTGATTGATAACTGTGATAACCAATCAGAGATCGAGTTTACATCTCTGAGCCAATAGTAAATATTCAGTACTTTGTACTATTACTTTTTACCGAGGGCAGAGTCTCGAGCTGCCACCCGGGCTTGCACCTTACTTTTTCGCGCAGAGATTTGGACATCATGCTTGTAAAGTGCGAAAACCTCCGGGATGCTGTGAAGTCTCTTGTTACCGGTTTCTGGATCACTTTTAGCGTATGTTCCGTAGGTGTTCAGAGCCAGGAGGGTAAGAAAAATACAATTTTATTGACGCTTTTTAAAGAATGTGAGGCGAGTTTGTTTCAAACATCTTGTTAGCAAACTGCTACCAACATTACTACAATGTTGGTCACGAGCAGCTGAAAACACATGAACTGCCGGTTTATTTATTATTTATTTAACTTGCTGGTGTGGTTTTGGATGCAGGGACGTGGTTTTTAAAGTAATAGCAGAAGTGCGATAAGCACCAATAACCAACAGGCAATAAAACATCTTGTGCACTGAAGCTAGTCAGTCATATAAACACATCTTCCTATCATACACTTAATTAAAACTTACATCACCTACCATAAACTGATTATAATTTTACTGAGGCTTGCACTCTGTAATGCCCAAGTCCAGACAGTTTGGTCATAATCTGCTGTCAATTCTACTTTTCGGGTATGAACCACTGAAAAGTTACTTTAATGTAACTTTATTGTATGTGTTTGGCAAAATATTATACTTCACATTGAAGAAGATGCCAACGTCGAGCATGATATGTCATGGCAGCATTCTTTACATACCCTTCTCCTGTGCATGTTTACCTTCTGATCCCATCAGCTAACCTTTCCCACAGGTTTTTTTTCATAGGTGCAGTAAAGTCCATGTGCAGTATGATTCACACTGACCATACACATACACAGACAATTAGAAAAACAATTTACTACACCGCAGACTCTGACTATTACACTTAGCCTTACCACAAATCTTTTTTGTTGTTTTTGTCTGTCTCTGAGACTTTAGTTTCCACACATTTAAAGATGATTAAGTCCAGGGTCAATTACTTACTGTGAATCACACTGAACTTGCTGGCAAGTATGCAAAGAGGCCAGGGTATGGGAGAAACATTTAAACCTCCATGTTGTAAAGTTGTGATTGACACACAAGACAGGATAAGGCAATGTGGTGACAGGTAGCACAGGTGAACATCCTGTCTGCTAGTGAGGACCTGTAAGGGCCTGCCAGGAAAGCCTGAAGTGGAAAACAATGTCGCCAGGCTGCCTTTGATTCACTGTCTGCTATAATGCCATCCAGTTTGACTCCAGTATTCCATAATTTACCTCCTAAGTTTTCTAAGCTGGTCCGAACATACTCAAAACATATCCCTCTCTGTATAAGACCAGAAACAGACTGGCTTGAAGACAGACTATAGGTAAAAGGATTCAGCAAGGGGGGTAAGATTACTGGCCACCCAGAACTTGCCCAGCACCACAACCTCTGTGGCCTCTCACCGGAAGGTGACAGATCCACGCTCTGTTGCCCACAGTAACAGTTTGTCGCTGTGGCATTTCCGGGGAATCCTTTGGGGGCTTTAGGAGGGGTAATAACATTCAAAGGTTTCTGGTATTAGGAACTGAAGAGCTGTCGGGAAGTAGGGGAATGTCTGGTGTGATGCAGGATGTGTGTGACAGAGGGTGAGTGGAAGGTTATCCTCCTGTTTCCCCTCAAACAAATCTCCGGGAGCCTTATATGGAAGATAAGGACAGCAATGTTGTGTAGGCTCAGATGGACCTTGGTGCCTTTTTCAAGTTTTGACCATCCTGGGAACACGTCACCTCCTAACATTTTGGTTGTAGATTTGGAGCCTGCCGCCCCCACAGCACTTATCTCTGTGTGACTACTGTGGGAATTGACTCATTTATTTTCTGACAGGGATGTGTAGGATCTAAATATTTGTGTCTTATGTTCCTGTTGAAGTACTAGTCAAAGCCACTGCAGGTCAGAGGAAGTAATGAAAAAACATTTGAGAAAATATAGTTCATATATAATGTAATGGATAAATAGAAAAGCAAAATTTTGATCCATTTTATCACCTCATCTTTCTGAACCAGCAACTCTTTATGTATGGTGAAAAGAAGAGGTTTTGTATTCAATCTTTAATCCAGTGTAAAGGTCATAGTCAATGAGGCTGAGTACTTCCCTCACCGGCTGTTGTGTCATCTTACAGTTATGATCAGAAGCGTATAAACATGCCCTCGTCTATTGTGCACATTCAAAAGAGACTCACTGTACTAGTCATCCATCCTAAAATGGTGTATTAACAAAGCCCTTAATATTCTGTGGATTTCATTAAGAGAACTGATGATGAAACTGTCTGTGTTTGTGCGATTCCACCTTTATTTAAGCATGAGGCGCTCATCTGATAATCCTTTCGCTGTTACAGATGTTGTAGAGGTGAAGCGTATTAGTCTTTGATAATTGATCAGCTGTGTGAGAAGTAAATATTTCTTGTTACTTAGTAGTTGTAAATAAGTTTGTAAATAAGTATTGAACAACTGAAATGATAAGGCCGTCAAATAATCAACAGATCACTAAGGGGTCAAACATTTTGATAATTAGTTAATTTATTATCTATGTCATGCTAGTAAAAACGAGAGAGACGCCAATGAATTTCTAGTTTCAGCTTGTCTGAGTTGAGTATTTTTTCTGTTTTTTATGCATGAGAAACATGAAGACTGACTGCTTACTTGGACTGCTGTGGTCATTTTTTAAAGAGCCTCTCTGTTAGGCATATTGTAAACTATCATCCTTCTTCTATCACAGAGTTGCTTCTGTACTTGTATTATTTCAGGTAATGGCTGTGGACATACAGTTTTGGGCTCAGAGTCTGGCACGCTGGCCTCTCAGAACTATCCAGGCACCTACCCCAGTAACACCTGGTGCAAATGGAGGCTTCGAGTGCCAGAGGGCCACACGCTGCGACTGCTGTTTGGGGATTTTGACATTGAGGGGAGCCCGGACTGCAGAAATGGCTCTCTTGTAATCATAGACAAGAATGGGGAACCAAGTCTGGGTAAGCTTGTTAATGGCTAATGTAATATAAAGTGTTCATTTTTTAACATATATCAGGTTGAAACAGATGTGCACTGATGTCTCCTCTGTTGATTTTTTTTTTTAATGAAATACCTGCTTTTATGCTCTGAGTCATTACTAATGTTCTACCAGCCATGATTGTGGATTACACACAGGATGCCATTCTGACACGTTTATGAAAGAGGCAAACCAAGTTTCGCAACAGACATATGCAAACCTCCCATTCAGGCATATCAGGTCGTGTCTTCAGGGCATAAAAACTTTGACAACAGACCAAAAAAGGCTTCAGAGATTCTGAAGATAGAAATATTCTCCTAAACTGCCTTTGTGTTTATTATTGGATTCCACAGACCTTGGCTCAGGATTCCTTTTTTTTTTTATTGTGTCTGATGGAAAGGTGTTCCTACATGTAGATTCTCCATGTGACTGTTTGTACAGCCCTGCTCTTTATTATACCGTTGTAGGTGTGGGAAACAAATACAGCAGAAAAACACTCATCAGGTTAAACTGACTTTAGTTTTTTGCATCTGTTGATAAATACTGACACCAGAAAAGGCAACATTTTACTTTTCACTTCACACTAATGAATTTTGCTGTCTGTGCAGGCATCGGTATACATAATATATTGGAAAACATAACACGCATTTGTGCTTATGAGCATTTCTAAATATTTGTGTGGGTTTGCGTTCTCACAGGACCAATGTGTGGGAAGTTTGATGCATCACAGAAGAATGTGACCCTTAAAAGCAATGAAGTGACAATAAGCTTTAGGTCGGGCCCACATCGCTCTGGACGAGGGTTTCTACTGTCCTATGCCACAGACCAGTATCCAGGTATGATATCTGTCGCTGGCTGATTATTGTTTACGAAGCTCTCACATGGTTCTAATAAGTGTATGAATGTTGTTGTCTGTGTCACACTGCTGATGAGTTATTATTCTTGTAGCTGAGCACGTAAAGCACATTGCTCAGCTTTTTGTCAATTGATATCAGTTGCAAGTTTAAACAGCTGTAATTTTAACGGCAGAGACCGTGTGAGTATTTATCCTTGTGTGTGTATACTCGTGAGTTGACGTGTGTGCGTGGTTGTGAGTGCATGAGTCATGTCTTATTGCTGTTCAGCCTCCATTGCTGTCTTTGCTCTGGCGTGTTTGCTCAGAAAGCAGGAGTCGACTCTCAGACTGAAAGGAGGGAGGCCTCAGGCTTCAGTCTGTCGCTTTGAGTGGCTGAATTTTTTTTTTCACCCCCTCCCTTCATCAGCACGCTAACCACTGAAAGCCCACTACCACGTTTGTTGCATCCCAGAGGCTATTGATTGTGCAAGTCCACATATTTTAACTCTCTCTAACAATGGATCAACAGATTGCAACATGTGTACACATTAATTTATTTACAGACTGAAATGAAAATTGAATGCTTTTGGCTTGTGCAGATTAAATTACAACATGATACGAGGGTCAAGTTTCTTCTTGTGTTTCATTTTGATAATGATGTGGACATGTTTAGTCGGAATACTAGTCTATATTTAGACATTGTTTCCTTTTCTTTGGATGAAGTCATCTGTATTCTACTGTATGTATCATAGTTTCCTGTTTTTTACTGAGTTGTTTATGAAATGCGGCAGTGTCTGGAAATAAGCCCATGTTCAGACGTACAAACAACTGTCTGTTAACTGTGATCACACGAGGACCAGTCGCTGTACTCGTGAACTGTGACAAAGTCACAGTAACAATGGGCTCAGTCACATCAACAGGGATGACCGCTCATCCCCTAATATAGCACACTTAGGACATGTCTCATACAGACTCTGTTTGTGTGTAGTTCAGAGAATGGTGGGGGGGTATTATGTAACCCTGAGATACTGGGTTTCACACCATCGTATTCCAGTCCACCAATACATTCTGTTCAAGAAATTTGAATTAATTGTCAATTTATCTTTGTGTCTTTTTTGCTGTTACAGATCTAATTTCTTGTTTGCAACGAGGTTCTCATTTTAGCTCGCAGCATTTGAGGCAAGTGGTTGACCTCTACATTTCCTATAATAGAATGTATATCAGCACAACAGCATTTCTCATGTTATTCTGCTAACCCCATTTTTCAGAGTGTACTGCCCTGCTGGATGTAAGAACGTCACAGGCGATGTCTGGGGAAACTCTGAACAGGGTTACAGAGATGTAAGTAAATCGTTTTAGCTTTTTCATACATTTGTATCACACTTTTTTTTTAATTTATGTACAAAAGTTTTGAATTGCAATGATGCATGAAAGTGCTTTACACGTTCCCTCTCTGCTGCAGACCTCAGTCCTGTGCAAGTCTGCAGTCCATGCTGGAGCTGCGTCCGATAGTCTGGGAGGTCATGTCACTGTGAATCGTGGGAGAAGTCTGACACTCTATGAATCAACCTTTGCCAATGGAATCCTTTCAAAAATGTGTGTCCTTTGTCATTGTTGAAATTCAAGCATAATGGTTTAAATTTCACTGCATGTATATGATGAGATAAAGATTTTGCACTGACCTTCTGACTGTCCTCTCCTGACAGGGGATCATTATCTGAAAAGAAGCTGCTGTTCAGCAGAGGTATGAGCACGACATGACATTTATCACACACATTGTTAGAATTTTTCAAAGGGCATTCAAAGGGGTTTTGTGTGTGTTTTAACCAATTTATTGCAAGTAAGATATTTCTTACATTCCTGTTTTTTATTTCTCAAGACATTTGACATCCATTAGCTTTCATTCCTTTACTGTGGTATATAAAATGACCTTTTGGATATACGTGATTCATCTCAGCAGACATCTTTTGTAAAACTGGTCAGCTGTAAAGTTCAGAAGATCTGTTGTGTATAAAAACTCTCTGGGTTAAATAATGAAACACTTCCTTTGGTCTCTGAACAGAGTGTAACAACATCCTGAGTGTTTCTGGTTTGAATGCCTCTTCCTTCTGGGATAAACACAGTCAAGAGCACGCAATGTTCTGGTCCTCCAGAAACATTGGTTCTAGCAATGCGTTCCTGCGGTGGGCTGCAGGTGGTAATGATCCAAACCCGTGGGTGGAACTAGAGCTGGGAGAAAGAAGCACTATCACAGGTAAAATGTTCAAAGTTAGAATTTAAGGTGTAAATTGTTCTTGTGTTTAATGAGGTTGTCTAAAGGACAAGTCATTTCATATATTTATATTATTGTCAAAAAATACCACAAGAGGACCGAAACCAACAATGACTTTATTCACCAAGAGGCATTGCGTCTTTCCAAAGCCTTTTATACAATACAATTTACTCAGTGCCATTGACCTGAACTGCTGTCAAGAAATTATTTAAACACATCAGTGAGTCACATTGTTGCTCTGGTAGACATGTTCTTTTGTCTATGTAAACTAACCAAACCACTTCCATCACATCTGAGAATGTTGAACTAAAAATGACGTCTTCTGTTTTGTTTTGTTTTTTTTTTTAGGAATAATAACAACAGGATCAAATGAATACTACATAGAATCTTACATTCTTCTATTCAGCAAGGACAGAAAAAACTGGAAGCTTTACAAAGGTGCTCCCAGCAAAGAAAAGAAGGTGGGCATTGTGCTGTACTCACTGATGTTCACTGGATGATTATTGAGGCCAGCAGAGCTGATGTAGCAACAGAGTTTACACTGTAAACTTCCTGGTTTTCTCTGTCAATAAGTAACTTGGTTGTTCTGGTCCCCAGGTGTTTCAGGCCTACACTGATGGCCACCTCAGGGTCCTCAACAGCCTTTTTCCCACAGTGGTGGCTCGCTTTGTCAGGCTACAGCCTCTGAGCTGGCATGGCCGAGCTTTCGCTCAGGTCCAAGTCCTGGGCTGTCCTGTTGCCAAGGTCACACCAAGGTTACGCTCAGCCCCTGGTGTGTATCCTCACTACTTAAGATGAACCCACCTATTGATCTGTTGACTGTACGAAGTCATGTTTGTTCTTCTCTCGTTTTAATGTTTCAACAGAATCTCCATCCATCAAAGTTAACATGGGCACACCACGCTCCAGCTCAACTTCCACCCCCACAGAGGGCCCAGTGTTAGTGGACACAAGACTGAGTATGTACTTGTGTCACCTGTGTCTACAATAAGAACTGATGCAAGTCTATTTTAGGCAGAAACGCATGTCAAATGAGTAAAAACAGTGTAATATATCCTCTGACATTGAACGTTGTGTACGTTGCAGTAAACTACATTCCTTGCTCCTGCTTGTACAAGTGTTTACTTACTCAGTTACTTGCCGTCCTGTAGGCTCCAGCCAGCCAGTGATAGTGGCAGTGGGAGTGGTCCTGGCTCTGTTAATGTGCGGCAGTTGTTTGTTGGCTGGAATCTGGTGGAAGCGAAGGTAGTGTTTTTTGATACTATTCAACTTTTCAGAATGTACTACTTTCCAAAGTACAGTTTGCACCCACTTTAATTTTAATTTGTTTAAAATGCATGTGGCTCTGTCACTAAAAGCTATAATTTAAATTTTGGGGCTGGAAAAGACAGACACCTAATAATTTTTAGGGCTGCAACTAACAAAATATTTTTATTATTAATTCACCTGCTTTTTTTTAATTGAAATTTTTGACATTTTTTTAGTTTTTTGCCTGAAAACGCATATAAAAGATTACTAGGTTATTTAAACAGATAACCATTATTTTATGCTGACCAAATAATCCCCTAATCCTTCCAGTGTTGGGGCTCCAGTAGTCATAGCACACTCACAAACCGTTTTTAGTATGTGCACACTTTAACACTTGGTTTTCATCTTTTTCTCCACACAGAAAAAAAGACGACCAAATCAAGTACTCCTTACCCACAAGTAAGTTAAGTACACTTTGATCCTTTTCCTGTATTTTTCAATCTTCTTTTTTAAAAGTCTCTCACTATGTATGTTTGTGTGTCAAGAAGGTTGTCAGAATTTCCAGTCAAAGAGTCTCCCCTGCTCACAGTCAGAGCTCATCTCCTACCCTCTGGAGCGAAATGTCCATGATGCTCTGCCTAGTCCTCCTCTTAATGGTGAGAATTCATAGAAACATCTTGTGCTCCACCTCAGTTTCACCACAGTTACTAACGGCTGCTGCCTTCTTGCAAGCCTTTTCACTGCCCTGTCAGAGTTTACTGGTGATCTCAAGTTGTGAGCTCTGCTTTGCCTCCTCCATGTTTCCTACCCTAACAGTCTCTGGCTTCAGTGGTCAGTTTGAGGAGCTCATGCCAGGCTTGACAGGCAAACAGCTCTCTCCACGGGCTGTCCATTCTTTGCCCCTGGCTCAGCCCATCACCCAGTCGCAGTATAAACATTCCTTTCTTTGGTCCACGGAGCCTCTCTGAAAGAGACCCTTTAATTGGAGCTCGATGAAGAGTGTTCAGCCTACCCCACCACCACCAGTCCCCCTCTCAGCCCCCATCATCCCCTCCCCCAGTGCGGGGGCCCTTCACTGAGAGGTCCAGTGATAAACAGGACAGAGGGTCAAAGCTAAAACAATCAAAGCCCTCACTAAAGCCTGTCTAATTAAAATAGCTCTGGTTCTGAGGCTCCCTGTAAGGCTCTTGAGTAAGGTCTAGGCCTCCCACACCACACCCTCATCTTTGGGGTTGAGGAATAGGGTCTGGTCAGATCTGAGTGCTGCACTGTTGGCCCATATCTCTGTGATTAGAAGAGACATTGTTGGTGGTCAGGCAGCTCATACAAAGGCTCAACATTGCCCTGGTGTGAGACTGCTACCAAGTAAAAAAAAAAAAAAAGCGTTTCCCAGAAACTGCAATTTAAGATGCAAACAAGCGGTTGACCTTAAAAAAAGTTTTTTCCCGTCAGTGAAATGATATCGCTGTGTGGTACAGATAATGTTCTCTTAAACTCAGTATAGAGAATTAAAACGGGTTAAAACTTTTAATCTGCCTATTCTTAACCTTGGAAAAGCAATATTATGAACTCATTGTTTAGTTAAAGCAGTATTTTGAAGGTATGTTTAAATTATTAAATGGTAAAGATTTGACTTCATCCCTGGTTTGTTTGACAGTTACATTAGATCACATTGATAGATTAAATAAAACTTTTTTACATGGGAAATTCCCAAGGAATAAGAGCTCTTTTATAGAAATGTCTTGTTTACAAGTATAAAACAAATGTGTAACAAGTTAAGTGATAAAAGACTTCATTGAAACCAAAAGTGATGAAAGTGGCCACAAGGAAACATTCTAGCGAGGACAAAGACTTTTGTTAAAACAGTCACATTCAGCTGGAAATGTTTTACTGACTAGGGCAAACTGTGGGAAACTCCTAAACTGTCAGGGTGTTAAATTACTGTTAAATTACTAAAATGAGAAGACTGAAATTTGTCTGTTTTGCTTAAGGCTGCAGCCACTAGACTAGCTTTGCTTGAAGGCAGGCTACAAGGAGAAACAACTAGCATAACTATGGCCTTCAAAATCCCTCTAACAACAACTCCAAATATCTCAGATTAAAAATTTTTTTTGTTTGTTTTTATTCACATCTTACAAAAAAATAAAGTGTGGGACGACTTTTTGCCACTTTACAAGAACTTGTTTGTTGCACCATGTCTTGTCTTGGACCAGTAATTTCCTGGAGTCTTTTATGGTGGTTATAAACAGCTGAAAGCAATGCCAATATTTGTTGATCAAATGAAAAGAAATATGATCTCAAATTGGTTTTGACTCATTTTTAATTTTTTCCAGACTATGCCGAGCCTGCTGTTGCAGCAATTGGACAGAAGGTCGGGTCAACATTCAGACCATCCTCAGATGAGGGCTACACCACCCCCTTCACCTTCAACCATTATGACACTCCTGGCAACCTGCCAGAGTACGCTGAGCCTCTTCCCCCGGAGCCTGAGTATGCGACACCATTCAGTGATCAGCCTTCCGAGCCGCATGGACCTCCCATACCAGCCTCTACTACTGGTACCAGGAAAACATCCAGCCATGCTCAGTACGACTGTCCCTCACACAGGATGTTATCTAATGGCTACTGCACTCCTGCTTTACATGCCAATGGCCCAAGACCAGTGAGTGCGGTCTACGCTGAGCCTAAGTCATGTGACTCTTTACTACAGAAGCACACATATGAAAGGCCTTTGTGAATACAGCAAGCTCAAACATGGAGAAAAAACTCTTTGAACAAAAGCCTGAGTTGGGACCAGAGGACCACTTGGGCTGATCTGAAGTGGACACTAAGCTGGACAGTGCTGTCCAGAGTGTATTAATGCTGACAGAGCCAAACGTCCAGTAAGTGACGTGCCCTACTGTGGACCACTATGCATACATGAGGGTACACCACTCAGAACACACTATGATCTGAGAGCCATATTGATGCAAATATTTCCTACCAGGAAGTATGTAAATGTGCAGGGGAAATATTCTGGGATGTAAAAGAACATGCAAGTTCAGGCGTGTCTCAGAGACGCTGTTCATTATTTAAATGTTTAATCACAAGCTGCACTTTCAGAAAACACATACAGTGATGTATGTCTATTTAACAGGTTTATGCAAAAAACGTGGACTGATTATGTTACATGTTCTGACAAAACATTGTATTTACAATGTGTGATTTCAACATGTTTTAAAAAAAATGTATGAAGAACTATAATGGTACACTATAACAAAGTAGTTAAGATTGTTGCCATGAGTATGTGTAACCACTAGGTGGCTCTCTTGAGCTTTAAACAGCTAACAGTCATATAATAACTTGTCTGCTGGTTCTCTTTTCTAATTACCATCCATTTCAAGCATACTTAGTAAAGTAACCAACAAACACTTATTTAAAATATATATTTGGATTACAGTGTAACACAGAAAGGCACAACAGGTAAGTTGATGTGATGATGAGGAGGGAGGACCCTGTGATGCAACCCCCTGCAGTGTCCTAGAGTAAGACACATACCTCAACCAAACTCCAGAGCTGTTGACATGTTGCTCCCCATCAATCTGTAAAAAGAGGTTTATTCCCTTTTGAAAGGTTAGAGTTTAACAAAAATACAGTAACATTAAAAAGCTATTGCAGTATGTACTCTTCTTCTTCTTTGTTAAGCTATTTGCCACCGTCCAGCAACTGTCTCAAAAAAGAAACACTCAAAGAATTAAGTACAATTAACTCTGTATTCCATATTTACTCAAATACTTAATTTTCTGTGCCATTGGATTGTCTCAGGATTTTTGTGTGGGAAATATTGGTTGCAAACAGGTCAAATTACTAAAGAACTTAGTTAAAAAAAAGATACTAAATTGCTGTCGTTCACAGCAATAAAACGAGAAGAAGAAAACAGAAGATAAACAGTTGTATTTCTTTCTGTAAGACGTTTCAGGTGGCAGTGGTAGTCCTCTATCAAATCTGAAAACATTTTTAAAGGCCATCAAAAAGTCATTTCTAAAAATACTTTTCTCTGTGTCACATTAGGGATTAATTCACTGAATTCTTTAACTCCTGAATAAGGCACAAATGTATTCAAAAATACCCTTGTTGGAGTTGGTCATGTGGGTGATTGCGGCAGCAGGGCGTCAGAGTTATTTTAAGGTAGAACTGAACATTGTCAATAGTAGTGATGAATCTACATTAAGCAACTGGATCCCACATAAACAGAAAACTGTACCAAGTGAACCTCAAATCATATGTCAAACAAATTGTTATGAAAACACACGATTGATTTTCTAATTATATGTTATATACAGTAACAAAAGATGAAGAAAATACAGTACGATAGACTGACTGTAAGACACCTATAAAATCCTTTAAGATGTCAAAAATTTATAATCGGTTAACTTAATTTAAGTTAACATAATAGCTTGAATAGAAGTGGTGCTACATCAAAGACTTTTCCAATTGAAAAGAGTAATAACTCTTTACTACAGAATATAATTTTTTTTTTTAATTATTTCAAATTCTATTTGCTCTGGTGTTTTGATGCTGATTATGTTCAGCCTGTTGTAATCCACCAATAACGTTTGGTTACTTTTAACCGTTGTTGCCGACCCCCTCCCGTGTGCTTGACTCTTTCCTCTGCCCCTCCTCCTCCTCTCTCCCCTCAGAGGAGTAGTGCATCAAAGTCTGGTGTCTGTTCCTGGACGGGGCATCCTTAAAACGCAGACCACAGTCCTCACATGCATACAGAAGCCCCCCTCTGTTACTGCTTAGGTTTGCTCCCTCTGACTGAGATTTGCTCTCATTACTGCTGGATAGAGCCGAACCGGGATGAGCAGAATTCAATACAGGAGAATCTCCAGAGTGTGGAGCTGTATGTGAGGTACTATCCTGGCTGTTGGGTGTATTTAGTCCACCACGGGCTGGAGGAAAGAGCCTGGGACGTCCAGGGGGATAACCACCACCTGCTGGTCCCCGGGATGTACCTCCAGCTTCTCCTGCATGTTCGGGGGCCAGGCCGTGGACTGTGCGGTAGTGGAAGCGAATCCCGGAGCGGTTGGAGAAGCCTTTCCCACAGAGGCTGCAGATGAAGGGCCTCTCTCCTGTGTGGATGCGGATATGGATCTTGAGAGCTCCTGACTGGGTGAAACATTTCCCACACTGGCTACAGCGGTAGGGCTTCTCTCCTGTGTGGGTTCTCTGATGGGCCCGGACCCCTGCCAGATGTGGAAAACCCCTGCCACAATATCCACATGAATAAGGCCTTTCACCTGTGTGAATGCGCCTGTGGATCTTCAGGGCCCCTGACTGGCTGAAACTCTTGCCACAGTCAGAGCAGGAGTAGGGCCGAGCACCAGTGTGCACATTGAGGTGGATTCGGAGGTTGCTGTGTGAGTTGAAGGCCCTCCCACATTCTGTGCAGAGAAAACCGGATGGTTTCTGGGCGTGTTCAGAGCGCTGGTGCTGCAGCAGCTGGGATGGTCTGGAAAAAGAGGCAGAGCAGTGCATACAGGGATGTAGCGACAACATGTTTGTAGCTGCCCTGCCTCTGTCATCTTGTTGCTGAGCGTGAGCTGTACTGCGCTGGTGGTGGCACTCCTGAATACAGGTCGGGAAGGGGTGCTGGCAAGACAAGCAGGGAAAAGGCCCAGAGAGCTGTGAAGCATGAGAACGGGCAAGCTGAGGGCAGGGCAAACAAGACGCTATAGGACAGTGGTGGTGATGAAAATGATGATGGGCATGAGTGTGAGAAAATGGGGAATTGGTGCCTTCCTGGGGACTCAGTATCTGAGTGCAGGCTTGGAGGCTGCGACGGCAACACAAGCAGGGAAACATGGAGAGGTGTGACACAGAGCCTGAGGACGATCTGGAAGGAGGAGTGTCTGAGTTCTGGTCTGGGCTCTGAGTCCTCCTCGCCTCCTCCCTCTGCGCTTGCCTAGACGTCCTGGTATCTAGCTCAGATGTGGTGGTTGTGCTATTTGGTTCTGTGTCAGATAAGTGGTGGCACACGGCATCTGAGCGTGGCGACAGAGACAAACATTGTCTTGGTTTTAAAATCTCAAAGCAAGGTGGAGAGGAGGAGTAAGGGCAGCCAGGGCAGGTGCAGGCATGATGCATATCTAGACATCAAAGAAACTTGGATTACAATGACATGGATACCAAGAATATTTGCAGGAAAATGACTGAAACAAGCTCTAACCTTCTCTCCTGTCTCTGGCCTCTCCCTTCCTCTGTGATGCCCCAGGCTGCATCCGTCGACCAGGCTCTGCCTCTGACTCCTCCTGAGCAGGTCGAGTTTGTTGTAGAGATTCAAGAGAAGCACCTTTAAACCCCAGAGCCTCACCACCACCGCCGCCGCCACCACCAGACCCGCCCCATGTTGCGTTTAGCACATCTGGTTGATCCTTTGAGGTGATTCCAGATGTGAGAAGGTCACCAATGAACTGATGCATTTCCATCCAGGTGCACTGGCCATGCTGCAATGAGTTGTAGTTGCACAGTGTAAGTGCATTTGTTGTAAGAACAGTAAGGCAAAACGCGTGGACTGCTCAAGATGCATGCTGACAACATCTCAAAATCCTGTGATTTACATTATCTGGTCATCTACTTACATTGTCGCTACACTTGTCTTTGTCCATGAAACTGAACAGACGCGGGCGCTGTCTGTGCTGTTGCCAGATCGACGTCTAAGCTTTGCATCAACGATTTCAGACCCGAGACTCTGAACCAATGCGTTTTTTAATGCATGATCACTTTAGCCCGATAACGTTAAAACATTGGCTTACACGCGTCCAAGCTAGCAGACATTTTATTTCCGGGTTATTTGATCGTGGGCCAGGATTTGCATACTTTTTTATTGTGAGGGTGGTCGGTGTATGGATCGCAACCATGAATGTATTAAAGAGAACTAGATACGTCGTCGGAGGCGGAGCCCTTTTTAATTTCTATGAAAGTTGCTCAGCGGCGCACGAAGCAAATTGCGCGACTTCCGGGTCCGACTCAAAGGCTATTCAAGGAAGGCTGGGACCACGGCCCTCTGACGCCATTGAGACGATGGGGTAATGCACATGCGCAGTGAAATCTGGCCTGTAATTGCAGAAACGCTCAATAATAATAATAATCTTTATTATAGACTCAGAGATGGTCCACTCACATACAATACAATGAAATAAAATAAAATACAGTAATAAAATACAATAAAATACAGTAATAAAATAAAATAAAATACAGTAATAAAATAAAATAAAATACAGTAATAAAATAAAATAAAAAATAGTAAAAAAAATTAAAAAAAATAAAATAGAATAAAATACAGTAATTTACTGTTTGTTTAAAAAGGATGTAAACTCTTGTGCCAGTGCTTCCGAAGCCTGGATGCAA
>JAQMCX010000057.1:8847140-8941366 GCA_029814765.1 Acanthurus leucopareius | reverse complement strand
TTATAGTTAATGTCAAATTTTCTGCCATATTGTGTACAAATTCTTAACAATTGTTGTAACCCAGCAGTATATGGACAGAGTACAACAAGGTCATCAGCGTACATGAGATGATTGACGACTTGGTCACCCACAATACAACCCGTTTTACATTCATTCAACTGTCTTGATAAGTCATCAATATATACATTAAAAAGGATAGGAGATAAAATTCCTCCCTGCCGGACCCCATTACTCACATGAAAAGGAGCAGAGATAATATTATCCCACTTCACCTGAAATGTTTGCTGAGCATACCAGATCATAAGAACTCTGACAATGTATTTAGGAACATCTCTCTCAAGTAATTTAACAAATAGTTTGGCATGATTGATCCTATCAAAAGCCTTAGAGGCATCAATGAAACATAGAAACACAGAGGAATTTTGGCTTTGGTACTTAGCAACTAACTCCTTTAATGCATAGATGCATAAGTCAGTACTATGTTTTCTCTTGAACCCAAATTGATTGTCAGTAGTTAGTAGATACATTTCCATCCTATTTAAAATGATCCTTTCCAGCACCTTAGAAAGGATACTGGCAAGGGCAATAGGCCTATAGTTGTCCATGCTGTTTAGTTTACCAGCCTTCTCCTTAAGGACAGGGACCAATAAAACAGACAGGATAGAGTCAGGGAGAACACCATGCACCAGGAAACCAGTAAAACACATGGCTAACAAAGGAGAGAGCCTATGGTTGGCATATTTGAGATGCTCTGCAGCAATACCGTCTGTACCACAAGCTTTGTTGTTATCAAGCATCCCAATAGCATCTGACACCTCACCAGGTCTTACTGTAACATTAGTGTCCAAATCTACAATATTAACAGCAACAACATTACTCTTAACACAGTTAAAAAGCTTGAAATAGTGCTCACGCCATAACTCTGCAATGTTGTCAGAGCCACAGACACCTTCAATATCATATGGTAAAGAAGTTTTATGATTATTCATCACTTTAATTGCTTTCCAAAAGTCAACATGGTTATTATTTTGTAGCTTCCTGGCAAGCAAGTCAGCTCTGATAGTGTTCTCGTTAGTCTTAATATAACGAAGAGCATATTTATATCTAGCATTAGTTTGTTTCTTATGCTCAAACACATCACCCTGTCTAGGCCTTCCTGCATTAGACCAGAGTTTAAAGGCTTCCCTTGCTGCAGCATGATGCTCAGCCACATACTCGTTCCACCCAGGTTTGATCTTAGATGCCCTCTTATGACTGCAGAGAGACCCAGCAGAAGCATGAAGACCCTTTAAGATGTTGTCATATAAATCGCAGAGGTCAACAGCATGCTGTGTATCAGTACAGTTCATATTAAGACATGTTAAAGCATCCCTCGGCAGTACAACGTGATTGAGTAAGCTGTCAGATAAGACAGTATACCTATCAATGTCCTCCTTAGACAAATTAGCCCAGTTTAATTTCTCTGAGTTGACAGTATTCACAGAATCTACCAGGAGGGGCACAGCCTCAACATTTAACACCATAGCTATTGGTATGTGATCGGAGGTAGCCAGACCATAACAAATTTCCATATTTTCTATAGAGGCATGAGCATCGGCTGTACACAGACAGTGGTCAAGCCAGGAGGTTGTGTGCCATGCCTCACTTACATAGGTAAAACTATTATTAGGTAAGAATACTTTGCTAGACAAAACAAGATTATTATCATTACAAAAATGTACCAGATGTTTTGCAAAAAGAGAATTGCTATCAGATACATCAGCATTAAAATCCCCATTTACATAGACACAGTTTGAGTCATGGTCCTCAATAAAGGAGTGAATAAAAGCTAGTCTGTTCAAATATTCATCCTCATACTCATAGGATTCATAAGGTGTATATACACTTAAGATGCTAATTTTCTTACCACAAAAATGTATGTCTATCCCTATGGCCCAATTACAGTCTAGTCTTATCACTTTCACCATAGGATCATATTTACGATTCCAAAGGATGGCTACTCCTCCAGCTATTCTTCCTTTGATTAGTTTTGTGCTGAGGTCAAAAGTACATTCTCCGGCACCATGAAAATCCTTGTGTATAGTATTTAACTTATCTAAATCCTGTTCGGCAAGCCAGGTCTCTTGGAGACACAGAATATCACACTCATTCAGCAAGGTATCAACAACATAGCGTCTTGATATATCTGTGGCAGTATGTCCCACACGTAGACCACGTACATTGTAAGATACAACCCGCATAATGATCTTCAATCCGGGATATTGTTCGTGCGCACCAACCACATCAGCAGTCGCTCGTTAGCTGACAAACAGCTGATTGGGACTCTCCATCACCGTCCATAGGCTGAATTGCAAGTAACTGGGAGCGTGAATTACCTTCCAGGCCGACTGTCCCAACACCAGCGCCTCTAGGCTGGCGTGGCTCAAAATAGCGTCTAACGAAAGAGCCAGCAGGCCACAGATGCGGATCATACATCTCTGCTACATTGTTACATTCAGCAGTGACACAAAAAGAGCTGAATCTTCTTCGAGATGTTTCAATTTTACGACAGTTCACCTCCCGTCCCAGTTTATCTCTCAAATAGACAGAGAGAGTGTCGGCATTCAGGTTGGGGTCAAACTTTGAGGCAAAAACACTCACCATCTTCGTTGTGATGGTTTTTATGTTACTTGCCGTACTCGTTCCGATTATTCTCGTCAATAGATGGCGTCTTCCATTGAATGCCATAACTAGTATGATGGAGTCTTGGAAAATCACTCAAGTTTCATGAGACATAAAAAAAAATCTGTGAAAGGGACACCATCATACCGAAGCCATTGTTCGTACTATTAAGTTCACGTAGCTGCAGTAAATGTGTCCGCTGAATTGTAGACATCTTGTTTTGCCTCAAAGTCTGGCTCACTTAATGGGGGCGTGGTCAAACCTAATATCTGAAGCGTATGAGATCTCGCAAGAGTGAATATTTTGACCTAAAACTTGACCTTTTCCTGACCAAGAACGACGGTATAATCAAACCCGAATACTAACATACGTCCTACTCAATATCGACATTACCACCTACTGAACTTTTTCCTTAACCCCAACCCATTGATGTATTACATCCATGCACTAACCAGTTAACATAATTAAAAACACTGTGTCAAATCTCGAGAGAGTTGGCCTCAATGGCCATTAAAAAAAACCTTAATAAAAATATAGTATACACTTACAAATATACAAATGTATGTAAGAAAACGCACAAAAATATATTATATTAAAAATAAACTGAAAAGCATCTTTTTTTTAGTTATGTTTTGGTTGAAATAAATCATTAAACCCTTTTAATAAGTAAATCTAAATTTCTTGAAATTTTTTTTTTAGAAGTAATAACGTCAGTTGGATGTGTCCCTGACAGGCCAACATGGTTGTCCACGAGACTGGGATGTAGATGCCAATTTAGCCCACAGAAAATTAAATCATGTGATTTTTCCTTCAAGAAAAAGGTATAAATAGTAACCCAGAGTCTGCAAGCAAACTTGTATTCACACACACATACACACACAGGCACAGACACGAGGCAGTCCATCAGAAGATTAAATACTGATGTAAATAAGATTCAAACTGCTCTTGCATCAAGCACAAATGTTTATTTTCTTTTAGAAAAACATGAAAGGACATCTGTAGATTGTAAACATTCATCCATTTTAATCACATGGTGACAGAATGTTATTTAACAGAACCATTACCTACGTTTATTAAATATTTAACATTGTAATAAAGTTCAAGTCCCTACACAAAATGCACAGCTGCTGCTATGAAATCCAGTGTACCCTTTTAACTTAACATTCATTACAAAAAAATTCCACTTTTTCACACACAAACCTGTGCATAACAGGTAAAAATCAGGAATAGGTTTAAATGAAGTAAGTAATCTTTCACAATATTGCATAGGTTTCATGACTATTACAGTACCAAACTATGCCAGTGGCCCAACCCACAGGCTTTACCCAAAGTGAAAACAAGACAAATGCAAAAATATTCTAGAGCTTGGAATGTTATGTTAAAATTAAAAAAAAAAAAAAAACGCTAACCGTCAACCACTAGAAAGACAGTCAGAAGGAGAAAACAAAGCAAAAGAAGAAGAAATGAAAAATTGTTTTGTCATATACAGGTATGATGGTAGATATTCAGATTTAACAAAAAGTATTATATACAGTATTGAACAGTATATTCCACTACCACGGGGCTGTGACAAGTGTCATCTTTACCGAACCCCGCCACACTGTCATTCTGTAGGAAGCACTGTATATGGTAGTAGTAAATCATTCTGGCTGTAGAATAACGTACATGCTTACAGGTACACAAAACAAATGATGTGTCATTTGCAGGATTTAGACACATCATCTAATAGGGAATATGACCACAAATGGGAACTTAGTTATTTGTTTTTTTGCCTCATTTAATTTATTTCTCTGAAACAGGACTTAAAACATCAGCCTCCACCTTGTTTTCTTCTTCTGTTAGCTGAGAAGATCTGGATGACTGTGAATTACAATCTAGACCAGGATGCTGAGGTTCATTTGTGTCTGTTCTTAGTCCAGTGTACATTCTGTTGCCATTGTGAGTGGAAAGATTCATGATATCTGTATTAAACTTTTTCACTTCTGTATTTGTATCTGTTCCTACTGGATTTGGTTTAACACTGGCTTTGTCAATACTGTTTTTGAACTCTTGTATTTCCATGCAATCAGCCTGTCCTGAGATTTCAGTTTCTTCTATTTCACTCTTAACAGGAGGAGGGAGAGGAATATCCCTCAAAGCAGACTTAGATGAGTTACATTTCTTGGACAAATCCAAAGGTGCTTCACATTCTGGGTCTTGTTTAAACCCAGTTACCAAATCTAGGGGAGGATTTGGCAGTGCTCCAACAGCAGCGAGGTGCTGAGGCTGAATCTGTGAAGCTGAACCTGGAAGTGTCGGAGAGGCTGCAGATGGGATGGTCAAGCCATCACTTTGAGTTTGACAGACTGGGAGAAACAGGACAAGTTTTGCACCTGGAGGTGGGTGTCTATCGAGGGATAGTTTCCATAATCCATCAGGTGGACTAGAGCCAGCAGACACACCCTCTGTCTCAGGTACTGGACTGCTGGCATCATTCACTGGTGCAGCAGGCACAGTGGCTGTGTTAGTTGGATTTGATGAGTCTGGTTTTGCACTGGGCTTTTTCTTCTTTAGTGGGGAAGCCTTTGGAGCCGGGCGTTTTTTGGGAGCACTCTAAAACAAGAAACACAAAAAAAACCAAGTCATTCAATAAATTATAGAAAATACAAATGTGGTATTTCAGTAAGATAGAGAAAACGAGCTTAAGCTTAATGTAGGTTTCAATCATGGTTAAATGTCTGACCTATGACACCACTTATCCCAACAGGAACTGTTTTGGGAGCTCTTTTGTTTTTGGTTGTGTTTTGCTAATTGTTGCTTCACTTAGATTTTTGACCTTTACTGTGCAAAATTGTGCATATGCACTTAGATAATAAAAGTTTTTACATGAATCTACTAAAGGGAAAAGGATGTAACTGGAAGTCTTGGTTAGATGCAGGCAGGATTATGTGACATCTAGTTGGGAGGCCAATTGTTATCTCATGTGGATCAGAGTATTTTTGTCTTAAGAGGGGAGAATATCCCTGGAGTTGGCTGTCAAATAGGATTCTACTAACAGATGTCACATGAGACAATCAAACCAACAAGCCAATTATCAAGCATACAAGAAGAGGGAATTCAGTCATTTCTTGTATCAAAATGTTGCTGTGTTAGAAAGAACTCTCAGATTCAAGCTTTTTGGGTCTCTGCTTTCATTCTTTATACAAGAGTACAACAAAGTCACACTGAACACAAATGAAGCTGAGGACATGCACGGCCAATGATTTGGTGACAAAAGTGATTTTCATTTCTCCATAATTTCATTTTTATAAGTTGCACCATTCAAAGTTTTTTTTTCAATTTTTTCTCTTATGCTGAACAAAAACCAATGATGCTTAGAAGGTATGAAATCTACTTAAAACATCCCTTAAACCTTGTTTTAGCTGAAATCTAGTTGCATTACTGGCTGCCTTGTTGCAGAGAAGTGCAGGTGTACTTGAGGACACAGTAAAATGACTGTTGGTTGTGGTTACAGGTGCGACAAAACACACCTCTGACCACACCTCATCATTAGCTTCCTGCCAGGTGTGAGCACAGGTGAAATTGGGTTAAAGCGTTTAACTGCAGAGGTTAATGAAGTGCTGATTTAATGCCTCATACTCACCGCTAGCTGGGGTGTTTTTCCGCAGGTCTTCAGGTGGCTGTCATAGTTCTGCTGGTGGGGAAAGCCAAGTCCACAGCTCTGACAGAGGCAGGGTGACTTGCCAGCATGACCGCCCATGTGGGACATTAATAGCAAGGCTGACCGGAACCCTTTTCCACAGTCAGCACATTTCAGCACCCTCTGGTGAGCCCCAGCATGTCGCTTCAGCTCTTCGGTCGAGTCAAATCTCTGTCCACACTCCAAACATCTGATCTCATCCCCTTTAGGCTCCTGATGACCCCAGCAGCCCGTGTCCTTTTTGTGCTGCTGGAAGTCCTCCTGACTGAGAAACTCTCTCAGACACGCCACACAGTGGATACGTTCAGGCTCGCACTTGTGCAGGCGGTACAGCCTTGCCAAGCGGAAGTGACGGCGGCATCTTACACAGGTGTAAGGCAACAAACCCAGATGGGAGAAGCTGTGCTTCAGAAGGGCATTCTTCTTGGTAAAGGTTTTTAGGCAGTCTGTGCATTTAAAATTGCGGAGGCACCTCCTCTTCTGGTGTCGAGCAAGGGACTTAGAGGAGGAGAAACTGCGGCCACATACATCACACGTAACACTTATCATACATTTGTGCATCTGCACATGATATTCACAATCCTTCAGGCTGGTAAACACACGCTTGCAGAGGTCACACTCGTAAAACTCATTCTGCAAGTGATTTTTTGAAAGGTGGTCTGTCAAATCTTCCTGTGACACAAAGCCCATTAGACAGATCCGGCACTGGAAATGATCCCTTTTGGTCTGGGCATGTGTGCGTAGGTGGACTCTGTAGTTGTTAATCTGGCAGAAGCGCTTCCCACATTCAGCACAGCAGTACGGGCGTGCTCCAGTGTGCAGATTCATGTGGTCCTGGAGCTTGAATTGGGAGGGCAGCTGGAGGTCACACACACTGCAGCGGTACTCACCTGAATCTGAAGAAAAAAGAAGGAAAAATTAAAAGTGTGCCAAGTGATGAAAGCTGGATCCAGATGTCCCCTCATCGTCATCTATACAGTATTTCAATTTTCCTACCCTGTCTGCAGCACACAGACACAAGCTCATTTATTTCTGCCTCATAATAAGTAGTTAAAAACATGTTGTTGGTGTGTGCTTTAACATTTCTTTTACATTTCCTAAACAGGTGGGCACTGTAGTTTTGTAGCAAGAATCTTTCTCAAGAGTAAACAATCCAATTGTTTGGAAGTGGATTACTACACATTTGGTGCTCATGTGAAATTTTTTTGTCATCACGATGGTGTATGTAGGGATTACAGTAAGTCAAAACTAACTACAGTCTCCCAGTTCATCACAATGAAGGAACATGTCACCCAGTTCAGTGGTGCAGTTTCTTTGTGTGCTGCTAGCAAGTTTTCAGACAGAAAGTGAGATTTATGGCAAAGAGAAACAGACAATGTCAGGATTTAGCTTCATTTTTAGTTTTGATCTTTTATTTAGACTTGTGGACCACAAAGACATTATTATTTAACGATTTTCCCATTAACTAACAGCAATTGTTCAAATTAATTACTGTTACGGATCGTGTGCTAAACCACTACTGCACGTCAATAAGGGTATAAAGGTGAATAAGCCATACCATTGTTTACTCCTTCCTGGTCCTCATCATCCTCTTCTTCATCAAACTCTTCTTCCTCATACACTTCTGAAACCTCACTGTCATCTGAGTCATCCTCTGCATCCTTCTGTTGTTCAGATGAATTCTCATGTGCAGCATCTCCAGCAGTCAAATCATTTACTGTGGGCTCTGATAGTTCAGGGTGTGCTGTGCCTTTGTTGGCTTGCTGTAGACTGTGAGCAGGATCGAAAGATGTACGACGTCCTGTCTCAATATCTGAGGTCTGAAGTGCTGCACTTGCTTGTTTACCATCAACTGACTGTTGGCCTCCAACCAGTAGCCTTGACTTGTGAGTGGCTGACAGTGGTGTGGGAGAATGACTGGAGGAGAACGGGTCGATGGGACATGGTGTTTCTCTGACAGAAGTCTCCTGGGACTGCAGAATTTCCGGAAATCCCAACTCTGTTAGCTGGATATCAATGGTGTATTCAATGGACATGACTGCTGGCGAGGGGGAAAGCAGTTTAAAACATACACACACACACACACACACATTAAAACACAGAGAAGGCCAAGTGTTCATCTGTCATTAAGGTGAAAATAAAAAAATTGTGTTCAGAAGTTTAAGTCAAGACATTAAATGCATGTTAATGAACAAATCAGATACTGTCCAAATGCTTGTTTCACTTACCTGTCGAATGGCTACATCTGGGCTACTCTTCTCTGTCTCTGTTCTTCTTCCTTTTGTGGTTTACACAGCTTGCAGAACAACTTTCCCGTGGCTGTTCATTTTTGACACACCTTAATGTTAATCACCTCGCTCACCTGGCAGGAGGAACTGATGATGCATAAGCGTGGCTTCAGAACAAAGAGACAACAAGCTTTACCCTCGTTGTTTCCCTTTCCTTCCAAAGAGAATGACAGACGTGATTATTTAAAAAAACATTGGCCGGCACGACGTGAAAACAAAGCGATAACAATTTACGTTAGTCTTTTGACTGGCTACGAAAACATATCCAACCCGATGATAAAACGGAGATAGAAAAAAAGAGGGAAATAAATGAAGGAATACAAGGAGAGGAAATTATCATGGACGGTCGCGCACACCTAGTGTCTTGGAGTGGTATTACACGAAGGTGTGTCAGCAACTCGGGTGCCCATGTGGAAAAAGCGTGTTAATTCCCCAGAAGTTGTATTTCTAACTAAGGGAATTCACATAAATACTGTAATTAAATGCAATTCGACTATCAAGTGATGTCTTTCTGTCAAATGACAGTTTAACCAAAATAGACACAGTTCAATGGCTAGCCATTTACTGACAGCAAAACCTGATGCAGTTCAGGAATATTCACCTTACAGTTGTTTGTTTTTTTAAAAAAATCTCTTCGGCAATGGTTTCAAAACCTTGATGTCACATTTCAAAACTTCAGACACAAAACTCATAACAGATGATCAAAATATACTTTTTTTTTCACTCTATAAATTTTTCCCCAATTGCTTGGAAACAATTTACTTAAACCAAAGGTCATTTGTTCGTTTACTTGAATCACCAGGTCAAAGTGACACAACCGAACATCAAAGTATTATCATTTCAAAATGCAATTCACACATTTCAATTAAAATACATTCATTTCTTTCCATTGATCTAACTATCAATTGATACAATTGTTTCATATGATAAGTAATTGTTGCTTTACTAATAAATAGTTTTATGAAAACTGAAAAACAATATCCCATGTTCACATATGAAAGTTTTAAAATAACTAGTTTCACTGACACCGGTTTGTTGACGATTTTACCTTTGCATTACAAGTCTAAATGAGTGGTACACAAAGCAACATAGCCATAACGTAACATTATATATGGATGATCTAAGAAAATGTTCCTACAGGACTTTGTGATAAAATTAGCTATTTGAACCAATGATTCTATAAATGCAACGAATTTGCGATATGAATGCACAATTCAGTGTTTTAAATGCTGGACCGCATGGTTACAGGTAGTTACTGTTTTGAGTTTTGTCTTGCTTTGAATTTGAATCAAGGTTCTGATACTAGAGCTGAAAGGACTATAAGAAAAAAAGTTTTTGGAAGATGATGATTTTTTTTTTTTTTTTTAGAAGACTGACTTATTATGGCTGTTGAATATTTTTACAATCATGTAGCCCTTCACAAACCTTGTTTTCTGTCTGCAAAGACACAACCAAACATTCATCAAACATAATAACAATTCTGCTTGCCTTCCAGACAATCTAACACTTCTCGTCCGTCCCTTTCCAGTTATGATGTTGATAGGCAGAAAAAGGCATTCCTAATAATTTGCAATATATAAGATAGTTATATTAAAAAACATGTCATTCAGTGTATTCTTGTCCCATTATAAGAATAAAACTAAAGGTTCATCACACAAATGATAGGATCCATGTTATGTTCCTGCATTTGACCAAGAACTGAGAACAAAGACAAAGAAATGCCAGCTAATTCTTTAACAGCCTCCTTTGGGATAGCATGTTTTATTACATTTTTGCAGTGTCCAGACACATTGCAGTGGGGAGAGAAACAATCCAATCAGTGAATAACACATGATATACACAGTTCCTTATAGGACTCTAAGGCATTAAAAGAGCCAGAGTTCCACTTAAGAAATGTCTAAGACATGAAATATTGTTTCAATAAGCAAAAAATAAAGGAGTACATTTTACTGTTTACAAATCAGGATTAAAGTGGATCATTTCTGCTCATGTGACAAAAGCTCCACATAGAACCTGGCACTTGCCAAAATCACTTTTTAAGCAGAACTTAATTATGTTATTTTAAAAAAAAAACCAACCAAACCCAAAAAAACAAAAAAAACAATGAGACTTAATTTAGAAAGGAACATAAAGTATTAAGTGTAAAAAATGCAAAAATATTAACCAGAAGCTGTACAATACACATTTCTTTTGACAAACTTTCTAAACATTCAAACATAGTATCTCTACTAGGCATCTAATATTCTTCAGAATATGTACTTACCCAATTTGTCTTGACAAAAAAAAAGCGAAAAGAGAAACATAAAAAAAATTAACCACAAAATGAGTTGAATAACTCAAGACACTAATAAATTCACACCACACACATTTCAAGCTTTAAAAAAATCAGAAACAAATCATTTAGAAAGTTAACCAAAACAGTTTGTTTTTACAAATAAGCCGTTTTGTGAAAAAGGGTGTAATACAACCCCGATTACAAAAAAGTTGTGTAAAACGTAAATAAAAACACACAAATGAACTGTATTTGTTATCAGTTATCTAGTTTACCTGTGGAAAGTTCCAACCAGAAACAGGTTTTGGGTGCAATCCATTTATTTCCCAGTCTTGTGTTGCTCCTGACCCAACTTGTCAACATGTTGCTGGCGTCAAATTCAGAGTGAGCATGTAGTCACAAAAATGAATTAACGTGATGAGAAAAAAAACAAACAAACAAGAATATTGTCTTTGTTCTGATTTCAAGCGTCTTTGACAAAAGGAAGTTAACAAATGATCACGTTCTGTTTTTGAATGATCACATTCTGTTTTATTTATGTTTTACACAGTGTCCAGGCTTTTTGGAATCGGGGATTTAGATGGATTTAACATTTGATTGGTCAATGTAGGAGATGTGTCTGTCCAAAATTTCAATAGCCCATGATCAAAGCGCAACTTTAAATCCAAAACTTGCTAAAATATCATCCTCAAAACCATTCCAAACTCATCTGAGACCATCATATGAAGCATCAGATATCTAATGTTAAAAATAAAAAGGACAACTCCTGACTAAAATCTTCAAAAGTCATACACTCTCTGCAAGGTCCCCATGTCTCAATTATCTCTTTGCACTTGGGTTTTCAGGCTTTTCTTCTGGGTGGCTTTTCTCATGAGCTTTCAAGGTGCGCTCACGACCAAAGCTTTTCCCACAGGTTGAACAGGCAAAGCGGCCCACAGCGTGAGCCCTTGACATGTGGGCATCCAGCTGCTCTGGACGGGCAAAGCTCTCTTCACATTCTTCACAGGGATGGGCTTTCCGTGGAGTGTGTTTCTCCTTCTTGTGGGCGCGGAGATGAATCATCCCAGGGAATGTGAGGTCACATTCAGGACAGGGGTGCTGACGGGATGTGGCAGGATCTGCTTTAGGTTTCTTATCCTTTCCAGGAGCTTCACTGTCATCCTCAGGACTCTTCTTATCTTCCGTTTCTGCTTTGACTGCTGTTTTCGAAGGACGGCCACGCTTTGCTCCAGCAGCTTTTCCTTTTTCTTCTGCTGGAGGTGCTGCTGCTGCTGCTGCTGCTGCGGCTGCTGACTGTGGTGTGCTGCTTGCCTTCACCGCCTCCTCAGGTGCCTCTGTCTCATCCTTCTTTTTCCGCTTTCCCTTTTTCTCAGCTGCTGCTGCTGGGTCTTCAGCTTTGGAAGGTCTTCCACGCTTCTTAATGGATGCAGCACTGCCATTACATTGCTGACCTTCAGGGTACTTCTCCTGGTGTGCAGCCAGCTCTGATTCTGTTTCAAAGCCCTGACCACATTTCTTACAACGGTGGCTTTTGGTAGGGTCCTCTGGCAGCTCTGCAGTCTCTACGTCTGGGCGAGGATGTTGGGTCAGGCGATGAGTACGCAGCAGTCCAGCACTCCGAAAGGTTTGATTGCAGTCTTTACATACCAACTGTTTCTCTGGACACACCTGTCTTCTATGGGCTGTGAGCTGCAATGATGAGAAGTAAAAGTTGGACAAATATTTAGTAACAAAGCACGCTGAATATATATATTCATAGTGTTTTTACAATGTAATACTGTCAGTGACTATTATTTGCATGCAAAAAGATAAAGAGGAAAAAGAAAATTTAACATTATACTCACTTCAGAGAAGGTTTTAAAGCACTCTTTGCAGTGAATGCATTTGAAGGGCTTGTCATCCTTGCTGTGTGTTGGCTGGTGCTGTGTCAGTTCCTCAGACGACAGAAAAGTACGGTCACACACATAGCATGTGAAGAGTGTGTTTCCCTGTGAAGACATTAAAAAATGGTCAAAGTTAAAACAATTCAAAATCAAGAATTACTTTAACTTTCAGATTCACTTAATTTGCCAAAGACAAGGTGCAAGAGATTGTTTAGGGCCGTACACAACTAACCCACTAAGAAATGTATTAAATGTATTTGCTCTATGTGTACAATGTGCATAGTACTCCTGAATACACTCAAGCAATATCAACCTCTATAAATATTTATAAAATGAGTCTAAAATTTGCAAGTGACAGAAGTGTCACCCTTTCAAAGAACTAATTGAACTGATATTCTGATCCTTGCCTGCTGAAGCTGTTGCTTATACTCTTCCCGGTGGCTCTTCTTCATATGCCTTTCCTTGGCTTTGGCACTGCAGAATGTAATGAAGCACTGAAAACATTGCAGATTTTCATGCTGATCTGGAAGAACAGGATGAGATAAGAGAAATCATTAAAAAATCAAAGTTTCTTTATAGTTGCTTTCAGGAAACTAAGTTCAAGTTGCGACTACTGTGCCACTTACAGGGCTGAACAGGGGGTGCAGGAGGTCCATTCAAAGTAATGGGTTTGTATGGTTCTGCTGGCTTTTCAGGGGGAACTTCTGGAGGTGGATCTGGCAAACCTCGTCCCATTACTATCTCCTCTATGTTCAAAATTTCCGAGTCCATCCTGGAATGCTGGGTGGTCTCAACAGGTACTCACAAAAACTTTCTGGATTCATTCGGAAAAAAGGGCAGAAACAAAGACAGCACGATTATTCCGGTTACATATCAGATGAAAATTATAGCAGTGGTGATCAATAGCAGGTATATAACACTGTTATGCTTATATAGATATCGTTAGCCAAATTCATTGAGTATCAGCTATGCTCAGCGTATGACAACATACATTTACTTTTCCGTTCTAGCTAGGCGGAGATTAATTAACTTGAAAACTAGTTGCTCTACAGATCCCACAATTCTTACAGTTAGTTTCCTCGCAGCAGTCCAGTCATTTAAGTTTCAGCTCATCTTGGCTAGCGTTAGTTAACGTAGCGCTACTGAAGGCCGCTGGCGAAGCTAACTAGCTCCATGCTAGCCTACGTGCATATTTCATTCAGTAAGCCTAATACACTCCTTGGCAGATATAGCTGTTAAACTGGAACGTTACAGACAAATTATTAAATTTATTAATCTAAAGTCCGTGCAAGTAGCTACGGCTAATCATTGAGCAGCAGGGTAACGTTACCGAGCGGGCTAATATTAGCTAGTAGGCTACTGGTTAGCGCTAACAACACTGGCTGCCATTCAAAGAGAATCGAAGACTTTTCTTGCCTTTTCATACACCAAGTTTAACTCATTGTTTCTGGGTTGTGTGCATCTTTTATATATCGATGTAGTGTACGTCAAGATCTGTACATTCAGCAGGCGTTAAAAATAACATAACGTTATATAAATTTGAACAGACGTTTACGTTACCTCTCGAACCGCTCTTTGAGGGTAGTTTGACTGAGAGAGTTGACCCCAGAGAAGTACAACGGCTAGATCGGACACTTCCTGGTGTATGGTTGTGACAGCCGTTGGTACAACTAAGATGGCTGCCAGAGAGTTTTCGATACAATGTTGTTGTTGATCGTCTTTGCACAAAACATTCAAATGTCGAATACACATCATCTTAGTTGTTCGGTCGCAGATACAGATCAAGTCCTTACATCGTATTGGGTGCTGGAGGAACACAAACCGAAATGGAGACAATGCACATGACTTCAACAGTTGTGCAGTGTGATAGCACTATGATAAAATATTATTTAAAAATGTCGACACCTTTGGTGATGGTCTGTGTTAACTCATTAAATCTGCACGCAATCTGGGCGCAATCAGAGCAGCTGCAAGTCTATGAACATGGTTTTGAACTAACCTCCTTTTCTATTCAGTTCAAATCTATGGTCGATCTCTGTCACGTGACCCAAAACAAATGCGAAAAGTCCTTAATTATTTTTACTTACTGTATTGTAATGGTTTTGTGTACATCCCTCTTCTGAAAGTTCAATATAACCCTTAATATTCAGTAGCTTTTACGTGTCATGTTTTTCCATAAACAAACATGCATCATAACGTTTTTCAGTCCATGCCTAACTTAATATTAACTTTATGTAGCACCTTCTATAAACCGAGTTTACTAAGTGCTTTGACGGTGAGAGGCCAGAAAACATACCGAGGTTAAAGAAAAGAAGCTATAATATATCAAACCATTAAAGAATTCATATGAAAGATATTAAATGTGCTTCTCTCTTATCTTTAAATAATACTCCCTAGATTTGTATGAATTGTTGGCTCTTGCCCTGCATTATAACATGCCTTTGCATTTAAATATATATATATCCAATTCAGGGTTATATTTATTTGAACTTAATCTGATTTTCTTTACTTATGTACAATAATGTACGTACTATGTAGCAAAAAGTGTATATCAAAATGTCTTCTGTTATGTGTGAATGTCTGTTGT
Organism: Acanthurus leucopareius; assembly: GCA_029814765.1. NCBI lineage: Eukaryota > Metazoa > Chordata > Actinopteri > Acanthuriformes > Acanthuridae > Acanthurus > Acanthurus leucopareius. The sequence continues at coordinate 8,925,996 of JAQMCX010000057.1, read as the reverse complement.
GAGTCTTAAAGATAAAACATTTTTTGTTCATATGTCTTTTATTGTTTTCTGAAATTTAAGTAAATGTAAAATTCATAGAACTAAAAACGGGTTCATCATAGAATGTAAATGAGGTCAGTTTAAAATAAATAGTAAAAAAATCACAATGAGTGCAATGCCAAAATTACATATTTTTCCCTTTTTGCAGCTCAAAATGTACAGCTTTAAGTATTTTTTAAATATTTCTTTTTGTTGGCAAATTCATTTTTAAAAATGTTCACTGACATTTTAAGTCACATCACAAAGCATTTGTTTTTTACAATGCAGCACAATAATCCCACATGAGAATGACACTGCCAGTGAAAGGCATCATGGAAAAGTTGTAAGGTAAGAGGAGATACTTCACTTTTCGATTAGCTGGGTTCACGTACACTAAACACAGTTACATTCTAAACTAGAATGCAAAATGTTGAAAAATAAAGAGCAAAGTTGGCAGTTAACCTTACTCTTTTCCCAAACTCCCTTGATTATGGAAATTCAAAAAGCAGTTGTGGTTGCGTGAGATACAAAGAAAGACACAGCACTTAAGGCATAGCACTCGAGATGTTCTCTGACAGTCCCCAAAACGACACCTGCCTCCTTCTCCCTCCCCAAGCTGCTCTGGCCAGTGGCCTGAACCATCATACCGTGTGGCTGCATCTGGCAGAGGACTTTCATCCACCAGACTGGGATTGGGGGTTTCATTTGATGCATGAGCCTTCTCCATGGGGGGTTGAGAGGGCACTGAGTCCTGGGTATCAGAGCCACTGGAGAGGATCAAAGCCTTGGACACGTCCAGTCTAAAGGCCATGAAAGTCAAAGGTACAGATGCTGCGCTCTGATTCTGTCTGTACAAGAGCCAGGAGTTGACCAAAGCCACATCTGTAAGGTACCAGAGCACCGCCTGAGGCCAGCAGGTTGGGGCCGAGGCGGTAAGGGGGATAGGGTAAAGACTGAGCAGATCTCTGTTGAGATGAGCAGACATCTGGGCCTTCTCAAAATTGTCAATGAGAGAAACCATGTTCCCCTGGCTGTTTCCAGCAGTTGAAAGTATGAAGCCACAGTGTGATCTGCGTAACATCAGCTTCCCATCTGAGCTTACAAACTCATCTCCGATCTGTCCTCGGGCTCCTCCCACCTTACCTGCACCATGAACCCCAGCAACTAACAGGCGCTCTAGCATAGCCGGAGTGGAGAGTTCCTGTTTGCAAAGGAACACCATACTACCTTTAGGGACCATTTTTTCAACAGCATCCTCTTTGCCCGAAAGACCCAATTTAAGATCCACATGTAAGAGCAAACCACTAAATCCAATTAATGTAGTACAGTGGAGAGACAGTTTCTGGTTATGTAACTTCCCAGTCAGAGGAAGTGGATATTGGTCGACAGCATAATCTCCATCTCGGCTCAGTGACTGACAACCCGCTTTGAAACGAAACAATAAAGGCTGAACCTTCCACAGGGGATCAATCTGTGTTTTTGAACTGTGAAGGTCGTTTGGTGTGTCCCCTTGTCTCTGCCCATCAATGTGCTGAGAAGCTCCACTTTGCTTGCTTGAGAAATTTTTACTCTGCTGTGCATTTTGAATGTGACTATCATGTCTTCCTTCCAGAACATTACTGTTGACTGTATCATTAGTAGGAGAAGCAAGTTTCAACACGCGGGTCAGTTTGAGGAAACGGGGAAGTGGTATAGCTTCAGCAATCAAGGGCACCTTTGTCAAATCCTCCCAGTAGAGCTTTGGACTGGGAAACTGAAAAACAGCAAAAGACCAAATAAACTTTCAATAGTCTGGCATCTCCCTAACAAAGTCAATAAACATTAAAGAAAATGTCCCAATGGGGCACAAACCTTTAAAGTTCCCATTGCAATGTGGATCCCAACAAACTGTGCAACTTCTCGAGCTGTGACAGGGTTGGGAATGTTGGACAGTTTATTTGTGCATCTGGCAATTTCTACCCAGGTATCCCAACCAAAATACTTGGAGAAGTAATCAATGGGCCTTTTCATCCTGTTTTCCTCTCTTGTTGTTTGGGGCTGGTTCACTGAAGTTGACAAACTAAGGAAGAAAGAGGAAAAAAAATATCATGAGCATGACACAAGTGAGAAGCACATACAAGAGCAAAACAGATATTACTTCGCTAAAACAATGTGTGATCCTTTAACTGTCCTATTTAAAGTCATTTCAATTTCCATAAATCTGCAAAGTATTACAATATGGTTGAATTCAAAGAATGAAAAAAGGTTTATAACATTGTTCTGTAAAGGTGTGAGGACTTAAAAAAAAAAAGAAATATACTGTACTTTTGGGACATTTCTTTTGGCTGCTGTGCACTGTTTGTTTGGTTTTTGTTGAAACAGGCCATTACTTCTGCCTCTGAGTCAAGCTGAGGATTAGACAACTCAATAACACCCACATCCTCTTCATCAGAACTCTGGAGGAGAAAGTCCCGGAGGTCTGGTGGATGCTGCCACTCAGCATCTGGTTCACCTGAAAGATCATTACATACAAACGGGATATCTACAGTTTGACTATTTTAAATAAATAGCTCAAGTGTGTTGATAAAGAACCTACAAGTGCGAATCATTTTAAAATAGAAAACAAACCTTGTCCATCTGCAAAGTCACTGATCCCTGGTTCTGACAGCAGTCCTCTCACTCTCATTTCTTGGTAGTCTGGTGCAGAATGGTTTCCTTGATCTGTTGTCGATACAAAATGAATATAAAAATAAAGTTCTTCCTCTAATCTTTTATGAAGGCAAATATCACAGAAAAAGTAATGCCATACCTATATTGCTACCTGTTGCTTGAGGTTCTGTCTGCAAGGCATCATTGAATGTGCCTGTGGTTGAATTCCCACTACTGGTCTGAGCAGCTCCCAGCAGAACCTCTCTCTCCTCCTCCTTCACTGGGTAGAAGATACACTGGCTGGTGTTAAATTCAGGGGTGACATGACAGTCAGTTGTTGCGTCCTCGCTCTCCATGACTGAAAGCAAAAAACCAAAGACCTTCATCACTGAAAAAAATAAGGCCCTCCAAGGCTTTCAGACTGTAAATGGAGTGCACAAAGGATTTACCACTAATAAGACTTATTTCTATACTTATACAATTGACCCTGACCGTTCACAGCAGCAGTTAGGAAGTGAGTAGCTTGGCGTAGCATTAAGATGAGGAAGCAGTTCAAACATACTAGTGCCCAACAGCGGTTCTTGCCTGCTGGCTAAAGCTTAATATGCAATGCACCATGAAAGTGGCATTGATCTTCTTTAATCCTCAAAAATAAATCAAATAAAAGTATCTCCGAAAATGTTGAACACATACTTTAAAATATGCACTTACCCGGACTCAAGGGGTTTTCAGTGTTGACCTGCTCCACATTCCATTGGATGTGTCTGCCTCCCTGCATGGGCAGAACCTCATTCAGTACGAGGCTGGTCTCCTCCTTCACCAGAACAGTCCTTATATCTCGATGATGCTGTGGCTGCACTGTTGCACACTGTCTGTTTTGACAGGTTTCTGCAACCTGTGGTGGATCAAAGTTATTTTCCTCAACCTTGATCTCCTGGTTCCCAAGGACTTGTACTTCATTCTCATCAATGCTATCCACACCCTGGAATGAGAACAAGTCTAAGTTTGCAATGTTGAATTCATTATTCATTGTTCACGTGTGGTATTTGTTGGGACAAACAGAATCTCACCTGTCTTTGATTGTTCTTTGCTGCCAGTAGGCACAACTCTTTGTCAGCATTTGCTCTCTGTCTAGAAGTGAGGAATTTTTCAAGTATGATGCCTGGGGATTGGTCCCTGTTGCGTTCCTCTCCTTCTTGCAGTCCTCTTTCATTTATTACACTCTCAACACTAGTGGTTACTGACTCCAACTCAAACACAACTTGCTCTTCAGGACTTTCCTCTAATGTGGATGGAATTGACGGCAAAGACGTGGCAGGAACAGTAGCTTTGTTGGCCTCAAAAACAGGAGAGGTCCCTGTCTCTGAAGTCCTTGTGTTGGTCTCATCTTTGTTATTGATTTCTGAATCCGAGGTGACAGGCTGTTTTTCATAAACTATCTGACATTCTTCTTGTTCTTTTTCGGATTCTTGTCCTCTGGCAATCTCTCCAGCTGAAGCTTTATTTGATATCACATCCCCCTTTGGACGCCCCATTCCTCTTCTCCTGCCCCTTGTAGCATTTCTTGCAATAGTTCCTTTCCCTCTTTTTTTCCTCTGGAGTAATAATTCCTCCTCTTCTTCTTTGACCTCCACTGTGTGCGTGGAGCATGATACGGTTTGTGAAGTTAGACTTTTTACAGTTGTTCCACTACCAACGTGCACAATGTGTCCACCCACAGAATTGGAGGTTTTATTTAATTCGTTTTGGGGTACAGTGCCCTCATGAGAAGTTGGATCATCTTCTCCCTCATTGTGCTCCCCAACAGTGACTAAGTCAACTTCAAGAAGTAAATCCTCCTTAATGTCTTCATCTGTATTCCCCTGCATTTCAGACCCTGAGCTGGGCTTCTTTAGCGCATCTTCCTCTTGCTTGTCCTTGTCTGATGTTGAAGGCTCCCTTGTCTCCAAACTTGTCGTAACAGTTGTATTTAAAGGGGATTCAGATGTGAAATTTTGAGGGGTCTCGCTGTTTTTTGTTTGCTCAGATGTTGAGTGTACACCTGGAGAAGAATGAGACTGATCATCTGCTCCTGTTTTACTTACATCCTTGTCTTCATATGTGCTCATTTCAGCTTCTGAAAGAGGAGCCGGTAATGATGGGGAGGGAATCAAAGCTGGAAAAGAGACGCTTCGCTCTCTTTCTTCTAATGCCATCTCTCCTGTTTCAGGTTCACAATCCCAGCCGGTAGCAGCATTCATCAACCCAACAACCTTATCCTGTTGTTGTGGAAGCTGGTAAAGATCCAACCTTGAGACACCTTCAAATATGTTCCCATTGGTGTAAGTGAGACCAGGACTCTCGACGACATGCACCATTGCCTTGTGCTTCTGAAGGGACGACACTTCACTAAATCTCTCCCCACAGTCCTTGCACTCCAAGGCACGCTTGGAATGAGGAGAGGTTATCACTCCTTCAGTCTCAATTTTCAAGGAAGCTTTACGTTTCCTGGTTGTCTTTGGCTTTGAGGGCAGTGTCTCAGGAGGTTGACGGATGACCTGTAGCGAGGACAACAATGAAAGAGCTTTCTGATTCTTCCTGGGTCTTCCTCCTTTTTTCTTATTTCCTGCTGTGATATTATTTGTAGACTCACTTGTTGGAAGTGTAAACTTGTTGTCTTTACTCTGTTGGGACATAGTTTGGCATTCAAGAGGGGAAGCCTCCTGTGTCTGGCCTGACGCCTTTGAAGTGTCTAACTTGTAAACTTTCAGCTGGGGCTGTTTATGACCTCTCAATAAAAGTAGAGCGTCTTGTGTTATGTGAGAACCAGGTATGTCTGCTGAAGCTGTGCCTGCTTTTTCTTTTTTCTCTTTTGCCATTTTTTTCTTTTGGGTCCCATCCTTTGTATTTGTGGACTGGACTTTACTTATCACTTTTCCTTGTTTTTTCTTCTTCATTACAGGTGAGGCTACAATGTTGGGCTCATTTACATGAATATCCCTCTCTGTGGCCATTTCTTTTTTCTTTTTCTTTTTTCTAGCATCCTCTTTGATTTGTTGCATCCGTGAGTCCTTGGTCAATGAAGGTAGTATTATTTCAGTTGTAGATATCAAATGACCTGCTTTCTTGTCCTTTTTTCCTTTTCTTCCCTTTTTCTGTGATGGTACTCTTTTCTCTGAGAGACTTGGTGGTGTTTTACCTCTTAGCTCATCTTCCTGCCGTGGCTGACGCTGCTGTGATGGCTTTTTTTGTTTCTTGTTTTTCTTTTCTTTGCTTTTTGGACCAAATTTAACAACTAGATGAGACTTCTTTTTTCTTTGACGTTTGGCAGGCGGGACATCGATTTGTAAATCATTTTTATGTATTGATCCAGCAAATTCTTGCATATATCCTTGAAGGAAAAATGCCCTGGCTGGCTTTCTTTTCCGCACTTTTACCAGTTCTTGAGCTGACATTACATTTACAGGTAACTCTGAGATCTGTGGGACCTGCTTTCTCTCTAATTGTGATGGAACCTCTTCTTTAGCAGATGGGTTTTCCTGAGACAGGTTCACCACCTGCACCTGACCCTGTTTTCCATCTGTCAGCAAATTGTCAGATGGTTCTTGTTCAAATGGTCCTTGTTCAGCCTTTTCTTGTGTCTTCTGTGGAGCAGCTTCATCAATCACAGTGCTAACTTGATCTAGACTTACTGTTTGCAGATGTGAATCAACCTCTTCTCTGGGATTAGTTTCAGATTCACTTGGAGTTTGTGTAAGTCTGTCTGGTGGAACAAAGGGGCAAGGAGGGAGGTCCTGTTGCTCCCTCTGTAAAGGTGTCAGCTCCAACTCAACTGTGTGCAAAAGTGGGGGGACTGACAAGCTTGTCTCCTGTTCCTCTATCACAGTCTGATTAGGAGTCTGATTAGAAGTCTTTTCCAGTTCAGTGGTTAGTACAAGAGAGGAGGACAGGATTTCATTTTGTTGCATAGTTTGGGATTGCTCCAGCTCCACAGTTGGTATCAAGGCGGGAGTAAGTTCCAATATGACTGTTTGCTCAAGGTTTTGTTTAAGTTCTACCTCTGTCTGACAAACAATTTGATCCAGACGATCAGACTGAATTTCTGTAATATCAGGCTGCTGAATGATCTGATGCACCACTTGTCCCTCAGGTGTCTCTGTATGTTCAGTGTGAACGAGTGTTAGCTCTATGTTTTCACCTTCTGCTATGTGAGAACCTAGTTCTGAGAAAGTGGGATTTTCCAACTGTCCATCTGGTGTAATAGGTTCCAGTATAATCGTTTGCTCCATTGAATCACATGGGTTGTTTAAAGGTTCAAACTCACATTTTGATTCTGTCTGTTTAAGTCCCATAAAATCTATTTGAGGTGGATTGAGATTCAAATTCACTGGTTCTGCCAGTTCAGATATCTGCTGAACTTCCAGTGGAGGGGCATGAGGTGGCACCTGCCCCAGTATGACGACTTGGTTCACTTTCTGCACATTACCCAGAGATTCAATAAGTTTTCGAATCTGCTCTGTGTCAATATTAGCGTCGACTTTTTGCAGAGGTCCATTGGGTTCCACCTGTAGAAGTCCTGGTTGGCAGATTGATATTGGAGTTATGATGGGTGTACTTTGTTTCATGTACTGTCCAGCAAGGAGGGCATTGCTGGCTGCAGCAGGCAACACGTTGTGCTTAGTTTTCATGTGATGTAGTCGAGTCTTGGTACTCTTGAAACTGGCCTTGCACACAGAACAAAGATACTTCATAGCACCTAAAGATAATAAAAGGAGACAGTTATGATGCATTTTGGCATTTTTTTCTGCAACCAAATATAGTTTTATCCTCCAGAGTATTAACATGTTTAGGGCTGTATTCCCATGGAAATAAAGGGGCAATAATGAATACTGATAATCTGTTTTTGCACATTTCAACAAGATAACTGAAAATAATCTGACAATAAAAGGGGAAAAATGTGAAGAGGGAAATTATGATACTTTCTGCTAGACATATTCATATTTCCAATATAACAATTTTTAAACGGCCTTCACCTTTCCATCAGAAAGAATATTTAAATTTAATTTAAAACTTTTTTTTTTTTAAATTCAGTTAAGCTGTAACCTTAGCCACACCTTATCTCCTTTATGACACTGATGCATAGACTACAAAAACAATTAAAACAACTTTTCATCTTCTTGTACTAAATAATGGTTAGCTAAGGCACTCATCTCCACTGCAAGATGGGGGTTCTTCATGACTTTAAGGGATCACTATGTAGATTACTACATCAAATGATAAGAAATCTGTAACATGGACATTTTTATTACCGTCATCTTTCTTCAGTTGTGCTTTGACTGTGGTGTCTCCTCCATCCCCTTCAGCTCCCTCTGACGAGTGCGACACCAAATGTTTCTGTAGAGCTTTAGACATGGTGAACCTCTTTCCACATTCCTTGCAAACATACGGCCTCTCTCCAGTGTGTGTGCGGCGGTGATACTTCAGCAATGTCATGGTTTTGCAAGGTTTGCCACAGTCGGTACAAGCGTAACCATCCAAGCCAAAATGAATTTTTTTATGAAGGGTGAGCTCTGATGACTTGTTGAAGGCCTGGCTGCAGATTGGACACTTGAAGGGTTTCTTTTCAGTGTGGGCTTTCTGGTGGGCCATAAGCTCTGAGGAGTTTGTAAAGTGGCGATCACATACGTAACAGGCAAACAGGGCATTTCTCAGTATGGACTGTTCATATTCTGCTGGGTGGCTCAACTTCAGATGACGCTCTTTGCTCTTATGATCACTAAAGATTATGTGGCACTCGATGCACTGCAGAGAGAGCTGAGATGCTAGAGGGAAACAGAGCAAAAGGGAGGAACATTTAAATGTAACATACTTAGATATTCTAATAAAAAAAAAAACAATTATGGAAAGCATAAAGGCTTCCAAAAAGACAAATTAGGCTCTGGAGAGTAAATATGGTTGCTTGAGATACTGTGGGCCTTACCACACTATCTCAAGGTGTTGCTTCTTACCACCTTACCAGAAAGATTAATGCATTAATTCAGTTTCGCACATGGGAGGTCTGAATTGGGAAACAAAGAACTGTTGTCCTCTCTATATTGAATCAGATTGCTGATTTATCATTAACCCTGCACTGCTTTGTTTAGTTTGTAGAGAGGTACGTGTAGTCCTACACTTGAATCAATAATTAAACAACAAAACGGTTTCTAAATCTGAGCTCTATTCAGAGAGGTATAATATTGAATGACATATATACAGGGTAAAATACTCACATGTTAGAGGCATAACCAGTGGTTTGGACATGTCAATCTTCAGAGGATCTATCATCGCCCTCTTGGAAGGAATATATTTTCTACCATCACGTCCACCTTTATCCCGTTCCTTTGCTTTTTGGCCATCACACCCAGGGCCTGGATCTGTATCAGGTTGAATCACTGGTTGAATAGGGGCACTTGGCTTTGAGGTAGAGTCCACCTCCATCCCTCCACTGTTTTCTGAGGGTTCACTCGGCAGGAAAACAGTGGGCTCATTCTCTGCTGCTTGTGTGATTGCCATACTCACAGGTGTTTCTGCCTCTGTCCCATTTTCCTGTGGTGTGATTGGTGTTTTAATTTCAGCAGGAGCCACTGATTTATTCCCTTCTTTTTGTGCATCTGGTTCACTTTGTGCTGCTGGCTGAGCTTCAGTCTCAGTGTCCAGTGGTTTTTCTGTGGTTGCTGTGGTCACAGGGTTTGGCCCACTGTTTGACTGTGTCGGACTTTGCATGACTCCCTGCCTCTTTACTTCTCAAATGTTCTTGTTTATATATTGCTATAAAATCAAATGCCACGCAGAAACACAATATATGTATATGAAACCTCACTGAAAACACCGACTAAACACTGTTTTTGCAAAATTCAAACTTACTGCCCTATTTTATAGAAACGGACAAGTAGATTTTTTTTTTAAATCAGTTGACAGCATCTTTGTTATCTAAGTTACATGGCGACAGCTGGGAAATCAGACAATGAATGGGCTTACAACATTAGTATACAAAAGAAGACCGACGGACATGGGGAGCAGCCGAATGAGGTTTGAATATGACCCAAATTCAACACTTGAATTTATCTTAATACAGTCCCATGGAGATCAAAAATTTTACCGCATAATAGCTTAATGAAAATCACGGATATCAAAGGTAACGACAGCACAGTTAGCGTTAACGTTAGCTTAAATTTACTGATTTGCAGTAAAAATCAGAATGCATATGCTAGCATTTCCGACTTGTGATTGCGCCACAGATGCTAGATACTAACGCGTTTATTCCGCTCCCCTCCTCATACAGACACTCGTATAGCTGTATGATTGCAGGAGGATGAAGATTTAAGGTTACCTAGGCTCCCTCGTCCGCCCAAACATCTCCGCGTAGAGCTTCGCACAAAGCCAATACACGGGAGCTGCAGACATCATGACGTTGCGTATAATAAGAGCGCAGAGGGGTCATGGGTATTGTGGTTTTTCCAGGTCAGTCCGCGGCTGGTCCAGCATATTCAGCATCTCTGGGTCCAGCCAGCACGTTATTGGTCTGTTTGCTGAAACTACCACACATCTAGACTACAACACAGCAATTTTGCAACCACTTCTCGTACTTAACGTATTTTACCAAGTTTACAATACATTTAGCGAAACATACAGCCGAAATAACATTGTGATTAACATTAGTCGCATCACTTTTATTACTATAGCCACAATCACATATTTGAGTTGAAGCCCGGGTCAGTCTCTTAAACTTAAGTTACTGCATTGAACAACTAAAAACGTTGTACTTAAACTCATCAGAATACATTTTACGCAAATTATTTGTTTGCCCTTTCAAACAACCCAATGGTTTCAACCTATCTACAACAGTGGAAGAGTTGGCAATAACTTTGATATTTCAGCATCTGAAATACTTAAATTCTTTAACCCAAATATTTCACTTTTCCGGAGTCTCAGCCAGCCTGATGAGATCTTCGTGTTCAGCTAAAAACAGGGAAAGAACTAATGTTGATCATGTAACTAATCTACTTTTACGAGAAGGATCAACACCAAATAACTACCAGGTATTTTATGAAGGGAAAGACCCATGTCCTGACAGCACCATACAAGGATACGAATCAGATTAAATTAATAGCAATTTAAATCTCCATAATCACATGACATCGAGTAAAATGCGGGTTCAATAAGGCATACAGTGCCATCTTTTGGCTTAGGTAAAACATGTTACAGCCACTTGGTTGCGCTATTTTGCAGCATGATTTAGGATCTATTTCACAAGGATGCACCAATTGAAAAATACTATGGAAACATCCATTAACTAATAATGAAAAGGTATGTAAGAGCAGTATACTGTAGTGTACAGTATACTATTAATTCTACATGTATTTATATCTCAACATTTTTTAACTTTCACATTTATTTGATGAGCTTCTGTATTGCTTAAATGTCTGGCCTCCATCCTATAAATACAGTATTGCAATAAATAATTGCTCAGCATGGCAAGTTATGATAGGATTTCTAATTATGAGATTGCATGAAAGTCTCTTGAGTCCTTTTAGCACTCAATCTACAAGTAAGCCAGCCATTACTTGTACTACAGGCTACATTTACGCTTCATAGTGCTCAAGTGATAAAGTGCTGGACTGATGAATATGCTTTTATTTAATACAGTATTTTAGAGCTATAATATGTATGGAACTCCTGCTCTCTTCATGTTGCTGTCCACAATTCATTAATAACACATATACAGTGCAAAGACAAACACAAAATTTTAAATTTATTTAATTTTATTTGGTTTTACATGAAGAGGTAGGTAGCTTTACTTCAGTCTTACATTTTCTCCATACTTTTCCTAAGGTTCACTACAATGTTTGGCAACACCTAGTTTTCACCTCAGTTCATAAATCAAACATACACATTTAAAACCCCTTGTATGATCTAATAGCATCAGACAGGAGCTGCTGAGGCTTTCTCTGTGGTACATAATTGTATTAAATCAATCTCCTTAAGATTTTTTGGCCTTAATGTAGTGTAGCAGAGAAGCAGTGAGTAAATATCCCAAGCTCACTACAAACAAATTCATATGTTAACAGAAATTCAGAAATTGTTAAAAATATATTTTAAAAAAACCCAAAGGAGTTAATATGTGCCATGACTTGCATCAACCTCAGAGTCTAAATTGAGGTAATGAAAAGGCCCAGTATAAGAACATTAACGCTAAGGTGAACCTTTAATCCTCACTATAATCCTGAGGTATAGGTAGCTCCCCTGTAGCATGTTTTATGTAATGCATATGCAGCTTTGCCACTTCATCAAAGCCCATATCACATTCACAACACTCCCACTCCCAATACTTATGCTCTCTGTGCATGTGTTTCTCCTGCAACTTGCTCTCTTTCAGCTCCTGCACTGTTTGTAGCTCTAAAGTTTTTGATCTTGATTTATCTGATGGATCATATCCACTCAAGCCCGGTGGTTCCGAGGGTTTTAAGCGATGAACAGGCTCTCCACAGTCGGACTCTTCAGAGTCTGCGATATCCCTAAACTCAGCATCTTTACACTGCAACAGAGTTTTACTTTTCCTCACAAGTTCTTCCTTCAATGTCAGCTCTTCCATGTTTGTACCCATTTCTGGCTCCTCTTTAACACTGGTGAGAATTAGCCTCCCCTTTGTAAGAATGCGCTTCTTTGCAATGACTGAAGAGTTCTTGATCCCATGAGCCATCCCACCTGACCCAAAATGACCTTTAAAATGCTTTTTTCGGTGTGAAAGTAGAGTTGAAGGAAAGAAAAAGCTCTTCCCACAGATGGTGCACTTGTGTGTTTTTGCACACGTGCGGGTGTTGTAGTGATTCTTAAGTTTTGCAACTGTGTGAAATCTCTTGTGGCAAATATGGCATGAAAGTGGCTTCACACTGTGACTCTGCAGGTGTTTATCTAATGCCCATTCATCTATAAAGCCTTGGGCACAACTTAAACACCAAAACGGTTTCTGTTTATGCAGATCTATGTGGGTCATCCATGACTTTAAAGACTTGAAGTATTTGTTACACTGATCGCATTTGGGAGGTTTTGATTCGGAAGATTTGCGTGACCTGTGAATTCTCAGGTGACCAAGTAGCCGTGCTCGCCTGATGAATGACAAACCACATTCTGGACACTCATATTTTTTGAGATCCTGCACATTTGGACTTTTTGTTTGGTTTTCATGCTGCTGCTGATGTTTTCTGAATGAAACTAGGTAAATGTAAACCTTCCCACAGACCGAGCAAGCATAACCTCTCTGAGAGTCCTTCATTTGGGCAACAACAGCACCTTGTATTGAGCCTAAAGGTTTTTTTTGTAAAGAACTGCTCATGTCCTCATTCTCATTTTCTCCAACACTACCAATGAAAGAATTCAGTTCTGGGACAGGTTTCCTGTAGTTTCCCATCTGAGCTTCATCCTCCACTTCCTCCTCTTCTAAGGCATGCTGGTGCAGGTGAGTCTTGAAGTCTTCCATGTGTGTGAACTTCAGTCCGCAGTCCTTACAGGCATGGCTGAACTGATTGACTACAAAAGAAGAAAATACACCAGTTTAGTTTTTGAGTAAAAATATTGTCAGGGCTATATTTTCTTCAGCAAGTCATTATGAATCTAAAAATAAGCTTGCAGATATACTCAGATTTTATTATTTAACAAATGATAAATGATATGATGTTTCACTTCAAATTTTCACTCTATAAATGGTAGAAAAAGCCTAGTCTTTACTGATGACTTTACTAATGTTTAACTGCAGCTGATAAAACTTACAAGACTGGGTTGAGGTTCTTCTCTTCATTCACAGATGGGGGGCATTAACAAATGTGCTACCTCAAGTCATAGCACTTTGATTTTTCAATTTCATGAAATTATCTCAATCTTAGAGAATTGCGCTTTTGAACATTTGTTTTTAGCCTTGTTGATTGTGCTTGAATAACAAGCAAATTATCTGTAACCTGTCTGTGGAGCTTGATGCATACCACTCAAACAATGGTCCTGCAATTCTAGTAATCATAATTAATCCATTAACCATTATTTCAATTTTTAATTTATCATTTAAGACAGAATAATTGAATACAATTAATTGTTAAAATTTAGTTTTTATTTAATACATAAGTTAACTTTTTCTAACCTAGATAAGACCTTAATAAATGTCTAACTATTCTGATGGCTCCATATCCACAATGCCATGTGTAAAAAAAACTAAATCAGTTCAGAAGAAAAGCCGATGTTTTGATTAAAAGCACAAAAACCTCTCCATGAAGCTATTTTTGGTCAAAAAAATTATTTTTGTATCAAACCTGCTTATAAACAAATACACCACCAGCACTCATAAGTTAGAAAACCAGTTTCTGAAGTCATCACACAACCAATTAATTTAGCAAATGTGATCAATTTATTTTTAACTTTCAGAACCTTTTCTTCAACGCTTAAGAATCAGCAAGTTAAACAAGTAGTCAAACGGTACATTGGTCATCTAGACTTATTAAAAAAAAATCATAAATTAATGTAGCAAAGTAACGTCTACTGCACAATACAAATACTTTTTCCCACTGCAAAGGTGGTCATTAAACTAACAACTTTTTGAGATAAACACAGGCGCTATTTATAGCTTAATGGATAATCTTTCCATAACAAAAAATATAACACTGACAAGGAATGAACATTGGGAGCTTATACATCAGTTAATGCAAAAAGTAGTCTGTTGTGTGTATTTAAGATGGTGAAATTAGCTTTATGTTAGTAGAGGTTTTCATGTTCAATGCAAGAACATTTTTTAACTGGTTCATTCATGTAAACAGTAAACATTAATTTCACACATCATCTCTGTAAATATGCAACTAGAACCTGATCAGCCAAACAAAATGCTTAAAACATCAGCAGGATTTGTATGCATTTGCTGTAAATTACATCAGTGTCCTCCCTAACTTTGCAATTAGTGGTGCGTCAATAGCACTATTCATTTTTCAGGGAATTTTTAAATGCATGGACATGCTTAAATGCTTTTGAACCTTTTTCTTATATCTAGGTAAGAACAACCAACAACCAATCAGTGATTACCAGTGAGATGAATAAAGCTAACAAGTGTAGTCAAAACATGGACAAATCAAATGGTGATTCAAAACTATATAGTTGTGAAATTAACGGGGTTAATCTCTAACTTTTGCACATATAATAATCCAGTGTAAATTAAAGCCTGAGAATAGGAATATAACTAAAGACTCTTCATTTATAAAACACAAAAATGATCTCAAAAACCATAGAAACAAATAGGTAAGGCATGTTTCTATTTAGCCTACGCAAAGGTCTAACAAGGAATTTTTATAGCTCCACACATCTAAGTAGTCTGGAAACCACCAACTCCCCCCCCTAAAAAATCTACAATGTACAGTGTCTTTGTTTTCCTATTCTTTCCACCTTGTTTAGTCTAATACACTTCATGGCCATGTTCAGGATACTGTAGTGCTGGTGCAAATGACTTCTTGACAAAAAGTAGTTCCACATTCAAGGAAAGTAAGGTCATCGGTAGCTCTTGATGAGACAGCAGCACGGGCATCACTCTGTGTTTTTAAAATCACCGATACATTCCTGGTGATGATCTATCAGGTCCTGTATTTCACTGAAGGTCCGAGGGCAGATAGAGCAATGATAGGAGTCATTGTTACAGTGCTGAGTTTCATGTTTTTGTAAAGCAGTCGGTGAGAGAAAGACTTTGCCACAATGTTGGCATTTATGGCTACTTTGTGACTGGCTGTTTGGGTTGAGTGTAGGTTGGTTCAGCGTGGAAGATGGAAAGGACTTCTCTTTGCTGTCAACTAAGGGCATGTTGGGTTTTGAAGGCTTTGAGGTCATTGCAGCGCTGAGCCGATAACGAACTTCATTCGGGAGACGACAGCGGACTTCATCATGCCAGGCGAGGTGCTGCTGCAGCTGATTCTCGGTCCAAAAGCCGTGGCAGCACAGGGCGCAACAATAAGGCCGGCTTCTTGCCTTGGTCTTATGAGTTCCTAACTGTTCCTCTGTTTGGAAAGCTTTCCCACACTTATCACACTTGAAGAGGCATTTGGCTGTATTCTCCAACAGACGGCTTAAAGGTGGGGAAACCTCAGCCGTGGTTTCAGGAGTTTGGATCTTCTGTTTAGACTCGAGCTTTACTTCACAGCATACCTTCTTATGATCAAGGAGGGCACCTGCAGAACTGCACTGCTCCCCACAGTCTAGGCACATCACATATGTTACAGGTAGGGGGTCTGGTCTGACTTGTTTCTTTCCTTTGTCAACAGGGCCACTTATCACTGTCACATTAGTGATTTCTACAGCTGATGAATCTGCTGTCTTTTTGACTTCACTGCTTGAGGCAACGGGCTCTTTTTTAGCATTTAAAAGAACCTTGCTTTTGCCCCTTTTCCTCTTTGAGTGAGCCTGCCATTTGTGGGCACGCAAACCTCTAGCTTTAGCAAAGGTCATAGGGCAGAGGGGACACTGATGGGCTTTTGGCTTCTGTGTCGTTGACATGGTGTCATCCCCACTGAAGTTGACCTCAACCTGCTCTGGGTTAGGCTCAACCAATTTAACCCTGTTGCCTTGCTGATCTGCAGCTTTCGAACTGTTGCTGTGCTCATTTTCAAAGTGGGTGGCTAAAAGTGAACCTTGCAGAAATGTTTTGTTACATTCTGAACATGAAAATTCCGAGTTCTGTGAACTCAGTGTGATGTTGTCCTCCTCATGTTCGTTAAAATCCTCCTCCGGCTTAGTTTTAGTTTGGCATTGAGGATGAAACATCTGGTGGCGCTGGAGAACACAATGGTTAAAAAACTGTTTGCCACATTTGTGGCACTGAAAATGTCCACCCTCTGTCTTATGGCTAGCAGACTTTAAATCATCATCTACAAGCAAGGACCGAGAAAATGTCTTATCCTTGTGCCATCTTTTGTGAGAGCCAAGGGCTGAGTTGGATGTGAATCGCCTCCCACATTCTGAGCAGTGAAATAGCCCTTTACTTAGCTCTTCCTGCTTGGGTTTCTTAAGCATTAAAGATACTGGCAATTTTGTTGACTGATAACCCTCAGCATGAATTCTTTTATGAAAATTCAAAGCTCCAATCACTGAAAAGCTTCTGTCACACTTTTTGCATTTATATTTCAAATCAGTTGCACTGGAGTTTTCTAAGTTGCTGATATCTGTTTGAATTTCCATCTTTAGGTCCTCTCCATCCATTTCACTTACTCCACCATCAGTTGTTTTTAGCTCAACTGTGCTCACATCCATACTATCCTTGCACAGTCTCAAAGTGTTATTATTTTCTAAGGGTTCTGTATTACATTCAACTGCTTGACTGTCTCTTTTAACACAAAGTTTTTGATGAGCCCTCAACGAGGCCTTGTTGTTGAAATGCGCGAGGCATGTTGCACATTGGAGCTCCTCCAGAGTGACAGTGGATCTCGGTGATGATGGTGAGTGCCCTGTCTCGTACCCATGGCTTTTCATGTGAAACTGCAGTGCTTTGGCCCGCGAAAACAGCTTCCCACAGTCAGGACAGCTGTAAGTGTTCTTTTTCAACTGCTCAACCTGATGCTGAAAGGACTTAATGGGCGGTGGGAGTAACTGGCTGTTATGCACAACTTGGTGTCTGAGGAGGCTGGAGAAAAGACGGAATGACCTGTTGCAGAGTTCACATTTATGATTTCCATTTTCATGTTTTCGCATGTGCAGTGCCATAATGCCCTTGTGACGAAACTTTCTACCACATACAGGACATGCAACCTTAACAATGGGCCGTGAGTGCCCATTAACAGAGTGCAAAGATCCAGTGATTCCTTTCCTTAGTCTCAAATCTGTACACTCAGTCTGACTTTGCTTATGGTGAGAATAAGCTCCTAGAGACCAAAAACCTTTTCCACACTCTTCACAATGATAAATCTTTGGGCCTAGAAGGGTTTTCTTTGGATTGTACTCTTTCTTAGTTTCTGAGATATTCTCTTTCTTTTGTGCAGAGCAGTTTTTCATATGGTTAAACAAGCTAGCTGCATATGAGTACGACATCATGCAATCCGGGCATTGAAACTGTTTTCTCTTAGGATGATGCAACTGATGACAGACTAAAGCAGACAAACGTGAGAAGATTTTACCACATTCATTACATGTCAATATTTTCTTCTCTAATCCCTCAGCCTTATACAGCACATCGTTGTTTATGTTTTCATCCTTGTGTTGTTCTATATGACTGCAAAGTGCTGCATAGCTACTGGCTTCATGGCCACATGTATCACATGTGTAAACTGCCACTGACTGACCTTGAGTCTGCTGTCTTCTCTTATGTATGCCATGCCACATTCTGTGAACACGCAGTGATGAAGCACTAGAAAACCAACGGTAACAATCTGGACAATCAAATCTTTCCTCTGTCGTTTTATTCTCAGCTTCCTCCTCCGTTGCATGCTGCTCGTCAGCTTGATCAAAGTCAATTTGTACAATTTTCAAATCCATCTCTGGTTTTAAAACAGTATCAATGGGGGAAACTCCAGTGTGGTCGTCATCTCTTACTTCCTGATCTGATTCACACAGCAGCTCAAGATCAGGATTCGGATCTTGGGCCGACTCATCCTCAGATTCACTTGCACTGATCACCTGTACATTAAAGTCCCCAGGTTCATAACTCTCAACGTCATCATCAGTCTCAGTTACGTGTGAGTATTCTTCAGCCATATTGGTAGGAAGCAAATTCTCAGATTCAGCATGTTCCCACTCAATTTCTTGTGTCTCACTTTCCAAAGTTTTCTGTTGAGGTAGCAAAGGTGTGTGTCTCTGGGCTTCCTTCTCTGTTTCTCTGAAGACATCTGTATGATGAAGCTGATGGGAGTGGAGTGCTGAAGCCCTGGAAAACTTGAGCCCACAATCTTTACATTCAAATGCCTTCTTCTGTAGCTGACACACTTGATGAAGAAACGACTTTGCTGGGGTCTCGTCACTGTGCACCATACGCTGATGCCTATAGTAGAATGTTAGCGTCATAAATACTTTCCCACATTCCTCACATGGAAACTTTTTTGCTGATTCATTTGAGTGATTAACATGCCATCGCTGATGGTTGAAAAGGGCAATATGGCCACTGAAAGTCTTTTTACATTCACTGCAGTAAAACTCACTGACGCTTTTCTTTGGTTTTTCTTTCATTTCCTCAGGAGAGCATTGACTGTTGCGGCTAAATCGCTGATGCGTTTTTAGACGCAAAAGAGCAGTGAAGGCTTTACCACATGAACACTTGAAAGTTTTTTCAGGCGTGTTTTCTGTCTGGTTTTCACCGGGCTTGACCTCAGCTTCTGACTCCTCAGTGGAACATGCATCTCCTGAACCCTTATTTTGTGACTTTACTAATTTTTCCTCATGACAGCGTCGGTGTGCATCGAGGGCTGAAGCACGAGAATAATTTCTTCCACAAGACTCACACTGAAATGACTTCTTTTTCAAACGTTCAAGATCATGAAAAACTGATTTGGATGCTTGTCTGTGTGAGCGTTGATGGTTAAGAAAGTGTCCAATTACACTATAACTTTTCCCACAGTCTGGACATTCATATGTGTGTTGCTTTGATATCCCAGAATTAATTGGAATACTGGACTCCTTTTGGGAGGGTGTACTGTGGTCCTTCTCCATGTGTGAATGGAACTCACTTGGTTCGACAAATGAGAGTGAGCATAATGTACAGAAATTAGCCTTCTCACTGTCCTCTAAATACATGTTTTCTTGCAAGTGTTGATGGCGATGCTTCAGGTAGGCAGCCTCCTCTCCAAAGGTTTCTCCGCAATCCTGACAGCAGAAAACCCCAACCCCTAAAAATAGAAAGGGGAAAATAGGAGGTCAAAGCCACTCCTGTTTCCAGTGAAAGAAAGATAGAAAAAAAAATATCACAAAAACACAGGTGCACAGCATTTCTTTATTTAAATGTGATTAGGGTTACAATATAATCACAAAAATTTGTCCTTGATATACAATATTATCAGTTAAGTACAAAATATTAATTTCATTACCATAACAGAGGGTCTAATACAGGGTTGAAGCCAAATAGCCTGTGGTTATGTTCAATCATTCAGTTATTTGGTAAGATTGCTGCAGAACATGTTGCATTTTTAAACAGGCAAATGTTACCAATAGATTGTAGAATTGCACTGTAGGGTTTTAATTAGAAACACACTTTTTTACTACACAGTTAATGCTATTTTCACAATAAAAACAAACAAAACACAACATCCCTACCTCAAAAGAGTACAGGATAACTTAAGATAAGCTGAATTACTTAATACAAACTGACTTACTTGTTCTCATGTTTTAACAAGTAATTATCATCTGTGTGTCAAAGTAGTGACAACATTGTTTTCCAATGCACGACAACAAAAAGTAAAAAAAGAAACACTACAAAACTCCCTATTGTTCTCTTTGCAGCAACCTTGAATGCCTGTTTGTTCCTTTCCATGCCAGGGGAAAATGCACACAATTCCCTTCCCCTGTTTTTGCAATAAAGGTCAGTGTACTTGACAAAAGTCAGAATATTTCAATTAACTGTACTCTATTAGTTTTAGAATTGGGTTCTCCATGTGAACTTTTCCTACAATACAATCTATAAATTTGGGGTCAACACAACCCATTTAACACTATTATAACTAATCAAAACTCAAGTCTTTTGGATCTCTGATTTATCTCACCAAAACATCTTATGATTGTATTTAGGAAATGCTGTCCCACCTGCATTTAAACAACACATACAATTAACAATATGCTTAAGTTTCCATTATTCATAAGATTCATACCTAGGATAGTCAGATATCACTGCCCAATGGATTTAAAACCATGTGCACCATCCATTGTAATTCAAAATGTGATCTGTAGGGGGCAGTAGCACTCTTATGTTGCATTGTATGTTCATTTCATACTCATGAAGAGCATGGAAGCTGTACAACCTACTTGACTGAGAAAATTTGAGTTTGTTGCAGCCAGTCAGCGTCTGTAACAGGAAAATTGTAATTCTATGTGGTTAATACAGCTAAGTTGGTAATAAGCAAACAATCATTTGAATATTGGGGTAAAGATAAACTGTTTCTTTCTAGTTGGTTACTACTTAAGCAATTATTATTTAAATGCTTAACAAAGGGAAGGAAAAAAATAGATTCTATAGACTGCACTTTAAACCTTACAGAGGCAGAGCAAATACCCTTTCACTAATCTGCAAACAAAATGTTTTTAGATGTATAAATGTCATGACGCAGTGCTTCTGTTGGATGTAAGCATTTTTCTCTATACTTGAGAATAACACTGAACTTCAACTCGTTATATTTAAACATACACAAATGTAAGAGGACAATATTTAATCTTCTAGATGTTTGTGGGCTATAACATCATAGTAATTTTTAGGTTAGGTTTCAATTTAAATGGCTTCTTATCGGCCTGGCCAAATAATGCACATCGTTCGATTGTATAACAGTAGTAGCACTGGACATCACCACTCGTATAATGCCGTTTGTAATGGTGCTTTTGTGAAATGCATAAATGCAGACAACCTTGACAGAACCCCATATATGTGCTGGTCACAATCTCTAATCCATTTCCACATGGCTGCGTGTAATGTTAAGCTTTATCTAGGACTGTTGCTGCGGTTGTTCAGTGAAGAGGACTGATCATTTATACATATGAAATGTCACCAAAACCCGGCGTGGGCACACAACAGAGTAAGTTAGTGCTACTTAAGTCAAGAATTTATCGCGAAAAAAAAAATGTAATTTAATCACTGCATCGAGGTTAGTGTAGCGTTAGGAGGCAACTGCGCCTTAACATGCTGGTGTCACAAGTTATTGCTAGTTCCGTTAACGTGTAAGTAACAGATATTTGATACTCACTGTCAGGGGTGTCCTCAGCCGATGAAGCGATGTTATTTTCAATTGCTATATCTCCATCGTGAGGTCTGTTTTCAGCTCCTTCTCCTTTGATCGCAAAGGCGGCAGCTTCGTCCATCTTGGCGTGGCTCTGTTTGGTAATGCTAGCTTACTCCAGCTAACGTTACGAGTCGTTAGCTTAACAGCGCCACGGTTGTTTCAGTTTTATTTTTTTCTTAAATGAAGATATTCAGCACGGAGCCGGTATAAGAGCAATAAAAAATAGTATGTTAATTTAATCCATTACTGCATGATGAAGCAGCATTTTTAAAATGTTTAATCAATTCGGTGACAGTGAACATCATAACTAGCGTTAGACGTCCCCTTTTCTCTCTCTCACACACACACACTGTAGCTGTGCATCTCTTAGCGGAAGTAGATTCTTCTTCTTTTATTTTGTTTCCTTCAAGCGGGACTGTTGACCTGCAGTTAGTCCACCCACTCTTTAACAGGTTTCACGGGCTGGGCGGCTTCAAGTGGGCAAAGTCGACAAGTTTATTTTTGTTTTTAATCAGAGGTCATTATTGTCTGTACTGACAACAACATTATCAAATACTTAACTATTCAAGACACTTACATTTAATAATGTTTTTTCAGACACTAAATAAACCTTAATAATCGATCTCAGCTTGTTACATAACAAAAATAAAAGATTTTCGAAGGATAGTTTAATTTTTGAGGGCCTAGTTCTCAATAGAGCGGCAACTACTGAGTTCATAGCATTAATACTGAGTGTTCCAAAGATCATTTAGTAATCAAAATAAAAAAGAATTTTAATGTGGCATTTTAGCAGAAATATACCAGATTGTTGAAAGTGACTCTTTTTCCAAGGAATTGCATAGAAAAAAATAGCTAAATTGTTAATTGCAATTTGCATTCATTGATCTAAATGTAGACTTGCATGCCATACGTTCCACATTCAATAAATTCAAACATCTGAAATGGGTTAACCTTACAATTACAATGCAACAAATCAAAAATAATCAAAGGCAAGTTTTATTTAATCCAATATGTAGACATCATGGGAAAATTCTATTTCTTTCCATGCTAAACCAGTGGAGAGAGGTAGAAGGGCATGTGTTTTTCATTCGTAAGACGCACAGGGACTTTTTTTTTTCTCATTTTACAAACTGACTGTGTGTTTATTTTACAGTAGTAATGAAAAATTTCAGTCACTTACAGTATTGGGCCACCAAAGCTACTCAAATGTCCACTATCATAACAGAGGTGACAGGATTCTGTACTCAGCTAAGTCTACAGTTATGGAATGAAATTATTCAGTATTCACAAAAAATACATTGAATTGTACTCAAAGTGGACTTCATTATGTGAGTATGGGTACATTTCAATATGTAAATCATTTTGATATGACTTACACATAACATTGCACTCATCAGTTTACAGAAGGTGCTAAGTACATTTACCCAGAAACAATTTAAATCCAATTAAGAAGTCTCAGTCATGAAACTTTGCCAGAAAGTTCCTGATTTTGACTGGACTAATTGGAGCAAATGTCGATATTATCTAGAGTTTCATGTTTGTCGTTCCATTTTAAAAACTACTTGTGAGAAACACCAAATAAATCCGAGTTTAATTTATTACAAAATTCACTATTTGACAACAGTGTCATCAGTAACTGAGCAGTGACACTACTTTAAATTAACTTTAAATATTTCTGTCACATTTTTGTTTACAGATACTTTTGCTTTGACCAAATGATCATGAGAACTTTTCTTATGAGATATCAGGATCCAGACAATGGCCCTGTGAATGCAGATGCTTCCTAACAGGGTTATACTGTATGTAGTCAGCTTCCCATTTAGGGTCTGATACAGTTAATCTGTGACTCAAACACCTCACCCCTCCTCACCCTCAAAAGCGAAAACTTAACATTTCTTTACAGTATCTTAAAGAGTTGCTCTGTGTTTTGGGAGTGAGGTCACATTGTTGAGTCTACCTTAAACACAAACTAGGCCTAGAATACCAAGACAGCAGACATGCAGACTGTAATCATAAAAGGCACACAGTATACTGTACATGAAACAGTTCAAATGGTTCATGACATATGAACAGAACTATAAAAGTACTAATATTATCTAAATCTAAAGTTCATTGGCAATAACTGAAATGTTGACTGTAGAAACTCATTAATCTGCACCCCTCAGAGGTTGTTGAAACGAGTTAGTATCTGGATAACTTAAATGCATTTTTTTTAAAAAGACAGTGAAAGTTATACAATGGCATTGTACACACCCTCAATAACAAACAGCACTCTGTGCCGTCTCAACTGGAACTAAAAGAATTTTAATCAAACATGCAGACTAACTCAAGTTTCCATTTTATTTTTTGTTTCTAATGCCCATCCACTTAACTAGTCAAAATGCACGACTGAGGGTCAAGAAATGAGGTTCCACTGAAAGAAAAACATATTTTAAAAACCATAACTGAGTCTTGTTGCTAGTGTAGAAATGTCAGATCTCTCCTTGTGCATGTTGCATGTAATGCATTTGTAGATCCAGCTCCCGAGGAAGAGAGCACCCGCATATCATGCACTGGAGAAGTCGTTCTGGAGCAAAAGGCAAACGGGGTCCAAGTTTGTGAGGTTCTGTTCGTGGGGCGAGCTGAGGTAGGGACAGGGTCTGTGGTATGTGAGGCCTCTCGCTCATGACTGCCTGCGGTGTGAAAAAAATATTTGGGTGTGGAGGTCTTGAGAGTGCACCAACTGCGACAGAGTGAAGAGGATGAGGGCCTGGCAAAGCAAGAGGAGGGAGCGGAGCAAGTGGAGGTGAGAAAAAAGGAGAAGGCTGATTTATTATTATTTGAGTGCCTGTTACCATTGGTTGCTGCTGCAGCTCCTGTCCATTCCCTGGTTTGAGCTGCCCAGTGAGCAGCGTTTGAGGACCAACAGGATTATTTTGGAAGCCCCATACTGGTGTTCCCAAACCCTGGCCAAAACGATGAGGCTCGTATTGAATAGAGATGGGAACCTTCTGTGTCGCTGCCTGACTCTGTACACTGGCCCAGCCAGATGACGCCTGCTTTTGCTGTAGCTGGAAATCTTGATTATTTGCTAATTTCTCTGGGGAGTTTATGGTCTTTGGAATTCCTGGTGGTGTCTGTATATCCCACAAGGTGCTACCTACCCCATGAGAAACAGGAGTTGAAATTGGCATAGCACTACTTTGGTCTATTTGAGCTGAGGTTGATGCACCTGCTAAGCCTGAAGCCCACTGACTTTGCAGCTCACAGCCATTCCACGGCTTCTCTGGCTGACTAACAGTCGACGGTATAACTTGAGGATTACTCATGTCCCACATTCTAGTGTCGTCTTTTTTAGGAGGTGTGCATTGCTCCTTCTGTGTTGACACCGGGGCACCTGGCCACCTTGGCAGCTGAAGTTCTTGACCGAGCTTATTTGGAGAGCCCTGTGTGTTTGCTAGTGGAGCAGGTCTAACACTCCACAGAGCTGCTCCATCGCCATAGGATGGAGCAGAAAAATCATGTTGCAAAGAGCTTGTGGAAGCCAGCACTGTGGATGTGGGTGTGCTACTCCAAGTAACAGGCTTGGGCTGTCTGAGCTGCTCCATCTCGCTCACTGCTGATGGGCTGGATTTTTTTGGCACAACAGCCATGAGGGAGCTGGTAATAGAGGCTGCGCTCTCTTTCATGTACATTGACTCTGAATTCTGAGCAGATGTGGAACCTGACTGAATTATAGAAGTGCTATTTGCCCAGCCTTGACTTCTCAGATGGTGATGCTGCAGGCCCGGCTGTGGTGGGCCATCAAACTGTGCCTGCTGTGGACCTACATGTTGCTGCTGTGACGATGGGACAGGCATAACCTCCCCACCATCCACCTTCCACTGCACTGGTTGAGGGTGTAGCTCTGACAGCCACTGCTCCTTCTGCTGTCTGCCTTGTAAATCCATGCGAGATGAAAGCATGGAGGATGGTGGCTGGACTGCCCTTCTGTGCAACTCAGCATCTCTCAGTAAAGAAACTGGATATGGAGACTGATGAGAGCTAACCATACCCAAACTTCCTAATGGCCTAGACCAGCCCCACATGAGCCTCCCCCCTCTCCTCCCCCGGCTACCCCTACCTCTCATCCTAGCACCTACGGGGTACGAATTATACTGGTTGTAACCCTGGCGCTTGCGAGAATGGATTTTCTGGTGTACTAGCAGGCTACTAAACCAGGAAAAGGTTTTGTTACACTCATCGCAGCGATGAGGTCTCTCACCTGTGTGTGTGTTCATGTGATCACGGAGCAGATAGGCTAATCCAAAGCTCTTGTCGCACAGGTCACACTTATGAGGTTTGTCACCATTGTGTGATAACATGTGATGCTGCAGTTGAGTCTCATCACTGTAGCCTTTGCGACAGCTGGTGCAACGAAACGGTTTTTCCTGATGCAGCTTTTGATGTGTTCTCATGTTCTGCAGAAAAGCAAAGTCCTTCCCACAGTCGGGACATTTGTATGGCTTCTTGCCTGTATGAATAATGAGATGTTGCTGTAAGTAGCTACTGAATCTAAAGCCCTTGCCACACACTTTGCACTGGTAAGGCTTGTCCTTGGAATGTATGCGCATATGCAGCTCTAAAACAGAGCGGTGGCGGAAAGTTTTTCCACACTCAGAACATTTGTATGACTTAATACTCATGCCATCATTTCTCCATTTTCCCTGCACATTATCACTGTTTAAAGTAGTAAATTGTTTTTTAGGTGCTGCCGCCACATTTTCTAAATATTGTGCTACAGCTTTGTGGACCTTCAACAGATGTGCATTTAAACTGGATTCATCCCGAAAAACAGATGGGCAGTGGGGACAGGTGTGTCCTTTATCCCAGTACTTTTTAATCTCTGTGGGGGGTCTGGGTGTTCTCTCCAGTGTCTCATACTCGGCCTCATGAATAAGCATGTGGGCTCTCAGGTTAGCTGGTGCCCAGTATGTCTGGGGACAAAGGGGGCAGTTGAATGTGCGTTTCGGTTCCTCGCCGTGGTGTGTGTTCTCCTTTCCTGGCCTCCTGACTGCCTCTGGGGCAGGTGCTGTTGCTGGCTTGCTGAGCTGTTCAGTGGAGGAGTTGGTTTCACGCAGTCTATGCTGGCGGCAGTGTGCCTTCATGTTTTGAGCAAAGGCAAATTTTTTACCACATTCGGGGCAGCGGAAGGGCTTCTGGCCTGTGTGCAGATACTGATGTTGATGGAGAAGGCTGCTATATTTGAAGGTCTTACCACAGATGTTGCACAGGTGAGAGCGTGTGTTGTCTGTGTGCTTGCGACGGTGGTCTTCCATGACAGAGTAGTGTTTGAAAACCATGCCGCACTCTGGGCATTTATAGGGTTTCAGGGCGGTGTGACATCGCTGGTGGTAGCGCAGGGCCAAGGTGTTTGAGAAAGTCTGACTGCACTCTTGGCATGTAAATATGCTCTCCTGGGAGTGGGTCATCATGTGCTTTGTGATAGAAATCTTAAACTGGAACTCTTGGCGACACAGGGGGCAGTGATAAGGCTTGTCTATTGTATTGCAGCAGTTGTGATCCCTCAACTTATCCACTGTAGAGAAGATCCTCTCACATTCAGCACATTCAAATCTACCCTCCTCTGCTGTTGGCATTTCCTTCTTTGGAGTGATAAGTTGCTCTTCCTTCTCTTTATGTTCATTTCTGTGTTTTATGAGGCTGCTGCGGTGCTGAAAGGTAAGGCCACATTCTTTGCAGGTGAGGGGTGTGAGCTCATCCTCATGTGCGTGGAAGTGGCGGTGAAGGTTGAACGTCTCGCGGCGGTTGAACGTCTTCCCACACTCTTTACACACCAAACGACATTTTTTTGGCTTAGCTGTCACATCAGCATCCTGGCCTTGGTCAGCCTCTTCGTCGTCTTCAATCACATCCTCCATCCCATCCACTTCCTCCACCGGCTCCTGACCAAGCTGCTTCTCTGAGCTCTTCTCCTCAGAGTGTGAGTTTCCCTCCCCATGAGTCTTCTTTGCACCAGCTGTCGTAGTAAAACTGACATGACCATCCTGCTGCGCCTCTTCACCACTCTCTGTAAAATTTTTATCTGGAAGGGAAAAGGTCACAAAAATATCTTAACAAACAGACATAAACAACAGTAAACTATGAATAAACAAATCACCTATTAGTTACTAATCCAACAAACTGCATCCACTTAACACAGCTGTCCATCTCCAGGGCAGACCACAATCTACAGCGCAGCAATGTGCTTCATTTTGTTATGGTAATTAATCTTAGCAGAGTTGACAGTTTGTACTGAATTGCTAGTGAGAGCCAAAGCTCATATTAGCCTGGAGGCTAAAGCTAACAGTTAAAATACATTCACAATGTTAGCATACCACACTTATCATTCCCCTGCTTGTGTGTCTTCGCCTCTCGGTCGTCGTCTTCAGTTTCAGACCAGTCATAACCTCGCTGGTCGCTGTCAGAAGCCTCGGTCATTTTTTCCGCTGGTGTTAGGTCGTCCGGTGACTTGCATGTCGTTTTGTCGGTTCCAGGACCGGACTCGACACTAACCTCGGAATGGCTGGCAAAACACCCGCCGTCGTTGGCAACACCGACTCTCTGCTCATCGTCGGGGCTCTCCGTGGGTTTATTACATGTTGTTTCATCTTTCCGATTTAAGCTGCACCCCGACTCCCCCGCATCGGTCTTCTCTCCAGATGTTTCCACCTCCTCCGCAGGGGATTTCTGTCGTTTCGGAGACTCCGACGGGTCTACGGCGGCCATGTTTCCCCCATGCACCCCCTTGTCCAGAACACACAAGGATCATGCTAGCCAGCCCGAACAAGGAATGAAAGTTCCGGTCGAAATTTTCAAAATAAAACTCCTATTTTTGACAAAAAAGCTGTACTTCGTCATTTCAGAGCATATATTTTGAAGCCTTAAATCAAAACATTCCCTTTCTACCGCTGCTGTAGTTTTGTTATTCTACACACCAAACACTCTCTTCACAACTTAGTTAATTAAACATAAACTTTGCAACATAACCATTAATATTATATTAACTTTTTCATATTATATTTAACAAATTCACAGGTGATCAGCTGAAATTATTTGCAGTCCATGTCTGACTTTTATTCAAGTTTAGATACATTTCATCTGAACAGTAGCTATCTACAAAATGAGTAAGTTGTGCAAAACTACGTAGATGATGGCCTATGCTGTTTCTTTGCAACTATCTACAAACACATCCATCATACTGCATGCAAGATTATAATAAATAGCCCCTACATACGTGTATGCTTTTTAAATTCCACCAGAAACATGAGTGTAAGTCTGACGCCTACTGAGATGAAAATGCCAATTCTTAATATTGTAACATTTTTGTCTCAAACACACTGAACAGAACACAGTCTAACTTTATTATCCAACCAAAGCTGGAAAGGTATGTACCATGAAACTTTTGAAAAAAGCACAAGCATACATTAGCAGGTAATTACTATAGCTGTATAACTACAATATATGGTCACAACTGCAGATACTTTAGTACTTTATGACGATGTAGTTAATCAGGAGAATTGAGACAGTACTGAACTAGTAATAGCAGCATGAGCTTAACAGCTCTGCTGCAAAGCATGTACAGTGACATGCATTTGAACATCAGCATCTACAGTATGTTGTAGTCTGAATATTGAAAGTCTCATTAGTGGAGTTGTTACTCCACAGAGCAAGTGTTTATCGGGAAGTAGCACAAGCATGAACATATGAATAAGAAACCAAACTAATGTTAAGGCCACCCTATTATCTTGTGTCTTATCCGCTTCAGTCCTCTCTGAAGTCAAACTAAAGTGCGAAATGTGTTGCTGATTTGGAATCTCCAATAACTCTGTTTACTTTTTACAGAAATACTGTCAATAGAAAAAGAGTGTAATTTCTTGTCATATTTTGAAACATCAACTATGCAAGATTTGCATTTTGAGTTTCCAAGTGCCTTCTCCTCAGCGCCGCCTTCTACGCCTGTGATCAACAGCTCTTCCTCGCCTTGGCCTCTGCACACTTAAATTTGTGTCTGTGGGTGGATCAGAGGAAAAAGTGCCTTGTACGTCAGTGGTCGATGGTGCAGATACCACTGCTACAACTGACTGATTATTTGAATGCTGCGTGACCAGCGGCTGCTGCTGTTGTATTTGTGTTTGATGCTGTTGTGACTGTTGTTGTACTAAATGTGGCTGCTGCTGATGTTGTAGTTGTGTTTGCGGTGGTGCATCAATCTGCTGTTGTTGCTGCTGCTGTGGTTCGATGTGTTGTAGCTGCTGCTGCTGGGCTGGCTGAGGCTGTAAATGCTGTTGGGAGGTTTGTGATTGGTGTGCTTGTTGTACACGATGTTGCTGTGGCTGTGGTTGTTGCTGGGCCTCAAGCACTCCTAACAGCCTTTGCAAGAGGACATTGTTTTGTTGTAGACTCACTGCTAACGTCTCCTGTGAAGCAACAAGTGTTCTCATGTCCTGTCTGAAACCTTCCCCAAACTCCCGCAGACTCTTTTCTACCCGATTTCCCAGTTGAATTGCTGCTTCCCCCAATCCTCGAAGCTCATCTTCAAGCCAGGAGCCGCGTAAAGGGGCTTCAAGGGGACCTTGCTGTGCTCCAAGTGATGGCTGAGGACTGCTGGGCTGAGGGCTGCCATTGAGAAAAGGAGCACTGTAGAGCGGTGAGGGAGGTAGCCAACGTTCTGATGGTGGGGGCGGTCCTATGCCCAGACCCAGTCCTAGTCCCAGTTTGTCCTCCATGCTGTTCTCTGGTTCACACTCAGGGTCTCCTATGTCTCTCTCACGCTCAGCATTTTCCTCATCTTTCTCCAAACCATCTCTCTCGGATCCTTCCACTCCTACCCCTGTGACACAAGAATCGTAAGTTGACACAGTATTTATGATTTATAATGATAATATAAATATGATAGTTGCATCTAAAGCATCTGAGAAAAGCAACTGATTAATCCGACAACTTATTTTTACCTGCATCAGAGTCAGGGAAGCATGGGAAACTTGGTTTTGGCCTGCTGCTTTGCTTTTGCCTGGCTTGTTGAAGTCTTGGGCTTGTCTGGGAAGGACGCCCAAGCATAGAGGCCCCTCTGCTGGACGGCATGTAACAGCTGCGATGGCGAGCATCTGCTAGCCTGCCTCCGTTGCGTCTCTTCAAGTCGTCCCAGCGTTTCTTCACCTCTCGAAGGGTTCGTGGAACCCTGGACACAGCGTTGACTCTCTCTAGGATTCCTGCCCAGATGCGCTCCCTCTCCCGACGCCGGAGCCTCCCTGCAGGACCAAAGAGCTCTCCCTCACACCGGGTGACTTCTGACACCAACACCTCCAGCTCTGCTCCACTGAAACGACTCTTTCTTTTTCCTGCACCGCCAGCAGCCAGTGCAGCTGACATAGCTCTGTCTGTACAGGGAAAGGTGAGAGGACAGCCCCGAAGAGAAAAGAAAAATATTAAGTGAAGCTAAATATACCATGTGAGGAAGAGAAATGTGCTTAAAAAACGCCAGTCTTATTTTCACTGCGCTAAGGCAATACATGTCCAACTATAATGAGATTTGGCAAGGCATAGAGCATCAAGAGTTTCTATCCTATATTTACTTAAATTGT
This sequence comes from Acanthurus leucopareius, assembly GCA_029814765.1. Lineage (NCBI taxonomy): Eukaryota > Metazoa > Chordata > Actinopteri > Acanthuriformes > Acanthuridae > Acanthurus > Acanthurus leucopareius. Next base: position 8,894,810 of record JAQMCX010000057.1, on the reverse strand, counting down.
TCTGACATTGTTATAAAATGGCAAACAATACATCTTTTAGTAAGCAAAATGCTGCCTATTAATAGATAAAATGTGTAAATTCAAGCCATTGTTGTGTTTTTGTAAACAGCTTTGAAAGCAATTCTAATAAATAGTAATAAAGTGCACATGTGGTATACAGCATTCATATCGGGAATCACATGCAGCAGTAATTTGCAAATAAACAAAAAAAAAATTAGCTTAATCTCATTCAGGCTTACTTTGTTCAATGGACAAGAGTTCATCTGAGGACATGCCAGGAGCCATGATGTTCGGATGCACCACTACCACGTTGAAGGGGAGCCCCCCAGGTAATCCACTGTTCTGGTCACAGCTGCCCTCCGAGTCTTCATCCTCCCTGGGGAAGCCGTTTTCTGAGGCTCCCCCTCCAAAGGGTCCCTCCGGAGACTCCACTTTGATGTGCATGGGAGGTGATTGCTCGTACAGCAGCCCCCCCTCCTCGTAGTACTCAGTCATGGGTCAGTCCTGATTTACAGCAGAACTGACTGGCGGGCCAATCCTGATACAGGCTGCTGGTGCCTCATTAATACAAGTTCAAGGTACAACTGAACCTACTGCTAAAGACATTTCAACTCTTCACTGCATCAGATAATTATTAAAATGATTTGGGCACAGCTGCCACATACACTGAGGAGTGTTTTAGAAGAAAATATAGAGTTAAAGTATCCGTAAATACTGTTTTAGTACTATTCTTCAAATTAATCAAGTCATTGCTGCAGCTTAGTAAAAGATACAATCATATTGTCTGATTAGAGCGTTTTGTAAAGAGACCTTTAGGGCTAGCTGAGGCCACTTAAATCCATTTTTATCGTTTGTATTTATACCGATGTGTTATCGAAAGCATATTTACTTGTGTAAAAACACCGGGAGCAGGCTAAGAGCTACATCTGCACGTCCAGCTGTTATACAGTGAGAAGCATCATCCAGGCAGAGAATCGCTTTCAGAGCTGAAATACAACAAGACATAATAGTGCTTACAACTATGCAGCATTTTAAAAAAGGCTAAGTTGGTCTTTCTAGGTGATGTTGACTTCTGTACTCTGTCGCATCGATGCGCATTTTTTTCTGCACCACATCCGCAATGGTTGCGCATTCCGCATACATTAGGTGCTGATCTTGCATTGGAGCTAGCTGGAAGCTAACAGGCTACCATAGGTTTCAGGTAAAGCAGCGGCCAGCGATAACTGAGCAGACATGAACAGAAAGTGGACGCTGTTGCGTGTCTTACCTCATGATAACGGCACATTGGAGGCAAAACAGAACCATAACACAATCGGTGCAGGTGTTAGCTGAGCAGCCGATACACAAATCGAGAACTGTCGCGTACTATTGACGTCACTGAGAGGTGGACCAAGGATCAAAGTTTAGAAATGTTGAGCAAACGTATCCAAGGTTACGTTAGTTTATTTAACTGTAGTTTTCTCTTTCTATTCTTTTTTTTCTCCTTTCCTTTTTTTCGGCGAAGAAAGTAATGAATGATGGAGACAGTATGTTAACTGCTGCAACTCCGCATAAGTAATTCCAGCTAAAACCTATCAGCTCAGATCATGCAAAAGCATTACATCCATTTAAAGACAGTTGAACTTTTTAAAGAACAAAGCGTCTGGTTTGAACTCATATTTGACAGGCTTTAAATTAATCTGTTCTTTGCACAAAACTCATTTGGTTATTGACAAATTTCAATATATTTATGTCTCAATATAACATATCTCAATATTATTAACGAAATAAAAAAAAAGTTGTCATTGATAATCTGATAAGGTCAATTCTGACTGCATGTTTCTCATTTAGTAAAATTACAAATTAGAGTCTGAAGTCATTCACTCACTGAGGGGAAAAAATGTGTTTATTTCATAATGCCATGGATTTTTATAGCAACGGTAACTTTTTTTGGGATGTTTACACGTGTTTGTTTTGTTGGGCAGTGTAAAAAGAGAGTAATACTAAAACTTCATGGAAACAGTTGACATTAATAGGCTGTCAGCAAGCACTGAAAATCATCCCAAAGAAATATTTGAGGCCAATGACATACTGTTCCCCTTTAAAATAGAGAAATTAAGACACACATTTACAGTATTGATAATAATGTAGTATTAACTGTATGGGGGAAAAACGGTTAGGTATTTGAATAAGCTGTATGAGATTAAGCAAGGCAATACTTTAAAGGGTAATCTTGAAATAAGAAGGAAACAAGGAGTGAACTGCTAGTTCACCGTTAGTTAATCAGTGTAACTGATTATTAAATATATAAATTGGCCAGTGATTAGGTAATGATTGATTATTTAAGAAATAGGTGAGGAACAAAAAACAAACAACATAACTGATGACTTGTTAATAAGTACTGCTTTAATAATACCTTATGGGAGGACTATATAAAAGATGATGATGTGTTACTTAGGGAGAAACTGGAAGATCCTGTGTTGATCAATCATTACATTATGCTTAGTTCATAAATATCTGTATATCAATTATACAGACCACTTTCTTCATTACTTAACCTTTTTGTGTGGTAGCTGAGTACTAAATACTGACTTCATGACAACATTGGCTGTGGATAAGAAGGTTCACCTCATACAACCTCACTTAAAAGCTGCAAACTGTACCTGAAGGGTAAACGAGGTCATGTTTTTCACTGCTGACATGCACAAGCTTCCAGTCACTGTTTTTAGATGTTTGTTTCAATGAGTCTTAAATTATCAAGTGGTGATGATCGATTCCTCACTCTTTTCCAATTAAACTTAATTTATTAAGTGTCAGCTACTCAATGAAATTTGATTGTGAGTTATACTTATAAACTATTTTAAAATGAGCAGGAAGTTCTTTGTTCCTTACTAATTTGTTCCTGATAACTACATAAAACGGGTGTCCCTTAATGTGAAGTGTGACCCAATGCAGTTTGACCATTTCATACAGGGCTCTATCTGGTTTATTTAGATAACTCTTTTAAATCTTATGTGCTCAACAAGGAGAACAAACAAGAAAAAATCGGGAAAATTAAATGATTTAATGGAAGAGTTGAAAAAACCCTTACACATTGAAAATAAAATACAGGAACCATACATACACTCTCATATGTAAAGTACAGATTTCCTTCAGAGGACGCAATTTCTTTCATGTGAATTTAAGTAATGTGTAGCTGTAATAGCTTATGTATTACTGAAAGATAAAAAGGTATTTTTCGTGAAATGAACAACAGCACAGTTTCCACAGTTTGAAAACCAAAATTTGATTTATTTCCAGTGTACGTGGCTGGTGCAGGAGTAAAACCCACGTCACTGATAAGTTGGTCCCCATCTTCCAGGTGTGCTTTCACACGCGTTGTTTAGAAAAAGAAGGATAGAAATAGAAATGAATATATTTGGCCAATCAGATAAAGCAGAGACTCAGTGGGTTTAAAAGGACCTGCAGTGCAGCTGAAGGGACATGAAGACTCAGACGGGATCCACCATGAAGGCTTTCATTCTTCTCGCTCTGTTCGCAGTGGCTTGTGAGTAAAAATTGTTCAATTTTTAAACTTATTTTACAACTTTAAAGTCAGTTTTATGACAAAAAAGCAAGAGTGAAATGACACTGACTTGCAGATTTCTTTGAAAATTGTTGTCCTGCACAAAGTATATTCTGATAAACTCTCTACTCTGATCAGATGCCGCTCCCATTGAGGATGACAAGATCGTTGGAGGCTATGAGTGCTCTAAGAACTCTGTGCCCTACCAGGCCTCTCTGAATGTTGGCTACCACTTCTGTGGAGGTTCCCTGATCTCCAACACCTGGGTGGTGTCTGCTGCTCACTGCTACCAGTCGTAAGTGAAGAAATTAGCTTTAATGTTCAACTAAGTACACAGCTGATCCAAAATGGAAGCTCTCATAAATGAGATGAGATTCCGTGCATTAACTGGACATCATTTTTCTTTCAAAATCCAATGATATCAAAAATACTGATAGCCTTGCTACATGTGCAATGTCACATTACTAAAATGGAGTTCAACCCTCATGTCTATGTCTGCAGCCGCATCCAGGTGCGTCTTGGTGAGCACAACATTGAGACGAGTGAGGGCACAGAGCAGTTCATCTACTCTTCCAAGGTCATCCGTCACCCCAGCTACAACAGCTACACCCTGGACAATGACATCATGCTGATCAAGCTGAGCTCTGCTGCCACCCTGAACAGCTATGTCAAGGCCGTGTCCCTGCCCACCAGCTGTGCCAGCGCTGGCACCAGCTGTCTGATCTCCGGATGGGGCAACATGAGCAGCTATGGAAGTCAGTAAAAGAATGCACATACAACTGAAAAAGATATTTTGGGTCAAGTATGAGTACAAAAAAATGAATCAAATGTATTGCCTTTTAGGCAACTATCCTGATCGTCTGATGTGCCTGAATGCCCCCATCCTGAGTGACAGCGACTGCAAGAACTCATACCCCGGTCAGATCACCTCCAACATGTTCTGTGCTGGATTCCTGGAGGGAGGAAAGGACTCCTGCCAGGTACGAACTAAAGTCATCACCACTGTTTCTTCAAATGCCCTGATCCAACCCCTCTGCTCACATGTTGTCCTTTCTGTCTGTGTCCTATCAGGGAGACTCTGGTGGCCCCGTGGTGTGCGGCGGCAAGCTGCAGGGTGTGGTGTCCTGGGGTTACGGCTGTGCCCAGGCTGACAATCCTGGAGTCTATGCCAAGGTCTGCAGATACACCTCCTGGATTCAGAGCACCATGTCTTCCAACTAAAGTCACCTTCCCGAACGGAGCATCTAATCTGATGTCCCCTCTAAGCAATCTGACTATAACAGTTGTTTTAAGAAAATAAAGAATTATCATTAAAATCACCTCTGCTTTTCCTTGTTTATTGTAGTTGGACAAGAAATTTATAAAGCAAAGAAGAGAATCGGACTAAGATAAAGAAGAGTCATAGTGCATTTCCATCAGAAAAAGAAAAAGATAAAACCTTTCTCCAAAAACTCAGAAACCCTTTTTCAAAGATGAAATATCATAAAGTTACTAATAAAAAGAAAAATAAAATACTTTTTCACCAGTATTTGATATAAAACATCTTGTGAAATGAGTACTAAAAAATAAGTGTGTTTCTGTACTTGAACAGCTTTAATGCTAAAGAGACAGCTTCAGCAGCCCTACATGCTTGAGACTGTACAAAACAGTCCTATATTATAAAGATTTGAAAAATATGACATTTTAAGTCCTCTCACTCTATAAAAAAGACAAGTCCTGATTGCATGTTTCTCACATCAGTGAAATTATAAAACACATTCTGATGAAATTCAGTCACTTAAGATTATACCTACTGGTCATATTTTTTCAATGATCTGGATTTTTACATCAAAATAGTTTCCTGGGATGTATGTGTATGTTTTTTCTTTGTACAGCAGAGTGTATAAAGAAGGTAAAAAAAAAAAAAAAAACAATTTACGAAAACATTATTTTACATTAACAGTCAGTCAATTAATACTGCAAACTAATCCAAAGAATTATTTTCGGCAAATAATGTTATGTTTCCCCGTAAAGAAGAGATGTTTAAACACACAAATACAGTACTGACAACTGTGTGTCAGTCACTGTACAGAAAAAAAGTGGTCATATATTTGTAATAAGCCACATTGAAAAAAGCAGGGTAACACTTTAGGGTAAGGTACACACATTTTTCAGTAGTAACCAGGAGGCAAATAAGAGAATAACAAGGAACTACATGCTAATTTACCATTAGTTAACAAGTATAACTGCTTATCAAATCTTATAGAGTGGCCAATGATTAGTTAATGGACAGTTTATTAAGAGACAGGTGAGGAACAAATTGAAGAACAACTTGATAACTCATGACTTGTTCATAAGTACTACCTTAAAAATACCTTATTGAAGAGTATATATTAGACTATGATGAGTTACTTGAGGACAATCTGGAAGATCCTGTATTAATTAGTTAATAAGTCAAAGTTAGTTCATGAATATCTGTCAATCAACCACACAGACCAATTTCTACGTGGGTGGTCGATGATTAACTCTGAACCAGCTAGTAAACATAACAAAACAAATGACAACTTATTTATAACAAATTATGCAGATATTAGTTACAGTTTTAGTGCACCCCAAGTGTTGAAATGCAATACTTAGTAGTCATTAATAGTTTCTCATAACTTTATCATTAGCTTACCATTACTTATTCTTTTTTGTGTGGTAGCTGAGTACTGAATCTTTACTACATTACTGCAATGGCTGTGGATAAGAAGGTTCACCTCATACAACCCCACTTCAAAGCTGCAAACTTTACCTGAAGGTTAAACGAGGTCATGTTTTTCACTGCTGACACACGTTAAGTTTCCAGTCACTGTTTTTAGACGTTTGTTTCAACGAGTCTGTTATTATCAAGATGTTGTTGGCTGGTTTCTCACTCATGTCTTATTAAACTTATCACTAACTAATTATTGTCCACTCTATGAAATTTGACTGGGAGTTACACTCATTAACTTGTGGAGAGAAGTTAGTTCCTCGCCCCTTTCGAATTTGTTTTTGACAGCCTCTAAAAAAATGTGTGTCTCTAGCTGTTAAGTGTGACTATTATTAGTTTGATCATTTTAAACAAGATTCTATATGTTTTATTTAGATAACTTCAAATGGATCTTAGACTTATCCAGGAAAATAAACAGGAGACAAGTAAGGAAAATTTGAGCTTTACATCAAAGTGTAAGTGAACCTGGAAACATTAAATGTGAAAAACAGACAGTTTGATAACACTGTTGGTACAAAAACTATTGTGTCCTCTTAAAGAGGATGAAATCGTTTGCATTTCAAGTGATGTGAAACAGTGACACTTCGTATTTTATTGAAAGATGAAAAGGTATTTTTGAGGAATGAACAGCAGCGCAATTACCTTGAAAATTAAAATTTGATTTATTTCCAGTGTACGTGGCTGGTGGAGGAGTAAAACCCACGTCACTGATAAGTTGGTCCCCATCTTCCAGGTGTGCTTTCACACGCGTTGTTTAGAAAAAGAAGGATAGAAATAGAAATGAATATATTTGGCCAATCAGATAAAGCAGAGACTCAGTGGGTTTAAAAGGACCTGCAGTGCAGCTGAAGGGACATGAAGACTCAGACGGGATCCACCATGAAGGCTTTCATTCTTCTCGCTCTGTTCGCAGTGGCTTGTGAGTAAAAATTGTTCAATTTTTAAACTTATTTTACAACTTTAAAGTCAGTTTTATGACAAAAAAGCAAGAGTGAAATGACACTGACTTGCAGATTTCTTTGAAAATTGTTGTCCTGCACAAAGTATATTCTGATAAACTCTCTACTCTGATCAGATGCCGCTCCCATTGAGGATGACAAGATCGTTGGAGGCTATGAGTGCTCTAAGAACTCTGTGCCCTACCAGGCCTCTCTGAATGTTGGCTACCACTTCTGTGGAGGTTCCCTGATCTCCAACACCTGGGTGGTGTCTGCTGCTCACTGCTACCAGTCGTAAGTGAAGAAATTAGCTTTAATGTTCAACTAAGTACACAGCTGATCCAAAATGGAAGCTCTCATAAATGAGATGAGATTCCGTGCATTAACTGGACATCATTTTTCTTTCAAAATCCAATGATATCAAAAATACTGATAGCCTTGCTACATGTGCAATGTCACATTACTAAAATGGAGTTCAACCCTCATGTCTATGTCTGCAGCCGCATCCAGGTGCGTCTTGGTGAGCACAACATTGAGACGAGTGAGGGCACAGAGCAGTTCATCTACTCTTCCAAGGTCATCCGTCACCCCAGCTACAACAGCTACACCCTGGACAATGACATCATGCTGATCAAGCTGAGCTCTGCTGCCACCCTGAACAGCTATGTCAAGGCCGTGTCCCTGCCCACCAGCTGTGCCAGCGCTGGCACCAGCTGTCTGATCTCCGGATGGGGCAACATGAGCAGCTATGGAAGTCAGTAAAAGAATGCACATACAACTGAAAAAGATATTTTGGGTCAAGTATGAGTACAAAAAAATGAATCAAATGTATTGCCTTTTAGGCAACTATCCTGATCGTCTGATGTGCCTGAATGCCCCCATCCTGAGTGACAGCGACTGCAAGAACTCATACCCCGGTCAGATCACCTCCAACATGTTCTGTGCTGGATTCCTGGAGGGAGGAAAGGACTCCTGCCAGGTACGAACTAAAGTCATCACCACTGTTTCTTCAAATGCCCTGATCCAACCCCTCTGCTCACATGTTGTCCTTTCTGTCTGTGTCCTATCAGGGAGACTCTGGTGGCCCCGTGGTGTGCGGCGGCAAGCTGCAGGGTGTGGTGTCCTGGGGTTACGGCTGTGCCCAGGCTGACAATCCTGGAGTCTATGCCAAGGTCTGCAGATACACCTCCTGGATTCAGAGCACCATGTCTTCCAACTAAAGTCACCTTCCCGAACGGAGCATCTAATCTGATGTCCCCTCTAAGCAATCTGACTATATCAACTGTTTTAAGAAAATAAATGATTTTCATCAACTCTACTCTTTCAGTCCTTGTTTTGCACTTTCGGATTAAAAATAGATGCTCTAGTTAAGAAAATATACTTTAAAAGGAAAATCAGGAGGAAAACAGATGAATCTTTTTTTCTTTTAAAAAAAGGGATAAAAGATAAAGTCACAAACCCTACATGAAACTGAATTATTTTAAAGACATGTTTGCTGAAGAAATGCTACATATTTACAATTAGAATATAAATTAAAATAAGCACTTCTTTAGATTAAAGTCTTTATAAAGCACTTGATCTCAAGTTCGTGGTTAAGAAAGCTTAACTCTTCAGCCCCACTTCAAAAAAGCAAACTATCCCTGGAGGTAGGTCATTTTTTTCTTTTCTTCTTCCTTTCCAGTCTTCTTCATCTTTTTGTCAAACACTTTGATGTAACACAATTAATACAGAAACTTTGGGTTGATTTAATTAGAGAGTTATTATAGATGAAAAGTAAAAACTTTGATTTAGAGTTAATTTTTAAGAGATTTCAGCTGAGGTGCACCTCCTCCTCCACCTCAACATGCTGCCAAAGCCCTGTTTTGTGACTGACTTTCAAGTAAACCACCTTTAAACACAGATTTTTAAAATAATGTAGCCTACTGTTTGTAAGGCTTAAGTGTTGACTCACTTAAAATCTTAAAAGGATCTTATCCAACAATTATATTATTGCATGACATATGTCTAGATTTAAATGTAAAATAAGGATGTTTATCTATTCACATGTATGCACACATTTTTTATTTCATAACAAACAGACATGATCAGGCATCCATAAAAAAAGTGACTTTTATTGGTTTTAAGACAAACTATAGCATGAAATTGTACACAACAGACCAGGGTGTCCATGTGGGAAAGGTCTTCTATTTTTTTTTCTTTGTCATGATTTCACTAAAATCAAGCCTGATGCTGAAGCAAGAAAATGGAGTTGTTTTTTTGTTGATGTTTTTTTTTTTTCAGGCAATAAACAGTAAGGGATGTTCAACAACTCTCCTATCACACTTAATATTTCAGTTGTGGAATGTGCGCTTGTCAGCATATTGTGTCATTTTGGTAAATTTACTTAATTTCAGTCATCACATTACAATCTCACAAGAATACCAAACTTTTAGACAAACATGCATGAGAAAAGCTGATGTTCAATTGAAAATTTCAAATGCAAAATGCTCAAATAAGTCTTTGTTGGAGACTAGAGCCAAACGAATTTGAAGACAGGAGAACACTTCCCCTGAAACATCTCGAGTTTCAATGAAATGTAAATAATATTAAATCATATTAAACTCAGTTGATGTACAGCTTTGTAAACTGTAAAAATATACAGCAAGCATTAAATGAAAGGTTAATACTATTCTCTGACAGGACATGATGTGTTATAAGGGGGCTATAGAGAGATTGTTAACTAATTTCTCAATCAAAATCAGTAGGTGATTCTGATTTGAGCCTGATGTTCAGAGGACTTGCAGGTTATTACATAAAGGTCCTGGAAAGTTGACGAGACGACAAGGATGAATGAAGGCTCAAAATGTTTCAGTGGTTATTTCACTTGCATTAAAATGTTTGATATCATATTTTTATTTTCAATAATATTTTTTTTAAATAATGTATAACTTATTTTAAATATTTGTTTTATTGAATAGCTGATTACACAGTCCAAGGGCTGCTTCTAGCATTAATGCACTTAAAGTACAACATATTTTGTGCATCTTTTTGAAATTAGGTTGCAATCTCCTTTGGCGCAATTCACCTGTGTCAAATTTAAAAAATTCTCTTTAACTATATCTGTTCCTTCAGATGGATGGAAATTTAAGCGTAAAATCTAAAAAAGGTTAGTGGCTTATACTTGCAGTTGTCAAATCAGCATCATAAAAACAGAAATGAGACCGTATTAGTCAATACAGAGTGTGCTTTTAGTCTAAAAAACTGACAGGTGTGACTGGCTGAATACATGACTGTAACACATCCCTATTTAATTTGCATTTCAGTTTTCCAGGTCTTTAACAGACAATGCTTCTACATCCCTTAACAAAGGATTACAAACCGCTGTGGTAAAGACGGTAAAAAAAGATGTCGATGTACAGATAGAAGGGGCACTAAATCTCCATTTAGGTTTATTACACCTGGCCTCTTGCATGCTGCAAATAATGTTGGTAAAGGTCTGAAATGGCATGGTATGCATTACCACACACTGCACATTTGACACATTCTGCAGACCCTTCATTTGATATGTTAGCATTTTGTTGGACATATCTTTTCACAGTTCTTAAAGGAGAAATTGGTTTTCCAAGTGCATTTTCATTTTTGCATTCCTGACTGATTTCTATATCTTGGATTGAATGTGTGCTGCCTGGATAATAGGGGGTTCTACACAAGTCAACATCCTGATTTTGAATGCAGGAAATCACTGGTGCTAGTGGGGACTCCTGAGGAACTGGATCTGGATTTTTGGTCAAGGGTCTCGGAGGAGAATAGCTTTCCTCAGGTTCTGGACTTAATGTCACCACATGATTGTCCATTGGAGAGCTCAACATTTTCTTATTAGACTGTGCAGCATGTTCGTCGATGGATAAATCGAAATCAGAGTCCCTCTGCGTGTTTTGCATTGAGGAATGGCAAAGCTGGTGACTGAATAGCAAATCTAGAGTCCTGAAGCTGCATCTACAATGCTCACATTTGTAAGGCAGAAACATTTTCTTAGGCCTGGCCTGAATCCATGTGAACTCCGGATGCTCGCTCATGTGTCTCTTGTATGGCTCCACGAAACGAAAACCTTGCCCGCACTGAGGACATGTGAAGCGGCCACGTCGCTGTCTATGGATTCTTTGATGATGCCATAATTTTTTCCAGTTTTCTAGAGTCTTACCACAACAGGCACAGGTATAACTCTGACCTGGGGCGTGAGTGAGCATGTGGGCTCGAAGTCTGCCCATGTGTCTAAACAGTCGCCCACAGTTTGGACATAAATATTTTCTGGGGTCTGACTGGTTGTCTAGGTTGTTTAACTTTGACACTAGGTGTGAGAGAGGGTGAGCTGGTATGACGGTTGACTGGAACGGTTTATTCAAGTGAGAAGAGCGTTTCTTGCGGCTGGTCTTTGATGGTTTTTTCTGTGTTCCATAGTTTGCAGCCGTGAGCTGAGAAGTGGAATTCTGTCTTGACGAACATCTTAGTGCAGGCACTGTGTACTGTAATAATGACATGGTCCCTTCTGATTTTACCTCAGAGCTTGTGGCGTTTCTCTCTCCTCCGCACTGACTGTAATGGGAGTTAAATTCAGACAGCACACCAAACAGCTTGTCACAGTACAAGCAGCGATAAAGCTTTGCGCCCGTGTGGTCTCTCATGTGGCTGTTGAACTCCTGCAGATGGTCAAAAACATTCTTGCAGATGTGGCACGTGTATGTCAGTGAAGGCTTCAGACGTCTAGTGAACTGTAAATTGTCGCTGCCCTCAGAGGGTCTACAGGTGTGATTTTTTGCATTGCTATAATGGGTGAATGATTTTTCGCAGCGTGTGCAGTTGTAACGCTTCACAGACCAGTGTGTCAGCTCATGAACGCGAAGAAAATAGGCCTGTCCGAAAGCTTTACCACATATATCACATTTATAAGGCTTCTCTCCAGTGTGGACACGCACGTGTCTTATGAGGGCAGACTGAAACCGGAACGTCTTACCGCAGTACTGGCAAACTTTCCTCTCCCTCTTCACTGGAGAAACTGGTCTTTGAAGTTCAGGACTTTTTGCATGCTTGTTCCCACTGCTGTGCTTCTCTGACTTGTTCTCAGAATCCTGGTCCAGCACATGGGCATGCATATTCATATGAGAGGCATACTCTGAGCAAGAGAACTTGATCTTGCAAAATGGACATTTTTGATATAAGTTGTTCTTTTTGTGTGTTTTGAGATGAAGATTTAAGTTGGAGTTTTTGCTGAAACCTTTTCCACATTCTGGGCATTTGAAAGGTCTTTCTCCTGTGTGAACACGTTGATGGATAATGAACTGTGACAGAAATTTAAAAGTTTGCCCGCAGTAGCCACATTTCAACAGAGTTTTCCCCCCTTTTTTAGTGTAGATGACATTATTGTCATTTGTGTTACCCTCCTCACCACAGTCTGTTTTCTGTGGAGTGTCAGTGCTGCCTTCATGACCCTCTACCTTTAACAAAACATTATTTATTCTCCTTCTTCTCTTGCCGCCTCTCTTGCGCCTGAAAGCTGAATGCTGAATTTGCTGAATGTTTGGACTTTCAGATAAAGCGATTGCATTGGCATCGCATTGTAATGTTTCTGGACTATTTGGCTCTAATGTAGGATTTAAATGATCCAGCTCCATCTCTATGTTCTCAGTTTTCACAATAGGGAGGACATCAACAGGATTAGAAGGCTGCTCAGGAGACGATATGACAACTGTGCTAGGGGGCTCTGTATTCTCCGAGTTTGCAGTCTTTGGAGACTCAGCACTCTTCTTTGACTGTGGCTCCTCACTGTGATTCATGTTAGTTAACTGTTGTAACTCAGGCTCATCATTCTGAGGAGGGCTTATCAAGTTCAAACTGTTAAAACCCTCTGAAGGAATAACTTCAGGCCCGGCTGCTGGCTGGGAACACACTTCTGTTTGTGGTAATGCATCTTCTTTTGGTTCTGTCTGCTCTTGTTCCTCTCTGGACTTCGAGGAGAGTTGGTTGCCTTTTCCATCTGTATCAGTCTCTTGTTCTCCGCTGTTTACTTTCACTTGCTTGTCTGCCTCTGTACTCTCTGCACAGCTTGTGTCATTGCTCAGCACTGATGAGGCTTCCTGGGAAACATCAAGTCTGGACACTTTAGTTGGAACTTGCTGATCAGCTAGTTTAGCCCTTCTTTTTATACTTTGAAAGTTTGATGTATTATTACTTTCAGTAGGAGTCATTTCCGATTGTTTCAGGTCTACCTTGCTATCAGATTCAGTCTTTCCATCTTGTGTTGATGACTGTTGTTCTCCTCTACTCCTCAGTCTCCTGGCAGGACCTCTCTCATTATTAGAGTTAGCAGAAGCAGATGCAGGACCAGCAGCCTTAGCAACCAAAGTTTTAAAAGCTGCAATTTCGTTTTTTCTTGGTCTCCCTCTTTTTCTTTTGGGCAGCACAGGGACAACATCTCCTCCTGTGTTAGGCACATCATCACTGTTGTGGTTCTCTAGACATGTTTGCAAAGGTATTGTTGTGCTAATTTCTTCATGCTGAACCGCATCAAGATCAGCACACTCTGGTTCTTTTTTGTCCTCAGTCAACACTGGCTTTGTTTTACGAGGGCGTCCACGTTTTCTGCGAACCTCCAAAGGCTGTCCATGACTGTCTGTGGTAGAGCTGCACACGCTTGCAGATGCCATTTGAGACTTTGCTTCTATCCCTGCCTGTGCTGACAGGTGCCCGCTGTGGTGAAAATTTGCTCCACCTACTGATTCAGAGTCGACAAGGCCATGTGTTTGCCCTGACGAATGGGACTCAGGTGCAGGCTCAGTCAGTTCTGCCGCTTTCATTTCCTTTTCCCACCTAGAGTCCAGGTCCTCCTCACTGCATGTCTTAGCTTCAGGTACCTGTGGAGGGAAAAGACTTGACTGTCACAGATGTAATAGTGGTACTCTTGCAAGATTCACCTAAAAAAGTACAAAAACAGATTTACAAAACAAGGAATCGATGCAAATGTTAATGCATTATTAAGCTGGTCTATAGTAACATTTTCTGTATCCAGACTGTATGTAATAAAATCTCACAACATAAGATGAGCAGCAGAAGACCACATGCTTATAAAAACACATGCAAACATAGAACTACATTAAAAATTTGAAAGTTACACATTTTGACAAATATATCTCAAAATAGAATCAAACTGAATTATTTAATCTGAGTATGAGTGTATTTCCAACCGTTATAGAAAGACCTTCTCTTATTCAGCTATAATACCAACATAACCAACAAAAAAAACACAATGATGTACTGCACACTTAAATATTCAAGATATCATTAAAACCTGATTTAAAAAACTAATGTGCTAATGCTTTTTGACAAATACTCAAAGTTTTTATGAAAGTAACACTGAAAATGCACCCATGCATTCCATTAGAAAGTTACTTAGGAAATTTTGCTGTGGACTATAATAGTCAGCATAGCTTTCGGGGTGGCAAATCTGTTTTTCTTTCTCATCGGCTACCTGCTTGCAGTCCGAAGGGGCATGAACCGAATTGCGAGGATGCGATGGAAGAGAAGTTAACTCAGAGACAGTATTTTGGTCACTGCTTCCTCTGCTGAAGGACATTTTACTCCCCATGTCAAGAGTCTGTGGATTAAACAGTGACAAGAGGGTTGTAACCCATAACAGAGACGGATCATCCTACAGCAGATTTATGCTCCTTTAACATGCATTGCTTTGTCAGACTTCAAAGTTTCTCAATGAAAGGAAAAACGTTGTGATTTCCTTAGCATGGCCTGTTTGGGGCCTCATGCACCAGAGTTTGAGATTGATTACATAAGAAAAAGTTGAATTGGGTGAATTCTTAGGTGGTGGAAATCAAAGCATTTTCTCAAGTACCCAACAAAACACTATTCTGGAGTTTTTGGTATTTTAATTGAGTAATTTCTCTTCTTAGTGAATGCTTTACTAAAGTAAAAACAAAAAAAACTGCCACAGTAAATTGCCCAACTGCGAAACTGTATAAAATGAGCTCTGTCACCATTGGCAACAGCATCATAATGCTGCTTACTTGTTGAGAAATCAGTGCTAACGATCTCATAATAGCCTATCATGTAAAATGACAGTTGCAGTATATAATGTAAATATATATGCAGTATGTAAAATAGCAAAACATATAAGAAAGGGCATATTCCCCATGAGACATAATCTCACTTCTGGTAAATTATGCTTTCGTTAGGATCTTCATGGACAAATTCAAACTGTAACGGGATGGTTTCTCCTGGCAATATTACTCCTTTCACTTAAAGGTGCTTTATGTGACATTTTACCGACAAATGCAGTAATATTTCCAAGTTAGTTAAGGCAGCACTGCATGTAAATGTTAAGGGTTAGAGTTAAAATTTGATATGTAATTTAAACCGTGCAATGGAAGTACAAGGGTGAATCGCAGCATACAGAAAGTTTACATGAAACTGCTCCCATATCAGCAGCTGAACTCAGCGGGTGGCTGAAAGTTAAGATTGGGTCAACTGACTTAAGGCAGATTCGACTAAATTTGGAAGCAAAGTCAAGAAAATTTTGACAATTTCCGCTGTTAACAGTGCTAAAATGTTACTTACAGCACCTTAAAGTGATGGGTGTTGATACTTTGTTCCATCTCTGTTCAATAGATCACAGGCTACTCTGATTTTTAAGCTAGCCTACCGTTTCCACTTCTTAACCTAAACAACGAACTCAACACTAACACTCAAAGTTTGGTGATGCAGATTGTAAATCACTGGATGTTTTCATTTGATGCACCCAACGGATCATTTCTAAAATTCATAATAGCGTTTCTGGACAACGTCAGACAGTGACTCCTATTGTGAGCTCGTCTTTCATCTGCTGAACAGACCCATCTCATCTGATAAAAGTCTTTCTTATGCGCACTGGAGCAAATGGCTTCTTATTCAGATTACCAAACTTGCACATACACACAAGAGAAATAACCGCATCCTAACGAGTCCTGCTAGATGTATTTTAAGAATTTAAGCACGACCCCGGCAGCTTCATCATCTAGCTATCAGTTATCATTAAAAGATACCAACAGCATGACTAACGTTAACAAAGCAGGCGTTATCTTTTCGGTAGGCCAGATTGCTAGCTGCGGTTATTAAACGTAACGTTACAGGCCACACGAACTTAACTGTTAGCTGCCGTTAGCTGCAATGTCAGCTAATTTATCTTTCTTTAAACTAAATGACGCCTGGGCATATGATTTCCTAACTCCGGTTACAAAATGTGATGGGTGGTAGTTAACGCAAACTGCTTGCCTGCGTGGGAGAAAGTCAACACTGGTCTCCGCGTAGCCATGCACTGGCCGCTGTTCAACTAGCTAGCGCTGGCTAGCTTACAGCTAACATACGCTATGCCGTTACGTGGCTAATTAGCACTTTCTACAAACTTGCACTGATCCTTGGGCAGAGCTGTTAAAATTGACCCGGCCTTCTCCTCTTTTCAGAGCAGTTTGCGGCAGTGGGCCACTCGAAATCCACGCACAAAGCACCCCGTGAAAGTGTCCATCACGCCGAGCGCGCATACTGGATACTTCAGGTATTGTGGGAAGTCTGGGAAATTCGTGTTGTTCATTCACTTAGTTCGGCCGTCTTAGAGAGAGAGTCAGTACCACCTCTGAACACATCATTAACTCCATATTATTCACACGTTTTAGTCTTTTCTATCTTAACGTGTTTTGTTTCTCGTGCTGAAGAAGACATGAGAGAGCAGGGACATTGGAAAAAAGTGCAGTCAAGATTTGAAAAATGCAAGGAAATACCAACGAAAAACTCAACCAAAACAACAAAGTCTACGCTTTTTCCGCACAATCGTCAATCGTCACACATCTGAGAAATTTAGTGCAATCTCGTGGCTCACACCCACACGCACACACCAAAAAATTGAATGAACAGGAGTACAATTCATAAATAAGCCATTAAAGGGAGTGATGCTTACCAAATTTGATGTGACGGAACATGTGGTTTAGAAAGGTACGTCTCTTGATAGTGTTCCACCTGTAACGGATTAGTGGGATGGTATAGAGTGGAGTGGGAAAAAAAAGGTGTTTTAAATTAAACTTTTGACGTACTGATACATAAGTGCACAACGGCATCTGAACGCCTCATTCATGTGTGCATATTGACCTCATCATAAGGGGACGCACAGCAGCGCCTTGTTTTTCCTTCGAAATGGCCCCCCCTGTAGGTGACTGAGGTATTTCAATGAGGACGAGACGCTTGTATTGTCAGAAACTGAGAACAAAGATGCAAGAAAAATAAAGCAGAGACCTCATATCGAGGTCCTTAAAAATAATGTAAAATATACAAGAACATTTTTTTAGTAAAAGACGATTAGAGTTAGACAAACGTAGCGCTGCTGAGTTTTCAGTTTATTCGTGGAAAAGTGATAACCAAAAGTTGAATCATGTTTAATTAACCTGCTTCCAAATCAGAAGCTCTACAGTCTGCCAGTATTTAATTAATTTGAAAACGCCATATCTGCCAAAGTTGCTTTCTAATTACTCTAATTACTTAATGTTTGCATATCTAATTTAATTTTTAAAATCCATTTCTATATCTTCATTTTTTGAATATATTACTTACTTATTCTGTCATATTCACATTTGCATCAATTGTGCTTAAATTGCACTGATTGATGTATTTATATATTGGCACTGATCTCAGGATTAAAAGCACTGTAGATTGGCTCCATTTAACCTGTATTCCCATGAACATACACACAAAGTGAGCTGGAAAATATAGTTTAATACATCATGAACTGGATTTCAGACAAAAATGGAAGGAACACATAAGGTATCGTAGTCAAATCCCACAGTCTCACAACACATTCAAGTCATACTAAAAACATCTTTTAAAAAAAAAATTTTTCATAATACAGTATCTGGTTATCCCACCCATCATGGTTAAACCATACACATACAGTTCCATAAAACCCCTTTCATTTACATGACCTATGGCATTGCATGGAAACAGACTTTAGCCTCTCAGGAAGTCAATATTTGACTGTTTAACGACAAAAGAAATCCAGCAACTGAGAGGTTTGTTCATTGTCAATATTAATCTTATGCTTATTATCTTTGAACATAGTTAGGAAAAGCCAGGGCGCGTTATGTTTCTGTGCAAACCTTACAAGTAGATGTTCAAGCAGGAAACTGCATTCGGTAAGCATTTGGTCCAAAGTTAACATAAAATGTGACATGCAAACTGGATGTGCCTCTCTAGTTTTGTCAAGTCTTAATGGGGACAGACGAGGTTACTTGGTAAATCATTTCAGCAGGTTTGTCTGGTCCGCTTTCAACAATGTAACAATCATTGTCTATATCCACTCCTGCTTTCCCATTTAAAGGAACTGCCCCCTGCTCTTTGTCCAGGTTGACAGTCATGATTTGGTTTTTCCTAATGTTTCCAGAAGCTGGAACCCCAAGTTTTCTTTCACCATTCATCCTTGCAGGATTTTGGCTTGCCATTGGTGTCACCTTTTTTAGTTTGTAATGCTGTTTGCCAGTACGTGCATGCTGTGCCATGAACTCCTGTGCTTTGATACACTTGTGCCTCTGAAGCAGCTGAGGCGTTTCAAAAGGAATATGACAGACTCGGCATGTGAAACCATTTGATGCAGAGGGCATTTTTGTTGGTTTGCTTGATACACCTAATGCAGAACCTTTTGGTGTTTGAAGCTGCTCAGGAAGCCCACGACTGCTTTTTGTTGATGAACTAGGATTTGGACTTTCACTCTTGACTGGAGGGGACACAGTGACATAAGGCCTGGATGCACTGGGATTCTGACTCTTCAGCTGCAGAGATGGAGTGACATGATGCCCCTGGTTGCTCCGATTGTATGTTCTGACATTCTGATTTTTAAAATGCAGCATGGAAGTGACGTGAGCTACTTGACTTCCTTTACTGTCTGCGATGTGAGTCTGCCTTTTCAACTGTAGAGAAGAAATGGCCTGAGGCCACCCAGCACCCCGATTATGACTACTGTCTGTACCAGCTTTATTAAGCCTCAGCGGTCTTGCTGTGATGAGTTTGTATTTAGTTGCATTGCTGAGTGAGTTACAAACATGGAAGCGAGGCACTACCTTCTTACTGGAGAGCAGCAGCCCGCATCCTATACACCCAGACACTTTATCTGTGACATGAGAGCTGTGGTGGGAAATGAGAGAGGTCTTTGTAATAAAACCCTGCCCACATTTACAACAAGTGTAAGGCTTATTCTTACTGAATTTGCGCACTGTTTGCAACAACACAACTGGCTGGTATAGTGTCCAAAGATCCACGGTTGGTGCACCTACACCTGCAAAAATATTCTTCATGTCCGTTGAAGAGGAGAAAGGATTTGGGAGAAAAGATGCTTGAGATACAGAGGGGTACAACTGAGGCACTTGTGAAATCTGCGCAGAGTGCACCGAAACTTGTGGCTTATAAGCAGTTTTTAGGGGCGGCATAGGCTTCAAGGGCAAAGAAACCGATGGCACATTATCCGATTTAGGTGTCTTCCAGACAACTTCACCTGTCTGCAGTCTTTTCAGCTGCTCTTCTTCCTCTATGCGCTTCTCAATTCTACGCTTCCTTATAGTTTCATGATCAAGCACTTGGTGACCTGGTTCGTGTGTCGTGCTGTGCTCCAGCATGTCTCTATATTCAGTAAACTCAGTTCCACAGGAGCAGATAAAACTCACAGCAGAGCACACGTGTTCCTCCAGGCATCTGCGATTTGCAAATATCTGCTCACAGCTGAAGCAAAATCGACCCGCGTTCATCAAGTCTCTGCCTAAGCCATCCTCCATAATATTTTGCTGATTTCGCCCCTCTCTCTCCATGGTTAGACTAGGTATGGATCTGTTCAGTGATGATGATGTGGAGCCCTGAAGAGCATTTTTCCTGCTGGAGAGAGATATAACAATAAATGGAATCATAAATAGACTACAACTGAAATGGACAAATGTTCAAAACAGTGATGTCACGTTATTTAGTGATGAATTATCCTATCTGACTGAGAGGAGATAGCAATGCTAACAACTACATACAACCCATACAAACAACACCTTCCACGCTACTTCAAGAAAATACTAAAAAGTTAAATTAAAAAAAACCAAACACTTAATGCTATAGCTTACTTTGAACGTTCAGCATTTTTGCTCGTCTGCAAGAGCAACCTCAAACTTGAAGATGAGCTCATAAACTCTCCAAAATCATTTCCTACCATAACTTACACCCCATAGATTATGAAACACACAATTGTAGATTTACCCGTAATATAATGGAGAGACATATTTAACTGACTATCTTCCATACAACATTTTTAAAAAATAAGTTAGTTAGTCACGTATTACAATTTATTTTTTAACGCGCGCTTAAATGTCTTCTAGCATATCATGCTAACGTTAGCGGCAACTAGCTAATGTAAAAAAAAAACGCTGGCTTACCTTTACATGAAAACCAAAATATCACCGTGTCAATATTCTGGTATATCCTTGCAACAAAACGCAAACAACCTCCCGATTGTCGGTTCATGAGACGTTTAAAATCGGACAAAATTGCCGGTGTTTTGCTGAGCAGGCCATTAGCCACTGCACTGAACCCGGAGGAGAGACCCTCCGCCCTCTTCTTCTACGTGGAATGCCAAATGCTCAGGTTTTGCGTTGTTATACTGACACCTATCGACTGGAGTCCCTGGATCACTTTTAATATGATGTTAACTGCGGCATTTGTAGCGGATGCCTTTCTGTCTTCTATTACGCAAAGACAAAAAAAACACTAATAAACTTTCAGAAGTTGGCAAAATAATTTCAACCCCAAATCCACCCTCTGACATGTTCTCTAGCACAATCTTTCGCGCAGTTACAATGGAAATATGCAGTCCTACATTTTTATAGGAGCACCTTTGGGACTCACTCATGTTAACTTCAATATGGAGCTTGATCATTCTTAACTCTGAAAACAAAACAGTTCAGTTTGCTGATGAGGACCTATGAACAAACAAGTAAGTACTAAGATACATATAAGATACAGCATGTCAATTTGCATTTTGGCAACAGGATTGTTATTATTTAACCTGCCAAAGTTCACAATGGTGCACTTCTACTCCTCCATCACCATCTGGTACACTGCTGCCACTGCCAATGACATGGGCAGATTCATTCATTCTGCTGGGAGTGTGATTGGCTGCACTCTGCCAGCCTTACAGGATTTTTTACACCTCCAGGAACCCTAGGGAAGAAGAAGATTATGGCCGACCCCTCCCACCCCAGCAGGCCCTTTTTAACACTTCCCTCCAGCAATAGAGTTGTAGTTCTAAATGTAAAACAACAAGATCTTCCTGATTGCTGCTGGTCAACAAGGATTGGGACTACCTCTAACTTGTTTTACCATATAAGAAATGCATGTTGGATTAATGTAAAATCTTAATATCTCACTGAATGCATTGCATGAATGAACATACATTGTTTGAATAATCTTTGCACATTTTGTTTAAACTGTGATTATATGCACATTCCTTGGTCAATACCTTGCACTTTCTCTTTGTTTTGTACAGTTTTTTTTATTCTAAAACCAAAATATTTTCATTTTTATTCCCTTATCTTATTTATCATTATGTACCAGATAACCACAACAAATTTCTTGTGTGTGAAAACCTACTTCAGACAATTAATCTTATTTTTATTTCTTTAGCTCACATGTATAAAAATGATCATTCAAAATGAAATACGCTAAATGTAAAAGGGTGGCGTACACTAAAAAGAGAATGAAAACTATATTTAGTCTACACCACTTAGATAATACTGACTCAGATAACAGTTAGATATATCTCAATAATGTAGTGTTTCCCACAGTCCTACAAACTGAATAGAAACATCTACAACCTTAAGTCACAGCTACAATTAAATCAAAGTTCCCTCAGCACATAGCTAAATCAACCTTAACAAATCTATCCTTATTCTACAGTCACTCTTTTTTACAACCAATGCATCTTTCCTACATTCACCATACTTTTGAAACGCTTTCCTTACCTCTGGAGGTAACTACACTAAAAACTTTTGAAAGTTTCTCATTTTACACAGTGTTTATTGAGTGTCCACATTGGCTCATCTAACGGGAAGACAAATAACCTAAACTATTCTGTTCTTTATTATCTATACTATTTTTTTTGTCTCTCAAATGTGCATGAGACATTGCCGTTCAATGAAAATGCCAGTCTGAGAAAGCTGATGATTGTTTATCTGAGTAATTTACATGGTAAAGACCACGAACCAAAATATAGATAGCTGCATGATGACATATTCAGTTCTCAGCTTAAGTTTGAGAGACTTAACGCTTGGTTAATTCATTCATTCACACTATATTTAAAGTAAAATCTTGTGATAAGTCTGCACTTTTTTTATTTAAAGCCTTTCAAATATTACATCCCATTTTGCACAAAATGATAAAATGTACGTTTCACATACTGGTATGTTTATTGACACCAGGAACCACAAGTTACATCACAAGAATCTCTGTGATAAAAGTTCTGAATACCAAATATTCAGAAACATTAACAAGCTAATTAGGCTATGTAATCAAGGGATTAACTTGACAAAACTAAAATGCACAGTATATCAAAGCCTTCTTTATTTCCTTACAGTGGCAAGCTACTCTAACACACTTTCAGAGTTGCTTTGAAAAAAAAAAACACCTTATATGGCTGTACTATGTCGAGTTAACTCTTGGAAAGTAAAAACACCACAATTTTTAAAAAAGTCATTACAATAGGCAAATATGGAAGTTTGGAAAATGTGTGACTGTTCTTAACTGCATCACTCTTTTTTGTTAGACATTTTTCAGAGACATGTTATTAAGGAGTCAGCTGTTCTTGTGTTTTTGGCTTAGTGTCTCCAGCCATGATCCTATGAATTCTCCTGCGGTGGTTTTTGAGTGATTTAAGGTTTGGGTATGTACCCTGACAGACATCACACCGATATGATTCAGACTGTTTATGAGTAAGCAAATGTTTCTGCAAACCGTCCACAGTACCAAACCAGCGAAGACAAACAGGGCAACGCACAGGCTTAATGGCAGGCTTGCAGGCCCCACTCCTCTGGTGGAATAAAAGACTGATTGTATTTGGAAAGTCAGAGTTGCAGTGGGAACAGTGATAGGTTTTAGGTTGGTTTGTTGCTAGATTTGTGGCCCGTCCACCTTTGCATCGATTCCAGGATATGTGCCTCCGAAGAGAACAGCGAGTGGCGAAAGTGTTGCCGCATCGGGTGCATACAATTCGTTGTTGCTTCTTTGTTGGGTTTGTAAACTGGTCTGCTTTGACAGGTTCCTTCTGTGGAGGCTGATGCACTGACTGGGATGACTGCTGCTGAGGTCGCTGGTGCTGAAATCGAAGTAACAGAGGCTGTGATCTTTGTGGTTGTAGTCCCTTCAGCAGCTGGTGATGAGGATGCATATGAATCTGCAAATGAACTTCGTAATCTGCCCAGGAATTTACAGTCTCTCCACAAGTCGGACATGTGTATGATTCCTGTGCATGCTTCTGCAGATGCTCCAGGAGAAGCCTTGGAGATGTAAATCCAACCCCACACTCACATGTCACCCTCCTCGGAAGCACAGAGGGCAGTGACATGATGCCCCAGTTACCTTCATCATCCCCCTTGGTTTGACAGTCTGTTACATTGCCTGATATACTCTGCACAGTGCCTCTATCCACATCTGTCACTGTCCGTTGCAACTGACACTTATTTCTGTGAGCCATCATGTTATCTTTGCGGTTAAAGGTCTTTCCACAGAACAAACAAGGAAACATTGGCTTTATATTGTTGGCATTTAGTGGAGCAGCACCCTGACTACCACTCTGTGTTACATTACCAGGTCCACGAGGCCTAAATCCACAAAGTCGTAGATGACGTCTCAACGTAGACGGTCGACTGTAGGTTTTCTGACACCTGTTGCAAGGATAACGTCTTACACCATCTCTAACAAAATAGCGCAGGCTAGCCGTTGCTGTCTCTGCATGTTCAACTGAAATGGATTTATTTACCTCTCTTCCATCACAACTTTTCTCTGTAGATGTAAGAGCCTCCACTTCATCGTCCAAAGGCATTGTCCACTGCCCTTCATTACTGTCTGCATTGTCAATAGTTGCTGCATCCCAACTGCTGTTTTCTTCTCCTTGCTGATTTGAAATCTCATACAAAGAGGCATCCTTGTGCTGTTCCGTCACTGAAGTTTTTGAGTAGAATGGTGGGAAGTATTTTGCTGAACGAGTCCAAGCCAACTGTGAAGTTTCAGACTGCTCTGAATCTGGAGAGGTCACCTCTACTTTGATATGACTAGTAACGTCAGTGCCCACGGCAACACTCTTTGAAATTTGAGATTCAGCATTAACATTTGCATCTGTTTTGTTTTTAGTGTTTGACCTCAATACTATCATCTTCTGAATTGAGGGACTGGTCTGCTGAGGGGCAGTTGTGCCTTGGCCCTGGCACTTGTGCATTTTGAGGTTCCACCTCCGTGCATAGCTGTGCTTGCACAATGGACAAAAGAAAACTTTTCTTGTATTGCTTAGACTATGGAATGGCACTAGTTTTTGAGCAAATGGTAACTTGTTTTTCAAAGACCTTGACAACTGTATTGTCTTGTTTCCTAACTGAGGGCAAATGTGATTGTCTGGTAAAGGCAGACGGCCAATGATCAGCTGTTTACAGCGGCGGCAACATTTAATCCTCTCTTTTTTATGTAAGAAATGATGCTCTGTCAGTCTGTCCAAGGTTTGAAAGACTCTCCGACAGCGGCCACACTGATATTTTCCATATGTTCCATTACTGCTAGGATCCTTGAGTTTCTGACGGGTTTCAAGAACCACAACAGGAGAGAAAGTCTTTGTCAGAGAGACAACCTTCTTCTTACTGGACTTCAGAACTGTGCTGATGGATGGAGCTTTTGTTTTTATACCAGGTGCTGCGAGCAGCCGCCTCAACTGTGCAATAGAGAGATCATTGATTGGAGGCACCTCAGTTTTTGCTCCTGGTGTTATGTCAACAGGGACAACCTCTTGTTTAGGGGTAACTGTGTCTTTTATCTGATCCTGGGACTGAGAAGACGGAAAGCGCTTCATATATGCTGATGCCAGCAACTTCATTAAATCGTTTTTCCTGGGCAAACTGTCATTTTTGCTGCGGAGAACAGAGTTGTTTTTGTCTTTGAAATGTACGTCTTCTGCAGTCTCTGATATTTGCTCTGCTGTGGCTGGCATGTTCTCGAGTTGCTTCTCATTGTCATTCTGAAGGGTTTTTAACTGGCATTGAGAAGTAGTTTCTATGGCAATACCATCCTCCATGCTTACACCCGCTTTATGGTCTGTTAATGTGGGTAATTCCACAGATGGGGACATTGAGGTAGAGGGGCGACTAAGGACCAAACTTGGCTGAGTTACAGTTGGACTGAATGGTACATGCTGGGTGGGGAAAGCATCATCTGCTCCACAGAGAATGTTGTTATTATCCAGAGGTTGTAGTAGCTGTAGTTGAGAGGCATGTGAGCGCTTATGCTCCAGCATAAGACTGAAGTCCTGAAATTCCTCTCCACAATCACAAATGTAAAAAGAAGATAAAGGGCTCTCAGGCAAAAGTGTCTGTGCACTAGGGTGTTCACTGGATGAGTCTATACTAGGAAACAATGTTTCATGTGGGCTGATGTTGGTCTGTGGAGGGGCAGAGACCTTCGAGAGTGCACTAGCATGGGTTGCCTGATGTACCAGCAAGGAGGCCAATCCAGTGAAAGTTGCTGAACATGCCACACAACGATACACTTTGGAGGATGAAGTACTTCCCTGAAACCCAAGCATCATGACAGCTACAGGCAGAGGGAAGTCCAGGTGTTGTGGTCATGCAGGAAGTCGCCTGTAAATCACACACAATATGCACAAAATTATTTCAATAGGTGAAAATGGGAAGTCAGGAAAAAAAAGCTAAATACCATTTTCAAACTTCAAATTATATGTAATAATTTTCCACTCATATTCATCACTCATTCATACTCCAAACAAATAAGGGTCAACATATCACCAAAATAACAGTTAACTGCTACTGTTAGCTCAGACAGCCGTGCAGCTAGTTGTCCTATCAGCTTTCTCTGGTTTGCCTGACCCATGGATGTATTAAGAAGAAGTAGATACAGTGTAGGAGGCCAGGCTCCTTTCACTCCTATGAAAGTTGTCCAGTGACTTGTGAAGCCAAAGCCATAAATTACAATTTTCCAGTGAATTTAATGTCCCTGAAGCACACACAGGATTGTTTTAAAATATGATATATTTAAAGCTCCACAAATTCTATAAGGTTGGCTTAGTTTTTTGAGAGCAAGCAACAGACTGAGTAAATTAATCCAGTAGCACAAAGAGGCTAAAAGCAATGGCAAAAAGGAGCAGCTTGTATTACTTGAGTAGACATCCATCTTTGTCTCCACTTTTTAATACCAAAAGTAAAAAAAAAAAAAAAGCTCTCCTCTTACCCATCAACAGGGCCTGGTCCTCTTTACACAACATTCAGCTAAGCCCAAAAATATTTTCAAATCTAACTCTTGTTCCTTTCTTTTTGTCAAGTTTTTTTTAGATGAGTTGAGAAAGCAAGTTAGGACAGAACACAGCCTTGAGGTCAGTGTGACTACAAGAAATATGGTATCAAGGTGATTTTCTGTAGCTCCAACCAGGAGAATGAAATGAAAAAATGAAAACATGGCAGGGTCAGGCATAGGGGTGTAATGAGGGAGAATAGCAATGTACGCATCAGAATGGCATCAGGGAAAAACAGAGAGAAGAGCTGGAATATTTTTACTAATTTTCAACAATTTATTTGTAATTGTATTTTTATGTGTGATAAACTTTCTAATTCTTTTTGTTTACATAGTGGGTGTGGGAATGAAACTCATACATGTTTCCACAGTGGTTGAGATTTCAAAAAACGAACCAAGCATGTGTGAGGCCTTATTAAGATGATGAAAATAGTGAGTATAATGTGTTAAGCATATTTCTGTTTTCATGCATGCATACAGTTGTAAATCTTACAACTTAAAATCCAGATATTATGGAATTATGAACTAATGAAAAGGTGTGAACTCTCTGTTGTCTTACTGGGATGCAGTAAACATGTAATTTGCTTTGTTTTCATCTGTTTTTTATCATATGTTATGGATCATGATTAGATACTTTGTGATGCTGACTATCACAAACAAAAACAGTTGAGATGTTTTAAAGGAAGTTTTATTTTCCAAGCGTCTGAATCCAATAAAGGCAAGTAACAGACATCAGGGTCAGACAGAGTTCATAAGGTAAATAGTATTGATGCTGTTGTACAGCGACAGTTGTGGGCAATTTGACAATGAGATGTGTGATTTGCCAAGCTCCTCTAACACAGACAGTAGAAGGTAGTATCACTTCAAGGCAGAAAAATCATACTTTAGCTTTATGTTACTGGAGTCAGTGACAACAATGCTCACTGTCCACAAATGCAGTGAAAGAAAGACAGCCTTAAAAATTTATCAAACACGTTTTGAACAAACAGAATGTAAGATGTAAATAAACATACTGATGTACTTCCTCCCAGTGCAATTTGGAGGTAAAAGTACTTTGAGTTAAGTTGGGAGTAACACACTTGTGTACATTGGTAAATATTTTACCAAACTTTCAACAGAGATTAAATTAACCAGATACAGTGACCAAGTGATGGAGTCGTGGCTTCAGTACACAAAAATATTTAGTATAAAAGTTAATACTAGTTTGAGAGGGAATGCCAATGATGCAGTGCAGTGAAAAATCATGAACCACAGTGGATAAACAGTGAACATCTAAATACTAAGTTTTTGTGCATTATTACAACATATAAGCTTACAAAAAAGCACAGGATAATGTTCAGTGATGAATCATAAATAAGGGGAAAGATAAGTATATTTTTATCATTTGTTGTGTTTTTCCACACGTACCACATATAAAGTGAGATGAACTGATCCACTGTGCTATCTGCTTTGTTGTTTGAATCGTGTATTACCTTTAATAAACCATAAAACAGATCTTTTAAGAACTGCAAAATATACAAAAAAATCATTAAACCACTCAAAAAGGTGAAGGTGTACAAAGGCACCTCCTTTAATGCTCTAAAAAACTTGAACAAATCAAGCACACAGAAATGCGTTTTTAAATAGCAGTAAGTTGGTAATGGTAGTGTAAGTAAGTAGATTTCTCGAGTGAGTCCAAAAGTAATTACAATATTTCAGAGTGCAAAAGAGTGCAAAGGCAAACTACCACTCATTAAGTTTCCAGAGTTAATCTCTGAAACTAAGTAATAGGAACTGTGTAGGGCAACAAATATACACATTTTCAAAAAATCCTATCAAAAAATAACTAGTAGTAAGTTATACAATCTGAACCAGACTAGATGAGTCCCAGTTCTTAAATTATGTGGGATCTTTAATAATGTCCCCGTATAACGTTAGTCTGGATACAGTTTTGCCCTTTTTTTAAAAAAAGATAACAGTTTAGATCATATTTGGACCCCTATCTTTAGTACTATATACACATATTAATACTTTGTACTTAAAAACCTAGTTAAAGTTGGACCTTTAAATATAAACGTCAGAAGTTCACACGAATAAAAAGGAAACCTTTTTTGTCTTTTTTCTTGTCGGTTTTTCATTACCTGACCAAGCAAATGCCAGCAAGCTGAACTAAAACGTACAGGAACAAATAAAAAATATTGGGGATCTCATGGTACGTTAGCTTGACAACACTGGCGACATCAGTAAGGAGGGTATACTGTCATAGTGATTATATTCTCTACTCTGACACCCACAGTGCCATTTTGTCTAACTCCAATCTTTCTAAATGTGCACTACAAATGAATAAAGCACCATAAACTCCGAAGATATATCTCACGTAAAATGTTAGATATATATATGATCTGATTCCACTATACATTACGTCTCTGTTGCTAGCTAGGTCTCATACCCCATCGGGGCTGCTAGCGAAAGCTAACCAGGGGGAGGTGGCTCGGCCACGTTCCGAAAGAAGGCCGGGGAAATGGGGAACGTTAGCACGCTAGTCACCATGGCCTTTGGAGCAGCTTCTTCACTAAAACAAACCATTTTTCTCTTCACGTACTCACCAACTACAGGAGCGTTACTGTTATCCACAAAGTCGGGCAACAATGGCTGGGCAAGAGGAGAAAAAAATTACTCGGCTGACATCTGCCCATGTAGAAGCCATGAACTCTCTAGGGATTCACTGCACCGCTCAGCTCTATGGTGAGAAAACGCGATGCTGGACCAGCAGGGAGAGCACCGAGCTGCAGCTGCTGCAGCGCGCGAAACGGAAACACAGTCGCTATAGACAGCGCATCCGCAGTCAAGCTACTGACTGTGCGCCATCGCCGCTTGTACTTTTCGCCATCCGCATTCCGCGAGAACCCACCCTTCCTTGCCTCTGATTGGCTGGTGGTAGGGTTAAGTTGACATGGTTGGTTACATGGTTAGGATTGGAGAAACTATCATGATCAGAGCAAATCAGGCGCGGACTGAACGCGGTTGGAAAAAAACTTCAGCCCGTTCCTGCGCTACGATTAAGCGCTATGAGTTGCTCCCACATAATACCTGCCAATCTGTGTGTCATGATATAATCATTTCAAGGTGCTAGAAGGTAACTTTCACCATAACCCTAGGGGCTGAAATGGACTATAAACTAGAACCATTTTTTACCGAGATTTAAAGTGCCTAAATAGAACCTGAGAAGGCCTGCAAGCAGTTTAATAACCTACCTCGCCTATTGAAAAATTAAAAGTAGAATGTAGTATAAATGTCACAAAGTCATACATGGTACACCATATACAGTGCCAACAACTCCAGAGCAGGTGTGTCCATGCAGTGTCCATGCATTGCATTTTTACTCATGGGCTAAATAAGCCATTTCCTAGTTGCAGAGTGCACAGTCCATGCATAGTGGTTGTAAGGCTACGATAAGCCATTCCTAAACTATAGAGCTTTCAGCGCATTTCACTGGGTCTCTGTCTAAAATAATCCCACACTTAAGCTAATCACGAGTTAAAATTTAGCTGCAAATTGGTGCTTCTTCCTCAGGGATCCTATGCTTTGACCAGGCACTGACGCCTGTGGTCCATAGAACTACTGGCTGGCTACTGAACCAGTTTCGTCTCTGCTGGTCCTTGGGTCCCCAGCAATACAACCCATAAGTGTGAAGTACACTACTAGATGATTGGCTGAGGAAGATTAGACTGGTGGTTGGAGAAAGATGCACAAACATGGACATATCTCTTCCTTTATGTATCTTTATATCACCCTCATGGGCTTGCTGCGGTATTGACCAACTGGAAGGAACCCTTACGCTGATTCCAAACCAGATTTTTAATTTGACAGGTTGGCTTTGTGCACTTTGTTTGCTTGACAGCTCTTGAATGCTGCAGAGGCTGAGGAGACGCAGACAGTCCAGACAGATTCTTGTGGTACTATACCTGTCAGTTAGGTACAGTAGGTCCAGTAACATCCATTAACCACATCATCTCCAGCCACTGTATCTTATTAGCATGGGAAGCAGTGCATTTTTAAAAGAACAGCTATGGTGCAAGTGAAACTGCCTCCTACTCTGCAGACAGTGCACATACTGCTTCACATTGCCTCACTTCCTTTCTCAACCCCTCGGATAAAGCAAATGCATGTCAGGTGAAATAAGACTGTAATTTGTGCTCCATATAACAAAGGGGACTCTTCAGACTCACTACACATCGGCCAGGCTATGCGCTGTGTGTGTACCATTGTGTGTACCCTTAATGGAGGTGGAGCTTTGGTCTCTACCTCCTTGACAAGCTAAAGCTAACAGAAAGCTATGATACAGAGGCTGAAACACATCTTGGAAGGGAAGGACACTGTATTTTGTGTCATAGTGATTACAAACCTGTAGCTTAGCTCTAATGGACTGTCTACATCTGTCTGAATGTGCTTTAAGAAGCACCAGTGACAGGTGAAAGTGAGGTAGAATTCCTTGAAGCAGGGTGTCCAGTCTAGACAAATTATCTGTCCCCACATTTCCAAACAATGTTTCTTCTCCTCATGAAGGAGCATTTTGCAGAGACTTCAGTCAACTCATTCAGTAACTGTTTGGTAATTGTGACCTGACAGTATTTCTGAACAAACAATTTCATATTATTCTAATTCTGCAGCACCCATGAAACTTCACATCTACTGACTGGAAATTCTAAACGCAAGTACAGGATCTTTTTGGAGTAGTTAATTTAAAATAAGGGTTCATATAAATGTCTTTTACAGAACCAAGGATTATTGCTATCTGTTGCTGTGACTATAATTGCCCAAAACTGACCTGCTATAGCACACTCTGTTGGGCTGAGCCAGTGCTTTGCTCTGGGATAATTATTCAGCCTGAGGGAGTGATTCATGTCATCACACTATGGCCATGAGTTATGATAATAATTAGTTTTTATTTAACAATTTTTGTGGTAAAACTATCTCAATTTGATATGGTAAGGATTGCAGTCTTATGTAACGCTCACATTTGTATCGTTTGTGTCCATTTTTGCAAAGCATTTTAGTTTTTATTTTTAAATTCACCTGAAAATATAATCAATTGACATCTGTATCAATACTGAATTGATTGCAATTGATTGAATTGATTTGATTCCATTAGATTTTCTTTAAAAACAATGTTTAATGAAATGAAAGTATCAAAAGAACCAATTGAAATGAATTAACATACTACAAACACCAATCTTTTTTAGTTTATGCTGTTTTGGGGGTTGAAGCCTTAACCAGCACACAGAGTGAGACACAAGGTGTAAAAATGCTGCTAGCCTACTACAGGGGTGACTCAGAGAATCAGAGTTTCCTTTAAGTCTTTATTATGTATTGTAAGGAAATGAAGTTTCCAGAAAAAGCATACACATAGCTCCTCATACGTTAAATGTTTTCCAGTTCTGGGCATGTAAACTGATGTAACCACTTACAAGAACCAAACTAGTCTCAAACTCAAGGCAGCCTCTAGATTTTTGCTTACAGTACTCAAGCACAGTGTTACAAAAAGAATTTTCATATTTTGGTTGGTGGCAGTAGTATTTATCAATTTCCATTTCCTAATACTAAGCAGCCACCTCTGCCACTTCCTCATGTCTGTAAATTACTTCCAGTTACCGAACTCACACAACTCAATTTTTATCATGCTGTCTGTAACGTACGGTGGTAGAAATTCTTAAAATCAGTTATTTTGATTAACTGAAGAGAGGCTTTTTATAACAAGCAAAAATTTTCTTAGCTCCCATCCTGTTAGCTTCCCCAAAGTTCCCAGAAATACAAACATGACTCCTGTGAACATTTTTCTAGTTGACTTTTAATCCTTTAATTGAATCATCAACTCAAATTTCTTTACAAAGTAACATCCCATAGGGTTGTGAAAATATTCAGTTAGGACATCTTTCAAATGTCTGTACAAGATGCTTATCAATATTAAAAATGCAACCCATGAAGAACACAAGGAAATGTTCAACTGAAAATTACAAAATTATCTATAGTACATGACTAGTTATAGAAAATACCTACAGATTAAAATCACAAGTTTGAATCTTACAGTTTGTAAACAAAACAGACTAATCTATTTTAAAATAATGTCAAACATAAAAAAGTGATCATGTTTGATCAAAAAACATCAGCCTTTGTCCAAGACATTTCCTGAACATCTTAACATGCTTTTTCTGTGTTCATAACACAGTGTCAATGTCAACATCAAACAGCTTTACACGATGTAATCTTAGAATTACAAACACTGTCAGGAAACTAGCAATGCGGCTAATTTTCCAGTATACAAATCCCAATATTAGAACTAGAAATATGTACAATGCCAATAGAAACTCATAATAAGATGCCCTGTCATACTTATACAAGCCGACAGTTTTGCAAGTTTGCAACAAAGACCAAAAAATACAAACTGGATCTAAATCAGGTTTTACAAGTGGAGGTACACAGTCAGATGTAAGGCATGAAAGGGATTTCAAGTTACTTTATTTTGTTTATTCAAAGGGAGGATAAGGTAGATGGTGCGTAACAACCATTATTGAGAGGATCCAGCATGAGTCTGTTGATGTTCCTCCAGTAGGTGAGGAAAAGCAAAAGCTTTGTCACATTCAGTGCATTCATACACTACTTGGCCGACATGACTTTCTTGGTGCTGCTTTAGGAGAGACCACTTGCTGAATGACTTATAGCACATATCGCAGCGATACTCTCCAACTTCTCTTTCAGCATGCAGTCTCATATGCAAAGACAATTCTTGCGCTGTACTGAATTTTGTGTGGCACGGAATACATTTAAGATCACTTTCTGCCGACTGAGCTGGGTTTTGAGCAACAGATTTTTGACTATGCCTTCGCTTATGTTCTCTGAGGTACCGCTTCATGGCAAATGTTTTCCCACAGAGGTCACATTTGAATGGCTTCTCATTTGAGTGCTGTTTATTTTGATGCTCTAATAAATTACTTTTTGAAGAGAACTGCATCGAACAAATTGGGCAATAGTGTAAGTCCTCTCCTGTAACATCAATCTCCTCCTCTTCTCCTGGTGCCTTTTGATGGGTTGCTTTTGATGTCTTAGCAGATAGATTTGAGGTCTTCATTTTTGTGTGCTTCTGACGGTAACAATGGTGCTGAAGAAAAGTATTCCTTCCCAAAAAGCTACGGCCACACACAGCACATTCAAATTCAGTAGCTGATGTCATAAGAGAGCATTCATGTTCATAAAGCATATCTTTAGAGGGAAATGTCATCTTACACATTTTGCATTCAAATGTGCACTCAGGATGTTTGGTAAAATGAGCAATCAATTCAGTAGCACCAGTAAAAGACTTCTGGCAAACTGGACAAATAAAACCTTGTGAAGGATCTTGATTTTTATCTTCACTGTTGCTTTTCATTACAGCTGCAGTACGAATGTGGCTCATGAGATGGCCATGGAAGAGCTGAGGGGAGGAAAAACTTATTTTGCATTTATTACACGGATATTCACCTCTAAGCCATGATTGTTTATGAGTGGTCCTGTGCTTTTTCAGGTGAGATGCATGCAGAAAATGTTTATTGCAGTCTAAACATGTGTATGGTCGCTCTTTGGCTGCCATGCAACCATGCTCTGAGAGGGTCTCTGGGTCTTCAAAACGCTCACTGCAAACACCACAGCGATATTTAAGTTCTTTATTGAACGATGATGAGCTTTCAGAGAGTGAAGCAGATTTTTTGTGTTCTTCCCTTGAAACTGAAGTAGGTTGATGGTTGTCTGATTTGGAGTGGATTTTCCGATGCTCAGCTCTACTACTCTTGGAAAGAAACATACGATTGCATATGTCACATGGGAAGTTCTCTTCACGGTGGGTGGACATGTGTTCTGCTAACTGTGAGGGTCCAGTGAAACTGAGGTGACACTTTGAACAACGGTATGGTCGGCTCTTTCCATGAGTATGCTTATGTTTACGAAGTGCAAAGAGAGACACAAACCCTCTGCCACATGCCTGACACTGAAATTCAGACTTGTGCATTCGCTGATGCTGCTGCAACTGGGAAGCCTGGAAAAAGCATCGACCACATTCTGCACACTCATGCGGTTTTTCACCCAGGTGACACCGCTGATGATCCTCGAGACTTTCTGATGTTGGGAATGTCTTGCCACAAACATGGCATGGGAAGTATGGTGCAGAGTCTGGGTCGCTATCCTCACTGCCATTATTTCCATCCTCATCACTTTCACCAGTTGTACTGACTTGACTGCTCGATTGTTGTTCGGTGTTGCTTTTTTCCTGTACAGCACTCCCATGATCTCTCTGTTCTTTCTGATGCCATTTTCTATAGTGTCTTGCCAGTGACTTTTTGACTGCATAGGCCTTTTTGCAAAAACGACAAGTGTATATGTCATCTGCATGGTCTTCCCTGTAGTGATTACATAAAGATGGCCTTGTCAAAAACCTCTGATTACACAGTTTGCAAGCATGAGGTCTACTTTGGTCGTGACATGCTCTGTGGATTTTAAGGTCAGCAATGGCATAAAATGTCTCGGAGCAGTCACTGCAAGAGTATTTCTTATTAATTCCATGCATCCTCATGTGTCTTTCAAGATTTCCTTGACTACTGCATACCCGTCCACACTTTGTACATGTATTGCGCTTTTTCTCTTGTTCCTGTCTTCCATGGTCTTCAAGGTGACTAATGAGCATTAGGCCATCTGTAAAGCTCTTGTCACATTCTGAGCACTGGTACTGCACAGCTTTTTTCTCTGTGTTGGAACTGCTTTGTGCCTTCTTTTCATCTGAATGTTGGGATGATTCATCCATGATGTCATCTTTGCAGGAGAAGTTGGTCTGCAAAACTCCTGTGCCACTTGTTTTGGAGCCTTTATTGAACAGTAAAACAGAGTCATTTATGGCAAAATCAATCTCTGCTTTCAAAGGGACTTCCAACTGTTGTGTTGTTTTTCTGTCCAAAACGCGTCCAAATCTACATTTCCTGTAGTGATTACGGAGAAGACTTTTATTCCAATAGCCTCTTTTGCAAGTTTTACAGTTATATGGATGCACCACTGTGTGTGTACGTTGATGGCCAATTAATCCAGCCTTACTTACAAAACACATCTTGCACTCTTTGCAGGTAAATGGTCTGGGGACCTCAGTGTTAAGAGCTGGATCTAATTTACAGATTACATTAGCACCATCACCAAGTTGTTCGTCACAATTCTCATCCAAAGGTTCTTCTTTGATGCTTAGGATGTTTGACAGATGATGCTGTAGGGGAGCAGTTGACACTGGTGGTACCACTGTTTCCATCTTGTGTGCATTTAAAAAATGCTCTTGGAGTTGGGAAAATAACAAAAAACGAGAACTACAGTATGCACAAGAAAAGCCTTTTGGCGGGCTTTGAGAGGTTGACTGTTGAATCTGGCAAACCGTTGACTTTGATACGCTTGGTGTTAGAGTGCAACCTTTTTTGTGATTTTCAAGTTTGACCTGGGGGAAAAATTCTCCACATCTATCACAGAGGACTTTATTGTGCTGTAGTTTCTTGGTGCATTTTGGAAAATGACGCTGCAAATAGTCCTTCCTAATAAATCTCTGACCACAATAATCACAGGAATATGGCCTCTCACCTGTGTGCAAGCGGATGTGCACGTTTAACTGATAGCTGTTACTAAAAGCACGGGGGCAATAACTACATACATATTTATACTTTTTGTTAAAACTAGGTTGGATCCTCTCAAGAATTTTATTTCTAACTGCATTAAGAGGTTTTATCACATTTTCTGTTGATGGATTGGCTTCAAGTGAGAGAGAAACATTTGTATCTTTGAAGACCTTACTGCATCTTCTCATCTTTCTATGATTTTTCAGAGTTTTTTCATGAGCAAATGATGTGCCACAGTGTGTGCACTTGAATAATTTTGTTACATGAAACATAGTGTTATGTCGGGAAAGTTTTGACTGAGTTGAGAAGCTCCTTGAACAGACTTCACACTCAAATGTCTCTGGATTTTTAGCAGGCTCAATGCCAAACTTACTTTTCCAACCCCTGCCGATGTCATCCAAACTGATTTTTGGAATACAAATTTCCAGTCGTGTTTTTTTGCCTTTACAACAGGTCTGATGTACTTTCAGATGATCATATCTTGAAAAGCAGCTGTCACAGGCTTTGCAGCGATATGGCTTTACTTCGTTGTGGGTCAGAATGTGACGTCTTAGATTTCGTGGTTTCAAGAAAGTCTTGGTGCAGAATTTGCACTTGTACTCAACTTCACCTGCAGTTTGGTTCTTTTGCACTGCCTCTCTAAGAGTAGGGATGTTTGACAGCTGTTTTCCCCCATCACTTTTGACTTTTGACAGCCCCTCTTTATGTACACCATCACAGAAAGCTTCATGCTGCAAACACATTGTCTGACTTCTAAATCTGTGCCCACAGTGTATACATCCATAGGGCTGCACACCCGTATGTGAAACAAGATGTCTTAAAAGTGATGATCTGAATCTAAACCTCTGGGTACAGTGAGAGCATTTAAACTCAAGCATCTTTGTTGCATTGGACTGTGAAGCCATATTGTGAACGGTCTGGTTTGTCTGAGAAGTGCTTGTATTGAGATCGCCATTAGGAGTTGATAAACCAATGCTGACTTGTGTCCCAAAGCAGTTCTTTTGATGATGATTTAATTTTCTAGATCCAAAGTACTGCCCACATCTTGAACAAAGAAGCAGAGTGTTTGTCTTGTGGCCATGGTGATGATTTTTCAGACGCATTTTCTTAGAAAACACTCGTGGACAAAAGCAACACTGATGTGCCCCATTTGCCTTAGCATCAGGGAAACACTTGTCACTATGAAGTTTAAGGTACAAATAGCGGTAAAACTGTTTCCCACAGTTATTGCAGGAAAAGGGTTTTTCTCCAGTATGCTTGACCATGTGACGCAGCAAACAGCGGCGACTAGTGAAATCAAGTTTGCAAAATGGACATTGGTTCGACGATGATCCTGATATATGTGTCAGACAATGTTTTCTCAGTACTTGGGCATCATTAAAAACTTCTTTGCATAAGGAACATTGGAGTTGCTTTTGCACACTCTGCTCTTTAACAGACTCCAAGGAGTGCTGTGGTATTAATTGTAGTTTCTCTTCAAGCTGAGGTTCCTTGTTTTCTCGATTTTTGTGGCGGACTAAGTGCCTAAGGAGATATGCAGGATACTGAAACTGCAGATGGCAGTCAGGGCATTTCAGCTTTCCCCTTTTTAGATGTGAGCTTCTGTGCTTAATCAGTTCTCCAACAGTTGGAAGAATCTTTCTGCATACTGTGCACTGAATCCTCTTCTGGTGAACACTTTTATGACCAAGCAGATAGGCCCGTTTCTTGAATCCTTTTCCACATTCCAGACAACGGTATGGTTTTTCACCATTGTGACTGCGTTCATGCTTCTTCAGAGACTGCAATGTGCCAAAATATTTTCCACAAAAATGACAGCTCAGGGCAAGACTGCTATTTTTGGTTGGCTTTAAGTTATCCTTGTTCTCTTTAGTCTTTGTGCATCTTAAAGTTGCTGTTTTAGACATGCTAGAGAAAACTGAATTCCTGTACCTGAACATTTTGCCAGTGAGTTTAAACAATTCATGTTTCTTCATATGTTTGTATTTTCCAGAAGCGTGACAAAAAACTGCTGGACAAACATTGCATTTGTAACGTGGCACAATGTCTGGGATGTGCAGAGCGTGGGATTCTTGTTTCTCCTCTTCATTTTCCTTCGACAGTGTCTTCTGTTCAATTGTTTTTTCTCTTTTCTGTTCAGTCTCTGGCCTCAATTTTGCTGGTTTTTTTGAAAGCCGATTAATAGCATCTTTTAGGCAAACTGTATTAATATGTCTATATCTGTTGGATGGTAAAGTGAAGGTAGCATGACACAAGGGACATCGATATTTACCAGCAAATTTTCCTTTGCCACCAAATACAGAATCTCTGACACAGTCACGCAAATGTCGATTCCTGTTGTATGAGTACTTGAAAAGCCGAGGACAAAGAAGACATTTATGTTTTTCTTTTGTCTCATTTTCTACTTTTTGACTTTCGTCATCCTCGCTTTTGGGAATTAACTGACTTAATTTTCTCTTGTGTATGACATTGAAGTGTCTTTTGGCCTTCTCTGCAGTTACAAAACTTTTACCACATACCCTGCACAAATTTGTTTTGGAGATGTCAACAAGCTTTACATAGCATTTGATAAGATTTGAACATTGTTCATTCTGAACCAAGTCCTTTTTTGGTGGTGTTTTAGGTTCACTGATAACATCATGAGAAGCTGTAGCTGGGGATTTGGACTGCTTGCATCTCCCGGGTATACGTTTGTGTCTTTGCAGGCTACCAGACTGTGCAAAGTATAGTCCACATCCATTACAATGAAAGGGTGTTTTCCCAGTGTGAGTCCGCATGTGCTTTATATATTGAAGTATTTTTGAAAATATGAGTCCACACCTAATGCACCTGTGGTGCCCATGACGTCTCCTTTTCTTCTGTGGGCCGGGATCAGAGGGAAGCTGTGGATTTTCTTTGGTTACCCCACACAAATGTTTTTCAGCTTGTTCATTTACCAGGTAGAGATTACAAGACTTGCAAAACTGGAAATTGTTCACTAAATGAGAAAAATGGTGATGTTCAATTAGATGATCTACACTGAGTGTTGTGTGTTGGCAACTTGCACAACGGTATGAATTACTCATTCCATTTAGTGATTCCAGGTTATTTAATATTACAACAGGCTGCAGGCGTTTTCTCAGCTGTACAGAGGTTTCTTCTTTAAGCGCTTGTCCTTCTGAATGATCCATGCTGTTATTGTCAGGTCTGGCCATGGAAATGCCCTTATATTGACTTGTGTCAAGTTTTGTTTCATCGTTGTCACATAAAGAGTCTTCTCTTGATAGTGGTTCACCATACAGCACCCCAAGACATGATGGCTCCTCTACAAGTCTGTCCAGTTCTTCAAATGATTCTCTTGCATTTTCAGAAACATCTCTACTCCAACTCTCTGGTTCTAGAGTCAGTGGACTTTGATGTAGGGCCTGTGGTTGATCTTGAGAAGAGATTGTATTTGTACTGTCTGCTTGACTTGTCCATTCCTTTTCTAGAGAGAGATTTTTATCTGTCCTTATAGTGTCTGAAAGTGTGTGCAACTCATTAATCCGAACAAGGGCACTATGATCTGGATCTGTAGGCAAGGTTGTGGTTTTATTCTTGAGTGAACTTGTCATTTCCTTTTTTTGGCAGGGATTTATGCCTGCGCTGGAGCTTTTTGGCTTTAAGCAGGATTCCACATGGCTAGCAATACCTTGAATGTTCCTGTCACTGGTATCAATAGAAAGGATATCACTGGTGAAACTAGTGCCATTAAAACTGGAATCTGAAGTAATTGTCTTCTCTTTTTCACTTGCCTTTTTTTCTACACAGGGATTTATATCTGTACTTGAGGTGTCAGGCTGTACACAAAATTCTGAATTCTCTGGAACATTTTGTTCTTTATTGTCACTCCTCTGGACTGTGACACTACAATTAGGATCTGTAGGCGAGGTTGTGGTTTTATTCTCCAGTGAACTTGACATTTCCTTTTCTAGAGAGGGATTAGAGTCTGTGCTATCTTGCTGTAAACAGGATTCTACATGGCTAGCAATACCCTGTCTGTTCTTGTTGCTTGTATCAATAGACAGACTGTCACTATTGAGACCAGGACTACTGGTGCATCTTTTTTCTGGACAGGGATTTTGGTCTGTGTCAAAGCTGTTTGGCCTTAAGAATGATTCTGACCGGCTTTCAAAGCTTTGCTCATTGTTGTTACTGGCATCATTTAAAAGACTATCCCTTGTCCCAGCAGGACTCCAAGAAGTATTTTCCTGTGCTACACTATCGCAACTATGGTGCCCAGATAACTGCCAACAGGTTTCAACATCATGGCCATTGCTTTTCAAGGCACTTGTGTTTTCCTTCAGTTCATGGGTAGAATCTTGAAAATTAGACACCTTGATAATTTGTGGATCTGAAGATTGAGAGGTACTTGATGGAATTTTTTTATCCTGACAGTCGGTTTCCATATTTACATCTGGACCATAAGCAGATTTGGGATCTGGTGATTTTTGCCTATCAAAATTTTTATATTTACATGAACTTGATTCTCTTCTTTCCCCTTGTGGGACTTCAACTTTCTTCTGCTTGTCCTCGCTCACATTTCCAGCTTGACCATCTGTGGAGTTTGGATTTTTAAATCCCCCATTTTCTTGGTCTACTGATTCCTTCATTTTATTACTAAGGACTTTTTCATCTAGGTAATCTTGTTCATCGTCAAATGTAGTCATAGTATTAAGAGCTGTCTCAGGGTACTGCTCCTCCTTATTACCACCTGGGTGCCTTTCTATTTCTTCACCAGTCAAGTTTTCATTGCCACTGATCAACATGGCTGAAATGTTTCCTTGTGTGAGATTCCTCTCCACATTCTCCTTTTGTTTCTGATCTTCACAACCATCAGTATCATTGTTATCCCCCCCAGTCTCCCTCCCTGCAGTTGTCACCATGTTAAATGTAACAGAGTTTTTTTCTGGAATTTCCATTTTTTCTTGTGCACATTCAACTGTGTTTTCTCCTGCCTTCACATTTGATGGACTTGTCGAAATTATATTAGTCTCTGACATATTAGGGCACAGACCCTCAGTTGGAAATGTCAAATTTCCAGTATGACTGAAAAGCCATTCGGATGAGCTGTTTCTTAAAGTAACATCAGTCTTAGGTTTTGGGACTGAATTACTTGCCATGAATTTACAAGAAGGTCTTGTTTCCCCGACATCAGCATCCGAACAACTACTGACATCAGAGTAATCCTCAAGAAATGATGCAGCTAGCATTCCACAGTCTTGCTTCAGTCCTTGTAAATCTGCTGCAAAAGATGGAGAGAAAGATTCTGATGTTGATAGCCCATCTGTAGTAAAATCTATATCACCATTTCCACTTCTTGGCAAGTGGTCCTTTTCAATTTGTTCTCCATCAGCTTGCCATTGTGTTTCCTTGTAGTATCTTTGATATACACAGTCTGAGCTTGAATTTCCAATACTGGGATCAGAGTAATAGTTCGTGTTGAAGTTTGGATTTGCTGCAAGGTCTTCATTTGAATCCAGTTGACCAGGCAAGTCATTATGTCCAATTAAGTTCTCTATTTGTTGGGAAAGACTTTCCTCTGACTCTGATGTCCTTCTCAAAGTACTTGTATCTGATGACAGAGGTGGGAGGTTATGAAAGTATGAATCCCATCCATTGGCCATTCTCAGCAAAGCCTGAAAGCTTGATATTTTACCCTGTCCTGTAAAAACATCGAAGCATAGAATTAAAACAAAAAATACTACTACATTATCATAAAAACTAATTACATAACAAAAATGACAAGAAAAATCATACCTTTTGTCGGAGATACAAGGACTAGGATGCTGTGAAATGATTTGGCTTACATCAGATGGGGAAACCTGGAGAAATAAATTAGTATTACTATTGTAAACATTTAGTCCCAGAAAAACAAAAGATACAACTATGAAGAAAATACCAATCCCCTTGGAAGTATATAGAGTGGGAAACAACACCTTTTTACAGTGGAGGGCTTTCTTTATCCTGGTGAATCTCTCAGCTATGTGGTTGATGTTGTGGAAAATGTTCTACTTGTTGGTGAGTAATGAAATAAGAATAGTTCGAGTGGACAACTGTCTCTATATCTTTAAATGTAGCAAGAAGCAACAGAAAGGTTTCACAAACAATCAAGTTTTTGGCCAAAGCAGATATTGCTGCACATCCAAGATGGTGCAGAGTTCAGTCTAACCTAAGATAGGTCCGTTAATTACTTATATAGCAAGACAGAGTAGAATGGCCTCATCAGTAACTATAAGATAAGGGAGGATAAAGAAACTATCCGTAGCAGGAGAGTACAGTCAGTTACTTCCTGCATCAGTCTGATGTCCTATAATGACTTAACAACACTGTTATTCTGAAGCAAACATAATTACACGGAGTACATATATTTTGAAGTGTGGTTATACTGGTAAGCATAATGTGAAATGGAAACATAATATGTAATGCCATAAATAATTAATACATAATTTATAATTATAGTGACACCCTTCAATAAGAACAATCAGTACTGATAAATTGAAAAAACAGTTGAGTGCAATGGGTCATGAGGGTTCACCATCCAAAAAACAGTTGCACAATGGTATGATGCACTGCCAGCAAGTTGATAGTCTAAGGCAGAGAGCTTGGTGTGTTGACAACTAACAAGGGAACTTTTTTTTTCTTGCTACCAGAAATGTATGGAGAGGCCAGGGGTTATGCCAAAGGTGGATAATAGCACTACATACAGGTTCGCTCACTTTGTTGCACAGCACAGTGGCAACAATATTGGTTGCATAAGTAACTCTCACCCAATATATTCAAATACTTTCTCTCTCTAGTCTTCTCAAAAGTAAGGATTTGCAACTTTTTCTGTTTACATATACTTCCAATATATATTATTTAGGTTCAGGAGTATAGAATAGACAAAACTAGGAATTTGAAGATATCAGCTTGATGGCTACTCTTCACTTTTTCAGAACTGCCCAGGGTAGACTGATGTCTGCCCTGGCTGAGCCTGGTTGTATAGAATGACAGGGTTGGATTTTTGTATTTGCATGACATTGAAAAGCAGGCTCTGACCATCTACGCCCATGCACCAAACAGAAGCTTATGGATGCATACCTGGGCTTCTTGGAATCTTTGGGTAGGGTCCTGGGGAGGGCACTGCTTTGAGACTCCATAGCCACATGGCTGGAAGATTTCAACACTAGACGACAACAAAGAAACCTGAATGGGTTAATTTGGAGGAACTGCCACTCTGATCTGGCCCAGAGTGGTGCTTTACTTATGAACTTCTGTGCTAGTCACTGACTGTCAAGAAAAACATCTTTGAGCATAAAGTAGTTTATAAGGGCAGCTGGTGCCAGAACACTTTAAGTACAAATTGATCATCATAGACTATACAGTTGTTTTATAAAATCTAGTCTTGATAAATGGTACAAAGGTCGGAGAAGAGCTGTCA
Organism: Acanthurus leucopareius; assembly: GCA_029814765.1. NCBI lineage: Eukaryota > Metazoa > Chordata > Actinopteri > Acanthuriformes > Acanthuridae > Acanthurus > Acanthurus leucopareius. The sequence goes on along the minus strand of JAQMCX010000057.1, from coordinate 8,850,916 downwards.
GGTGATTGGTAGCTGAGCTCGATCAGGTGGCAGGGAAGACTATCAGACAGCCAAGCAAACTCAAATGTATTGTTTGAGTGAAATAGGAATACTGGACAGAAAGCTGTGTTTGCAAGGTCTTTCCATATCCCGGGGAGGTTGGGGACATTAAACCCAATCAGGCTATCTTCGAAGCATACAATGTGGACAAAACTTCTTGAAGATGCTCCCGGAAAGACATCAGTACCTGTTGCATCTGTAAACAAAAAAACAACTGGTGGACACAAGCATTGGATGAGGCCATTGGGATAAAGAGATGGCCATGCAGGATTGGTTGGCCTTTGAAACTTCTGATTTAGCAAACAGATGTCAGGATGTCATACTTACTTACTTCAGCCTCTATGCTTGCAGATGCCAAAACTTTGGTTTGAAGGAAGTTTGGTAAGGCCATTGAAAAAATAACTTTCACTGGTCTTAAAAAAGATTCTGGTCAGTGGTTAGACAACTCAGGACAACAGGGTTGGGATCTGGACTAAGATGTTTTCAGCCATAGAATAATACTGTTGGTGTCACCTGAAGATACCAGGGTGCTAGGTTGAATCACTAATTGCTAACATATTGTCTGTAGAGGAGGGAGTACTAAAAGACTCAGTGTAACCCTAGATTGTGTTCAGACCAACTTAAGCTCCACATTAGGATCTGGCAAAAAAAGCAATGCTTTATCGTGATGTAGGGCTTATCGCAGTCTGAACACCCACTCACCCATCTATGTTGCATGAGCAGGTCAGACCCTTTCACACATGCACTGTGACTCTGAATTTATCTAGAGTTTACCTAGAAGAGCTGTACAGGTGAACACAAATGTTGGGAATATTCCACCAGGGCTTTTGTCTTACAGCCTCCTAGTTATAAGTCTGAGTGAGCCGCATGAGTAAACACAGCAGACAGTTGTCTAGAGTCAGGGAGGGCATATCAATGACGTGTATATTGCTCACCTGGCGTGAAACCAAAAACTACCAATGTCCCAAGAAGAGAGAGGTGTCATTTTAAACAACGACACTGAGGCACTTGAAATGTCCTCATGAGATGAAGAGATTTGAGGACTTTTGGTGGTTTGGCCTATGCCAAAATCGACTCACAGATCATCTTCAAGGCACTGTAAATAAATAGCTTTCCATTTAACACCTTTCGTATCATATCTTGCCTCCTGCAGGCTCCTATCCCGATGCCACCCCTTGTCCAAACTACACAGGGTTTCCAATATGTATGAACACATTGCACATGGCCAATATCAAGATGTCTGCTGCATGTGTGAACAGGCACATCTTGACATTATCCTGGTCTGATTCTATGGATATTGTCCAGAGTTCATGTGTGATAGGGCAAAGCCTTCCTTTTTCAACTGGCTGTAGATCCTGGAACCCAGAGATGAGGGCCAGGGGATTTATCTTGGGATAGGGATGTTTGGGCTATTTTGCTTGGCATGCAACCCCCTCAATTCTAAGTCTGAAGTCTCCATTCTTCACAAGGGGACAGTGTGCCCATTTCCCTCTCTCTCTGGTGACTGACTCCTGGAAAGTGTATCTTACAGTGACATAACACTTCACAGTCTGATTTACATATACAATTGTTGTTGCACAATGCCATTTACCAGCAAGACCCAATCTACCTTAAACAATGCTTTTTTCCCCTGCAGGACCATAAGTGCCAGGGATGCAAATCTCCAGACTTGAGAGGGGCCATATACATCTACAAGTGTTCTAGTCTGTCTTTAAATGGTTAAAGAACACCTTCCAGTGAGGAAGAAGAGGAAGAACAACAACAGAAAGCCGTCCCAGATAAGAGATAACCATTATGAGAGAAATGTGGCAATATCTTAGGTCTTGGCTCTAAAATGGTGGTCTTACATTGCACTGCAAGACAGGTTCAAGGATGACCATTGTCAGGGTCTTGCAACCAGAGATAGCCTGCAATAAAATTCTGACAGTGTCAGAAATTTGGGATGATCATCTCACAGGGTGACTGCTGCTGCAACTTACACCAACTAACCAACCAACCAACAGAAATGAAGTATGAAATGATGTACTGATCAGTGCCACACTGGTGTTAAACCCAAACAGACAGTTTGCAGCTTGCTGTGGTGAAAAAACGGGTCCCAAGAGTGTGGGATTTAGATAAAGAGGATGATCTTGTGAAGCAGTGACAGCAGAGGCCTTGCCTGTATGATATGTCCTACAGCTCTTATCTTCTAAAGAGGGACAAAGCAGGGAGGGGTACAGTGGCAGAATGTAGTTCCCAGGTTAGCAATTTTATGATGACGTTTTATTCTTGCACATTGACATCCATTCATGGACACTGTAGGCTACAATTAAGCTTGCATTTTCATCGTGCAATCTGCACACAAACCTTCCTGTTGTATCCAAGATGATTCATGTTGTACAGTGTAGCATGCTCTAAACTTATAAGATTGTTAAAATAGCATAGGGTATAGCCACCCTCAGACAATACTTCACATTGAGACTTTATTCTTTAAAATAAAAACAGCACATTGTTATGTCTCGTTCTCTTCTGTCTGAAAGCCTCCATCTTCACACAGATAGGACACTAGGAATGTGAGAAATTCTCACCTGCATCAAGCGCATAATCCCTGTTCACAAGGAACATCAGGACTCTATGTTTACTGGCCTGCTGCCCATGATGTCTAAAATTGTTCTGCACATTAGTGTTAGCTTACTTGATGTTGCTAATTCTTGATTGCAAATTAATAAACACATGTATGCTACTGTATTTTTTACCTACCTGTATGTATATAATAGTCCTTTGTTTATCTTTTTCAGATTTGCTACTCTTACCTCAAGAGAGATCTTATTGAAACCATCTACCTAAAAATGGGTCTCGGAACTGAGTGTAACATTGAGAGCAACGACATACCAGAGTCAAATCTGTAAAACCTTAATTGGCTTCTTCAGCAAAGAAGTTTCTGATTTCCTGTTTCTGATTAACACATTTAACATTCATGTCCCTCTACTCTCTTAGATGCACATTCTGTTTTTCTTTCAAAGAACTGTTTTAAACTTTTTTTGTAATTGGTTTTAGTCAATAAAATTAAAATTCGAAGTAGCCCAAAACCAGAAGTAGTGTCAATTATGCATTTCAGATTTTTAATTTCATTTATTTCTTGCAATAAAATTCTAAAATATTTCAAATTGTATTTCCATATATCTTGGTAATAAAGGAGACAACAATTACAACTTCAACCATTAATAAAAAATTTTGTACCTGGAGTTTGGAAGTCTATGGGCTTCTTTAACTTGACCTCAGATCTTTGCAGCCTGTAAAAAGAGAAAGATAAAAAGATACAATTACAATTTTTACTGGTAATTTAACAACATTTGATTTCTTTTGAATAAAAAATACAATTGTGGCTATTGTTGCAGACAAGACAGATATCACAGTTTGTGTCAGAAAAGTGTCATTGGCCATCACTCCTGTGTCACATTTGTTGTGCTGGCTTGGTTTACAGATCATAAGCTCAGTTAAAGGCCGACTCCATCCCCAATCCCTCAACCCAAACCTACATGCAGAACTACTCTGTAAACATGCTAACATGGAGAGTGGTGTGTTACTAGAGAGTGAATGAAGATAGGGAAAGCAATAAATTAGACAAAATAAAAGTTTATTTTCTGTTTGTTTCACAGTGGTTACACTCAAGATTGCAACTATTTAGCAGTCAAAAAGTCACCAAACAGATACACACACACACACACACACACATGCACTCAAACACAAAAAAAGGA
>JAQMCX010000057.1:8807614-8838283 GCA_029814765.1 Acanthurus leucopareius | reverse complement strand
CGTTTTTCCCGATTTTTTGGTGCCCCCTGGAAGCCGCAGCGCCCTTAGCATTTGCCTATACTGCCTATTGGAAGGGCCGGTCCTGGTTTTGATTCTTCAAATACTGAAGTAACTGAGACAAAAGAAGAAAAGCTTATTTATACTCAGTAAATCTAATGAGTGAATACAATAGCAGCAATATGGCTTTCAAAATAGCTTTAAGTATGACATGCTGTAAATGTTGTATTTGATGTTAAAGTTTGTTGAGATGCGGTTGGGTGTGGTTATTCTTGTTATATTAAACACCATTTGGAGGAGCTGGCCAAATAAAACCATAACATACCCAATAATTAGTAATGATGGAGGCTCACAAAATACTGAATCACTACAAAAACTGTGAAGTCAAACTGGGGAAAACAAAATGAAGAAGAGGAAATGAGAGTAAATAATCAACCACGGATCCACCTGTGGATAACTGCTGACCAGAAGGAGCCATCGTGACCAGCACGCGCGTTTTGCATGGACCGCTAAAGGCGGCACAGGGCGTCCCGCATCATCAGCTGAGCAGCCGACAAGTGAATGAATGAGACGAAGTGAAGTGAACTATCAACCTAAAACCTGCCCGTGGAGAGCCTGTGCAGGACTGGAAACGTCTATGAACAAGCAGAGAGGCAGCAGGTAAGACGGCGAACTTTAAAATGATAGAGACTGTCTGGGAGGGAGGTTTTGCTGCTTCCTTAATGTTTGTGCTGCCGATGCTAATGTTGCTAATATTAGCTTAGCCATTGGGTCGGTCACCCTAGTTACATGTGGCTTAGATGATTTACTCTTGTTTGCTGTCATCTTACCTCTGAATTCAAATGTTTATGATGGTTTTCTGTGATACTTCATTCATTAATACGATGCTCGTTTGACTATTAAGAGAATTTGGTGATGCAATAGTAATTATTAAATGCAATTAAAAGGCCGTAATTCCCTTAAGTCTCATGAGGCACAGACATAATTGCAATGTTATTTGCAGATGTGTAAGGTTAATTATTTCATATCAGAAACACTTAGTAATTTATTTAAAACAAGTTAAAAAAATAATTAAAAACATCATACAGTTTAAAAGTACATAAAGGTATGTGAGTTAAATACATTTCATGATTTCATGTATTTAAAGGGATTTATGTTTAAATAAGTGTTAAATATCAATGTAAAAATTGAGTAAAATTTTAAACAGCAGAAGTTTAAAAGCTGTAAACGGTAAGTTTAAAACGGTGCATTGTGCTTTCGATCAGCACTGTGCACTGCTTGTTAAGGTATGGTATTTACTTATGCTATGCGTAAGATCAACTGATAAGATATGTTAAAAAAAATATCAGGTGACTTTTCCGATGAAAACTACTTGGATTAAAAAACTTTATTTCACACACTGCGAAAACGAGAGACAATGATGGCGAGGAAGGTAATGAAATTGGGGGAAAAATCTGTGGAATATTTAACATTTGAAGGCTGAAGTCTGGAGTGACATCTATAAAAAACACGGAGTTACGGTAAGATATATTTTGGAGCAGTTTCAATTCATATCCCGGTGAGTGGCGGCTACCACCCTATATGTTGCATTAACAAGCTAGCTATATTAGCGAAGTGTGCATGCAGTAAAAGTAACCCAGAGAAAAGCCTCATACTGTTTAGAGAAACCAGTGGGGATGATCTTACTGTGGATAGATTTGATTTATGGACGTGGTAACTGTGTATATATGCAATATGTGTTTGAGAGGATAACCGAATGTGCGTAGGGCGCCTCTTAGCCTCTCAGTGCGGGCTGACTAGCTGCTACAACTGTTAGGCTAACATTTATTCATGTCAAACTTACTTCAAGTTTCATGTAAGTGTATTGAGTCCTGTTATTAACTGTATTTTGCAGTATTGAGCCATAGATAAATGAAAGTTCTGCTAAGAGACTTAAGATAAATGCATATAGCTCAACTCCCATCAGATCAACTGAAACTTTAACTAAACAGATAATTCCTTTGCTGCAGAGATGCAGGAAATTTACGGGGCGTGTCTGATGTTGCTGGTAACAGGTGTTCATGAGGGCTGTTTGGACTGACGGATGTGTTCAGTGAGAGAAATGGACACTTTTGTGAAACTTTATTGAAGTGTGTGAGTGTTGCATTTCAGTATGGGGACAGTTGATGTCTTAGTAACAGTATGGTTACCTGGCGACTGCTGTGGGTTGCCCTACCCACTCTCTCTCTCCTGCCTACAGCTGTGGTCGGAGTAGGTTGAGTGGTTGGTAGAGCCAGGGCTATACTCATTAAAATTAAAAACAAAGGGTGCAGCTTCAGGCTTGAGTCTGTTGGTCTTGCGAACAATCAGTTTTCATAACTAATGGTAGGGCTGGGCGATAAATCGATTTTATCGATTAATTCGAATTTGTACTTAATGTCGATTTGTTTTAATGAAAATCCATTTTCTCATCAACATCCGCCACCAATGCCTGCCTGCTGGGCTCCCGTAGTTCAGAGAGCGTGGAGTGCGCGCCCCCCTTTCCCCTGCACTTCATACACAAACAACATGGTGGCGAGCGGTGCAGATCTCACTTGGAAGAAAGGAAACGTATCTTCAGTTATTTGGAATTGGTTCGGGTTTGTGGCATCAGACACAAAACAAACAGCACCTCGCTGCAAAGTCTGTTTAAAGGCTGTTGCTACCAAAGGTAGCAGTACTACCAATTTACTGCAGCGCCTCAAACAGAGGCATGCTGCCGAGTGGGAGAGGTGTTGCTCCCTACGAAATGAACAAGACCCCGGCAGCCCAAGCACCGCCACCAAAAAACGACCTAATGTCACTGTTTACAATGACAGGCAGGGCTTGCCATGCCAACTCTTTGTTTTGGCTTGTTTATGTAACTTAAACCCCAGAGGGGAAAATTTAAACAAAATAAAATTGAAACTTGTTTTGAACAATTTCTTTGTCATCTGCAAATTGATTTTAGGTAGGGGGTGAAAAAAATCGATTTACATCGTGAATCGGGATTTTCTACGAAAAAATCAGAGATTTTTTTTTTAGGCCATATTGCCCAGCCCTATAATCAATACCATTTTCAATAACGCATTAAAAAAAAAGTCAAAAAAATTGAGAGGCATAAAAATATTCTTAATAAAGATTGGAACATTGGTTAAAGTGCAAGCTAAGCACAGCCACAACCGCTAGCTGTTAGCTTAATGATAACTTAACAGCCAGCTAATATGGCTGTCGGCTATTGAAAAAATGGCTATTAAATATAAAATCCTTCAACAATGTTTAAACGGGAGCTTTATTAATGGAGAGAGAGAAAGAGGTATGTCGTTCCTTAAGATGCTTTGCCAAGTTCAACGTGCTACTCAACTCCATTGACAACACTTGGTAGCATTGTTTACATATAGGCTTATAAACATCCTTAGCCTTTACCCAGTCATTTTTCTGGTATGCAAAATACCTCTAAGTGGCACTTTTACTTATTTTTAGTTTTTATTCAAACTCAGTGCAAGAGCCCTGCAGCAGTAGTATCTGCCAATTTAAGTAAGTTCTATGCTGGCGACACAGCTTAGCTGTCAGTGTTGTGCGCAACAGCTAATGTATTCAGCTAAGCTAGTAGGAGGACGGGCTGTGTACCTGCCTGCAGCAGTGCTGTGTGTAGTTGTAGCACCTTCACCAACTAGAGAAGGTGAAGAAGGCATTGTTGGTATCAATACAGCTGCAAATGCGTATCGTATTCAATAAAGAATTTTAGTGTTGGTTTGTTTATCCATATTTTTGCCAACCCTCGAAAGGGTGTGACTAACTAGCAGAAATTTTAAGAACAGCTACCACCAGTGGGCAGCTAAGTTAAAGAGGGAAAAGAACCACAATAAAACATTACTGCAACTTGAGGACACAAGGAGGCCTGGGGGCTTCTAACCCCCCGAGCCATCAACCATCCAAGTAAAATAGCACCGCAAATGATTGTTATTGACAACAATAAAATAAAATAAAGTGCAACATGGCAGAAGAGGATCAACTTTTTCTATAGATTTAAAAGGCTCATTCCATGGCAATGAAAACATCAATTCTTAAATATGTAAACATTCTCATGAGTATACTATTCATTTTTGCAACATTCCACAAATAGATCCTCCTATATCTTATACATTGGACCTTCAAAGGGATGATATCATCAATATCAAAAATGTGGCTATGTGCTGTTTAATGGATTGACACTAACAGTTAAGGCAAGCATGTTATCAGTTAAAGTTAAAAGGAACACTTTCAAATGGGTAGACCTATTTCAATGGAAACGCAAAACCCTCCCATGCTGGGTCGACATGCTTAATCATACCAGGCCAAGTGAAGTCCAACCACAGTGAAGCACTGTGTGTTTTAGCTGTCTTCAGTGTTCTCAAACATCATCACATGCCATACACCAGTCTGCTTTAAGACCATAGCCCTCTCCCATAACAACAAAAAACAAAAACTACAATATAAGATCTGACCTCTTTGGCAATGAAGACATTTGAGTGCATTGTGCTGTCTCAACCCAAGGCCACCACAGACCTACTCCTGGACTTCTTGAGGTTCACATAAAGAGCCAGTGGGTCTGCAGATGATGCTATCAACATGGATCTCCACATCCTCCTACAGCACCTGGGCTCCTCAGGAACCTATGCAAGGATCCTATTTCTGGGTTAAAACTCTGCCACCCCTCTGGCTCTGCTGAAGAACAAGTTCTCCCAGTGAAGAATACCTGATTTTGCTTTCAGTTGGATCAATGACTTCCTGTCTGTTAGGAGACAGCACACGAATTCTATAGAAATTGTCTCCTACTTCCCTAACCATCAGCACTAGGGCTCCAGGCTGCATCCTATTAACTTGGTTATACTCTATAAACCACAAGCAGCCCCTCCATTTAGTCTGCCAAGCCTCGCAAGTTTGGCGTAGAACAACTTGAAACTCAACACTCATAGGACTGTGAAGATGGTTGTGAACTTCAAGAAAAATCCAGTCCCATCCAACCTATCACTTTGTGTGAATTGCTTATCAACACTAGAGTACTTCTGCCTCCCACACATCATCATTACATTTTGCCTGAAGACAGACGCTAAGCATTAGCTTCCTCAACAAGAGTCCATCAAAGGCATGCAGGTAAGACTATGGCAAACCCCTCTGACCCTAACCCAAACCCCTGAAAACTTTTGAGCCATTCACCTCCAGTACAAGGCTGTGGTCAACTAGAGCCTCATGACACAACATTGTTTTTTTTTCTTTTTTTTTTTGTTATTTGTTTGTTTGGTTTTTATTACTGTCTGCAACTGGTATTATCATCAAGGTCAAAGAACACCACCGACACCAAACCCTCCCAACTCCCACACACACACCCACACATGAACACTCGCATGCACACGCACACAACTTGTTACATTTACTAAAGCCTCCTCAACACTGTAAGATGTGAAATTTACGGGATCTTGTAACTGCATTGCTAACCACACTGTACAACGTGAATCTAATAAACTTGGGTATGACATCAAGTTTGATATTTAACACTTGCTATGATGATAACACCTACTGCATCTCAAGCTTAAACGCAGGTTAATAAAAGACCATCAGCGTGCATCATCAATATACTGTCACTGAGAAAAACAAAGAAGCTTGAACAAGAACTGTCCTTGCAAAATGGCATTTATGTGTGGGGGAAAAATACTCTGAAGATGAAAAAGAGAAGGAGAATGGGGATGTTCATGGCTACAGAAAAGAGACCAAGTTCAAAGAGAGCATAAGGTAATGTTTTCTAGCATTCATACCCTGTTTGGGTTTACCACCAGTGTTGTGCTGATTAGTGAGTCATTTCATGCTGCATCACTATTGGTTGGTCTGTTGACATGGACTGCGGTAGTTATCACATTATAAGATGGTCATTATAAATTTCTGACACTCTCAGAATTTTGTCCCAGGCTGCCTTTGGTTGCCATAGCAGAACAGTGGCTGTCTTTAAATCTCTCTCGTTGTACCACCAAGGTTTTGGATCCATGACCAAAGATCATGCAAAATTTAGAAATCTTTCATCAGCCCAAACTCACTGAGTATCTGAAGCAGTGTTTCACAGGAACATACATCATTTTGGATCACATCTAATTCAATTAAGTCGGTTTCTTTCTCTCACACATTCCTTAGTAAATACTTTGCAAATTCATGGAAAAAAAATTATGACCTTTTCGTTGAACAGACTGTCATTTTGAATACATGAAGTTAATTTTTAAAATTTTATTGTCACTTTTCTATTTATATCTCTTTACATTTTTCGACTGTTTTTGTTTTTATGCACACAAAAACACCAAGACAAATTTCTTTTACGTAAAAAAAACCTACTCAGCATTGAAATTGAGATGCTTTATAAAATGTACATTATTTGGCAGAGTGATTCTACCAGATTGCATCAGATTATACTGATGTAATGTCAAACCATAACTTTAGTTTAACACTACCTCTCTATTAAACATATAATGAGAAATACTGATAGGATAAGGAAGTGCAGTGTAGACACCTGATAATTCCATACATGGACCAATAATCCTTTACGTTTATCTTTTCACAAGGATAAAGAAAACCGATGACACCAAAAAAAAAAAAACCCACTGTCTTGCTAAGACTCATTGTAGTCCTCAACTTAAGAGAAAGTGTGGGAATTCTTAAACTTCATCAGTCCATCTCTAACTGCTGGGCTACCTGAAAGGCTGACCTCTGTCAATACATAGACATCCAGCTCTCTCAGGATTATGTCTTTGTAATAGGACTAATAACCAGTGAGCAGATAACAGACATACATGACTCAAGCTAACAAAACTGAGCTTGCAAGGGAAAAATCACTGGATCTGATTTACCAGAGGGTGACAACTTTACGTCCTTAAAAGCAACTGAAAAAAATCAACTGTCACTAGCCTGGTAAAGTTAAACTGTATGTCTGATTACAAGCAGATGTATACGACATTCGCTAACTTTCTCTCGCAAATGTGTCAGTGACTATTTTGAAAGAGATGAGCACTCATTCGATGTTACAGTTAGTAATAAGAGAAGACAACTGGAGCCTGTGTTGACCACGTCTTGTTTATGTTAATGTAGGATGCTGTACCTTTAGCCTGACTAGAAGCAAAACAGCTGACAGAACTGCGGTTAGCGATTCTAGTCACGTGTTAAATTATTTTACAATGACGTTAACGCTAGTCGATGCTCTTGGTGAAGTTAGCTAGCTACCTGAGTCACTAGCATGACACAAGCTAGCACTGAAACCAAACAGCTAATGGTTTCTCTGCTGCTGGTCTTTTGCAGGACAACCTACCGGATCGTTGCTCCGCGTTGTTCGCCTTCGCTTCGCCACCAGATTTCTTTTGAGGCTTGTCGACTACATTGTCCGTATTGTAATAATCACTTAAGAGGACTTCGTTGAAAGATGTTCCGTTACACCTCGGCTGTCTTTGTCAGTAAATGAAAAAAAAAAAACCGCTCTCGTCCTTGGCGATGGCTTCCGTCTTTCTTCAGAAATACAGTCGGGACAACCTTTTTCTTTCTGGACTGGTAGCCGATAAGTGTCGATCAGTTTTAAAACGTCGTGTTTTCCCCTGCACGACGTGTGTTAGAGAGCTTGTTTTGCTCCGGGTAATGGCGCTAGATTCGGATCAGCCTCCATTATCTTTATTTGCGCATTTTCAGACAATGTGCCCGAAAATGTGCGTACGTTACACAACTGCCTCATTACAACCAATAACAAGGAGCAGGGAATCCGCCAGAGCCCGCCCCTCCATGTTCTATGGCTGACTCTGCCAGAGCCTGGCGGGGCGGTAGGACGACTCCTTCCGGGCGACTGCACCGCGGTTGCCTCCTTGCTGCTGCAGCTGCTCCTGCACTCCTAACGTGGTGTGGCAGGAAGGCAGTACAACTTGTGCTGACAGCAATTGGGCTCATCACTTAAGGCGTCAATGGTACTTCTGAGCTCCCATATGCAGCTTCAGTACCACTCCCTTAATGTTGCATGTGTGTGATGAAAGTTGCTGGCAAACTTGCTCAGGCCCCCTCAGTTGTCTACTGGACTAGACTTGGTTGGCCATTAAAGAGTTAACACGTTTCAAACAGCCATTTTGTGGTTAAGACTTGTTACAAAATGGCGCCACCTCTTTTGCTGGTCCACTTCTAAACCCCCTTGGCTGAGGGGGCACACAAGGACTTGTTCATAAGATGAAAAACAACATATTGTCCTAGAGAGGAGAAAAAAAACCTCAAACACTCACAACCAGTATTTTAGCACACTGGTGATGGGTGACAAGGATCCTCTGAATATATATGATGTGTTACCAGACAGTTACTTAACTTTTTGCACCTACCAGGTTTACTTTGTTTTTACCTTCAAATGTGCAGATCACTTAGTAAAGGATAGGTCACTGCATGTATCAGCATGTATAGCAAAGTTGTGCAAATCTGGAACAGCCTTCTTTTTGGTTCACTGAGCAAGACCTGGAAGCTATCAATTTATTTATTTATTTATTTTGCTCCTCTGCCACCCAGAGGAGCAAAACAAAGTCCACTGATATTAAAGAGCTGGATAGATGCCTCTCTTGTTGGAGCCCTGAACTAATTACAGCTAGCAGGGGGAAAAAGTGTGGATTTTGCACACTCTTTATCCCTAACATCGTTAGATTTACTACTCATTTCAAACCTTGAGAAGTCATGGAATTCAATATAAGCAATATCCAAACCTGGACAAGTTTTGGAAAAATAAAAAAAATCATTGGGAAAAGAAAAGGAAATTTGCCTAATAAAGACCTGATAATAGAGTGCATGCAGTCCAGCCAAGATCAACTAAAAAACAATATGTCAGTGTTTGGGCAGATCAGTCATGTCACTAGACAATTTGTTGTTCTGTATGTGGAGTAAAGTGAGGCCCTGCCCTGAGCTGTAACTTGTACTTAACAATATGTAATGCCAGGAAAATGTGGACATAATGGCTGAAGTCACTTGGAAAAGTATAAGGCATGGCTACAGAATGACCAAGACCTGGAACTGGTAAAACATGGACTAGGCCTAGGTAGTTAAATGTTCACTTTTTAAAACAGGGGAAAAGCAGCGCTAGCTAGCCATGCTAAAGTAGCTAAGCACTACACTTTGATTCCTGTCTATTAATTTTTTCACCTCAGCGACCAACATCACACTGGTTGCCAGCTGCAGTGCTTCGCTCTTGTCAACCATCAAACAAGGGACCATTTGAATGTTGTCTCCAGAAACAAGCCTAAACTGCAGAGGCACAGTGGGTGCCAAAGATGACTAATTCTAACTTTTCCTGTTAGTCACACGAAGACACAAGCCAGATTTTTCAGGACTTGTTCCCCTACAGCCAGACAGCTGTCCAAAATGCTTGCAGGGAACATAAGTGGTTATATGTGTTTTTGTAATGTCTCCTTAACTTAAGAAAATGACTGTCCAAAGTATGGAAGCAAAGATTATGTGTGATGTTTTTTGATGAATGTCTGAACCACTGTTTACAGGTGAAATAGTTACACATGCATGTCAGGCTATAAGGCAGGCCTAAGCTAAGAATTAATTAATCAGCATCAAGTGTATGGGCAAATCTGCTCAAGAGATCTATGAAAAACTGACAGACTTCTCTTCAGAGTTCAGAATCACATATCTTGTCCAAAATCTCAATGGACAGACCAAATGTGAATTGGAAAGTGCTTAAAAAAATTCCAAAATAAGGGCAGAATAATGCAGTAAACTTGCTAATCTGCATTGGTTCATGTGGGTTGCTCGTTCTGCTCAGTGTGTTCTGAGATTCATCCCCTTAGAGGGCAAGTCAAACATAGTGTCTCTAGTCTGTACTGGCTGTTCCACGACTGTCATGCCTGTCACAAGGATTTTATGACCGCAACTGAATGCAGTTCGCCCATGCTTCAGTTCTGCAAGCACTGACTTGAGAATGTCATCCTCTGAAAAAGAGATGCTGTTCAGGCTGTGGGTAAAACACTTTATCGAGATGGTAAGGAAATGTGAAGTACCACATTCAAAAGTACAATCATTTGAGGAAGTGAAGGTCCACTGTGCTGATTCTGTCTTTACAGTGAAAGTGATGATTTTTAATATCATTGCAAGTGAAGTCAATGCCTTTCTTACCACGTATCAAGCAGACCAACCTATGCTGCCTTTCTTCTCTTAGGAAATAAGAAACTCATAAAAATAGATAAAGTGTGAATATTTTTCACTTGTTTACCATTTTTAACTCCTAATCCAGAGCAAATGATCAAGGGTAATAGGTAAAAAAAAAAAAATCATGGAGCTATATTAACTTGCTTCATATACATTCACAACAAAGTTAACTGTTCTGCAGCATTGTTGTCCTTTACATATTTAGTTTTAGTAATTATATATGTATGTGTATAATATATATAAATATATATATATACACATATATATATGCACACGCACATATATATATATATAAATAAATAAAAACAATATTGTGGACAAGTCATTGGTGACACTTTCTGTTGTCTTGATAAATACAGTACATCAATAAAACTTGGGAGAAAAGATCCTACCCCAACAGTGTGACTTAAATTGTTAAATGATTCTTGTCCTCTCTCTCTCTAAATGACAGTCATAATATTGCAGGATCGAGTAATCACATGTAGTGTCTTAAATAAGGTGTGTTTTTATTTTAAATAGCTTACTTTAAATAAACAATTACTCTATGCTTACAATAGAATCAGCACACAGAGCTAGTTTGTATCACCTAAGTAATTAATGTGTAACATTAACATATTTGGTAATATGATAATATATCGTAGAACACCGCATTGATTATTTAGGGTAGGAAAAGGACAAGCTGAATCGTTTTGATGTCACAAAGGTGAGGAAGGGAGGGGCGGGGTCAGGGGTTGACTCTCATTTTACGTAGCTGCCAGAAGCAGCTAAACTCAGGGAGGGAAATATGTCTGGGTTTGAGTTTAAACCAAGATATGCTGACATCTGCAAGGTACTTTTGGAGACAAAAGATATAGATACAATGGAGTTTTATGTCATCCTAAATGCTGTAAATGCTCACTTTATTAAACCAAAGAACAACATCTATTAGTTTACACTATATGACTTAAGCCCTGATTTCCAAGTCCCCAAAGATTTTAATGAGATCTCTAACATTTTAATGAGATCTCTAACATTTTAATGAGATCTATAACAGCCCGCCACCTCTTTTGCTGGTCCACTTCTAAACCCCCTTGGCTGAGGGGGCACACAAGGACTTGTTCATAAGATTAAAAGGCAAATCGGTGGTGGCTCAACGTATGCAAGTTGGTACTGGAGCGGTATGTGTGAACTCTTCAAAGACGCGAGGCGAGGGGCTTGCTGATGTGTCCCCAAAACCTCCCAGATATCTAGCATGCTAAATATCTGGAATGAGTCAGCGACACCTAAGAAGAGCAACAGCCAATGAGAGTGCAAGACACGCAGTGAGGGGAAACCTGAGGAGGGGTCGTCCATGTAGGTGGAGCATTTTCAATACAGAACACTATTGTTTTTGCAGCTATACAGACAATCCTTGCTTTCCTTGCATCCTAATCCATTTTTTCACCCATCTTTTCTTTCTCTTTGTCATATCGCTGGAAAGCAAGAAACAAACAACTGCAAGCACTTGCTTCCGGCGGTCATCCATCTCCAACGCAAAACAAATTGTGACCCGCAGGAATGTTTGTTCCTATCCCAAGAGCTGTATTACATCATATCCTGTGTCACTTCTTGTTTGCTCTTTGTGACAAAGTGTAGTCTGGACTGCAGATGGGCTTGTCAAGGATTCCTCCTGGTCAAAAGTCTTGTAGTGTGTAACTCCCGTGTCACCGCCCAGTCGCATAGTGCGAACCACATCACAACTCTAAAATTCCCGACACAAGACAACTAGTTGTGAAGTGTGAATGGCACAATGATCTGACGATTCTGAAAGTCGTGTAGTGTGCACTTGGCATGAGCAATGAGTGCGAAGAGACCACATCAGCAGCTCCCAAGGGAAGTTGCTAAAGTCCTCCTAAGCTGAGTGAACTGATCATTTTAAGTGAGACAGTGATCTGGCTGCTGTGTGGATATTCTCTCACACTCAACCAGAAAGGTTACTGTCACCTAGGGTAGATAATTTTCCCATTTCATCTGATGCAACACGCAGGGAGAGACGCTAGGTTATGGTCTTGCCGATCATAAAGTTAGGATCTAGGTTATCAAAGCAGCATGACATTTTGCAGTGTTGCGCACAATGCTTTGTTTGTGTATCATGTTGGGTTCTTCTTGTTTGTAGTCAGTTTTCTTGGTTGTTAACTTGGCTTTACTAAGTGACATGGGGTTGTAACTACAGTTAACAGTAAGTAGGCTGACATTTTGTGTGTACTCAGGTGTTACATAGATATGTTTTGTTTCAAATTTTGTTGGTGTGGGGGGGGGGGCAGCATTCGTAGCTTGTTTAGTAGCCTAAGTGCTTCCTAGGGTCATGTTTCCTGAAAATTGGGAAGTTGCATTTCCATTTTTGCTGTTTGCTATGAGATTTTGTGAGTTAATCTATTGGACTATGGGATACACCTCTCTTACACTAGTTTTTGGCCATAAGGTTAGGGGTCCCCTGATGTGTGCAAGCGGTTCAAGGAACCATTTCTTCAAACAAAGCCACGTGCAACAGTGCCGCACTATGTTACCGTGTTAGACGATTGTTTCCTGCTTGCAATGTTGCAGGAGATAATCCTCACCAAGCTCAGAAATATATAAAGGCTCAGTTAATGTAGAAAGCTTCCAACTGTTGTTTAGCAGTTGGTGACCAGGTCCTTGCTTTAGTGCCACAGTGAGCATCTGGTCTGAAAGAGTCCTTATTTGGTCCCTAATTTGTTTTAAATAATTTAGTGAAACAAAAATTACAAAAGCACTCCTCAAAGCTTAAGAAAAACCACTGTCTCATTTAACTCTGTTAGTATCACCGGTGCATTCACATAGATCATTTGTTGCCTGTGCAACTCAAAACAGATATCTTGAGATGATAAGTGTGTAGAAGTGAAAAGTTTTGGGTTTTAGCTTAGAAACTCGGCAGTCTGAGGGTAAGGCTCAAATAGAAAAGTTTTTCCAAGCTTGCCACAATGACCAAGAGGGCATGCTCATTGTTCATCATGTGGATGCCTGCAACATAGGAAAGCAGTACTCTTGCAAGTAGATGCAACTGGACTATATGGACCAGTATCTTATTTCCCTTAGATTCTAAATCAACATTGGAGAAGGAAGTTTTGGGTTTCTTCTCTTGGTATACAAGTGTTTGTGTCTCCTTAAGGTTGAAAAGTTGAAAGTTTGAGGTGTACTAGAACCACAAGCCATGGGCTAAAAATCTTCACTTATAGATACAAGAAAAACGCTGTTATAGAAAAGTGCAAGATAATATCGTTTTTTTTTTTAAAAAATGGAGATAACAGAATGCACTTTAAGTCTCTTAGGATGCCATCATTGGAAGTATCACAATCACAACAATATGTCTCTTTATATCACCGTAATTCTATACACTTGGTCCAATAAAATTTGCAGTGTGGATGTTTTATGTTATCAATTACCATCACATTATTTTCTGCCATTCATGTGCGCATGGACCTAATGGGAGGTTAGCTGTCTCAGGTAGAGTAAGTTTCGACAGTGAGTGCTTCCCACTGATGCAGTGTCAGAGGGACACAACAACACATGCAGTGTGTATGCTTCAAGACTCCAGAGATTTTTTCATGTTTATGCACTCAATGGTCTACTTCTAGGAAAAAGGCACCAATTTGAAACATGATAAAGATTTTCTTCAAACATTTATGAGTAGGAGTGGACACTTTCCGATTTCTTTTGTCACTTTATTATCCTCTAATGTTGCTCTAAGATGATAAGTGTAGTTATCATCTATGTGATGTCAGGCTTCAATCTGGCTGCCTGGCTAAGACTGCTTAAACCTGAAAGGGTTAATGGTCAATTCCTGACATTAGTAATTTGCAAGAAAATATGGGTAAACTACAAGTGGCCTAATGCCTTATTCAGGATGTAATTATCACATAGGAACCACCAGCATTCTGTTCCCATATTTTACCCTACCACTGGAGAAAAAGATTTTGTAATGTGTAAACCACATTTAAAGATGAATTATGCATCAACCTTAATAGTCCGTGTGACTTACAATGAATTGTATCATTTGCCCCATTATATAAGACTCAGCACAATTGAATGTCTTATGTAAGTCTGCATAGAGCCCAAAATTTATGACCATTCTGACTTCTCAGAGAAAACAGAGAATGGAAGCCATACTGATAGAGCATGACAGTTACCACAGTAACAAAGGTTAAGAGATATCCTGAGGACACTTAAGTCACAAATCTTAAAATATAGAATATACCACTCTGGAATGTATTACATGTGACCTTCTAACCATAATATAACCAAGGTAAGCACTGTGTCGTGTTTAAAATCAAAAAATATTTATATTCTGACATGCTAAGATTAGAGACAGGAAACCTCATTTAGACACACACTAAGTTTTGGGAGTCTAATAAGTATAATTTACTCCTACCCCAGGAAGAAACCCTTAGAAAAGGTCTGGCACTCCACAGTGTTCTTACCTATATTGCTTAGACCTTTTCTCCCCAATCAAGCTTCAGCAAATCTCAGCATGCAAAGGTCCTTACACACTGGGGCCATGGTGAATAGATGAGAGGGAAAAGCAAAAAATTTGCAGGCATGTACAACGCATCAAACCCATTCACACTGGCCCCATTGCGGATTTGCAATATTTTCATCATGTTGTCAGAAAATATTTGCACAGCAACAAAACAAAGATGGAGTCAACATCACCCAGTGATGAGGGGCTTCTCCTCTTATTAATCAACTTACAAAAGAAGAGGAGATTTGGGGTACACCCCATCCTAACCATGAAGAGACACATGGGGAGTTTGACTGTCCCATTTAAGAGCTGAAGCCCTATCATGGCCAATTTTGGATGTATTTTAAGATGTCTGTGGTACACTTTGAGCCCTTTTGAAGAAGAGAATAAAATTAATTTCTTGCTTTATCGCAGGACTTAACATCACATCTTGTGTGTGAGACACCATAATAGAACAGGAGTTTGATAAAACTTATTGACATGTGAGATAATGGCCCCAATGTGTAAAAACCTTAAGTCATCCAGGTCTCCTTAAGCATTTGTCTTCATTATCACTGAAAATCTCACAAGATTTTCCTTCAAAATATTTTGCCATATCTGCAGCTATTTATGAATGAATGAAAGAATGATGCAAAAGAAAGCTGAAACCCTGTTTGTTTGGAATTTGTTGTTTATAACTGTATTGACATGTTTCAGGGAGTTACTCAACTCTGTGTCAATATACTTTTGTGTTATCGGTCGATCTGTTAAGATTAGGTCATGGACCTTGTCAGTTGTCTCCTGTGTGTCAATAGCGACCTGTATTTTAGGACAGAGGTCATCTTCTCACTCTCTGCAATGTTTGAACACAGCAGCATTTTTCGTCACTATGCTGCATATCCTTGTGGAACTTAGGGTTAGGGTTAGGCCTTAAGACATTAGTAGTGAATAACTACATGAAGGCTGATATTTTGCACATCAGACAATGCTTATGGGCGCTCTTCAAACAAAACTACCAAAATATACCAAATACCAAAAATCACTCAAAAAACTGAACTATAAATCATGTAGCTATTAGGCTGTCATGTTTTATTCAAAATTTTAACATTTGTTCAGCTGAATGAGCTTGAAAACTTCACTACAGCTTGACCTATTGCATTCCCTGAGGTCTATTGACCAATCAGTTAACCATGACAATAATGAGCAGCAACATCTGGAGAAGACACTTATGACACCAGAACATATGAAAAATAGCATGTGAAAGTATTTTGGGTTCTATGAAACGTATCCATCACTATTTGTTGCTGTTGGCTAATTAGAGCCAGATAATTTTTGGGGAATAAGAAGAACAACTCTAACAAATATAGGAGTGTTCCAGTGACTTCACTACTTCAAGCCCTAACCACCAGAAAAGACCATTTTCTGGTCTCTACACAGTATTGTTATCACTTTTTAAGGTAGATAAATAAAGAAATTATTTAAATTTGTTTTTGAGAGAAGGTACTGGCTATAAAGAGTCGTTTTTTTTCTCAACAGCAGCAGTTATTCAGCCAGTCTGTCTTCTTTTCCAGCAAAATTGCTATAAAGTTTTGTATGGGCATGGTTGCCTGTAAATGTTTACTATTGGTTTTGGTAACCACCTGCCCTTTCATCTTGTACTACCAACAGGTCCCAACCTGTCTGTCATGGTTGACTAATAAAGGAATATCATATCTTATCAGCCATGACCAGAACATTTTCATCCATAAAGTCCACATTGGAGATGTCATTAATCAACAGTCCAAGAATCCACAACTCACAAAAGCCACAATGTTTCACTATAAGGCTGATTTTAGGCAGACAGGCACTTGAGACTTTTAAGGTCAAAAAGGGCACTTGAGGAAGCTGCACACTAGTAAGAAAAGTAAGCACCTTATGCAATCCAACCATTTCCTCTCAGTTCTTATACTGAACCAGTTTACATGTCACTGAAGGCACTATATGACAAGCTGTCCACAAGGCAATCAAGGACATAATGTACAACCACTTACTATGGATACTTTCTAAAGAAGCTGCAGCAAACAATATTGAACCAATTGCTGATATTGTTTGTTACAAACTATACCCCAGTGTCACAAAACAAGCTGTCAAAACTTATCACGTATCCCTTAAATTAAGAAGCCACTACATTTGCCTTCACATCATTGACTCCCCATTTAAACAACTTAGTAGAGGGATTCATTATTGTGAGGTTGACATTAACCTTATGCATTCAGAGATGGGAAGTAATGAAGTGCAAATACTTTGTTACTGCACTTAAGTAGATTTTTCAGGCATCTGTACTTTACTTGAATATTTATTTCTCTGAAAACTTTTTTACTTTTACTCCCAACATTTTAACACAAATATCTGTACTTTCTACTTCTTACATTTTCAAAATAAGCTCTTTACTTACGACTGAACGCATCAGAATACACCACAAATATTTATGATTGTTTCTATTTTGGTCTCTGCATGCTGCCTTCCTATCAAGACTGATTTCAGTCTTCATGGATAGAATGAAAACACAGTGAAACCACAATTCATTGGTGAGTACATCAGCGCACAACTAAATGTGCAAGAGTGTAACAAGAGGTCGCGACATAAAGACGTCGCGACACAGAGAGGGAAAATCACCCGCAAAGAGGATGCATGTTGTGAGTCTAGTTCATTGAACAAGGAAACCTATCCTACTTTGTGTGCCAACAACTTTTTTTGTTTTACTAAAATTTTTAAAAGGACATATATATATATATATATATATATATATATTATTTTAAGTTGGCATGTTTTAATTTTAATAGTCTTCAAATTATTGTTATTATCATATTATTGTGAGGTTCAGTTAGCTTTTCACAGAATTGGTCAATATAATGTCCTTCAGATAAATACTTTTATGTTTGTACTAAAGTACATTTCAGGGGTGTACTTTCTTACTTTACTAGAAATTGAATCTATACATCTACTTTTACCAGTCTTTTTTTTACACAAGTATCTCTACTTCTACTTAAGAAAAAAATGTTGTGTAATGTACTTTTGCCATCTCTATTTGCACAACAGTTCCATAAAATGTATATTAAGATGATGAACAGACATCTAGTAGCAACCAAATATGCTCTAAAGAGGGTTTTCTTTCCTTTCACATCGCAATAAAAAGGGATTCAAAGCAAAAGTGAAAGCACATAAGTATCTTTACAATTTTAATGGCACAATTACAATGCTATCAATTGAAAATGCTATCCTTTCAAAAGGGATATACACATATCACATATAAAACAAAATGTCAAAAACACATACTTGCAAGGAAAATATATGCAAAATGCAGCAATACAGCATGGGTAGGTGCAAAAAATACAATGCTAACTTGTCAAAATTTGTAGGGTCTTCAAATTAATTACAAACTTTAAAAAATGTGTTTGAACTTGCAATTTATGAATGTCATGTATGTTGAAGTTGGGTCCATATAAGTTTTTTTAATTCAACACCCAACCTTACTTCTGTTCTAAATGGTGACCTGAAATTCCCCAATAAACTAGACTTTCTTCTAATGCTTAAGAAAAAAAACGTGTAAAAGTAATTAAAATAACCATTACAAACAGACTTTACATAATCGCATACAGTTATTCAAATATTTCCATTCAATAGAGTTAAAAACACTAAACTCCTAGGAGCTTGATTGTTGGCAATAGCAGTATGCATCTGACATGATAGTTACCCATTGTTTTCTGAGCCATGAGAAGTCTGGTGCTGAAGAAACATCTTCAAACATGAGAATGTCTCAGTACACTCAGTGCATTCATAAAGAACCTCTGAAGTATTTCCTTTATCATTCTGAGTATGGTCCATATAGTCATCCTCTATGTCCTCTGCATTACCCTTACCTAGGGGCGTATTCCCACTGGAATCAGTGCCGTGACGCGGTTGTCCAGTATCACCTACTTCAGTGCTTGGGTGATTTTGAAGGTGGAGCTCAAGGGATGAAGAATTCTTGAATTGAGCTGGACACCTGGGGCACTTACTAGGTTCTTTTTTGTGATAGCGCAAGTGCCTTTGGTACACGCATAACAGCCCAAATCTCTTTCCACATTCCTGACACTTGTAGTTAACTCTGCCTGCTTTTCCAGATTGTTTGCCCATTGGATGCGCCTCTGGGGATGCAGTTGTTTCAGTGTCAGAGGAGCTCTTGGTTTTATCTTCAGGTGAGAATGTGTTGTTGTCGCCATTAAGGGAGCTGGGGGCAGGCCCATTTTGTGGATTTGTGTACAATTGTTTCAATCCTGGTTTCTTTTCTAATTCAGCTTTATGGTACATGGCAACATGCCTTCTCAAATCACAGCGCTGTGGAAAATGTCTACCACAAAAAACACATGTGTGCATTGTACCCTTATGGTATCTCATGTGCCTAGATAAACTACTTGAATGATTAAACACACGGTGACAGTGCTTGCATGGATGCAGCTTGCCATTTGGATTAGCCCCTCTTCTACGTCTACCTTTAGGTGGCATTTTTCGCCTACAAGTTCTTTGTGATTCTTGATTCAGCTGATCTATTTCCTCCTGAGTTTGATGCGTGAGATGATGCTCCTTCAGAGCTGTTAAATTTTGGAAACGATCCCCACATAAACCACATCTGTATGGTGTAAAAGAGTGTTCGATGTCATTCACCCTAGTAGTATCCCTAAACATTTTACTATCCTTTATCTTGACATCAATAGATTTACCATTGCTGTAGCAGTTTTCAAGAGGTGTATCTTCTTTATTCTTGAAATTCCTCTCAGTTTCAATTTCAGGTACTAATGAGGCGTCAGGCTCTTTTCCTTTACAATGGAACAATGAATGTGCCTGAAAATCTGACATCCAGAAAAAATTTAACTTGCACTTCCTACAAGGATATGTTTTTTCAAACTTTCTTTCCTGCTTATTTTCAGATTTACCTAAAGCTGTAGTTTTAGAAAGGTGTTTTTCTTTTCGATGAGCATTCAGTGCATCTACTTTAAGGAATCGCTTACCACAATGGCCACAACACTGAAAGCTTTCATTGGTGTGGTCTTTAAGGTGTTTTTCAAGGTCCTGTCTACCTTCAAAAATCTTACAACATAAAGTACACTTGTAACCTCTCTCTGTGTTTCGATATTGTTGGTGACGATGTAAACTCTGCAGGCTGTTAAAGGATCTGCTACATATTTCACAACGGTAATGGCCCTGGCGAGACTTGTCAGAGTTCAAATCTGATGGCCTTGTCCTAAACACATCTCGATAAGGAGAAGACTGTGGCCTTGGAGAAACTGGTTTGATAGTGGATTGAAAATGAGATGGCAGGACTCCAGGAGATACTGG
Organism: Acanthurus leucopareius; assembly: GCA_029814765.1. NCBI lineage: Eukaryota > Metazoa > Chordata > Actinopteri > Acanthuriformes > Acanthuridae > Acanthurus > Acanthurus leucopareius. The sequence continues at coordinate 8,818,278 of JAQMCX010000057.1, read as the reverse complement.
TTTTACAGATGAATGTGATGGCACTAAGCCATTCACAACTGTCAATGTACCATTTTCTTGTAGTACATATTCTCTAGGGACTTCAAATCCATTCGATGAGCCATCAAAAGAGAATGACTCCAAAGGTCCATGAATGGCCATGTGGGCCAACACATTTGAGTACTGGCTGAACCCATCACCACACTCTGTGCAGATGAATGTACAGGATTCTCCACCCATTTGTGTTGAAGCAGTATTTACTGATTTCTGCTTTTCCATGATAAAACAATTTTGTCCAAGTGCTGATGGCATCACTTCTCAGTATGCAAGTGTGATTGCAAACTCTATCCAGACACCCACAAAGTTGGATTCCATGGGGGAATCAGTATGTCCACTCTCAACAGACTGGTCCTAAAAAGATGTCCTTAAAAGTGGAATGTTTCCCCTCCTGCTAAGGTTTTCCATGCTGTATCAGCACCTGAGGGGATAAAAAAAATAAATAAAAAAATTCAGACCACTGAGGACTAAGTTAGTTTAATGAAAATTTAAGATATCCATAAGTCTAAAGTAAGCAAGCATTGCCTTCTGCTGTGAGCATGTAGCCCTTTATCTCTTCTAATCTAACCACTGGCGATTGTCCATTCAACTACTTATTTTGCTGGTTACTGCTTAAGGCAGGAAAATGTCCTTTACAATTTAAAAGGTTGAGCTGGAGGTTGTCTATATCAGTTTCACTTATCTACTTATTCACAGGTCTTAAGGAATTCTATTGGCCAAATTTCAGACCTCCTCGTATTGAGATTATAAGGTCTTGCCTGACCACTAAAGAGACACAAATTTGACATGCCGAATTAGCGCTGACACTAGTGCTAAACTTCTTGAGCAGAATGGGTATTGTCAGGACATGATCGATCCACATATAATGTTGTTTCTTTGTCAATATTATTATTTAGTAGCATCATGTTTCCCAACATGAAATTAATTCCAATAAATACTATGCAGCAATGGTAACATCTTAAGAAAAACAACAACAACAACAACAAAGCAAGCATCTGGATTGGTAGTCAATACCAGCAGATACCCTGTGTTAAGTTTTCCCCATTTATTACTTTTATGAGGGAATACTGAACTGGCCACCAGGTCTGGGCCAGGAATTGCTTCAACTTTGGTTTCCAAGTATGACAGTGCGCTCCTTTTAGATGGCATTTGTGCCTGTGCTAAATCAAATTATGCTGTTCTAATTTTTTACCTCTATTAGCAGTTGAAATGTGCTGCATTCTGCCTAGACCTGCCTGAGAATTGACATCGTTATATAGCACAGTATAAATCAATTAAAACAAACACAATTAATTATCATTTAAACCTTTAAGGTAGCTTGGTTTATTACATCAACTCATTCACACTAAACAAAACATTCCGCACTAAAATTTTCAGAAACCATCAAATGGTGGTCATAGACTGTATGATAGCGGCACAGTGAATTTTCTCCACTTTCTCTCCACCAGTGTTAATTTCGTTGACGAAAACTATGACGAAAAATATTCGTCAACGAACCTTTTTCACGGACGAAAACTAAATAAAAACTAAATAAAAAGTCAGATATGATGATGAAGACTGTGACGAAATATAACTGACACTTTAGACAACTAATAAAAACGAGACAAAAATGTTAGGGAGGGACAAATGGAGAAGAGATCCAATCAAAACTACCCTTTTTGTGGGACAAGTTAGGAAGAAATCAATCAGAGCGAATCTTTTGAGGGTAGGTTGATCAACAGAGCAGCAGAGCCATTTTCAAAAGCTGCTGCAAGTGCAGGCTACTACATAGGCTACTTCTGGTAATATTCCTTGGGAGCTCTTTGTACCCCTCTGCTGATTCAACAGTCTACCTAAAAGCATGTTGTTAAATGAATAAGAAAATAACAAAGTTGCTTTTGTGGTTTCTCATTTCACTGTAAGGGTAGGGACACACCAAGCCATCAGTCCTTGTCGGGCCATCAGTAGCTGGGTTTCCTTTACAGTTTTGTACAAAAAAAAGGCGATATTTCTAAATATTTGACAATGCACAATTGTGATGGAATTAGTGTTTCCATTTGAGGATGTTCTGCGAATAAACTTTGTAATTCTTGTAAACTCTCATCTCATAGTATTCTTTTCAACTGAAGATGGATGTTCTTGGACTGGGTCAGAACCTGTTGTGTGTAGGGACTGTGATTTCTGTCACCTCTTCTGCGGCAGCCATGTTTATTTTAAACAGAGGACAAAGGCAGCAGTGATAGTTAAAAGGCAAAGCCCTTATACATGGCAGCGGCTAACATTCAACAAACTTCGTGACACCATTGAACCTCTTGTGGCACCAGACATATCAGGTCCCCAGGAGCCGGATCCTACTTGAAACTAGCTACCTGTACAGGGTAACTGGTGAGACATTTGGCATAAGTGGAACTACCATGCACAGATGTGAGTATAGGGTAAATGCGAGAAAAAAAGTCTTTCCATTCCACTTTTTATTGGCATTTTTGAAAAACCACCTCATGAGAGCAAAAAAAGGGATATTTGAGAGGTTTTTCAAAATTCAAGTTTCAATTACCAGTGTTTCAATTCACTATTTCCATTTTGTGCATTTCTACTCTAGAAATGCACAAAATGGAAAATGCACTTGGGGAGTGTGGGTGACCTGTGTCAACCCAGTGGGTCCAACACTGACGCACTTGCCAACATGTTGAATAGGCTTTGGCCTTTGGAACAAATGATAACTTTGATTGGCTGTTTGGTAGCAAATCAGTGCAGAAGGAGGTACAAAAGTGACGAAGGTAAACAAACAATGCAGTGAAGAGGACACACATAGAGGGTTCCCCTCATTCTTTCACACCCCCGCCCAATGATTGGATACTCAGTATGAGTTCAGCCATATTGTCAATTAATCTGTCCGTCATGTTAAGAGGCAAGACTGGTCAAAACAAACACACTTTGTCTTTCCACAATCACTTCATTTTTCCACAATCTTCCGGTTTGTCTTTTTTGAAAGACAAATACAGACTATTGCTGACTGCTGGTATGGAGAGTTTACCTCTTGTGCAGGTGCTGAATGAACGTGTGAGGTTGGTAGTTGGCCGTGATACAACGCAACAGTCAAGGTTCTGTGTTGTCTGACATTGGCCAACGCTGGCTTGGTGTGTCCTGGCCCTAAAGTCACGCAGCAGTCATAGTGGATTAGCTTCCAATACTGCCAGGTGGCTAAGGTATCTGAGAGTAAAGTTAGAATACCATTAGAAAAACAGGATCCTGCCCCAGCATTGTCCTGTACACTTGTAGGAAACTTAATAGATTTTCAATTGCATAGGTGACCAATACCCACAAATGGCAAGCCATCAGTTTTAGGGATCAAAGGTTATGAGCTTCTAGCTAACATCAATTTTCTGCTCTTTTGCACTCTCCCTCCCCTCTGAAAGTATATGTGTTTGTACTTTGATATACCATGTTAACTTGTCCAAGTGTTAATAAGTGTTATCAGATCACAGATGATCCGTGGTCCTTCAGCTTCCCTGTAAAACATGCCTATGACGGAGTAAGGGTGGTGGCCAAAGCCTATGAAACTGCAAAAAAAAAAAAAAAAAAGACGGCTTGAAGCAACCCTATGAAAAATAGTCAGACTGGTATGAGGCTTTCACCAAATCTATCGAGATTTTTATTGCTGCAGATATGGAGGCTGTTTACACAATGGATTATCAGGGGTTTATATTCGATTTGGGGCATTTCGGATACCAATTGACTGCATTGTAGCATGTGTACACACAATGCATTAACAATCACGTTCAACCTCTATCCAAACTTGATCTCCCAACTCACATGCAAACAAAAGTCCATACCTCTTTTACGTGTCAGTTTGCACCAGCGGGGGCGGCATTATTCACAAAGCTCTTAAGAGTGCTGTGTTAGCTGGAAAGGCAGGAAGAAGATCATTGCTTTCCCTGTAAACTGCCGGTTGCAGTAGGAGTCGCCTTGCTTTTACTGTACCAATTCTTGGCCCAGTGGCCCAGAGGGAGATGAGAAACTGGGTCTCACCAGTGGTCCAGGGGATCCATCTCCAATTTTCCACGGATCCACTGACAATTTTTTTGAGCATGTGTTGACATAGTGACCTTCACATATGACACCACTTACGTGCAAGAAACTACATACTAGCAGCCATTGGAGGACTGTTGCAGATTATGTCAGTTTGTTGGGGAGGTCTGTAATGTCAGTACGCAGTGCAATACATCTACATGACCAAACCAATCCAGAAGAAAACAACCCAGACCACCTCCATATGTGGTTTAAGCTATCCGATATCAAACTGTCAGCACACTCTAGGTATGTCTACGCAAAGCATTAAGGATTAACAACTGGTATTTGAATGCCCCCAATCCGATGTAAACACTTGTTGATACATTGTATAAACAGCACCACGATGCCATTCTCCATAGTGGAAAACTGTGGATTTAAAAACATGGTTAAGGTGCTTGAGTGGCACTACAAACACCCTCGCACCCTACCTCAGTGATAAAGTTGTGCCAGAACTTTATGAAAAAGACAGATAAAAATGGTGGGGGAATTATCTGAGGCATCCTCTGTTGCCCTCAAAGTCAACCAACCAATCTGTTGCCACCAACAGATGGACCACTAGGCTAAATGAAAGTCACTGACACTACTAGGAAGTGGGAGTTGCAGAGTCTGGTGCTACAGGTATGCCCTCCCTTTGAAAGCTGCATGAGCACAATCTGGCACAGGCACTGACAGCAGTAGTGGATAACTGAAGGCTAGAGAGGCCCAAAAGCAATATTCCAGTTACCAAAGTTAACGCCAAAAAACAAGTAAATGCAGTTAAAGAAGTTAGACTGTGCCCATACATGCCTTGATTTGCCCATGTGATAAATCTAGCATCCCAAAAGGGAATTTCAGTGAACCAGATGAATTGTCTCCTTGGGAGCATAAAGGTGGTTTTCTTTTTTCTCTCAGAGGCTCAACAGCTGCTTATCTGCTGAAAGCCAAGCAAGAAATGCAAAACACCCACATGCTAATACATGATGTCACATCTAGATGGAACTCCACCTAAGGAGTGCTTTCTTGAGCAGCAGGCAGCTGTATACTCTGCTCTGACAGACAAGACCCTGAAAAAAGATAAAGGTGTTGTCATCTTGTCTGATGGTGATGTCAGAGTGGCAGAGGAGGTCCTTGAGGTGCTCAAACCTCTCCAGAGTCACAAAGCTTTTCTGCACTCAAACTGCTCTGTCTGTGTCCCTGATCCTACCTATAGAGATTATACAATGCATGGCCCCAAGTGATGAGGACAGCGCTATCACTAGAGAAGTTAAGGTTGCCATCAGACAAGACTTGACCTCAGATACACCTCTGACAAATAGGTCTACATTCAAAGGTATGTATAAATTTCCTTTTTATCTGCATTGTATTAGGTACTGTTTTTGTATTTTTTATTGTATTAAGTTTTGTTCTGATGGAACACATAGGGCTATATAAATAAACTTATCCCAATTTACCCTGTGCCAGAGGTAATACAGTGATCTCATAACTGAGCTTGAGGGGAAGGTCATAGATGAGTTTAAAAAGAAAAAGGGGGGGGGGGCTTAAATAACATAGTCTCTGGTATTGCTATCTGAGTGATATTTTTTTTAATAATAAAGGCAATTGTTAGAAAATGCTAACAATTATAATTAAATGAAATATGAAAATTAATGTAAACAATGACAAAATAGCCAAATAAATGAAGTGATTTCTTTCTTCTCTTTCTCTCTTCGGGGTAAAGAAGCCACAGAGCCAACAGGAGCAGAGTTGGGGGAGAGATCTCCCCCACAAAAGAAGTCAGTAATGGGGGACTTTTTTAGGGACACTTTTGCAAACCAGTGCACACACGATGTCCAACATCACCATCAAAGAGGAGGAAGGAGAATGATGGTAAATACCCTAAGATTACCAAGATGGCAAGTTGCTATCTCGCTGTGCCAGCTACCTCAGTTCCTATTGAGCACATATTCTCAACAGCAGGGGACATGATGAATGCAAAGGGGTCTTGCCTCGACCAAGGAAATGTGAACATTCTGGTTTCCTTGAAAAAGACTTTGAAGATAAAGGTAGTGAGGGGGGAAGTTCAGGTCCGCCCTCACTTTTTGATGATGTTGAGAGACACAGGTTATGTTTTCATCTATTTTTGTTTAATGGAAATCATACCTTCCATTTTACCTGGGTCTATGGTGTATGACCATATTTGAGCAAAGTCCAAAAAAAAAAAAAAAAAGACAAAAAAAATTACTTGGAAATAGGGTGCATGGCAAGTAAGGATATTGTAATTACGCTTTGAACCATTGTCAAAATGCACAGACAGTTGCAACTTCACTGTCAGTAGTGACAACTGAATTCATCACACGATAATCATACTTGTGGGTGTTACCATCTTTAGCCACAACTTTTTTAAAGCAAGTAGTGCACAAGGCTTCCTCAGTGTTGGCTGGCTCACCTTTATTGTCTAGACTAAAGCCAAAATAATCCCAGATAGGAGCAGTCACATTTTTTCCCCTAGTCCTCCTAGCCCTGTTCCCAGAGCCGCTAGCGCCACTCACTATCTTTCTCTGCCGAGCTGCCTGCCTGTCACACCTGTAGATCACACAGAAGTTGCCTGCCCTCAAGCAGTGCTCATGTGCACCACAATACAATACGTCACCTCATTCCAGCATCTCCCTATGAGTTTAATAAAAAAGGAGCATCTGATGGTATTGAAAATGTTACCCTCAGGATTTTTTAATACCTTGGTAAACTGCCATACCGCCCATGCCTACAACAATATCTGCCGACATTTTTGAAGCAGTAAAAACCACATAATGCCCTATATTAACATCGGTGTAACACACCTTTCAGAGTATGTGCTAATTGTAAGTGCAGCTAAGCCAGTGGTTCCCAAACTTTCCCTGCTGGGCCCCCCTTTAGTACATAAGGTGCACACCTGACGATCAACAGAGATCGTCAGGTGTGCCGCCGCAACACGGCACACCGGTTGAAAAACACTGCTCTATGTCCTTTGACATGTCATAAGTGCGCCTGCCGACAGTGTTGTTGGACAGAGGTTTGCTGGCTGCAGAGTAATCAAGCATAGTTGAAACCATGTCCATAGCACAGGGAAGTAATAATTCCTCTGCTATTGTGTGCGGCTTTTTACACTGTGCCACTTGGTGGGCAACTTTATATGCGGCGAGTTGAGCATTTGCCGGCACGGATGCAGCTTTAGTAAAGAGAGACTGTTGTGCACGGCAGTTTACGAGTTTTTGTCTGAAAAACTCAACTGGCTTGTCTTTGTGCTCTGGATGTTTTGTCTCAAAGTGGCGTCCTAGCTTATTTGGCTTCAAGCTGCCACAAGCTAGCACTTTAAGACAGACAACATACTGGGGTCTCTCCTCATGACCCACCGTCGTACAGGTGAAGCCAAAGGCAAGATATGTGTCATCATATTTTCTAGTCTTTACCTTGGAAGGAAATTGCTTTGGGAGCACATTTGCACACATGCTTCATCCTCTGTTTTGCAATTACATGGGAGCCTCGTCAAAAACATGTCCATGTTATACTAGCAGTGTCATTTACTGATTGATTAATTTATTCCACCCGTGCCCCGTGCCCCATCCCTGCAATTGCTCTGCGCCCCCCAATTTGGGAACCACTGCCTTATAGTGTTGTGGCCCTCATGCGGCATTTGTTGATGAAGGCTTTCTTTATCTTACTTTTCTCCACCAATGTCATCACTCGATTGCGCTACAGCGCATGATGTAAGCTGCAAGAATAAAAGAAAGAAAAGATAGCACAAATTACAAATTGCATAATGTAACAGCAGTTACCATGACCGGTCGAGGCCGTAGTCAGGTCCATAGTTGGGGTCGGAGGAATGGAGCTGCTGGAGATGCTGTACGCAGCCGTTTGCCATCTCATGGTCCGACAGGAGGATGGAAAACTGAGGCTGATCCAGATATAGTCCCTCAGCTCCCAAAATTCATTCCCAAGAGAACCCCTGGTGTGCAGCCACCGCTAAACATTGGGAATCCGTCCCCAGGTGAAATTTTATCAAATTATTTTGACTCTGAAGTCCTCAAACTGCTGTCCTCCAACACAAAAAAAAATGAATGAAATGAAAAAAGTTTGCCTGGACGGATGTTACACCAGCAAATGAAAAAAATATCTAGGACTGCTGCTGTACATGGCAGTGATGAACCTCCCAAAGATGTCTGATTTCTGGAGGAGAAAGACAATTTTCCATGTCCCCTTTCCTGCCACTGTCATGACAAGGGACCGATTCTTCACCATTTCAGCAAACCTTCACATGAGTGATCCAGCTGAGGATGGTCAGAAAGAAAAGAAGAAAGACACAGAGGACTGTGACTGTCTCCACCGCGTCCAGCCTCTGCTGGAGATGATGAGGACCCGCTGCATGTCCCTGTACCATCCCAAGCAGCACATCTCCGTGGACGAGAGGAGAAGCCCCCTCCTTTTTCGGCACTTGGGCCAACAGGGATTTGGGGCGTGTGGAACGTACAGGAAAGGGAGAGTGGGTGTTCCATCCACTGAAGTAAATGCTCTGACCAAGAAGTCACCCAGAGGGTCAAAGAGGTGGATTAGGGAGGAGAAGCTTCTATTTGTGAAGTGGATGGACACAAGGGAGGTTCACACGGCCTACTCAGGTGACACATTGCTGCAGTGGCAGAAGGGGGGAAGATGGTGCATCTCAGAGGGTCCTTGTCCCCAGACACTGGCACCGGCAGACTACAACCACTACATGGGTGGAGTGGACACCTCTGACCAAATGATAGACACACATTCAGTGCACCAAAAGACCAGGAGGTGGTCTGTAACTGTTTTCCAGCATTTCCTGGACATTGCTGTGACAAACAGTTCCATCATCCACAAGGAGGTATGTGCCAGTCAACGCCTAACCCACTTGAGCCACCAGTACTTCCAGGAGGAGCTCTGTGCTCATCTCCTGGGTGTACCCCGGAAATCTGGGCCCCTGCTGACACACACTTCTGAACATTTCCCAGTCCCCACGGCCAGCGGACGTGGACAGGAAAAGGCACAGAGAGCCAGCATGGGACAGCGACAGTGCGCTCTTTGTGCAAAAGGAGCACTCCCTGGCAGTGTTAGAGGTGCAATGTGGGTCTCTGCCTACAGCTGGACAGAAACTGTTTTCTCCAGTATCACAAAGGCCCAAAAATGCTTGGAAATTTGTAAATACAAGAGACAATAAAAGAAGCACTGACAGCCAAGGGGTGAAAATATTTTTTGTACATGTGTATTATAGTTGCTGTGTTATATTGTGTTCATGTTCATTTGCACTTTCTCTTACACTAAAACCTGAAAAATCCACTTCTGTTTTTTTTTTCACTTTAAACTGTTATTACATAGCCAAAACATACAGTGATGTATAACAATCTGTCAGATATTGAAAGCTGAAGTTGTTCTGAAAAAAAGGAAGCAACGCAATTATTCCTAGCATATTTTATGACACTTTTACAGCCAAAATAACAAAAAATAATATAACAACCTATGTTACGCAGGGGTGTTAAAGGGTTACTAAATGCAGATGTAAATGTAAGTTCCTTAATATAAAATTTGATGAGCCAAACTTTAAAGTCCTGTCTTTGTTTTAAGTGGTTATTTCAAAATTTCAGTGAAATGGAGAACTTACAGTGTGTGGCTGAAAAGGGAAAAACATTCATTTGGTAAAACCCAACATGTTCTGTTATTTATATTCTCAGCTTTCTGAGCTTGAACTGTTTTTATGCTTTATAGCCAATTGGTTTACATTAGTTTATTTTGTTTTAATTGTTTTGTTTTTTTTGTTTGTTTAGTTTCTATGATATTCAGACTTTGAAGTTACTCCAGCCTGCATTCTGTTTGCAGTGTTCCAGAATGGAACACGTCAAAGGTATAAAGGTATATAACTTGATATCACTAACTCAACCTTAGGTTAAGAACACACAGAGAGATATTCATCCACGTACCGTGAAATAGAGACAGAGGAAGACACAAGTTCCGGTTATTAACAGTAACTTTGTTTTTTCAAGAATTTGATAGCAGCGAAAACCATTTGAAAGCAACATAAACACTAAGACATCCAAAAATCTTGATTCCCTCAGCTCCAAGAAGGATTCAGGTAAGTGTGAAATCATGGTTAAGAGCTTCAGTTGTTTTTCGTGCACTGCAAAAAGTCTGCTATTGGGTCATTTCAATTTATTTTTCTTTAAAAAAGTTTTTAAAAAAATCTGCCAGTGGATTACATTTTTAAACTTGTTTCCAGTACAAGTAGTTTAATTTCAAGTTTTTTTTTCCCAGTTAACTTGTCTTTATTCAAATGCAGCAACCTTTGTTTTTTTCTTATTTCAGTATACAGGCTCCTTTACCTGGAAAGTTAAACACGTGGATTGTTATTTGGTGCACAGAATAATCTAACTTCACTGTCAGATTGTCTCAGTTGTTTTAGTTAAAGGTTTTTAGGACTTAAACATAGACAGAGAAGACTTGATCAACATTATGGAGGACTAAAAGTGCCAAAATTAATTAAATAAATGCATCATGAAATAATTAATTAAATATGTCATTAATTAATTAAAATTGGAATTAAATACATAAATGTGTTATTAAATGTGTCATTA
>JAQMCX010000057.1:8750242-8807514 GCA_029814765.1 Acanthurus leucopareius | reverse complement strand
TTTTTGTCTGTAGTGCATTCATTTGATTTAATTCAGTTACTGACAATATCCCAGTTACAATGCCAATTGTTGCTTGGGTATAAAAGAGAGAACTAATGCTGGAAATTTGAGCAAGGAACCCTCTAACCTGGTGGATTGAAAAAATGTAGTTTTTATTCATTTATTCATTGTCTCTCTGCATTATAAAGCTCACTGTAAGAATGATGTTGTGTCAAAAGTGCTCCAGTAAATAAAGTTGAATTGAGCAGCGGAGAGTAGTCATTGTCTGTTTCACTGCTGCTTTTATTGTTTTGTTGCAAGTTTAACAACTTGATTGCATCATGAATCCCCAACTTGTTTGCTGAGCGTGTATGTATGTATATACTCTATCTACACTGTACAGATGAGCCAAGGAGGGCAAGAGCAGGAAGAGAGGAGCTGAATGTGTCCTACCTGACAGCATACAGCATGGCCACGTTCTTTTCCTCAGTGGCCTTATATTTGTGGTTTGATTGTTCTGTTCCCTTCATGCTGTGACTTTGTTCTGTGTCATGCATGGTTGTGCTGAAAGTAGAGATATGGTCATTATTTGTGTGAGTGCTCTTTTTATTGTTTTACATATCCCAGGTTCTGTAATTGGTGCAAAAAGTGACAGCATGTGAAAATTTTGATTATTATCTGTGAATATTCTCATTCGTCCAGGTCAGAGTCATATGTGGATGACACATGGGTCAAAATCAAAACCCAAGAGGTACAGGCCTTCACTGAACACATCAACTCAGTGGACATGAACATAAAGTTCACTCGAGAAGATGTCAAAGACAATCACCTACCCTTCTTAGATTGCGATGTACAGATTGGAGAGGATAGGGGCCTCCACATTTGGGTTTACAGGAAGCCCACACACAGACCAATACCTACTCTTTGACTCACACCACCCACTGGAGCATAAACTGGGCGTCATCAGAACCCTGCAACACAGGGCTGATAATATACAACTAGCACTCTAGCCCAAACAAATGAGCACAAACACTTGAGGGAAGCCCTTATAACCTGTGGCTATCTAAACTGGTCTTTGAACAGCTACATGCTCCAGAAGTAGCACCAACACGGTGGGAGTTGTAGATAAGGAAAATAATAAATGAAACAACATAGTTATTACATATGTGTCTGGTGTATCCGTAAAACTCAGGAGAATTTTCAACAAGCACCACATTCCTGTACATTTCAAACCCAGCAGCACACTAACCAAAAACTGGTACATCCTAAAGACCGTACCCCACATACCCAGAAAAAAACCTGGTGTATGCAGTGCAATGCAGCGAGGAATGCAAAGACCTATGTATCAGTGAAAACAACCATTAAACAAACGTATGACCCAACACAGAAAGGCTAACTCCTCAGGTATGGACTCTGCTGTCTTTTTTACACCTAAAGGAGAAGACACGCTCCTGTGAGGACAGCAATGTTCATATTTTAGACAGAGAAGACAGATGGTTTGAGAGAGGAGTAAAGGAAGCCATCTATGTGAAAACAGAAAAACCTTCCCTCAACAGAGGAGGAGGTTTACGACATCAACTTTCTCCAATACACAATGCTGTCCTTTCTTCCCTACTCAGGAGATTCAACAACTTGACCTCCAAAAGCAACAGCTGTGAACAATTGTCCTCATGTGATTCTAACGACCCCAAAGACTGTCGCTCTTGGTTGGCCCCATAAAGCCCCAACGGCTCTAACGACTGTCATTAACAGGGTGGGTCCCCACCTGAGTCACACCATAGACCACTAAGGACCCCTTGAGTGGCCTATTCGGGAGCACTTTCACAGGTTAAAAACCTGGGTTTTGCACCAGTTGGCCAAAGTAACTCAGTTTAGTCTGTTGCGCTTGAACTGGTGAAGCATCTTCACTGACAAGTTGCAAGTCCAGTTGCATTCGATTTAATTGTCCAGATTAGATTATTACCACACATTATTTTACTTGGTTAAATATTAATTATCCATGTCATTTATACTGACGGTTTTCTCTCATTTTGCACTTTGACAAGGAACAGCTGCAAATTAATCTCTTCGTCAGTATGAGCAACTTTGGGCAGATCTTAAAGGAGGTTGGGGAGTTTGGTTTGTTTCAGAAATGGTTATTGGCTGCATTATGCATCCCCTGCATTTTTTCAGCCTTCGATGTGATCGGCCAGATTTTTACAGGCATAGACTTCCCTCATCACTGTAACACAGACTGGATCTTGGAGCGTTGGCCCAACCTGACAGAGGACAGACAAAAAAATCTCACTATCCCAAAGGATGAAGATGGAAACTATGAAAGCTGTAGAATGTTCACTCCTGTTGACTGGGATTTGGAAACCATTGAAGCATATGGGATTAACAGTACAACTGAATGCATCACTGGATGGGACTATGAGGCACCCAAAGGTGCTTCCAGCTTTGCATCAGAGGTAAATGAAAGAACACTTTGTTTAAAAAAAATGTATCTAATATCTAACCATCAGTGCATAAAGCAGTAAATTGAAGAGTTATGTACATATGTGAGAAATAAATATTGAACAGAGAGGGGCATAAATGAGTATACTAGTAATTTAAAGTATGAATGATATAATCTGAACAAAGTGAAAAAATTTACAGCATGTGCAGCAGTTACAGACTAGACAATTGCAGGTACAAGACACACTGATCCAGAGTCTGTCTGAGAGCATGTCTGAGAAATGCTACCACTAGACATTACAGAATAATAGTTTTGTAATACATAGTGGTATAAAGATAAATATACTGTAGGACTATAGACTGGGAGCCAACAGCAAGGAGGGAAAAGGGGGGCAGTCAAAGTGCAAATGACTGGAGGGTGTGATAGTTGGAGCTGTGGTGAGGAAGAGAAGTTCAGGCCTATAGGCTCTTAGCGGTTCCCAAACTTTCTCTGCTGGGCCCCCCTTTGGTACATAAGAAAGTTTTTGCATCCCCCACCCCCTCCCCCAAAACAGGACATACATACACATATTTTGTTTTCAGACTCCATTGCAGTTCATTTCACACATTTTAATTAATACAAACTTCAACTTTTAAAAAAAATAAAATAAAAGTAAGCTGCCGCAAACTACAGGTTGTAATAGACTACAACTTCTTTGGAATGAGAAATAAATAACAAAATAACAAACCGCCTTTACAGTGCAATTATTTTAAGTGTAACTGTTTTCATCCATGTCCATTGCACAGGGAAGTACTAATTCCTCCGCAATTGTGTGCGGCTTTTTACAGTGTGCTACTCGGTAGGCAACTTTATATGAGGCAAGTTGAGCATTTGCCGGCACGGATGCAGCTTTAGTAAAGAGAGACTGTTGTGCTCGGCAGTTTACGATTTTTTGTCTGAAAAACTCAACTGGCTTGTCTTTGTGCTCTGGATGTTTTGTCTCCAAGTGGCGTCTTAGCTTGTTCGGCTTCAAGCTGTCACAAGCTAGCACTTTAAGACAGACAACACACTGCGGTCTCTCCTCATTACCCACCGTCGTACAGGTGAAGCCAAAGGCAAGATATGTGTCTTCATATTTTCTAGTCTTTACCTCGGAAGGAAATTGCTTTGGAAGCACATTTGGCGATGCTTCATCCTCTGTTTTACGTTAACGCGGGAGCCCCGTCAAAAACATGTCCATGTTGTACTAGCAGTGTCATTTACTGATTGATTGATTCATTCCACCCACGCCCTGCGCCCCCCACTTTGGGAACCACTGAGCTAAGCAATACACACAGAAATTATTATTGAATTTACAGGTGTATTTCTTTTTTTTTGGCTTGAGGAGCACCAGTGTCTTTGTCTTCCATCCGTGAAGCTTCACTTTCAGTTTTAACTTCTGGCACCTGCTTGTGCACAGGTCAACAGTGCAACTGGGTTGTAGCCTAGGTTGCCAGGTTGGGGTAAAAAATACGTTGAAAACTGTGTGCAGTGTGGATTGTGTAAATAGACTGCATTTTATACCAAATCTGGCAACTCGACAATATTAGCTCTGGTTACTCCCAATGACTTAATGGGAATAATAATAAATCACAATAACGGGAATTTTCTGAGAGAAATAACAAAATGGGAGGGGGCAGGGAGAGGGGTCTAAAAATCGGGAGAGACCCGGCAAAAATGGGCGTGTTGGCAGGTATGCCTGTAACAAACTACATGCTGTCACTCTAAACTTCATTTCTACATTAAAGCTGTAGTGCGTAACCTCTGTCGCCCCCTTGAGGAATTCTGATATAAGTAAGCCTTTGGTGATCGTGCACTACCCTCATTACTCTGCTACCCACTTGTTAAGAGCAATTTTCCGCTAAAATTAAGGAGGATACTGATGATTGACCTCTTCAGAGGCCCCACCGGTGTGTCATCACACTGTTTATTAGGTAAAATTATTATTGTAAGACTTTTGATAGGTGCCCACACATGCCATATACTATTTAAAAGATAAGATTCTTGTGGTTTGGTGAACATTTCAAGACACAATCACAACAGAACAGCTGTGCTTTTTTCAGTAAGCAAACAATTACATAATACCAGAACTCAGTGATGAAGCCTTACTGTACGTCACCAGTTGATAATATTCCATCAAAACAGCCCTGTAATACTGATAAAGGTCCCAATCCAGTCCAGTAAAGCATTTAGTCAAAAATCCTTATTACATCCGTAATTATCCACAAACTGCAGTTGTATCATGCCAAATTTACTGGCCGATTTTCCCAGTAGTCCGCATTTTCTCTGTAACAACTCTGGCTGTCATGCAGCCTAAATATCAGTGACGTATTCCCCTTCAAATATTTGTTTTTCCTGACCTTTTGATTGACATCTAATTTCTGCCAACTGCAATGTCCAATGAGCACCTGTATCAAGATAAAAAACCTCCTCCACTTCAGCTACATAAGTCTTCTGCCACACTTCAGCTTTGTCTCCAAAGCGGACCATTGTCCCTCCTCAGTTGTGATGTAAAACCAATCATATCCTGTGTGCCTGAGCTTCTACGCGCCAAATGTTGACAGTGAACACCAGCTTGTTAACAATGCCACACTGAGAAATACAAAGAAAGTTGTGTGGAGCTGAAAGGTGTAATCAATTTTTGTGTCATCTCATTTGACTATGGCTTGACTGTAAAAGACAGTCACTAAAATGAAAAAAGTTACGCACTACAGTCTTAGTTGACTGAATGTTAACCTAAAGCAAATTACACAGTACATAACTTGTCAATATCTTTTAGGTTATGATAGCGTAAATGTGACATGAAACATGAAACAATTGAGACATACAAAAGCTACCTTACACATTCCACGTCTATTTGACAATATTTTGCAAGTTAATTACAAATATTGTTATTTATTTATGTCAAAAATGAGAGAGAAAATTATTTTAAAAATATCAATAATAATTAAAGAAAACACAAAACAAATAAATAAACAAATTTAAAAAAGTTATACAAAATAACAAAACAAAATATAAAAACAACATATGTCTGAAAAGGAGAAGGGGAAAGAAAAAACTAATTTATACCTACTCCTTTTCCACAACTCAGTAATGCATAATCATATAACAATGTCCATTTTTAAATCCTTTTACGATCTAATGTTTAGCCTATTGTCCAATCAAAATACGTACATGAATGTTAAATTTACATATATGTTTGTGTTTTCACATACGCAAATTCATACATACACTTGTATGTACATATATTTGCACACATATGTACATACACATATGTACATACATGTTCGCATACATACTGATACACATAAATATCTGCATACACTCCAACACTGATGAACCTTATATCTACATGATGTCTAATACAACAAAGAAAAATATATATTTAGAATCTAAATATTCTAATGATTATAGGTGTAAACCCCCTCCGTTGTCAATGCTTGTCAACTTTAATCTCTTTTTAAACTGAGTCATAGTCGGCCATCACCTCAACTCCTCATTTGAATTGTTCAATAGTTTGCTCAACTGATTGAGCTAACTATCTAGATTAAAATGCAAAATTTTTTCATTTTTGTATGTAGGATAAGTGTTTGTTGTACGTATTTATGAATATTGTTGAGTGATTCTTTTTACTTTGTACTTTATTTCTACCGTTTGAAATTCCACAAGCCTGATAAATTTAAGTGTTATTGGCTTTAAGAATAATACATCTGTGTAAATCCATATCTGGCATTATGAATTACTGTTATGGCTCTTCATTGAAGTACTGACAGTGACTGCAGTGAACATTTATATGTGTGGACATTTATATATCAGGTGCTTCTATTTTAAAACCTCAAACTTAAGTTTTTTATTTAATAAGGAACAAAACCGTACAAATGTTGCCTAACTGTACCCAAACATCATTCAAAATAAAACTGAACATTACTCTTCACCAACACAGAATTAGCTTCAATGTAAATTATTTTGATAGCGCAGGACTATTCAGCTGTAATATTCACAAAAACAGCTTTCTTAATCTCAGCGCGGGGTATCGCAGTCAAAACAATGCGCTGTAAAAGGGTTGAAAACACAAACGATACTTCTCAACACAAGTAAATGAATTGTACATGATAACTGCACGTCGTTTTGAGGGAGGTGTCACGATCAAAGTATTTGGCAGATATTGCATACCTGTTTAATTACAGTTATTTACTTAAAGAAATGTTTATCGTCAGGGTTTCACGACTTTTGCAAAGGGACGAATTCGTCAAAAAAGAGAAAAAAGAAAAAGGAAAAAGAAAAAAGAAGACGCTTGTAGCCAGGGGCGACTGAAGCCTCCCAGACATTTATTATTGCCAGGTAGTACGCTAACGTTAACCCACAACGAAAGCTTTTAAGTGGGAAAGGATATGAACCAGCAAACTCTCCCTCCAAGTGATAATACGACTTACATGCATTAAGTAAGAGCATCCCGCAAACTGTTTCAACTTAATGTGAATCAGTGAGCTTGAATTGTAGTCCGACGATAGCTAACATTAGCTGCAGCTACCTGATATCATTTAGCAAAGAGAGAAATTTTGATTTACACATAATCAGACATTTACGAGTCAGCCAATTAGCTCAAACAGTCAGTGGAGACACAACTTACCACAGAATCAGCTACATCTCAGGATAAAGTCAATGTATCATGCAACGTCGCGTTAGTATCGTGTTAACATTTGCCACAGGCCTGCCGACGTCTCGCAAGATGGCAGCGTCCGTGATGACAAGACTTCTTCTTTGGTTTTCCTGACGGACAACAAACCAACGTTAGAGTTGCATGTTGCCCCCCAATGGACCGAAGTGTGTCACATCATGACTCCATAAAGAAGTTGTAGTTTTGTTTAAATAAGTCATAAAACCTGTAAATATTAATTCCGTGTCTCTTCTGTGCCTTCATACCCGCTTCGCTCCCAAACCTCCCACCCTGTCCTTCAATTTTCCTCAAATTAAAAGTCCTTAAATACTGCATGTAACTTATTTGATGTTTAGCCCTGAAAGACCGACAAATACAATAGATTTTAACTCACCAAATTACATGCCAGCTAAGTTATTAGTAGCACAAACAGTTACACAACGAGGAATAAATCATATTCTTTCTTAATTGTATTACTAACGCATCACTCATAATAATGCACGATTTAATGCAATATACATAATGAATTCCTGTTACTCATCAGTGAAGCTGAACATCAGGCCAGTCTTTTTTCACTGAATTATCAAGTTTTTTTTTTTTTTTAGTAAAACTGGTAGTCACATGCAAACACTATATAGCGAAATTTAGCCACACGTTTTTTTTCCTGGGGGCAAAATTCAATGCAATGTTTTTCTAAAAGGTGGACATTTACCTGATAATTGGGTAGTGATTTAGAGTCTCTATAGTTAATATAAAGTTCTCTTTATCTCTCTCTGTGTTGATCCCCATCAGCCACTCTATTTTAGTTGTCAAACTTTGAATCTGATCTCCTCTCTGCTGCTGTTAGCTGCCATCATAATCCTCTTCCACCTCAAGCACCTCCACTTTCATCACATCCAGTGCCAAAATTTGAGCTCATCAGAAGCCCCATCCATCCAAATCTCATTATTCTCTTCATCCAGTTTCCATCTGGAGGTATCCCAGCTTCACATTAAAATAAAGATAGGATAATGTATCCTGTATCTACATTATGAGACTAGAAAGAGAGATTCAAGGCACATTTTTTATAAAAATTATGCAAGGACTATGGGGTAGACACAATGGATGGGAAGCAAG
This sequence comes from Acanthurus leucopareius, assembly GCA_029814765.1. Classification (NCBI taxonomy): domain Eukaryota; kingdom Metazoa; phylum Chordata; class Actinopteri; order Acanthuriformes; family Acanthuridae; genus Acanthurus; species Acanthurus leucopareius. The sequence continues at coordinate 8,799,307 of JAQMCX010000057.1, read as the reverse complement.
CTTAAATTATATTTTATTGGTGGAAAATAATGATAGAGCATAAACAGTACAATAGTAATAATCACAATCATCATTACCATTATTACAATTATTATCATCATCATTTAAAATTAGAATAAAAGGCAAATAATAAAGCTTTTGAAGACAGATCAATGCAATATGAGACAATATTTATGGTTCAATGTTTTAATGGAAAGAAGGAGACCTAAGTCAAGTAAACACCGCTAAGGAGTAAATATAAAACTATAAACACACATTTACTTACATGTTTACTTATCTGTCTGTATCAGCCTTTTTCTTACAGAGGGAATAGATTGCAACCAGATGGTCTGTACATTATAAGAATGATACATTTTATGGTGATTTGCAGGGTGAAAATGACCATGCAGGCATTTTGCAATCACTTTTAGCTCCATGATGGTATGGACTGAAGAACTGCTCCTTGATACCTGTTCAGATGGCCAATTATTGAATCAAACTTAAATCTACCCATATTTGGTTGAAAAAATAATTCAATCTTTGATTATTTTTACAGCTCAACTTGAGAATGCTTGTTTGAAGTCAAAGGGGAAAAATTTTACACGTATATTTTGATTTGTGTCCAAATTGTTTAGAATGCGGTGTTTCAGTTCATTTCAAGGAGAGTCTTACAATTCAGTATTTTGACTTGACTTTGCTTTGCTCTCACGGGTGTCTGCTGACTTTGAGGCAGTGTAAGATCCAGAGTCATCATCCTGGAAGGCAGTCTCCAGTAACTCCAGGATAGATTTGCGGACTTCATCCTTGAAATCCTTGCCCATGCAAACGTATAGCACTGGGTTCAAGCAACTGTTGAGAAAGGCCAGACTGGTGGTTATGGGGGTCCCAAAGTAGATGTTCAAGTGTTATGCTTTGATTAGTAGCCGTGTTATTCACCAGTTCAATTAGAGTAATAATGTGATATGGAGCCCAGCATAGGAAAAAAGCAATGATAATGGCAGCGATGATCTTGAAGGTCCGACCTGATTGGCTGGCCAGGGTTTGGTTCCTTCGGACACGATGGATTAATACAGAATAACAGCAGACAATGACGGCGAAGGGGACGACAAATCCCAGGACGAGACGGATGATGCTCATGGCATGATGACGAGAGTTGCGCAGCTGAATGACAGATGGTGTTTTATAGTCATCAGACAAGGCGAAGTTGTAAAAGCACCAGATGATGTCTTTGTTGACATATGGAGCAGTGTCCCTAAAAATGAAATATGGAATGCTGAGGATCAGAGCCACGACCCAAACACCCACACTCACACAGGATGCCTTACGTACACTTCGGTGGTTCTGGGCCCAGACGGGCCACACCACAGAGACACATATGTCCACACTGATCACCACCAGGGTGTAGACACTGGCAAACATGTTCAGTAAGGATACAGCAGTGTTCAGTTTACACATGAACTTGCCGAAAGGCCAGTGGAAATCCATTGCTGTGTACGTCACACTCAGGGGCAGGAATGCTGTGAAGAGGAAGTCGGCCACAGCAAGGTTGAGGAACCAAACTGTGTTGACCGTTTTCTTCATCTTGAACCCGGTCACCCAGATAACCACTCCATTCCCCAGCACACCAAGAACGAAGGCAGGGGAGTAAACAATGAGGGACATGGTATTGAGAGACTGTTTAAGATTTGATTGATCTGATTTAGATTTGACATTTTCTTCATAGACATTTGTTGTGGCATTCATCTTCAATGTCTTGAAACCTAAAATGGAAAAATGACAGTTTTGAGCTTTTTGTGCTCCTTTCTCTGTCTTTCTCTCTCTCTCTCCCTCTCTCTCTCTCTCTCTCACACACACACACACACACACACTATCCTATACTACACACACACACACACACACACGCAAACACACACACACACACACACACACACAAATACACAGCATATATAGGTGTATGTTTATATGGATGAATCGATAGATAGATGTAGGTATTTGCAGCTACAGACACCTTCACTATTTTAACTATTACAACTTCATTCTCTGTTTGGCCTTGCTATGAAGAATGGACTGAGCTATGCATCTCTTGGACAGAAATGAGACCCTCATGTAGCTGCCGTTTGGTTGCCAGGGTGTCAGCCTTGGTCCAGTTAAGCTGCACAGACACAGCACCAAAATGTGCTTTAGCTACTAAACAGAAGCCATTGTACCTGGTAGGCTACTTTAAGCAAACAGGACATTGGCAGGCCAAGTTAAGTAAAATGAGCCAGTGAGTTGCAGTTTGTAGCCATTGTATTCCCACAAAAGTTATGTGGTGGCTAAGAGGAAGAGGGAGAGATATCTTAAAATCTTACACATAATGTTCAGTACATTAACTAACTCTAAAACACTGTATCTTCAAACTAGACTATGTCCCATGTCCCAATGGAGTCATTAGGGACTCTGAGCACACTGTCAGCTAAAACACTCTTTCCTTCTGGTTTTCTGACTGAACACACAATGAAAGCCAAAGAATTGAAACCAAACAATTATGTTATCATTCAGTTGTGGAGTTGTGACGTTTGTAAAAAGTGCTTGGATTAGGCTCAGGGTTATCTTTTTTTTACAGAACTGAACTTTAAAATCTGAACCAGCAACCAACAAAATCTGACCCGAATGTTTTAGTGTCATGAACAGTGATAACTGATGATTGTATGCTACATTTTGATAGTGAAATAAGCACTTTGCTTAGAAAAAAGTAAAAAAAATGTCAGACGGAACAAATTTTTGGAATTAAAATAAACTCTTATTTCAATTAGAAAAGAGATAAGTATCTTTTACATAAAATTAATTTTCATGTTATCATGTTAGATAACTTGTCTAAGGTTAACACTGGTACTTATTTTTCTACAAAGCCCTTGTTAATAAATTGTCTTTTTTTCGTCATACAAGGCTCTCGGTTGGTCTAAATGATCGATGCTCCAGGAGCACGAACCAGAGCCGGCTGTAGGAAAGGTCTTTTGCTTTTGTGCAGTGGCCTCATGGAATAATTTGCGTCGTCACCCAAAAAGTCAAAATATTTCTCCCTTTGAAATGTCAATAACCATCTTCCTGTTGGTTCTTATCTAACTACTTATTCTTTTACCGATTGTGCGTGTCTTATCAAACTGTTTAAATTGCGTTTACACCAAATGAAACTCTTATTAAAATACATTTACGTGTGAAAAAGGAAACACAATTCAGTATGCAGAAGTTTTAGCAAAGTTACAAGTTCAAATAAAAACTATTCTAGTTAAGTTTTGAACCAGAAAAAGCCACAAGTTTTTTAAATGAGTGTTTCCCACTAAAAGTGTTACTGCAAATTTCCTTATCAACATCTTCTTTGGATAAATTTCCACAAAAAATAACAGTAACAACAAAGGTAACGTACCTTTCTCCAAGCTCTTCAGTCGGTTGAGGATGAATCCTTAGGAGAAGTGACCAAACTGACAGATTTATACAGAGTGTATGTGAGACCTTGGCGTCATTACTGTCAGTGTGAGCAGAGAGCCTCACTCTTACACAATACCTCAATATCTTAACACGTAAATAAGTTATATTCTTCTGTGTCACACCAGCAGTAGTCAATAATTGAGGGTTGCCAAACTGTTTAAATAGTTTGCAGCTCTCTGCTTGTTACTGTCTACTCAAAACTGGACACATAAATTATGCTGCCTTTTGTACACCCACTGCAAGCAAGGGAGATCTGGAGTAAGAACAAATCTTTTTTCCGTCATATCACATTAATTAACAATATTGTTGGGATAATTATAAAAGACTAGGTTTCATGCGTTTCCTCTTTTTAGCACCCTGTTTTGTAATCTTGGTACCGGCAGTTCCTAATTACTTTAAATTGAGAAGTAAGTTTGAGTAACTACAGAATGTTTCTACAAACAGTGCAGATATCTCTTTCTACTCAAACACATCAAACACAATATGACATTAGCATTAAGAGGAGCATTAAGAGGAGCATTTAAAGGAGGACTTTTCAGTTGGAGCTATTAAGTGCTACAACTGAATCCACTTTGACAGTTTAAAAGAAACATTCCCACAATGCACTCCACTTAAAAATACTCTTTGTACTTTTAGCAATACCATTTTGGTGCAAGAATGTCAACAACTCAAAACATAGAATGACAGAGAACTACTGTTAAAATTATGGAAAGGAAACAGATGGATCCTAATATTTACATTTGTGTTTTTCTCATGTAATGAGAGTAAAAATGTGAATTTATTAAAATGATCATAACATTACTTTAATGTCCAAACTACTTAACAAATAAATTAAACAACTTCATCATAAAAGTTGCTCAATTGAGTTTATAACTATGTAGAATAGTTTGCCACTGATAATAACTGACTTTGACTCAGAAAGCCAATAAGATACACACTTCCTGACTTCACTTAAACACACCTTGGAAGACTGGAAAATGCAGCCATGATTTAATTTGCAGCCACTTATAGTGCAAACAGATTTGTAGCACTGTTTGCACTATAAGTGGCTGCAAATCAGTCAGTGGGTTCTAGTGATTTTTCCCTCTGAAGTTTGCTGTCCTTGATCTGAGAAGCCAAGTCAGGTTTTGTGGCACAACTTCTTCTTCTTTTCAAGGTGTGCATAGGGAATAGAAAAAGCCTGAGGACATCAAAACTCCAGCAACACCTGTGGTGTAAAGAACTATTTGATTATTTTATTGTGTCCTTACGGGATTATTATAAAATACATTAAAAAGTTTAAGTTACATTTAAATGACAATAAACCCTCTGATCTGAGCAGCACCTGAATGATATATAAACAGCACTCTCTACCTGCACAGTATATAATAATAACGACATAGAGCAACTATAAAAATTACATCTTGTGATTATATCCTTGTTAGTGAGGATACAATATTATCAGATGTTCCATCAGATAAATTGAGTATACAAATGAAAGAGAGGCATATCTCTCTTTATGTACATACAGTATATGCTAGATAAAGAGTGATTGGGTCATTATCAAATGTACACTTTTAGTGGGAAAGTGGTCAGGAATACTTTTTTAATAATGAAAACAAAAGAACCACAGGAACAGTCATCATCATTTATGACTCTTAGTAGTGTTAGACATTAGGGCTGACAACAACAACAACAACAACAACAACAACAGAAAATGAATCTTTTAAATTCTTTTCTATGTTGTTTACATGGGATTAAAGGTTTTTATAGTGAGGATTATGTTATATCCCAATATGCTGTATATACTGAAGATATACAGTACAAGTGTTCATTTCTGTTTTTTAAATTAGATTGTAAGTCAACTTGGGGTTGATAGTAAATTTGGGTTTATTGCTGTTGGCTTGACAAACCAAGACACTGGAAAATATCACCTTGAACCCCAGGAAACAAGGCTGGACAATTTTTACATTTTTAAATCGAATATATATTAACTGAGAGAAAACTGAGAAAAGTCTGTATTAATCAGTCAATAATGAAAATATTCTTTGATTTAAGGTCTGAAATAAAATGAAACACAGGGAGAAAATGATGCACAACATGCATTTACTCAGAGCACATCCACCCACAAAGAACAGCTAGCAATGATTAAGAGATCACAGTAAATAATTAAGCTGCTACTTTAAGCATAAAGATCTCATATGGAATAATTAGGCCTACATTGCCTGTCCTTTTGCTGAATAAAAATATATGTTACATATAGCATGCAGTAGACAAGTAGCAGTCAAAAGTTTTTGAATCGATTTCTCTGGTATGACTAGACAGCAGGCAGCATGAGTAAAAGACATTAAACAGTGAATAACTTATTACAAAATAGCACATGGACAAATGAGATAATGCTTAACTGCATAGTGTAATTGATCCATTCACTTTGACTTTGTATTTACATAAGGATGGCCTCAGGGGTCACTGTGATATTCCATGCGTGACACATAACAGGAACATTGGTTGGGTTGAGTTGGCAACTAATTGGGAAATTAACTTACTCTAATCCATTTGTGCAGTGATTCGGTAACAATATTTCACACTGCAGACTGGTTATTCAGTCACATCTCTTCTGCACGTCAGATTACACTAACTGTAACTCTTACATCATATGGCAAGAAAGGCATTAGTCAAGCAACCCTATTATTATGTAATGTAGGTAATGCTTCAGTCCATTTACTCATTGATGTAGTCTACAATTAAAACCTACAAACAACTTGGATTTTTTTGTTGTTTTTTTTTTTTGCTGACACATACAGATGGGGACATACTGTGGTAATCAAGGTCTGGAGTGATGGAAATTGTCATGATGGGTGTCTCTTATTTAAAAAAAAATGGTACATTACATACTTCTTATAGGTCTGCTATGTTAAAGGCTTTACCGCTATAAGTGCAGTGAATAACAGGGCTGTATAGTGGTCAAGCACCATTCTCACTTCAGGTAAATAAAGCCACTTGTTTTACAGGTTCTTAAAATTGGTTTGCGTTTTCTTTTCTTTTTCCTTTATAATGCAGCTTGAAATCTCTGGTTTGGAATGGGGACATATAAATAAATATATACAGTATATATAAAAAATTTGAACTTTCCATCAATTCAAAATGCTTCATCCCACAAATACAATACAAAGAGATCTAACTGAGCTTATTGTACAACTATTGCCACCAGTCAATTATATAAGTACATTGAAGTTAAAGGACACAATTATTTTTCATATCCAATCATAAAACTCATGTCAATCAAAATGTAACAGGCGAAACCTTTGAATCTGACATAAAATACATAGATCACCTTGAAGATCCTTGAGTAAAACAACTAAGCTGACGAAAATGTTTTTTTTTACAGTTACATTTCCTATGTACAGTAACAATATTTGTTTATTGTCATGTCATTAGCAAGCTTACACCTCGGCATCAGAAAAAGATTTTTCTTTGCTCCGACTGGTGATCACTGAATTTGTGTAGGTGTATGAGCGAGAAACCTCTTCCTGGAAGGCAGTCTCCAGTACATTCAGGATGGATTTGCGGACTTTGTCCTTGAAATCTTGACCCATGAAAACATACAGCAATGGGTTCAAGCAACTGTTGAGAAAGGCCAGACTGGTTGCTATAGGGACTCCGACAGTGATGACATTGTCCAATATTTCACTGGGATGATTTGCCATGTGATTTACCAACTCAATTAGAGCCATAATGTGATAAGGAGCCCAGCAGATGAAGAAAGTGCTAATAACAGCAGCGATGATCTTAAAGGGGCGACTTGATTGGCTGGCCAGGGTACGGTTTCTTCTGAGACGATGAATTATTACAGCATAACAGGAGACAATGACAGTAAAGGGGACAACAAATCCCAGGAGGAAGCGGGTAATGATCATGGCCTGATGACGAAACAGTCGCAGCTGATTGACAGACGGCGTTTCATAGTCATCAGAAAAGGCAAAGTTGTTGAAACAGTTGATGATGTCTTCGTTGTCATATGATGGCCCGGTGTCCCTGAAGATGAAGTATGGAGCGCTGAGAATCAGAGCCACGACCCAAACACCCACACTCACACAGGATGCCTTACGTACACTTCGGTGGTTCTGGGCCCAGACAGGCCACACCACAGAGACACATCTGTCCACACTGATCACCACCAGGATGTAGACACTGGCAAACATGTTCAGAAAACTTATAGTGCTGTTCAGTTTACACATGAACTTGCCGAAAGGCCAGTGGAAATCCATTGCTGTGTACGTCACACTCAGGGGCAGGAATGCTGTGAAGAGGAAGTCGGCCACAGCAAGGTTGAGGAACCAAACTGTGTTGACCGTTTTCTTCATCTTGAACCCGGTCACCCAGATAACCACTCCATTCCCCAGCACACCAAGAACGAAGGCAAGGGAGTAAACAATGAGGGACATGGTATTGAGAGACTGTTTAAGCTCAGCATGCTCGTCCTTATAGTTATACTCCTCGTCATCATATTCATACAAAGATTCATTAAGTCCAGTAGTATCTGTTGAATTCATGTGATGCGAGGGAAAAGGTGTCACTAGCTCCATCATTGTTTATATACCTGAAATGAAAATGAAAGTTATTTCGTATATATACCTAGTGCTAAACAAAATTCCCATATTCTGCATTCTACACAGGGATATTTGCTTGAATTATTTTCATGTAAAGTTGGGATATTCATCACACTTTAGAAGATGCCATTCAAATACATGCACTAAACTGGGGGGCAACAGTTATAACCACACACACACACACACACACACACACACACACACACACACACATAAATACATACATATATGTACACAGACGAGCCTGTCCGTGAACCCCAGCAGACATTACGACAAATCTCTATTAAAATTTTACGAAATTTTACAAAATATCCTAAATTTTTGATTAGAAGCTAATATGAAAGCTGAAAAACAACAAGGAATCTGTCAAGGCTACTGTAAGAATTAACATATAAAATGTGCCAAATGCGCACAATTTTCTCACTGAATAAATTCAAATCAAGGCATGCCTCTAGTCATACACTTTGCTGAGCTGACGTTTGAAAAGTTATGATCAGAATAAACCCACGAAAATAAAACAATCTTACGGTGCCAAATAAAGTGTCCCAACCCGGGAAGCCTTATTACACCTAATTATCCATTTGACTGAATTTGCGCTGCAGTTTCTCATAAAAAGCTTTGTCTCCGTCAAAAACTCTGAAACAAATGAGATCAAATTACAGACTCCAGATGTTTCCCAGTTCTCCTCAAATACCTCTATAGTCCCTTTTTCGCCCTCTCAAAGGTTTTTTCTGAGGTTAACTTGGGCACTGTACCTTTCTCAGAGCGTCAGTCCGATGAGGAGGCGTCTGCCGCAGAGACTGCTCCGGTCAAGTTAGACTAGTCTGCGGGAATTGCGGACTTCTGATCACTGACTCCTTAAATATGTGACGTCATTGCTCACATCGAGGCGGGACCTCGAGCCGCAACATTCGGAACTCCCCTGCTTTGAAGACCATCATGCCTCTTAGTCTTAAATATAAATGCTATGATTGTTTATGCGTTGCTGTTCAAAACAAAGCAAAACAAAAACAAAAAAAGAAACAACAAACAATTGCGACAACAGTTTTAATCAGTTGGCAGATGGATTATGTCAACTTATATTTTGAAAATGCAAAAAAGCCTATATACGTGTATAGTATACTCATTCCGACTCTCAATTATCTCCTTGCACAAACAAAGTACTGCTTGCTGCAGTAATAGCTTTATAGTTTGCTGCTCTGTTGCCAATCTGCAGTCAGATACAAAACTCCTGCCAAGACACGTCTTCTGAAAACACTGCATGATAGAGCGTTTGTCCTTTGGGAAACTCCACAAGTGAAAACACCAAGTAACCAAACTTCTAAATGCATAAATTGTGGGGTGTTGTAGATGACTACCTGAGAATGAGTGGAGCTGTGACTTCTCATATTCACCAGTGATCCTGCTGCGTAATGTGTTTTTCTCTATGTGGGTTGAGCTCATGTTTGCTTGGTGTTAAGTGTAAAAGCTCTGGCTTGTGTGACCTGACATCTGGACATGTAGGTTACATACTTCTGATGCTGTCTCTTCACCCTGCACTAGGTATAAGAAAGTCACGACAGCATCTGTCGATAATTTAGGGTTGTTTTATAAAATAGCAGGCTACTCCCTCTGTGCCACCATCCATTTGAAGCTGGACAAAGTGAACCCAGCAAACAAAACAGATCTGAAGTAAAAATTCTTCTCCTTGTATCACAGTATTGGAATTCGTTTGAGTATTGAGGCATTTTCACAGTTCTGAGTTACATGCCTACTTGTTGAAATAACTTTTTGCACTTTCAATCATGTCCGTTTTTGAATTTGCAATGTCTATTTTTTGCTCTGTAAGAGAAGTATACTTCCAACAAGTTGGCAATTTAAGGAAGGACTACACCACTACAAAGTACTCAAGCATTAAGTATGCAATGCAGTCCTGTATTTGCAACTTAGTAATTTTCTATACTTAATTGAGCTCCGAAGTTAAAAAAAGGAACTTTCTGGGACAGGATAAGAATTTTTCACTGGTGAATACTCTTTTAACTGTACCATGCATTCCTGAAAATGTTACATTTACCCTGTATGCCAGAGATGCATAAGTGCAGGAATCATTACAGCACGGGAGTGGCCAACAACCACAGACCTGATTGTAAGCTTAAAACAAAAGGGAATTGACATGCATACCCTAAAGCAAATCTAAGCTGTAATTCCCGGCAATTTCATCTTTTTAACCTGCCTGTCAAGTTCTTGCTGTTGTTTTACTTCAGATATTTCCCAGTCAAATTCTCGGAGTCTTGAAAACTTGGAGCAAAAATGTACTCCACCACTCCTTGCGTCAACCCACGGATTAGCTGAATCATTAACAGATTTGAATGAAATTTCACTGAACAAGAGGGCAAAGCAGTAGATTCTCTGAAACTTCCGGACATGCTGAAAGTTTATGCAGTGAACAGTGAACATTTTTTTTGTTGTTTAAATGATCACATGTGTGATCAAGAAGGAGACATGAACATGGGAAAGTGTTAGCTGGAGAAACAGATCTTTTTCACGTCCCCTGAGTGCAGCCCTACCTTTCAGTTGGGGGAAAACCGTTTCAGCTGAGCTTGACTTCATTTTCATATTAACTCCCACGTAGTTCCTCTCTGCTCCTCTTTCTGCTCCACTACCCACACATTTGTACATTTATATGATATGGTCACAAGTTCTTTTATTTTGTAGAATTCTCAGTGTAAAATAACAAAACACAAGGAATGCACTGTTTTCTCCGTCCCAATTACCAGTGTTTCTTTGCATAGTATGTGTAAAAACATCGAAAATGAGGCATCAGCATCAGTGTGCAAGACAATGAGGCTAAATTTGTTTTCAGTAAAAAGCATCTCAATAAACAAACTTTCTCAACAGGAGCTGAATAGATGTTAGACAGTCACTTGGCCCATATCTTACGCAAAAGGTTGGAAACAGCTGGATTTAAAGATTTAAATAAATATCAATTGCAATACACATTTTAAATATCACAGAAAAGGAACTTGTCGGCATAACACATACACAATAACAAATATATGCACCTCTGAAAAATGAGTTAAATACAATTCTAATTCTACCTAAATCTGAGGTTTTGACATTAAAAGTACATTAGTACACAACTCAACAAAACATATAAAAATATCGAAGATGTCTTTAGATATTTTAATGTGAAAACATAACATATTGTAATTTTGACAACACAAACAATCAGTCAAAGAGTCTAAACAACAGTCGTTCTCACAGTGAAACACAAAGAAACTCAAAATCTTGAACTGATCAGAGTTGAACAGTGTGGGCTGCAAACCTGACCAACCTTCAGACTGAGTCCCCTGCTAATGTACACACACCACACAGGAACTGCGTCCTGCCAAAAAGAGTCCAGATGTGAGGGGGAGCAAGTACGTAACAGCAGGGGGGAAGAAAGAGTAGGAGAGTGGGAGACACTGCATGTCTGTGTATGTGTTATGCTCTCAGTATCAGTTTGAGTTTGGAGCAACACCCTTGTGTGTAGGAGGGCTCATGTCTGTGTTATCTTTTGCCTTTTGTGTGCATACATAAATATTTAGCATTTGAATCCCCACAGAGAGAAATTTTTCACCAGGTCCAAAAACAATTCATTTTAAGTACAGGAAACAGTTTAAAATAAGCTGCTCCAGTTAGCTTCATCACTAGCTTCAAAACTACAGCAAAACCGCTCCATTTGTAACGGCAAATGACTTTTACTATTTTTGCTAACGTCTAGACGGTATAACTACTTTGTATAATTTGGTAACTATCCTGTTGAGCAATACATCCTCCACTTTTTCATTTCAGTGCTAAAATGTGCAGTTTAACATTTTTTTTGCTGTATAGTTTTGAAACAGAGCTGAAAGGCAGAGCATTTTGCTGGTGTCTGTAGGGGATATTAATAGCTATCCCAAGGCTATAGTTTGAGGGAAGCCTTCAGAGCCCATGGCTTGCCAGCGTTCTTGATTTACCAACCAAACGTGCAATTATGTGTGTGCTGCACAAATACCAATTTGGGTGTGTAAAACAACTAGTGGAGGTTTAGAAGGAATTTAGTTTTAGCAGAGGGTGATGCACGCATTTGGAGTTTGGGGGTTTATTATTCACTAAAACAGCTGGCAGGGTGGGTGAACAACTTGAAAGGCGCAACTTACATGTGTGTATGACTTTGTGTGGGACAGTGAAGTACTAATGACATACCCCATCTACCAGCGTCACTCTTGTACACCCAGTATTTTTGAGTGCAAAACACTGTGAGCTCACAGCTTTCTAAATCCTTTTGTAAAATGGTGGTATACTAGTTGTTGTGTTGAAACTTCTTAACTCGCTGTCATAAAGACACAAATAGTAGAAATATGCTGTATCCTGAAACCTCAAAGGTTTGTTGATCTTGTTGTGGTGCTGACTGGAAATCAAACCCTTGTCTCACGGGTGTGGAGATGTCAGGAATTTTGTTTTTCAAGGCAAAACCAGTGCCAGAGTCTTTTTGCCCCTATGGCTCAGTGACATTTTTTTTCCATGAATTACACCGCACACAGGGAAAAAAGCTGAACCTCAATAACCCAAACCACTTCCTTACATTCGTCCCTACTTTCAACCACACCGCCTGGTCTCCCTCAGCAGACCTTAAGCCTAGGAATAATCAGCCTGGGCTCTGTCAGCAGCAAACAACGCTGGCAATGAATAATTCATACAGCCCTTTAACACAGGGCTCTCTCTGTCTGAAGGTATTTTAAGGTACAGTGGAATGAAATTAGGGGAACAGAAACTGATTAAACAAGAGAATGAATGGAAGTTTTGAATCATTCAATGTATTGTGGCTAATTTTGTGGGGGAAGAAAACAGCTGTGGTGCTGGTGACCATGGAAGGTCATTGACAGTATTAGGTTGCAGAATAAGCAGCAAAGTATTCATCCTGTTTATTAATTCACCCAAATGATTACATCAAGAATGCTAAGATGTCCAACTTTGCGTGCATCTGGGTGTCATATGTGAGTCTATCAAAGACATTTATGAGCAATTAACTCGGGGACTCTTTGTTGTTGTACAGTTTAACAGTCTGGGCAATTTACTTTTCTCTAATAAACGTCACTGTTATGTCTTGTAGCCAGTTTACTATGAAAAACTAAATGAACATGTATCTTATGGTTTGTGTGAAATCTACAGGAAAAACAAGATCACAACAGTGAAGGCGTATACAACCTGTGATAGTTTTATCTGCAGAGAGAGGAATGTTCTCTGAAGTTTCACTTGTTTGCAATCAAGAGATACAAGCAATGATATGCAGGTTGCACAAGGAATGAAACAGACAGTGTGTGTACCACACAGTAATGAGTGGGGGAAAACTTGCCTGTGCTGGATGGGAATGCATTATATTTTAGCTGTAAGTGTATAATCATAGGGTTTGGTTAAAAGTACCCTCACATTTAAATGTTTTCCTGTCTGGTACTGATAAACACCTATGCTCACACATGAGTAACGGAGCCTTGTACCTCTTAGTACTTCTCCATTCCAAAGAATTGACGCAGCAATGACTTTTGCAATGGCGAAACAGTAAGAGAGATGATTTCCTTTCCCAAACAAAGTAAAAAGAGGGACAAGACATACTTGAATTTCAAAACATATTAAGTTCTGCTTTCTTGTGGTTTGTGTGTATGGCTCCAAAACTTTTACAATTGTAGAAAAGATAGTTGTAGTGTCAACCAAACTGCTAGGTAAAATGGACTAAAGTGGATAATGAAAAGCTGATATTTCAGTGGAAACGAACAGGAAACTTAAAAATGCTGACATTGTATCACATTTTCCAAGCACACTAGACTTATCCTAGTTAGGATCAATTTATGTCAAAGTTTGAGCAATAAAATATTTGAAAAATTAATTCTTTCATATCAGGTAATTTAGCATTTCATTTATTTGTCATACTGCCAGAGGGGGCACCCTCCTCTAGTGCTGACTGCATGTCAGCATATACATGGAGCCCTTGAGAAGGGATGACAGCAGAAAGTCAATATTCACAGACTATTTTTATTATCCAAAACAGAAAAACTATGAGGGTTATTAACCTTCGACGACCTGGATCACCACTTAAAGAGCTGAACTGCAGGTGCATGAAACAATAACTGTATAACGCCTCTCTTTCTAATCACCCTTGATATACTGTGCATCAGTCTGATGGATCCATATTTGGTATAATGTATTGTACTGACACAAATGTCCTGTACTTTTTCCAGGCAGAAGCTTGCTAATAAGCAGACAGCCTATGAATGAGAAAAAAAACCCAAACAAACATAAAAAATAAAACAAAACTTTTCTTTTGGCACTCTAGATGTTAAAAAACTGGCACATTTTCAATAGCACAGTTATACTCCGCTCAAGAACATCTTTAACCACATAATTCCACCCTCATATCAAGTCTTACTCAATGTCCACATGGTACAGTGTGACTCTGTGGTTCACTTGAAGGCAGCACATATGCCATGTCCAATTTGATTTTGTAATAAACCTCTTGTAAGGTTAAATTTACATGGAATCACGAGCTCGGATGTAGAGAGAAATTTCTCAAAATCTCACGGAAATCACCCAACTTGAAAAACCAAACATACAGAAATAAGTTAAGTTGTACATCTAACAATAGAAGACCTGGAGAGAAGATGGTAAGAGGACTAAAACTAAGGAGATGAGGACACATTGGGTTGCCAGTCAACATGTATGCATGAAGCTTTTCCTTCCTCTGACCATGCTTTAAGGAGCAGGTAGAGCACAGAGTGGATAGTCAGATGTCTGACCATGAGGCACAGTGCTCTCTCTAAGATTTAGGGGACTCTTCTGTCTATAGATGGGAGCTCTCTACTTCACACTGCAAACCAAAGAAGAAGAGAAAGAACTCTTTTGAAAAAACTCTTTTTACATTGTGTTTGGAAACTTAAATCTTCCTCATTGTGATTTTCCCTTAAGATGGTTCTCAAGGGGTGGAATAAGAGTACAATGTGACCTTTGAAATAGATTTATTTCTTCCAGGTCAGTTGTAGAAATCTGGCCAGTGGAGCACAACATCTGGGAACCTGAGGGGACACATTTTATCTGCCAAGTTTTTCAGTCACCCCTGACTACAAGTCCTGCATATAAAACAGAAAAAATCATGGTAATTAAGTCAATCTGCTGCTCTGAGCATGTATGTTCGCCCTGTTTCACTTCCTTTAAGTTATGTCAACAACAGGACAATGTGCAACATCTCTGGATGGGAAAGTCTTCATCCCAGCAATAAGAGCTGTGTGTTACATGCTGTCAAATAGCTGTAAATAGCTCTAAACTTGTTTGAAACTACTCTTTTGTTGCACATAAAATTGATTTATGTTGGCACTCCTTAACCATGCTGCAAGAAGGGTCAGTCCTCCCCTAAATGTTCTCTACACCTACTTGGTTTTAAGCCTCAATCTCAGACATTACTGACTTCCAATTTTCAATTACCCAAAACAGAAACTCCACTGAAGTGATTCACCACTGACTCTCTGCATAACCACTCAAAGAGTGCTCCTCCTATAGGCGGTCTAGCTTCCAACGTCTCTTGAGCTATGACTCAGAGAGACTTTACAATGAATGGGTAGACATGTTTCTTACTAAAGGATGCCTCAGTTGAACATAGTACACTTGAGCAACAAACCTGACATTTAGAGTCAGCCAACAGTAAATCACCAGGGGCCAAAAAATGGGGCCCACTCTCTGAACGTAGAAACTATAAAACATGTTGCACACAGACCAGATTCAATATTCACTAATTATGCAGCACTGCTACATGGTATCGCAAATGTAGCAGTGCTGCATACGTATAAATGATGTGCGGTAGCTGGTAACTTTTCTAGCTGTAGCTCAGGTGCAGGCAATGTGAGGCTAGAGTTCCTAGAGTACCTTTACCCCGCATGGTAAATCTGATTGTTATTCTGTTTTTGATTTGGTCATTGAAATATCAAATAGGAGACAAGTACCTCTGGATTACTACTAATGCACAAGGAATACCATAGAACTAATCAGCATAATTGAAAGAATACATATTAAAGGTACAGACTTTTTGGGAGTCCTGGAATGCGATGAGCTCAGTAAATGCCCTGCTATGCTGATTGTAAACGCTCATCCCTCTAACTTGCCTTGCACTGGCTGGCTTTGTACATTACAAAACACAAACATGGATATTTCATTGACAGTTTTGGTAATCCTCCTGACTGTGATAAATTCCCATCTGAGACAAACAATTTCCTTGAAAAAAACTGTACAGATGTACTATATCTTATTCTGGAAGACAGGTTCAGAATGATTTTGCCACAACATGTGGTCATTTTATGTTTTTTCTGCGTCATATACAAAAAAGCATGTCTTTTATCCATTTGTTAAACATGTATGGAACTAATCTTGTTTGTAATGATGCTATGGTTTGTTGTTTTGTTAACAAAATACAACCTATTGTATCCTGAGGGTGTGAATTCACATGTGTTCAATATAGAAAATGCTATATAATCTGGTGTTGAAAGCTGTGTAGCATTGATAATATCTAAATAAAAATGATAGAGAACATCATTTTATTTGTAATTGTGTTTTTTTTCCAAAGATTTAAAGGTAATCAGTCAACAAACTATCCTCACCCCGCTGCCACCCTCAGGACATCTGACTGATGAAATGTCAGCATTCACGCCACTGATATCATGATCAACTCCAGCAGAAGATCGGCCACAGTCCTCTGTTGCACTGCTTTTACCATTGTCGTCAGCAGACTCAGTGGTGACAAGAACAACTCCTGAGTTACAGCATTCAACTGTCAGATTTTAATTACAAAACACCTCGATGTCATCTACAGAAGACACCATGGCGTCAGGAGCGACGCCAGCACGTTCAACATGTCTTTTCTTTAACATGTGCTTCAATTTTTTATTCCATGAACTGAGCCCCATATACTGGCTTTTTGACCACCGTCTCATGGTTAAATAATCATATTGGACTCGTATGGTAAATTATTCTCTCTGGCATTTTGATCACTAAGAGCATACCAGCCTTCAACAGTATCAGGGATCTCATTATCATCAACCCGGCGGCCAGACCCATCACTAAATTAAAAGATTTTTCCTTGGGGGGGACATGGCAGCAACTAACAAAATTGAGCACTACCACACACAGCAATTAATATGCAGACGGACACTATTTATGCCCCATCGACACATTAATAAGACGAATAAAAAAGGTAACTATGACTTCTTGCACCCTGTTCAAATCACTTCTATTTTTATGTGTTTGACGTGTGTTGACTATCTGGAGATTTCTATGTAGAGCAGCAGATTTACACTGGGCCTGAACTATGTTTAATAAATCTGGTTGTGTCGCTGGGCTTCTGAAAGTTTTTTCACTGGGCCTGTTTCCAGTTCTCTATTATATCTTATTAATTCCTCAATTTTAAAGTTTATAGATTTTTCGAATTGATCGAATCTGACTTTAAAGTCTCACCCAGATCAAAATCAATAAACTCCCCAATATCTGAAATCAACTTGGTGCTTTCTTCAGGCCCTCTGTGTATTGGTGCACTGGACCTCTGATAGTCCTGTTCTCTATCTGCTACCTTACTTATTTCTAAACAGAGCCCGTAAAGCGAACTCAAATCCAGTAGCCCCGATGGATCTTGGAAAAGTGGCTGCTCTGTTATTAGGTCAGTAAAAGTATCAACCTCCTTAAGACACATAGGTTTTGTTGTGAGAGAATCACTGGATGTGTAAGTGTGAGCAGGATTGTCAAATAAATCTAGTAAGTCGCCTAACTGCAGATGTGTCCCAGATACAGACTCCCTTTCATCCACACAAACAGTATTCAAAAACACAGAATGTAAAATATCACCTACTGGTAAAGATTCCTCCTCCACAGTCCTTACAGCAGACACCTCCTCAACATCCCCTTGCTCCAGTGCCTGCAGTGCCTGTGTCTGTTTCTCTGTGAAGTGCCTCAAAATCTTGATCCGTTGGCTCACCGTGTGGTCCGCATAATAGCTCCGGGAAAAGGGCTCCCTCCCGGAGGTACTCTTGGACAGACCCGACTGTTTCTAACACTGCATCATAGCTGGAACGTAAATGTGGAAAATACACATTAATACTAACACACAAATACATAGAATATCAGTAATTCGGGCAACCTAACAGTCAGTACTTACACTGTATCCTGATGTGCAAGCAGGGCCTCCTCCGTGAGTTTCCTTCTGTTCGCATCATCACTTTTAGAGAAAGTGATTTCTTGCCGTTGGGCTGCTGTGGATCTTTTACAACAGTAGAGAACAGAAAAATTAAAACACTTGCCAAAATAAGAATGGAATAGACATGTCAGGATTTAGACTTTTTTTCACGTTCCTAGCTACATACCGTTTGTAGAATCAGTCAGAGGTCGAAAAGGTCTTCAACTCTCCGAACTTGTTCCTACAGCGCTTATTAAAATCTCTGAGTGATTTAAGTGGGTTACCGTAAGTTTTGTGTGGCAGTAGGTAGATCAGTGAGTCCTCAGGCATTTGCTTTACCACAGAATAATGACTCAACTAGGTTCTGAGAAATCATATGCTGCACACAATAAATGCTGCTGTCTTTGTGAGGCTTGCTGGATGCTACACTTTTTTTAAGAAAAAAAGGTTTCATATTGGATGTGGATTCTGGCATCACAGATGTTCATGTTTTGAATCCTACAGAATTTTACAAACCACACTGAGGTCATGGCAGCTCAGCTCAGGGGTCATTCCCCCTCTCCAGTGTCCTTTACATGATATGCTGACAAATGCAGTTTATCCCTCAGCAGTAATATCCTTTATACAACTGTGTGTTTAACATAGCTCTGAACCTTGCCAAAACCTTGCTTGTGAACGACTGACCCCTTATTATGATACCCCTTTCATGTCCTGTCATCAAATAATCAGCTGTTAAAAATGATCTATCACCTGTAGAATGATCCAAACTGTTGTTTTTTTGAGTGTTATTTGAACATTGCACTGTGAGAGTTCTTGTTACATGCACATGCAGTTCCAGTCCTTGAGTGATTCTGCAAAAATGTTGGAACTTTTGTGGTATTTCTGTTTCGCATTATCTAAAACTGCAGTTCAGCACTGTCTGAGAAAATGGACAACATCAGCCTCTGTGCAGTCCTCAGATCTCTCAGTTTCAAGGTACCATCCCAGGATGGTAAAGAAGTGGCTGCTGAATTGAAATGCAGCACAGAGAGTCTGGTGATTATAGAAGGAACTCGGTGGCCATTGTTTTGACAGTGATGACTACATCATTGCTGCTTGGGCACCACTCTCTGGATCTCTGTATGCTCCACAGTCGTAGAGTGTTTAAACGTAAGCGTGAACTATGTTAAAAAAAATTGTGCTGGGTTTTTTCTAAAATGAACTCTTCCACTTTTGGTCATGGATTTATCAACCAACCCTTGGAACTTTCACAGTCTTTTGTTACCTCTGTTCAAACGGTTTGAAATGTACTGCTAATATCTAATTTGCAGTAAACATATATTTATCAAAATCACTGAAGCTGATGAGACAAAACATCCAACATATTTACTTTTTGCTGTTTTTTTGTATTGAGTATATGTCCAAAGGATTAAGTAAATGATCCTATATCTGTTTTAAGTATGTTTTACTCAGCCTCCCACCTTTTTTTTTGGAGTTGGGGTTGTAGAGTTGCATTAAAACGGATACACAGTTGATGTTTCATGGTAAGCCAACAGTAGTAAACATTGGTAGTAAGTGAGGAGCAGTCCAGGATGATTATAACCGGCATGTGAATGATAACTATGAAATGCATTTATTTATACAGCTCTTCAAAGTCAATCAACCACATAAAGCGTTTTACAATGTAGGCCTATGTCTCATACACCCAGTCATACACAAATTCACACACCCAGTTACACACTGATGGCACAGCACCAGGAGCAGTTTTGAATCTTACTCAACAACAAACTCTTTGATATGCTCTCTGGAGGAGCAGTGGATCCAACCAAAAACCCTTGTATGTGAAATATGTGGCCGCATCTGCAAAACAAGTTTATTTACAGCAGAGTGATGTAAAGCACATTCATGAAAACATACAAATATCATAGAGAATTCCCACATATAATAACATATCCGGCAATTCAAGCTGGCTCCCTGTCTGTATACATACATTAACTGGCACAGCCTACATACATGACATCAGCTGCCTGGTGGCTTCTATTTGGGTCCGACATGAAGCATGTTGAGGGCTCACGCCAGCTCCTGTGGCTAAGGGTGTGGACCCTCATGAGCGGTCAACAGATTTCCCTGTAAAGAGACTCTCAAGGGATGTAATCATGGTTCACTTAGTGGCAGCAACTCAGTGAACCTGAACTTTGGTCCTCTGAAGTTAGAAATTGGAAGTTTATTACAGAAACTATATTTTATTTTATTCTGTGACACCGGCTCTGACTCACCTTCTATCAGGCTTCATGACTAACATTTTCCCAAATTCTAATTACTTCACTGCCACTGTTTTTTACTTTTGTAGTTTCAAATTAGAGCCACTAGATGGCAATGCCGGACCTGTATGCAAATGACTGCAGCTTCTGAGGCTTTCCTCTCTCAAGGTTAATGTGATGCAATACCTCCACATTCTGTTCAATTGACCCACTGTTTCTGGCAAAGAGGGACAACTCCAGTCAGAGCTATGATTGTGATTTCTACAATGTTTCCTTACAGGTATACGTACAACTCTGAGCAATAGATGGTTGAGCAATATGATAAAATAAAAAATTAAAATAAAACAATAAAATAAAATAAAAAATAAATAAAATAAAATAAAATAAAATAAAATAAAATAAAACAAAATAACACAAAGCGTTGTTATTAGGATTGACTTATTAGAATTATTAGGTTTTATTTAGATGTGAGAGGCAAATTGCAAGGTAAGTGTAAACTTCAGAAAACCCAAGAAATTCTCCTAGAGGTCCCAAAAAGAAATGAGAGGTGGATGAATTTACTTGTAATCAAACAAATGATACATAGGACCAAAAGTAGTCAAACAATGTAAGCCACTGAGTTTATGTCCACTTTCCACCGCGAACGATTTGGGAACCTCTAGTTGTATTTGTTGTGTCGGAGCGCACAGGATCTCTATGGCAAAAGGGAAAACAAAGAAACTGTATGCGCCCCGCACACCGAAGTCCAGCAGGACCACCGCCTTGCTCCTGACGCACGGCTGAGTCAGCGGGGGCGCGCGTAATTGATAATCCTCAAGGCATATGAAGCGCGCACATGATTCCATCCCTGCCTAAACCTGGTAGTTTATAAAGCCACCTAACTTCACGCCAAGTCTGCAGACAAGGGAAACACCGAGTGTATGTCTCACAAATTTAAAGCCGGGGGAACTCGACATCAGGTACAGTAAATGTATTTGAATTATTGTGTGCTAAGTTTCAATCACTATTTTAGTTTAGAATTGCTCCTAAACTCATAATACATCGTAATTAAATCTGACTTGCCGGAGAAACTTTGTCATTTGAATCAAAACAAAATAATTTCTTTAGCATCATGGCAACTCATTTATTATAATATGATTTAAAAAATACCGCAAAAGGTAAGATGCCAGAAGCTTTTAGATTAAATAGTTACATTATTGGAGCTAGGCCTATTTAAAGTTACTGTATTAATGCATAGGTGTTATTTCTTGCTTTAGAGACTTTTTGTTCAGCTACAGGTAACATTAACTATCAGAAAAGGTGTTTATGCTTGACTGTGTATTGATTGCAGGTAACCTGCATTTTGTTGCATTTTCAAATTTAGATTAAATTTTTTTTATATTCTTAAATGTTGCAGTTATAATATTAACAAGATATTATTGAATAAATATAAAACATTAGATAAGTAAGAAAATTTTAATGATAAAACAATAGTAGATATTAAAATATGATTACTGACAAAATACCTGAATTTTTATAAGTGTGTGTATTTAACTGGGCAGAGCTGTCAGTAATATTTACTCTTAGTGTATTAGTCTTGGTACCTAGTATTTTGAAAATAACTGAAGCTTAAAGATTTTTGTATGCCTGGCAGTTGTACTATTTCCCATTATTGTACTGTACTTGATAGCGCTTGACCACGTGTCTGACAGCAACCCACATACAATTTTCAAATTAATGCACACTTTGTTTTTTTAGCAAACCACAGTAAATGTCCTTGTACCTTTTAAGTCTGTCCAGAACCAAAGAGAATCCATCCTTTATGCATGTACAACATGCTAACATGTGATGACTTTGCACCTCATAGGTAAAGACACACAATGGAGCTGAAACCTTTATTAAAGAAGCTGGGCACCATAATCCGAGCCATCCTCACTTTCCTTTTTGCTCTGGTGGTCCTTGGTGTGATGGTGTGGGCCTATGTGAAGGGTTTCCAGCTGGTGACTTCCCCATATGGAATCATCTCCTTTGGCTTCTATGGACTGCTCCTCTCACTCCATGTGTTGGTTCAGAGCTTCTTTGCCTTTGTCGAGCACAGGCGAATGAAAGCTCGCACAGAACCCTGCACCTTTACCAAAACCATCGGCTTCACAATATCAGCCTACCAGGAGGACCCTGTTTATCTCCAAGAGTGCCTCAACTCCATCAGGGCCCTCAAATATCCCCCTGAGCTGCTGCGCATCATCATGGTGGTAGATGGGAACTCAGATGACGACAGATATATGATGGAAATGTTCCGCGAGGTGTTTGCTGACCAAGACCCTGGCTGTTATGTGTGGAAGAACAACTACCATACATGGGACCCCACCAAGGTGCAGCAAGATGTGGAAATTGCTGCAGAAATGGGCCCAGGAGGGGATGCTGATTATATTGTAGGAGAAGATCCACAAAGAAAAGAGGTTGAGCGCCTGATCAAGAGCAAGAGGTGCGTGTGCATCATGCAGAAGTGGGGTGGCAAACGGGAGGTGATGTACACAGCATTTAAAGCACTCGGGTCATCGGTCGACTACATACAGGTATCTATTATTCCATTAAGAATCATATCTTTATATATTTTTCCAGCTAAGACAAGTTTTTTTACATACAAAATGTGTGCAAATGTTGCTCATCTTTATGACATGACTTGCTTTCTCCTTTCCCAGGTGTGTGACTCAGACACTAAGCTGGACTCTCTGGCCACCGTGGAGCTGTGTAAAGTGTTGGAGAGCAACCCCAGGTATGGTGCTGTGGGAGGAGATGTGATGATCCTCAACATGGAAGACTCTTACATCAGCTTCATGAGCAGTCTCAGGTACTGGATGGCTTTCAACATTGAGAGATCCTGCCAGTCCTTCTTCAACTGTGTGTCGTGCATAAGTGGTCCTTTGGGTAAGGAAACCATCTTCTCTGTGATGTTGACTAAAATAGTGATTTTACATTTAAATAAGGGTAGTTATGGTTTTTATACTTTGTAATTCATTATAACTAATATCTTTTTTGTGTTTCTGGTCTATCATTGCTCATTGAAGGTCTGTACAGGAATGATATCCTGCAGCAGTTTTTGGAGTCCTGGTACAATCAAAAGTTTTTGGGAACGCACTGCACGTTTGGTGACGACAGACATCTTACTAACCGAATGCTGAGCATGGGTTACGCTACAAAGTAAGAGGCTTATCCTTATTATGCACAGAAATGACATCAGTCACAACTGTTTTAATGGTGTGTTTTTTTCACAGACCTTCTTATTGCCATTTTTTTTTTAGATATACAGCCCGCTCCAAATGCTACACGGAGACACCTGCTCAGTTTCTGCGCTGGCTCAACCAGCAGACTCGCTGGACAAAATCTTACTTCCGTGAGTGGCTCTACAATGCAATGTGGTGGCACAAGCACCACCTCTGGATGACCTATGAGTCCATTGTGTCAGGGATTTTCCCCTTCTTTGTCACTGCCACCATCATCCAGTTGTTTTGGACAGGCACGCTGTGGGACATCCTCTGGATCCTGTGCTGCATCCAGCTGATTGGCCTGGTGAAAGCAGCTTATGCCTGCATCCTGCGCAGAAACGTGGTGATGGTGTTCATGTCCCTCTACTCAGCACTATATATGACAAGTTTGCTGCCTGCTAAGTACTTTGCCATTCTCACCATGAACAAGAGCAGTTGGGGGACATCAGGCAGGCGTAAGATTGTAGGGAACTACATCCCCCTCCTTCCCCTGTCAGTGTGGGTAGCCATTTTATTGGGTGGGCTTGCTTACACAATCTACAAAGAGAGTCAGCTGGATTGGTCAACTCCAGAAAAGTTACTGGAGACCAAGTTTCTTATATATGGATGTGTGGCTTACTTATGCTACTGGCTGTTTATGATGTTTCTCTACTGGGTGTGGTTCCGCAGGTTATGTAGGAGACGTTCCCAAAGTCACGATGTTAGTGTGTAAGTCTGAAGTGAAGAACTTAGAAAAGAAAGATAAATTATTTGAGATATTTAGTTTATTTCTTTTATTTATTATGTCTCACATTTTACTTATGGACAGGGGATTTTCATGCAGCTGCTAAACCAAGAAACAAATAAACAAACAAGAAACAATATAGATACTGGTAATATTAATTTAATGAATATCTCCCGTATTAACAGTGCATTTGGAAAAGGAAAAAAAAAGAGTAACATTAATAGGTGATAAAATGTAATTTTCTTTTGGAGATATTGTTTCATATTAAAATTAAATTGCTCTGAGGGTTTTTGGGCCAATGCATTTCTCAGGTTTTTTTCACAGACATTAAATCAGCTATTTATTTATAATATTTGAAATGTTCTTTAAGATAATTAATTTATATCAAGGGAGTGGGTAATTTGTCTTTGGTTGTATGTATGTATAGTACTTTAACAACACAAAGAACTCCACTTACAAATGCTGGACTGTGCCAGTTTAGTGACCATTACTTTACCACTGTTGTTGTCATTGCACTGGAACCTGGATGGCACTTACTGCACCACTGCAGACCTACTTGAAAATGCAGAAAATGGCAGTTTATATTATTGCACAGTGGAAAGAATGTGTAAGCAGAAAAACAGAAACTGTACCTCTACAAGAAAACTTAAAACTAAACAAAGACAATGATGCTGTGGCTGAGGAAAAAACAAAACAGAGTTACTTACTGAAACCTGGAACGAAGGAAACTGATGTTTCTTTGAATTTTGTATTTTATCTTGTTGCAGGACCATGCGGATGTACAGTGTAAAATGCACTATGTTTGATCTAGTGAGAAATTGAAAGAAACTTGTAAAATTATATATATATATATGTATATTTTGTAAACAATACATTTTCTGTAATGCCTGAACATTGACTCAAAATGTGAAAAAAATGGTTTTGGGAACTTGTACAGTAAAGATACATTAAAATATTTTTCTAATGTGTATTGTTCTGTTTTCTTTGGATCAATATCACAGTATTTACAGGGAGCAAAAGAAAGTTTCACTTGGAAAATCACAAAGGGAGACAGCAGGATATGTAATTCAACATACAGGCAAGATAAAATATAACGTAGCACTCTTAATACTCTTAATAATAACTCATTTTACCATGATGAAAGCTGCAAACATCAATGGGTTCTGGATGAAGAAGTGAAAGCCCATGTTGTACAGAACCACAGTCCTAATCTTGGCCAGACCAATGATAAGAAAAAAGAGAAAATGCTTGAAGGTGTCAGGCTATAAGTGACAGGGATGTCCCAGTAAGAGATCCATATTAATATAAAAAAGATATGGGTACATAGTGTAAATTGAGGCTAGTAAATCAGAATTATTTAAGTGTGCTCAACTTGATGCTGATGTCTTGGTTTCCACAGATAGTAAGAATCTGTTCATCTGTGACTACATAATAATGTACATCATCATTGTCCCTGAGAGTTAAATTTGGTCGGCAACAGAAGCACCAGGGTAAACACAAACACAGAAATCTTGCCTAGTTAAAGTGGAATTACAAGAGGGTGTGTGACTGCGATAACCAGACACAAAATATGAGGTTTATTTTGGGTTTAGGCTACTTGTCAATGAATATGAGCTGATGATAATATACAGACTTCAGCTCAGGTCACTATTAATGCTAGTGGAAAACAAGTGCTGTGCTATTGCTGATGCCAAGATATCAAGTTTTATTCATTTGTCTGATTATCAGTGTTTTATTTCTCTTATGAGTTGGGCAATAAAAGGACACAGGTGTGTGTCTAGGCAACAATAACTATTTAAACATATTCATAGGTTGTAAAAAACAAAACAAAACACATATATAATTTGTGATTAAAAAACTCTCCTGATTCAGAAGCTAAATAACAGGCCTGCATTTAAAAGCCTCTCCTATTGGCTCAAAAATGCACTTGCACTAGATTGAAAAGAGGTAGCTTTTTTTTTTGAAAGACAAGATCACCTTTCCCATGTCCACTCCAGGCGCCTGATGGCCCTTTTCTCCTTTTTTGTTGTTTTTCTTAAGTATAGTTTTGAGTATTTGTGTATTAGCTTATTGTGTTAATAGACGTCATAATCATGTGATTTGTGTTGTTATGTGAGTTACTTTATGTTAGAAAAGTTTAGTATTTTATGTTTAGGAACATCTCCAAATCCTGCTGAAAAGAACTGTTACAGTAAAATTACACAAGCGACAGGACATCCAGATAGATCATGTAGCATTAGATTGATAAGGTCTCATAAAATCTTACATAGATCCAGCGTATCATACTCAATATCAGAGTAATGCTCATGGGTGTTAGCCCTCGAGGACTCTCTATGAAGAAGGCAGCCAACTTCAGGTGAGTTGCATAAGCTTGGTGGGATGCAACTTTTTAATCAATATAAGTGACATCTTTGAGGAGCAGTGAACTTTGCTTACCATTGACATATATTTACACAACATGAAAGGTGGGGCTCTTGTGTAAAGTTTTTTAGAGAGCAACAAAAGTGGAGAGGGAGCGACACCTTGTTTTGTGACATCAACAAACAGCTGGCTGTCAGCTGGTTGTTAGGAGGAGGAGAAGCACCTCTCCAATCCTGCTCATAATCAATAGTGGGATCCAGGTTGAAATAAACAAGAAATCTTTATGCACAATGTAAAACAAGCGTTATATATCAGCTGTTCCAGGTTACACAAACATGAGAGTGGCTCTTGATAATACAGATCAGCACCCGAAGAGTTTTTTTCAAAGGTCAAGTACGCCTTCGTCAGTCTTCTTTATATTTCTGGACTGAGGATAAAGGATCCTTAGATTCTGTGTAAACACTGTGTTAATAATTTCAGTTTTACAGGTGTAGCTCAAAGCAAGGACTAACCCTGAGAAAGACTGTTCTTGAATATGATCTCTTACATAATATAATATGTTGAAGGCAGAAAGCGGTCCATGAATGCACCAGTCGATGTTAATAGGACATTAAATTCAAGATGCCATATTTTATTAGACCAGAGGCCATGTGATGAAACTATTACTACCACTGCTACTAATGTTATAATAAGCTCTATATGTGAAGCATAATACACAATAATATACAGATCAAAGTGCTTTTGAAATACCAAGTCTACAACCAATCAGGGAAGAGGAGGGGAGCACAAGTAAAAAACACTTAAAAAAAATAAAAAATAAAAAAATAAAAAATGAGTGTGAGAATGAAAGTAAAGTAACAACGTTACTTTACTTTCATTCTCATTCTTTGTTCTGTTAGAGTTGAGCTAACAGAAACTACATATCAACCAGTAGAATCAAGGATGATTGAAAAGCAAAGAGTAGTTAACTAAAAACCAGCTCGTGGTCAGATTGCACATTTTTCTTTGCTCGTCAACATGCTGATGTTTTGACCCCAAAATTGGACCACACCCATCTTTTAACTTGGTACGCATTTTAAACTTCGTTATGCAATGGTGAAGTTTCTCGGTTATGACGCTGTTACGTCGAAAAAACATCTGACCACAGACAGACAGACAGACAGACAGACAGACAGATTAACAGAGGTTGTTAATCTCTTGCCAACAATTTCACACTCTTTGTTCAAGACAAACCATTTTAAGAGTCTTACAGTCCTTTTGTCAAAAAAAGGGATATTTCAGCAAAACACATAAGCAATAACATACATCTTTACTGAAGTAAAAGTAAAAAAGTACCTGGTTAATAAATTAGTATTAGTAGAAGTTGCTCTCCATTTTATTATCAATTTGCAATTAATCACCATTCTTTAATAATTTCTCTTTTAAAAGAGTAAGAAAGAAAAGCAATATATTTAAAAGATAAATTAGATAATGACAATATCAGCACTGATGATGCAGTGTTTTCATTTGCAGGTTTTCTTTTTTATATCCTGAGAAGTTTCAGACTTACAAGATTTCTGCCCAACAGTGACAATATAGTCAAATAATTGTTGCATCTTAGCAAATGATTAAAATACCAAAGAAAATGAGAAATTACCCATTTAATTAAGTTTTCTCTCAATGTAATGTTTGTTTAATAGTTTACATTAAATAAGCATTATTTAATAGACTGCTACAGATATAGGCATGTTTCAGAGAAGTCTATTTTCTGCCAAACTCATTGCAGGAGAGCTGTTCTCTATGTGTGCCTCCTACTAAATGGACCTGAATGCAGCTGTGCTGCCTTGACTTTTTATACTTGCACCTCTGGCTGCAGTTTAAATCCACCAAAAAGACACAAATCTCCTCCAAATTTCTCAGGTGGTGTGTTTTAAATAAGCTTTTGAGGTTTAGATTATCCAACATTTCACCAAAAAACAGCAGGGTCATTGAGGAAGGACTAGATATGTATTTTTTTTTCCTTTTTACCCTATAAACTGTGTCATGATCCCTCAGATTTAACTTGAGGACTGCTGGATGACAATACCCAAATATACATCAAGTCTTTAAAGCTATTGCTTTATATCAAGGGATTACAATTTTACATTTGAACTGATGTGTGAATATCAACAATCTAATTTTACAGCGGCTAAAACTGTTCTTTAAAAAAAGTGCTTTTACATTACTTTTACATTAAGTACATTTTGTTGATATACATCTACCTTCAAGCTTCATTTGTAATGCAGGACTTTTACATGTGAATGAGTAATTTTGCCGTGTTGTGTAAGTACTTTAATATAGGTAAAAGCTCTAAAAGTATAAATCAAGTTTGGTGAGTCACCTATATTTGGGCTGTTCAACTCAAAGGTCAAGATCAGGCTCAGAGTTTGTATAAACTGCTTTCTGGGAAACACCTTGGAGTATTTTCCTACATCACTGTTCAAGATGAGGATGAGGCTCTGAGAAACACCTGTGTCTGTTCAGGGCAGCTGTTGGAAGCTAGACAGACTTCAAAGACATCTGTGCCTCAGAAGCTGGTGTGCAATAACAGGGTAGGATTTTACAGCAATAGACACTGACTAGATGACCGCAAGACCACTGGCATCACGGACATGTCCCATAGAAAGCAACAGCCATTGTCTGCCTGACTATTCTCTAGATAGGTAGTGAGTCAAATTCGTGACGGTGGTTACAACAACTGGGGCTTGGCAGACAAGAGTGTTTTCTCACAAGTAAAAGGGTCTGGATATCGTCTGGAGCAGCATTAAGGTTACTCATCAGATCTCACGGGGATAACACGTGTTTTGTCTCTAATAGCAACACATGTGCAAAGTTATCTGTGGATTGCAAAGTTTTGATGTATAGTATTACAGAAAAATCATTTTTTGTATAGTTAGTGAGTCAGTGAATGGGGAGAAATGGAAAAGGCTTTTGGAGCAAACCAAGAGTCTGACGAAGCCAAACATCACTTCCCCACATCTGTTTTCAATTACTCTGCCCTCCCACACCCTGTCTCAACTCCCTCCCCAACACAAGGACGAAAGGATAGTATCAGCTGGCACACATGTTAAAGTTTGATCCATTTCAGAGAGGAAGGAGAAGTATGAAACACAAAGTTGTGTCACATTTAACATCAAGACTCTTTTTTTGTCTCGTTCCATTGACTGGAGCACCTTGTTTCAGAGGAAGCTGAAACTTAACAAGGGATGATGTGAACATTTTCTGGACTGCAGGAGCTAATCCAGGGCATGTGAAAACCACCGCGGTGGTTATGATTAAGACTTAGTAGGTCATTATTAATACAAGATAATATGTAGAGATAAAAAAAAGATTGCCATTATTGTGCTTCATGGGAAGAATTGAGTACAATAAGGGTTATTGTGATGTAAAATATATCATTATAAAAGATTATAATTTTGTTCTACACAACAACCTAATAACAATAATAACAATGGCAAACTTGTTTTCACTTTTTTGTTTTTGTACATTACCAATCATGTTTTCCACTCTAGATTTATGATCTGCCATTTATTATTTTCCTCGTACTCTTTTCTGTGCTGCCAAAAAAAGGGAAAGAATAATAAATCCAAATTGGGTAGAGATGAGAGAATGAAGCAGTATACAGAATAAAGTGGAAAACTCTGTTAAATCATTTAGTTATTTTTGGCCCGCAGTATTCTGACAAATTAAACTGAGGGTGTTTCCCAAGCTCACGAAGACAGCTTTAATCTGAGGACCTCCGGGTCGACTGCAGCATGCACACTCATACTGGTGGAGCTGCTATCATTTACTGGAACTTACGCACAAACACATAGTTTGAAGCTGCATACCAGTGGACAGCCAATCAGCCCACAAGTTTTACCAAATGTCCTTAGGTCACTGTCTGGAGTGAACAATGACAAAAATGTCTCGTTATTTTTTGGGCTGTAACTATACTTTTGCCCCCTGGCTTGCCAGAGTCATGTTTTTTGCTTCAACGTCAAAGAGCAACTAGCATCATTTCCTGAAATTTGTAAAAAAAAAGAGAAAAGTTTCAGTTCCAGAATCACTCAACAAAATATAGATAAGGGGAGAAAATCTGAAGTCTGTTAATTTTTTGGTGATTGTGTCATTTTTTGAAATTTGCTTTTTCCACGTATTTGGAGATACCTTTTGTAATGAACTTCTTGCTGTGTCTAACACATAAATAAATGTTGTTATGTTCTTCTTAAAGCAGCCAGTGTAGTTTAAAAAATGCCAGAAAGGATTTTTTGAGACCCCAAGTTGAAATAAAATTTAGATCACTTCTACCTGACTTACCCCTGAGGCACAGAAACATTTTTATGTCTCACATATTTGCCATAGGTCAACTCTAGTGAATTCAACTGATGACGTCAACAAACGTCATAATGGCATTACATAAGAGAAAAGTGTGTTTGCAATGTTCGAAACTGTAAAAAATTGCAATAAATTGAAAGTTAACAGGCAACTAGGTAAAGTGATTCCTGTTTCCTTATTGTAAAGGTAGTAGAATTACATGAAGAAGAATATAAGCAGTTCAAAGGTACAAGGTCAGATGTTGAATGCCAATAACAAGAACACACACCCAATTCTCAAAGAAGGACTTATGAATCTGTTAATCAAAGTTCTGTTGAAGTCCTGCAGTGCTTTTAACAACACAGACACTCCTCTCTGTTTCCTATTACCTAAAAAGGAGTGAGTCAGAAAATGAGAGATAGAAGTGTAAAAGACTCCTTCTAGATGTAGTAAATACAGTAAATAATCAAAAGGGTTAATATAATCCAGAAAAACAATTTCACATCTGTACAGTTCACTTTTCCTGCTGCCTGGCTTTTCAGAATGCATCATTGGTTGCCTTAGCAACAAAGCAACCCACTGGAAAAAAATACACGCAATCTGCCTGTTAAATGAGAAGTATAGTGTTGAGTCATGTCTGACTATATTTAGAAACTCCACAAATGCTTTATAAGCCTTGCAAATCCCAGTCAGTCCTCACACTGTGTTTTACCCACCAACATGACTTCATTCATTGATAATAATATGAAACTTTGTTTAAAGCGCTTTTCTTAACAAGGTGACAAATGACTTGAAAACAGAAAAAAAAGCAAGTGAAACAACACAAATACAACAGATGTAAAAAAAAAACACTAGGATCATAGAACATAAATAAAGGTAAAAAAAATGAACAAATGGCAGGAGTTTTAAAAAAAAACTGGTAACTTACATTTAAAAAATAACAAATGCCTATTTTAAAATTGAGTTTTGAGAGAGGTTTTAAAAGATGCTAAAGATGCTGCTAAGCGATTTCAATGTTGAAGGCTGCGAGTCAGCAAAATGAACTGTTTTAGCTGTTTTACAGGCAAACACATTCCTACAATGTTAAAATGTCATACATCATGTCCCCATTTTATCAATTATGCAATGAAATAAAACCATAGCATCGTATCAACTGTTAGAGAAAACCAGGTGGTCAGAGGTAAAAGAAATAAAAAGCAAAATTATTTTGAGGTTAAAATCATTAATAAAATGTTTCGTTTCTAAGATTTTTCTTCATCATCTTGCTTTGCTTGCTTTCCTTTATATTTTGTCACAAACACGAGTCCCAGGTTAACATCTGTTCATTAGTCCTCATCACACAGTAGCTTATACGAGAAGTTTTGGAAGTCTAATAGGATCATCATAGTCACTGAGATTAATCCTCTAGGGAATAAGAATGTCTATATAAAATTAGTAGTTGTTAGTTAATCACTTTTTTAATATGTTTCAGTCAGGACATAAGGACTGGACCAACATACAAAAATGAAGAAACAGAGGATATTTAATAGGAGCCCGATGTTTTTAGACTCGTTATATTTAAATGTATCTGCTTTATAACTTTAGGTGTAGGTGAAACATTTAAGACTTAAAATTTTTTAATCTCTCAGATGCAGTCTTGGCTGGGACTTTCTTATCAAATTGTCACTGAGTGGAATTCTTTGATATTGTGTCTTATCTCTATCAGATTCCTTTTTTTTTATTCACTGTGCTGTGGTTTCCAGAAGGTCTGGGTGTTTGGTGAGGTCTGAGAGGGCAGACTGTACCTGAGTTGTACGATATCTCCTGCTTGTATCTGGAACCACCATCCACAGTCACAGTGTGTCTCCCTGCAGTTATCAGAACAAAACCAGATGAACAGGAGGTTCTTGGTAACTATGTTACCACTGAGAAAGAAGTAAAGCCCCCTACAAAGCGTTTGTCAATTACATGATTGTTTGCTGCAGCTTATCTAATTTACTTGATGTTAAAATGTTCAAGCTTCAAACACACTGTTCCCTTCCCTCTTCAGGGACTCACTGACTGTTGTCTGTGTCATTATTATGATCACTACTACGGCAACAACTGAAATGAAACAAAAACTTAGTCTTCAGCTCATAACATGATGCACTGTGGTGCACTGATTGGATTAAAAAAATCACTGCCAGATTTGCCTGTGCCAAATCACTGCCTTTTGGCACAAACAGCTCCAATATGTTTCCTGTCAGAGCACATATAATTTAGAGGAACCAGTGGTGCAGGTTGAGCTTAATGCTCACCTCTGAATTTAATTATATAAGATATAAATACAGTTTATTTTAATCACACAGCTGTACTCCCAGTCCTCACTAGACAAAAACAGAAACTTTTGTACTATGTAATGCTAAATTATCTGACAATCCAACACAGTTAAAATAAGAATGTTCAATTTCTGCTAAATTTCCATTTGGTCACATTTAATTATCTTATGTAGAATCAGTCAAGCATTATTCAGGACCGAGTGTGCAGGATTTTAGCAAAAATAGGATGAAAATGAAAAATAGAAAATGGAATTATCAGAAATGGAAAAATCTAATTTATGCTTTATAATAGCTATCTTTGAAAAAAAATATTATTATTATTAATAATAATATTGTGATAGCTCTGAAAAATTCGAAGAAAAAAAAAGGTTATCTCATGTTCATGTATCACATATTGCACCACCATATTTCTTTAGTTGCCTAGAATGGACAAACCAAAAACTGAAGCTAGAAAGGGTTTTTAGGGTTTTTCACTTTTTTTTTGAAGATCAGAGAAGTTTCTTCTACACTCTGGAGTTGGGATGATGAGGTACAATAAGGAAAGGTTATCCAGTTGGTTGCGATCTGAAACCTCACTGTTAAATGAAACTTTATAATATATTAATATATGTAATATTTAGCTGGTGCAGTTCTTGACCTGGTTTTTTCATGTTTTTACTTTCTAAAACTTTCCTCAGCCATTTGTGTTGTTGTTTGTATCTCCATCAGCTGTTCATCAAACTGTGACAGTTTAGTGTAACTTTAGTACAGAATCAGGAGTTTCTTTTTATATGTTTTCCCACACATTCATTTATTTATTTACTAATACACCTGTCTTTTTTCATTTATTAGATAACCTTTCAGACATTTCTCATTTCAAGGACTCCTTGACTTCTGTGTGTGTGTACATGCAATCATGTGTGCTTTTGTGTTGGTGTGTAGGTGTGACAGATGTTTCAATGGAAGTCACATTGACATGAAGCAACCTGGTGTTGCCTGCTGCTCCTTTTTTTGAAGGAGAGGCAAAGTGTACAGCCACTAAAAAGGAGTAAATGTTTCTTTTTCTTGTCACTCAACAAATAATATGTTCAATGTTCAGTGATGTCTGACATTTTCTCTCTTCAGGAGTGTTTTATAGGTCATTCTGATGAGAGTTCAAAAGGATAAGTGCAGTCTGTTATATAAGGCTTATTGACTTCTGTCATTCATTAGCACCCCAAAGACAAACTCTCACGGAGGATTTTTGGGCGAGGCAAGTGACTTTGAAGATGTTCTCTAATAATCAATATGTTGGCAAATACACAGTATGACTATAATGTCACAATTTTGGTAAAAAATTGCTTTTGCAACAGAATACTTCCCCATCCACACGAGTGATTCAGATTTGTTTGTATGGATGAGTCTCTCGCTTAAGCAACCAAATCCTTTTTCTTGACTGCTGTCATGATGTGACACACTGTAAATGTGACAGCAAAGTTCATCCTCATTGTCAAAGTCCTGTGTCTTTTCCTAGACACTTTTAAATCTCAGTGTGGAGCATCAAGAAAAGATGTGAGGGAACATTTATAGACTTATGAAAAATGTCCAGTGTTCAGAAAGCCCTCTAACTGACTGAAGCAAAGCATCCAGGTTGCAGCCTTGATGAGAGCTGGTCGACTTCTCTAAATGCTGTTAAAAGCTGCTTCAATGCTTCCTTTGTCATCTCCCTCAGCACACAATACACTGGGCCTTCCATTACGAAAGGAAAAGCTGTAATACAATCAAAGAAAAGTATAGCTTTTTTAAAAATAAATATATATATATTTTTAAATCTGCTTTTAGATTTACTACTTCATTTGTATCTACGTTGAAAAGACTGACAATTTTTATTTGGTCAATCAAAAGACTTGGTGACAATTATAAAGATAAACAATAGCATCAGCCTTATACTGTAACCCCATGAAATATTTTACTACAACCAACCAATTACAATTTTGCATATCAGGGTAAGAATACAAAGCATGTGGTTTCTTCTGGATCCTGGGCTCTGAAAATGAGATAACCAGGCAATCTTACTGCACCGGAGGTTTTGTTTTATTGCCATATTCGATTACTGCCCAAGATATGTCATCTCATAGGTCAGGGTCCAGATGCCGTCTGGTAGACTACGTGACACACTTTAGTATGTAAAACACCCACTCCACCACATGACACAGCATCCTGAGATGTTTCCCTAACTCTAATCATGTGGTTTCAGTGTGCAGATACACCCTCATGTGAAAAGGTGTGAAATATCTTCTTCTTATTCTTTTGCTTTCAGCAATGTGGTGTAGTGTGTATGTTGCTGCCTCCCTGTGGTCAACCAAAGAATTGACTGCTTTACACGGGCCAGTGGGTGAAATGGAGTATTTTTAAAAATCTCTTATGCAGTTTGACTATAGTCTTTACTTTACTTTGTGAATGTTTTGGTTTCCAACTCAATCATTAGCATTAATCATGGCATTTTTCACCCTGCAAACCACACACATGTTAAAACTACATGCTTCTTTACATCTTTACAAAAACTTAAAATGCCTGGTTTTTGTCTCCACAAATATGTCTGGAGACTCTCTTACATGGTTAAAACTGTGGACCTGAATGTGGTCTTTAACACTGGATGCCCTTTTTGCTTCTTTCTTCTGATTAGAAAAGACAAGTCATATAGGCCTTAATTCAATCTAAACTCTCAGATATATTTTGTTGTGATGTGATAAGTTGCATGTGAGTTGTACAAATTTTACAAATCAGTGGCTCACATGGTGACTGGGCTCTAGTTATCCAACCTTACTGGGTGTAACTGAGTCAAACAACAAGCACAATTTAGCCAAGTCTTTCTCAGGCACTAGCAAGTGCAACCCAGGTCATCATGGTGATATCTCACCCAAACAGTTTTACCTCATTCTTCCATTTCATCACAGCTCCGCTTCCTGTCACGACTGAAGGCTTGAATCTCTTCACTCACTGTCTCCCACTCCCTCTACTACTGGTTATGGGGTCCTTCCATGATATTTCCACATTCCTCCTGCCAAAATACGCATCATCCAGTCTGTACACAAAGCAATCTTGGCTGTCCTCTGCATGTTGTCTACCCTTCACCCATACAAGAGCCCCATAGCATCTAATATAACTCTGTTATTTTAATTAATACTATTGCCCTTAACAGATCAGTGATTCAGTGCCAGTACAGCCATAGATAGGAACTGTTACATAATTTTTGGGGTATTTTAGTGGTATATTGGACAACAATAGCATTTTTCCATTTAATGAGGCAAAACTAAACCCAGCATTGCAATAAATCTTTTCTTTTTTAGAGTTATATTTTGGCAGTATCAACATTAAAACACAGACGACAAATTAGTGCTGTGTACTATGTAGTACTCGTGCTGTGCGTGCTGTGCGGGTTGATGAGTCGTTTACACCGTGCTATGGAGGTAGCAGAGTGTTTGGCAATGAATGTAGACCGAAAGACATGAAACTGTTTTTTTTCATTCCACAAGTTCATCTTGAGCTGCCTGAGTGAAAACCAAGAATCCTAACCACTAGATCTTATGGGACCTGCACTTTATAAACACTGTGTTTTATATCGGGAACCATCAATTAAGATTTGGTCAAGGGATTTGAAAAGGATTTTACAACAATTTTAAGACACACTGAAACATAAGGGAGAGAGTTTTGAAGAATTTTAATGTAAAATGCATCAAACCAGAGTACTGATGAATGTAAAATGTTACACATGTATAGCACTCAGTTATATATCATTTAGAATTTTTTTGATTTAGATTTATTTTTATCATTTGATGTATAATTAGAACGATGTTATGTTATGTTATAGTATTATATTACAGTGTATAAGTGAAGTTAAAAGTGCTATATTCCACTATGGAATACTATTATCAAACTGAAACACTCAAATCCTGTTTTTTCAAAGCTGCACTATGTGACTTAGTTACTTTCCATCTCTGTATGGCCCATATGACAACACATGTGGTTTTTGCATAGGGTGCCCTGTAGACTAAGCACTGCTGATAAAGATGTGCATTCTGTCCTCTAGTGGTGGAAGGATGCACATGCAGGCTTCCTGTAAGCCATGACGTAACGTAGAAATAAAAAACGCTGTAGAAAACCAGAAAATTGATGAAATGCCTTTATTGCACTAAATGTGTCTTCCCAACTCTCAGAATCATAAATCTTCATCTCCATCTGCTCGGCCATCATGACTTGTTTGCTCTAGTATTGATGTCACAAACAAAGCCCTGCAACAAGCCAGAGAAAAAGTAGGAAATATGATATCAGCTAATATGATACCTGGGCCAGGGGAGCTTGAATTTACAGGATATGCATGGTTTCATAATTTCCTTTGCTGTTTACATCTCATATTGTGCAAATAATAGCTTTGTTTTACCCCAGGGAGAGAAACAGCAGCAGAAGCAAAGCAGTTAAACAGGCAGCAAGAAGCAGTGCTGAGGGGTGGAGGTGGAGGGAGTCGGGGGGGCCACCAGGCGCAGGGAGTAACCGCCCTCCTGGGAGCAGAGACAGGTCGAATATCTCCTGCAGCTCTGTGTGGCCTACCACAACCTGGGGGGTCACTTAGAGAGAGAGATGGAGAGAAAGAACATGGGGGAGAGTGTGAACTCACACTAAGGACATAATGTAAAATATAACGGTGAGGGAACAGGAAGAGTACAAATTGATGACACTGTTTTTAAGGGGAATTTTTAAGGGTATTTTTCATTCTACAGATTAATGGAAAATACTATTTCAAAAGTAAAGCAAATCCATTTATTGTACCCATTGTCTTACAAGGCATTGCATCCACAAGCAAAATAGAATAAAATCTGCAACCATCTCGTGAAAAATTTAAATTGTACCTGATCAAAATATGTGAATAAAGTTGATTTTCCACATACCTTTGAGCACTTTAATGATAAAAAGTTTATTTACTTCAGGGTCTTAAAATACTGAGTCTGTTTTCTCAATGTATATTGTCTCTTTAAGTATGAAAGATCTATTTTGTGTGCAAGACAAGTACAAACTGATCTTACTGATCAGTATCAATCACAGTTTCTTTATCTTGAATGGTATTTCTAGTTACCTGTGAGATAGAAGTATAGTCTGACAATGGAGCGTTGGCCAGAATAGATCTCACACTGATAGGTGCCCTGATGCTGCAAGCTGGTTGATGGGATGGAATAGAGTCTGTCCAGCCCTGCGGTTACTTCCTTAAACTGATCCACCTGCTGCGTTTTCATCTGTTTGGGAATAAGTTCTGACAAACACTGTGGGCAGGCATAATTCATGCTAATGTGCACAGATGCAAAGACAGATATAAAATGACTAGAAAAGGTATTGTTTAAGGTTTAATTCTTTTATTAACTTTCTTGCCAAAGTAACATGAGAAGAGTGATATGACTCATATGTCTGTATGTTAAATATTTAGCTACAACAAGCAGGTAGCTTACCCTAGCTTAGCTTAGCCTGGCCAGTGTCTATTTCTGTGTCACATTTTTTTTGTTGTTGATGGAACAAAGTTAATGTACAAGTTGTTTATACAGTTGGATTGGTACGCTTAGCTCAGCTGCAGCACTTCCATAAAAGATCAACAAGATGTTTTGGCACAGTAGCTAGCTAGCCTATATTTTATGATATATGACCAAATGCAAGTGCAACTACTTGTCTTGATTTTGCTACATCACTAAGTCTCAACACTAACATCCTTATATAGATGACATTCAGAAATAAAACTACATTTATGTTTACATGGCAACACATACACATACATGTACATGTACAACACTACACTCAAGTCCCATAATAAGCAAACACTGTTAACAGTGGGCATATTTTTCATCTTTTTCACCAGACTACTAAATGCTAAGCTAAGCTAACTGTTTCCTGACTCCAGTTTCATCTATCTAACAGAAAAGCATCAGAGTGGTATCAATCTTCTTATTTAATCAAGGTCTGAGAGTTATTCATAACCTTCCACTGCGGGGGGTCACTGAGCATTTCTTCCAGCCATATTTTGTTTTGTCTGCAATTTCAGAAATCTATTGAATGCTTAGGAATTTTAAACAATGAGTTAGTGGTACCTGTGTAACCTTAATCCCTGACTCACAAATTGCTTTTAAAAATATTTTATTGATATAAGAAAAATAATATCTGCCATGGTGGCAGATGACCTGTTTTTTCATGCCACAGTCAATATTTACTTGGCATTTGACAGATGACAGGTATTAATTTCATTCCCTACATTAAACTCATGGCAAGAAAGTCGATACTCAAATTTCTGAAAATGTTGAACTACAGTTCGACTGCAGTGACCCTGAATGGCTCACCACATGCCAGGCATACCTCCTCTGCAAACCTCCAGATCAACTCGATATCAGCTGGTAAGTGAAATGGCACGTCACACCACATTCGGCTCCTGCTATTCTCCATTACTTTGATTTCTTTAACTGAAATAAACATATAGCCACCCACATGCACAGACACAGATACACACACACACACACACAGATAGCATTCACAGGGGGGCAGCTCTTGCAGTCTGAGCCCTCCTTAATGATAATACTTAAGCCCAGTCTCTGAGGAGTGGAGTAAAAGTGATGATATGCTAAACAGTGGCTGTGCTGTACAGGGTTGATACGAATACCATCGTGTGTGGGAGTCAACTGTCACCTTGCATAAAGAAGCCAAGGACTTAAAGAGTACCTTGGGGGCTCTGTGCAAAAGATATAATGTGTGGAAATAAAACCTTGCCTTGGTCTCTTTTTTAAATCCCGACTTTCTGCTAAGAGCATTTAAAGGATCAAAAGCGGAGCATTGCAAGGATCAAGAGTGGATGCTTATGAAGGTGAAAATATAGTTATGTAAGGATGTGTCAAGTCTGGATTAGCACCCCTTTTTTGCCTGTTTGAAAGTTGTGATGCAACAGTATCAGTAATCCAATATGTTGGACAGATGATTACTACTCACCAGGACAGTCAAGAGGGAATTCACAGGAGTCATACTGACAGGTAATACAGTTGTATACAGCACCTGCACTCTGGAAACCTGATGGGTGAATGAAACTGATGCTAAGATATTTTGTTTTTCAAAACAGAAATTATGATATTTAAGAGACATAAGAAAAAAAAAGACACTAACCACATGGAGGGACACATCCAGAGACTGCGAAAACAAAGACTGTTAACTTAGATCACCAAAATCTTTACTGTCAACAAGTATGAGTCAGTTCATCCTGACTGCTTCATTTATTCTCCATAATATCTGAAAGACTGTCATAAGGCAGCTTATTACAGACAGAGCAAAGAGATCAGAGGGAGCTGTAATGACCTAATGTTGGCCTTAATATAGATGAAAAGATGAAGGAAAAGGGGACGAGACAATGTCTCACCTCTAGGCAGTTTGGAGGCAGCTGCGATGAAATTGTCTGCTGCTGTCTGCAACCTTTCCTCGTACTCTCTGTCTGATGGATGAAAAAGAAGAGGAGGAGGAGGTGGAGGAGGAGGAGGAGGAGGAGGAGGAAGACAGAAATATTTGGCTCAACACATTTTGGTGAATTGTGTGCTTAAGGGCGTCATTTAGAAATTTCTCATTTCCAACTCACCGTTTCTGACCTTACTTAACAATTCCGACTCTCTAAAGACTAATTTTCTTGTGCTGTTACGTGTCTATCAGAGCAAGAGTTTTAACTACCAGTATTCAGCTTTTTGTCAAACTCCTCTGCCATGGGAAGAATCTCCGCATTCAGAATTTCTTTCAGCTGTTTCTCATAGCCTTCACCTTGAAAAGGACACAACACACATATATAAGCCACTTCCTCACTATATACACCTACACATGCTATCAGTAATTGGTATTTAGAGCTGATTTACTACTTGAATACATTTTTTTGCACTTGCATTGAATGAAGAATAAAAAAAAACATTACAAAAAAGGCTTTTTTCCGCACCCACTCTGCCAGCCTCTATTACTCCCTCGTTGTCGTTGAAAATGCGGTCCAGCTTCCTGAAGCATGCGTCAACATTTCTAATGTTGTGTTCAGTCAAAACGTGACCCCAACACAGGCGGAAACTGTCCTGCACATCAATAAAGCACTGATAGCAGCTTAGAGATGTGCCGAACAGCAAGGCAACACACACGAGCCGCAAAGCATAAGTGCACATTTTTTAACGCAGACATCAAACTCAAACAAAGGTATCTCTCTGAACTGTTTATATTCAAATCATGGTCTCATAGTGACTACAGATTCCAAGGTTTTATATTCCAGAAGAAGCTTCATAAATCAAAGCCTTGAATGTGGATTTAATGTGCATAGCCCAACATGAAATTAAAAGTAAGATTTTGAAAGTATCCCTGCTGTTTCCTCAACATTGCTCGGGTTTGAGAGGACAGCATCACAGACTCCCCTCTACACTTCCCTCTCTATTGTCTCTAGTCCCCATTTCCTGCTGCCTCAATGCACCAGTTTTACTGCAGAGCACAGAGATGGAGCGAGCCAAGGAGGGAGGCGGCGGCGGCGGCGGCGGTGGGGAGGAGAGGGGCAGATGAAGAGGGAGTTAAATGCTTATGTATGTAGAGGGATGAAGTGGGAAACGTGTTGGCAAGAAAAGCCCAAAAGAAACAAACAAAGAATAAAAGTCTAACTGGTGGAGTGGAGATGATGAGACAGAGAACGAAAGCCCCAGACAAAAAAAAAAAAAAGGGAACAAAAGGGTCAACAAAATCGATAGAATAGTGAGCGATGAGACGGAGAATTAGTATATTCTTGCCAAGGGAGTTTAGGAAAAAGTAGCAATGAAAGAATGTAACAGGACAAAAGAAAAATGAAATAGGGAGGAAAAAGAAGCGAGGGGGAAAAGGTAAGCGCAAGAGGTAAGAGAGGACACAAGTGACAGAGGGAGGCAGAGAAAGAGGAAGAGGGAGCGGGACTACAAATCAAGTCGACTGCCTCATCACATCCTGTATCCCCCACTCGTCTCCCTTCCTCCTCACCGCCCCCCCACCCCCCCACCCCCCTCTCCTCCCTGGTCCCTCACTCCCTGTGCATCTCCATGGCAACCAGACAGGGTGCCTAATACATGAACTTAATATATTTTCAGTGGCAGGGTGAGCTGGGTACTAATGCATTCATCTGTCTCCACACAGACAAGCCAATCAATATTAGGCAAGAGTCTGCTCCAGGACTGCCAAAGTCAGATAGCTAGTCAGGCGGTCGGACATGGAAAATCCCAAATATGTATGTGTGCGTGTGCGCATGAGTGTGTGTGTGTGTGTGTGTGTGTTCTCAAGCACGTCCAGAGCATTTGTAAGACCATAAAATCTGCCGAATCATGGCCAAAACAAAAATCTAGCTGGAAAAAAAGGATAGTTTTTATTCATGTGGAAGATGACACAGTCATTCCCTCATAACGAGAAAAGTGAATAATCATCGAATGATGTTGTGGATATTTATTCAACACCTGGTGCTTCATGTAAAAACTGAGCTGTTCAGCTCTGTCTAGCATAACTGGAAAACAATTAAGCAATGCTGAGAGATTTTATGTTCTCTTTAGGTGTTTGACATTTAGATTTTTTTTTAATAAATTGACATTGCGACAACTTTTTTTCAATATTTAATTAATATACAGGGGTAACAATACAGAGTGTTTTCCATACAGATTACAAATTACAAAAAACATGCACATTATGAACCAAATAACTCCAGTGAATTTTGAGG
This sequence comes from Acanthurus leucopareius, assembly GCA_029814765.1. NCBI lineage: Eukaryota > Metazoa > Chordata > Actinopteri > Acanthuriformes > Acanthuridae > Acanthurus > Acanthurus leucopareius. Next base: position 8,756,168 of record JAQMCX010000057.1, on the reverse strand, counting down.
ATGACATGAATGACGGGGTCACAACCCTCGGCTGTCTTCCCATTGGCCCCCATTGGAGGGCTTATAACACAAAGTCAGCCAATAGGGTTGGCCCCCTGAGAGTGTCTGTGCTGCTGAAAGAGGGGACTTCTTCCTCTTCTTCTTGTTCATGCTGACAAGTCTTGATCATGACATGACAGGTAAACATGAACATACTAGAGAAACAGACAGCTGGAGACTAAGATACAATAGAACCAAAAGTAAACATGACATTTTTTCATCTTAGTTTTTTCGCGTGTGTAAAGTGGCTTGAAAGAACAGTGAGAGCAGCACAGGAGACATTAAAGCATGACTCTCCGGGGAGGAGAAAATGTTCATTGTGTAAGCAGTTTTGAACAGAATGCTCCTTTTTTCTCAGGCGTTGAAACTGAATGCAGCCCTGTTCCCGAGGACCTCACCTGTGACCTGCTTTGACCTCACAGGTTAAGGGTCTCAGGGACAGAGGGGCATACTGTGAAATTAAAATACACAGGGAGGGTTTACGTACAGAGCAATTCAATCTTGAACACTTTCATTTTAAAAATTAGCAGTTTATTTTACAGGAAAAACAATGTTGAGATGAAACATGCTAAAAGAAAAAGAAAACGCAGAATCGCTGCACCGAGACAAAGACATGACCTCATCCGACATTTGGATTTCTGCGGCACCGACCGCTCTCCAGGTTTGCTGCAGAACAGAAACAAAACCGATCAGTTCCATTAAAACATAATCACTACGTATTTGTCCACTTTTCATCCACACTAATCTTTTACCTCACAGTGCAGAAACAAGAGGCACCATAACATTTTTCACAGTAGGGCTTAAATAATCACAGCAATGCAGCAGTAGAGCACATTGTTAAGAGAACCAATTAATTTAGGAGAAATAGTTCATTTCAAAGAGTTGTTAAACATCGTGGGCATTTTGAACATGTTTATTGAGCTAACACTGACAAATTACAGTGTCTAATAGCTGTTAGGGGTCCAGTGAGATGAATGGGCTTAAAAATTCAGCTTAATAAGTATGAAAAAAAAAAATTAAAAGCAGAGTTAAAGTCTAGAGGATAACTTCTATGTCAAAGACAGTGACACTTATCTTAAGGTCTTAAAATTTGCCATAACATTCCCTCCTCAAATAAACTTAGATGCAGAAATAGTAGAATCTTTGTCTAAATCATAACCAATGTATGATCCATAGAAATACTAAATTTACTTCCTGGTAAAGAAAAAATGACACATTCTTACAGTCTTGATGAATTAGCAGGGCATTACAGTTAACAATTTTGATTATTATCACGTCTCACTATGTTTTATGAGTCTAGTATTAAAAGCAGGAGAGCATTTGTCGTCTGACTTACCTGTAACGAAGAAACTAGCCTTTAGTGATTATGGAGAGATGACAGGAAGGGCGTAAAAGACATGAATCTACCTGCAAATGCATAAAATAATGAGACTCTGGATTCAAACTCAAACGGTGGCAACATATAGGCCTAGCTGTATTTTTTCTGTATTCAAAGCATTTTTAATATCAAATTTTTTGTATGCTTTTGTGATGACAAATAGAAAATCCATTGCGTAGAAATGTTAGAAGCTAATGCCACCCACTGGCAGACAGACAGAATGACATACTGACTGGAAAAGACTGAATATGTTTTTATGTCTTTGAAAAGGGAAATTTACGCATTTTTTGTCAGAGGAGCATTTTTTTTTAATCATGAACAACAAAGCAGACACAATGTAAAAAAAAAAGGGTGCAAAGTGCCTGCGTCACGACCTGCATCAATCTGAAATACAGTTATGCGCATAATGTTTTACCTACAGGTCGACTTCATGAGCCAAAGGCCTCAAGATTTTGGAAAAACAGAGGTGAGATTTTAAAATCGTCTCAGTTAATGTTGCCTGTGACAGACGTGGCAGCTGGATCAGACCAGAGGGAAAAGCAGACATTTGTCATAACTTCACCTGGAAATGAATTATGGATTTGTCTGCAGCAGAGGTTGCTTTTAAGGTTCGTTTAAAATACTGTCACATATGTCAGTATCAATAAAACTGTGAATTAATAATGTCAAAGCACAAAGCATAACATATATGGAAATTTCTGTGATGAACACTTTCATTATAATTGCAGCAGGTGTAAATGCATATTGTACAACACTGCCAGTCATAACATATGCATTCTTTGACAGCTGCTAATTAGACTAATTTACCTGCCTGATGTAAGAAAAAAGATGATGACAGTGAGGTAAATTTTTAAAGGTGCTTTTTTTCAACTGAGATTTACAGATGAGGTGTTAGAGAAAAGTGAGAATTAAACCAAGGTGCAAATCAAACGTAAAATGTAGACATGACCTGTCGACAACACACAGCCTAGACACTAACTGAAAGGCTTTTCAGCGTGTGCAAACACAGGCAGAATGTCACATTTACACTAAAAATAAATGCTGCTGAAAGAGAGCAGACATGCATGCAAATACAGTAGAACATGAAATGTTTTTTTACTGTCAAAAAGAGAGAATAAAAAATAAATAGTGTTGAAAAGTTTCAGATGAAATTGCATGCCAGCTCTGCATAAAAAATAAACATGCAATCCTTAGCCTACATTCACCTAGTGAGTGAAATTTTTTTCTAAAAGAAAAAAGACAATCACCTGAAAGCCAGCCTCTTCTTTTCTTCTCTTTCTCAGTCAGAGTGAGTCTGTTTCCTCTCAGCTCTCTCTCTCTCTGATGGTCTATGCCGGGGCCAGACAGAGAGCCCAGCGGCAGGTAGGTTACAGACAATAGTATTGATTCCATTATTCTGCTCTCTACCTACCTACCTGACTAACATCCATGCAGCTCCTCACCTTTTGTCTCTGCAGGGCTGCCGTCACAAACGCACAGAGCTGCAACAACAGAAAAATAAAGAAGAGGGGAAAAAGCTTGCTTACTTGTGCGTTCACAAGCCAAACCAAACCTCCCGGTGCACATGCTATCCAACACTTACAGACGACACACACTCACACGCACATACACACACACACACACACTCATTTCCCCTCTGTGCTGCATTCATGGTCTCTAGTCGTCTCCCTTTGCTTTCATTGTAGTCAGAGTCTCTCCTCTTCCTTTCTCTCTCCCTCTTTTACACTCTGGTCGTCATCCTTCCATCTCCCTCTTTTTCCTCGCACGTTTTTCGAGTCTCCCGTCTCTACAAGCTCAGTAAACCCCCCCCCCCCCAACACACACACTCAGACATACACACACTCTAGACTTGAGCTATGTGTGTGAACGTGTGAGAGATGGGAAGAGAAAGTGAGTAGAGTGCAGAGAGTGCATGCATGTGTGTGTTTGTATGTGTGTGTTCAAGAGAGGAAGTATGTGCGTGTGTGTGCACGCGCACGTGTGTGTGTGTGTGTGTGTGTGAGAAAGAGAGGGAGACGGCAGGGGGAGGGAGGTAGGGTGGCAGAGAGGCTAGCAGAAAGTGGGGATGGAGGGGGAGGGTCAGAATCTCTAATAGGATGAGAATAGAGAAAAAATATGAAGCCCAGGAGTCTCATGAACCTGAGAGCCTGACATTACTGCCTCCTCCTGTGTGTACAGCAATCGTACCATCATCAAATTGATTACAGGATTTATGGTGTTGCTCCAACACAACTGTAAATTGCAGCTGGAGTGACATCAAACACACTGAATAAACCCATCGCGGAAAGCTCTGCCAATTACAAGAATGTGTCTTGATTATACAGCTTAACATCAGAGGTGGACGACATGCAGCTTCAGTGCAACCAAACAAATTCAGATGGGGCTGAAATGAAGGCTCTGCTAACGAAAGGAAACACTGAGAAAAAAAGATAAAAACCAGCTTTTGTGTTGCATGCGTAAACAAAGCAATTGCTACAGTTTTGCATATTTAATGATGTGATATTCTTCAACCCTCTGATATTTTTATGCATTTAATACTTCTGTCGGGTTGCTTACTGAGTCCCCATGTCTAAAGGCAGTTTGATTCTAATATCTGTGCTACTCTCCGTGAGGACAGGGAGTTGCAGTTGTGTTTGTTGGATAACAGAATCATACGGCCCTGAGGGAAATTCAGAAATGAAAGTAAATCTAATTTAGACCCACTGATTGGCTGTCTGTTCAGCTAGATGGAGCATAAACACTACACTTGATGTGTAAGCATCATTAATGGCCCTAAAGTGTTCTGACCATGTTGTACAACAGAGAATATCACCAATGTGTCACACATTTAGAGCAAATGAGGGTAAACTGACAAAGTAAACACATTGCATTTGGCCTAAAGGAGCGAGCAGTCTGACTGAGGCCTGTGATAAGACCTTTCTAATGGATAGCTAGCAACATCGTGGCTAACAAAAATGATAAAAAAAAATATGATCATACAAAACCTAAAAACATGAAATTGAGAAAAATACAGGGACAAATAAGTACATCAGTCTCTAGTGAGAATTTTAAAGGCCTTCTCCCTGAAAAGCAAAAACAGACAAATTACATCTGATGGGGAAATCAGCTGAGACAAACTCATCTTCACCTTCCTTCAAAAGACTCTCAGATGAGGCTTCTGTTTCATAAATATGCAAAACGAGCATCCAACCTTTCAGAAATGTAGGTTAGAATAAAAACACTACACTATACATTCATAATACCTCATGAATATTCATGATGTACCCACACTGCCTATAGATGAGTCTGTGTCACTTCAGCAGCAGGTATTCTAGACACACACACACTTTGCAGCCGAATTTATTTCCAGCTTTGATGCTATTCTGTATAACTGTATTATTCACAGCTGCAATGCACTACAGACTCTTCACAACCTCCCCCGTCTCTGCAATCATACTGTAATGCCATGCCACCTAAATTTGCATAGAAACAACATGTTGTATGTGTTTACACTATCAGCTTTGAGAAGTGCACTGCATGTTATGCACCGTCCCTTTGCAACGGATGTGAGTTCCTGTGCGATATGTGCTCGCGTGGCACATGTGTCCTATCTGATCCCGTGTTAATATCGCCAAGACAAATTCCTGTACATTTACAACACACACATTCTGATTGTGAATAGATTAAAAAGAGTGCAGGAGTGGCTGCCTGCTCTCCTCTGTCTGTCCTCTTGTTAGGAGAAAACATCAGAGTGTGGCTTCCCAAAACAGCGACTATCTGGACACAAATTTGGCGTAGAAACCCAAGAAAAAGCAGATCTAGCTGGCATGAACAGTGCCCGAACCTGAGTGACAAATGCAGAATGTCACAGACAGGTGTGTGTGTGTGTGTGTGTGTGTCTGTGTCTCGGGGTTTATGTGTGTGTGCCTGCGGCTGCACTCTGCAGTGCCACTGAGAGACAAAGCACTGGGAGTGCTTCACAGGGATGACATCATCAGTCTGGGATGGTGTCTGCCTTGTCTGTCTCAGGATCGGGATGCTCTAGTTCTCCCTTATATCCCACGAGATCCGAGACAGCGTTGTTTTTGGCATCACACCGCTCTTCATCACACCTGTTTTTGTAAAGTATCATACGTGCTCAAAGGCAACAAAATATTGAAAAAAGGGCAAACCGTGCTTTACAAAGAGTGGCGTAGGAATATTTAGGGTGCTTCAAGGAACCCAAGACACTTTATGTTGGGAGACGTTGGGGCGTTTCAGCTCATGGATCCAACCTTGAAAGACAACCTGTTTTCAGGGCAGCATATGTGCATGTGGATGTATGAGAATATGGTCGTGTAACAAATCTGCTCACACATATGCACAGTGTGCAGCACCTGCCACGCTGGAAAACGAGCCAAGTACAACCAGTCACTGGTATAAACAGTCTTTTCTATACTGGTGTTGGATGGGGGGGGGGGGGGGGGTTGGGGGAGAATGTTTTAAATTTTACTTGCCACCCACACCTTGCAAAAGTAAGACGTTAAATAT
>JAQMCX010000057.1:8733821-8750142 GCA_029814765.1 Acanthurus leucopareius | reverse complement strand
CCCCCCCCCCCCCCGCCCCCCCCCCCCCGCCCCCCCCCCCCCCCCCCCCCCCCCCCCCCCGCCACCCCCCCCCCTCTCCCCCCCGCCGTCGGGGGGGGGGGGTTGGAGGAGAATGATGTACATTATCCTTGCCCCCCACACCTTGCAAGCGTCAGACGTTCAGCTGTCTCTTCTGGCAGGAGGGCAGCGTCGTGCGGCGGATGATAAAGAACGCTGCGACTGACATTGCCGAATCAGCACAAATCTGATGTATGCCCCCTTTTTTTCTCCCCACATCCAGGAGGGGAGGAGAGCCGGCTATAACGCACTGCAGATGGCTGCTGTCTCAACCAGCAGTCTGGCATAGTGAGGGGAAGGGAGGCGGGGGGAGCCAGTTGTGGGGTAATGAAACTGGAAAAATGATTGTGGTAGTGTGTGTTGGTGTGGATGTGGATGCAGAGGACTGCACAAAGTGATAACATGGAGGCGTCAGCAGCATGTGTATAAAAGTATAATGTCAGGCCGACAAGGCTCCGCTACCTGTTGTAGCATACAGTAATACATGGCTCTCATTAATTACTTCCAAGCATGGGTAGAGGGTTAATGATTTCCATAGCAAGGCTGTGTATTATGTATGTGACTGGTGTAATTTGCATGTGTATATTATATGTTGTGTTTCATTAGGGGCTGAATGAAAACATCCATGGAGGGGGCAGAAAAGGGTAAGTTACCTAATTTTTCTTACTGTTTGAATTGATGCTTGGCTAAAGAATTTGCAAGCAAAGAGGAAGATCCTTTAACTTTTTCTCATCACACTTAATTTATTATTTAATTTTTGTCTTGTAGGATTTAAAGGGTATTTAAGTCACATGTTTGGCCATATATAGAGCATAAAATAATCCTGTCTCTGTATCAGGGCTTAATTTTCACTAATTCTGTGACAGTTCAGTCAGCAGCCCTTCTTTAAGTAAGGATTATAATAAGGATTTTATAAATACTAATTCCTTGTGTTCACCGTACATTTATTGTCTTAAGATATTAAAGGGAGGACTTTCAATTTTTTTTCCAGTCGAAAAGAAAGTCCAAATAAAATATTAATCAAATGAGATATCCAGCCCCCTCCCAACACTCATAACTAAAATACCGTCCCTATCTGACCTTGATGTAGGATCTTGGATGAAAATGGAGGTTCAGCGTCCTCTCTCAAAGGTATTTCTGCTGCAGTGGGAACCATTGATTGCCAGCCTACATCTAACAACGTGTCAAGCAGCAGGTGGTCCCCTCTGACAAACATGTCCGCTTGCCACAAATATTGCACTCAAAATGACACAAGCTCATGCGGGGGGAGTTAGACGTCGCAAGTTGAAAAGGACGAGTCATGTCATTAACCACTAGGAGATCCTCTGGCGGAGTAACAACATACTCACCTCTCTGCTGGGGGCGAGGGGGGGAGGGGTACATGAGACGTGGCAAGAAGTGACTCCGCAGGGAAAGCTAGAAGGTTGTACAGTTATCTCCGTGCTGTTTATTATGCGAAACCATACAACCAACTACCTCACACTGCAGAGCACAGACTGTAGAGCTGCTCTCCAGACAGGATCTCCACCAGCAGGACGAAGGTGTCTGTCTATGTACTCTACCCACACACACACACACACACACACACACACACACACACACACACACACACACACCAGCCTTGCTCCTGCCCGCCAGTCAGCCACTTATTTCTTTTTCTGTACGAGCAATAAATTCAAAAAGTCAGTTTCGTCCTCACTAAATCATTTAGCGAGTTTTGAGTCTGAGACGTACGGACTCAAAGGGATTTACACCTTCGGTTTTCTTTTGTGCATCTTTTGTTATTGCTAAAGAATGATTTCATGCTGGTTTTTTTTCTTTGGTCTTGAATGTCGACAAAGAAATTTCTAATCTCTTTCATTACAAAAAAAGAAGCCTTTTTCCACCAAGCTCCATTGGTGGTTTGTGTCTATTTGTTCATGTTTTTACAGCAGACTTTTTATCATCAATTGAAGGGAAACCAAGAGTTTGAATTTGGTTTTGCCCGAAGGAATGTTACCATGCTCCAGTATTTAAATAGGTAGCAAATCTGCATTCATGTGGGTGTCGGGGGGGGGGCTGCTCCACAGTTTGGTGTCCAGGACACACACCTATATTGAGTGCTGCATTTGCCATAATGCCAAAGGAATGGCTGCAGGGGAGGGGCTCAGGTTTAAAGCAGCATACAACTGAGTGGAGGTAAGTTCTGCAGATATAAATGCATATATGCAGAGTGATAACAAAAACGTGGCTGCTGACGTAATCAAATGCACTGTAGGAAGGTGCAGGACAGAAGTTGTGTCTCTGACAAAACACGACTGTGAAAATCCTTTTCCACTCATCTAAGCCTCTCATGCAGGTGTGAGTACTACAAAGGCTTCACTCCCTGTGTTCATTCATACTATTTCCATCCATTTTTTAGGAGTTGTTGCCCTCTACTGGTGACTGTGCAAACTTCCTCTTACTTCTCTATTCTACTTCTCATTTGTGCCCTGTTCTCTCAAGGCCACGAGACTCTGCATACAGAGCGACATTGAAAACTTTAAAATGCCCTTCATGAATGATCAAGGTTTGTCTGGCATCAAATACAGGATGTTACAAATGTACAGTCCCTTATCTCATCATGTCCTGGAGAGCAATAGCCAAAATTTGAATCCTTTCCTCTTATTAACGTCTAAAAAATCATGAGCCATTATTGCATCCATGTCATTATTAGACCATATTGTTTGGCTTTACATCTCATACGCTCACACACTGCAGCATTTAATCCAAATCAGCTGTCTGATTCAACTTAATAGCTGACGGGTTTTCCTGGGAGTTTAATGCCATCTGCCATAACACTGTCATCGCCATTAAGTCTGCTGTCAGCTGTGATATCTAAATCTGTGCGACTTCTGCTCCACAGTAAAAAAAAAGGAATTTCCTTCACGTCATTCAGAGTGAAAAAAAAGACTCTTAAAGTAAAACTTTTTTTTTTTTCAATCTGTGGATCGTCTCAGTAGGAGTCCTGAATGTTGCATGCCACAGTACCACGTTTGCTGGCACAATGTTACATTCCAACAGCTAAGAGCCAGGAGTGTTACGTTACTCTGAGTGCAGATTCAGACGTAACTGGGGCAAGATGATATGCCGTGTAAATGCTGTTTAAAGAGTTTCAGCAGAGCCTTGAGAAAACAGAAATATATGAACAAAATGCTATCAACATGAGGATGATTTCAGAATTGCAAATATTTAAAGAGATCATAGGTTAAAGCACCTCCTGAGTCTGTAGCACTGACAAAAGACAGCAGCATGTGAGGACTCTGCATTTGCTGCATGAAAACGCAGCTTGGCATGTGGGATTTAAGGAATCCGTCTTCCAACAAGGAAGCATTACAATACAGAAAAGGAGTTGAGATCATAGACCGCACCTATTTTTTCGGCAGACCTCGTGTTGAACTGTGCAACCGTGCATGGATTAACAATGGCCGCAAGAAAAGGCGAACACAGAAAAGACGAAACAAGATAGCTGATCTCAAAGCCCTTTAGCCAATCAGGCGACATGCTGGTGCTGTAAAAATGTTGCCAGGTGAATTTGTTTCCTCTTTTCCCCTCCTCCTTTGTTTTGGGCTATGTGTTTAGAGTCCTAATCCTCCTCTGTCTGCCGCTCCCAGTCCCTTTTTACTCTCCTGTCCCAAAGTGTACCCCCTCGCCTCCTCCCCTCCTCTCCTCTGCTCCCTCTCTTCACTCACTCAACCTTTTCTCTGCTTCAGCCCTCATGGGTCCCCATTTCCCGCCTTTTAACCTTTTAACCAGCCTCTGTCTTCATACCCCCCCCCTCCTGCCTCCTTTACTGTATCCACACATGCTGCCTGGCCTGTTTTTTGTACCCAAAACCTCCACTACTTCATACCCCGAGTCTGCAATATTTTCACAGTCAAATCACGCAGAAATGCAGTGTAATTGTGCCAGTGTCAGCTATCCTTCCTTCTGTCTCTCTCTCTGGCTCACTCCACCCTTGAGCGGGCCTGTCTGATTGTCAAAGCAGTGAAAGACTACTCCTCTATGAAAAAAGTCTGGGGTGATTCACAAATGGGGCATCTTGCTTCCAGCTTAAAATTCCTCCAATACTTGATCATTATCCACATACAGGGAGTTATAATTTAAGGATAAAAGTCCTTATAAGCATGTACTACATCCCCATGTTCGGCAGTCAGCACAACAAGACAATTTTCCTGTCAGTGCTTTTATACTGTAAGTGAAGAAACCAACATGATGCAACTCAAGGAAAATGGAGAGATGGAAAATACTTGTCAAGGCTGCATTATGCTTTTCAGCGTGTGCCAAAAGCTGTCCAATTTATGTTTAAATATCTGTGTATCACCTCTGCCACTGGCTTTCGTTTGAGTTGTGCATATAGCAGCTCTGAAAATAGGTAACATAACATGTTGCAGTGTTTTGGGGTTTTTTTTATGCTCTGATCTGCTGAAATATGCATGTTTTGTTTTTTTTTTTTCCCAGGTGAGAGCGATTCTCTATCCTACACTAATCTGCTTTGGTTGACGCCGGCCTCATACACCAAGATGGCAAAATGAATGTTGCCATGGGAACCTTTTGCCTGGCAACCCAAACAGCCTGGCAACTAGCCAAACTGTTGCTATGGCACAGCTGTCAATCTACATATTCTGGTATTGTGTCTGGTCTTTCAGAGCTCCTCCCTTTCAAAGTTTCCAATCAAATGCGTGAAGGAAGAATCGATCCTAGGGTTTAAAGCAGTGGAGGTGTGTGTGTGTGCATGTGTGTGGTGCTGATGGAGGTTTCTTGTTAGAAAAATAGGTTTACCAAATGAAGCAGCACAAAAGCATTGGCATCTTACATATCTACTTTAAGACACATCATAAATTATTTTGGTATCTTCTATTTTCTACCGTATCTGGTCAGCTGGGGCATAACAATGGGTTGATAATTCTGTTATACCAAACATACTGTGTGTAAGCACCATTGAATTTGAGGATAAAGATGATTTGATAACTTTTAATTACCCTGTGAGATTATTTCTTCACAAATAATTCAAGGACAAATAATCCACTTTAGATAAAAGGCCTAAAGCTCCTTAGAGTTATCCAAATCTATCATGCTACTGGCTTAAATTAGTCAACAAACGTGAGAGTGTGTGGTTGGGTGTATATATGTATGTGTGTATGTGTGTGTGCGTGTGAGTTTGTGTGTGCGTGTGTTTGTGTGTGGGCTGGTCCTTTGGCTTACAGCCTTTCAAAAAGTCATTTGAGATACAGAGATAATGAATGAGTTTTGTGAGTAAAGTCACTGATGGTGTATTATAATTGAGGTACTTCACTGACCTACTAATGCAAAAATGAAAGCTCTCTTGACTGTTATTGTAACAGACTTCAGCTTTCAAACACTTAACCTTCCACTAATGTTTCAACTCTTTGTGTAAAAAAATGGAAAGTTTAATCACTATTAAAGGATATTCATACATGAAAACATTTTCCATTTCAATCGATATTTTCTTTTTGCAGGTTGCCAGATACCTGTGAGTGGACTTGAAGAGAACTGTGGTAATTAATGGCTGTCAAAGTGGAGCTTTCTCAAACATAAAAGTTTATAATGCCACGATATTTTAAGTTCTGAGAAGCACAAATTGAAAAAAAGATCAAACTGTAAATGAAAAATATAAATAGGAGTGTGTGAATTGAGTTTTGGAGCTGTTGAAATTAAAAAACACTTGAAAAAGAATCCTACTGCATTTAGGTGTTAGATTTCATCAGAACAGGTTTTGCTTTTGTTTTTCTTTTGTGACTTTTTAAAAGTGAGGAGTATCCTGTATGGTATGGTTGAAAAAAGGCCTGATAATAGCAAGCATGTCATTCTAACAATTCTACAACCGGTTACCAAAAGCTAGAACCATCAAATTGTCTGCCAAGGTTTTATTTGTGTGTATGCTTAAAAAGGACAATGCAGATAAACTTGGTTTCGGAATACAAAGACAAACTGGTTCAAACTATTTAACAAATACAACAGATCGGTTGCATCTGAGTGTACATGTGTCTTTATGCATATGTTTGCGCATGTATGACACAAGTGTAAGTATGTGTGTGTGAGAGTGAATGTGTGTGTGTGTGTTAGTGTAAGTTTATATCACTACATGATGGCTGGATATGTGCAATGTATAACATAAAGAAAAAATGGTACCTTGGAATCACTCCCCTGTCAGAGTGTGCCAGGTGTTCCTCAACCATGAAGTGGAGGCCAACTGAAACACACACACACACACACACGCATGCACACACACACACACACACACACACACACACAAAGAGGTTAGAAGGATACAAGCTGGCCACGTGAATAGAAAGACTGTTTAACCAAGAGGTCACAGGTTCAATCTCTGCAACAGCTAAAGTGTCACTGCACAAAACCATGAAAAGCTACCGACTTACTCATGAGCTGCACGGGAGGAAAGCCCCCAAAACACAGCTCAAACAGTCACCTTTAATTCTGTAATCACAGAGAAAAAATCTTGTGTCTAATCCTGGTGTATTTTAATCTTTAAATCTTGCCACTGAGGCAGCATCTAATTCACAAAGTCAAATTATTCATACACAGGACAGAGGGGAAGGCAGATGTGCAAACAGAGGTCAAGATTTCAGCTCGTTCTGTGATGTGGACACTACAGAATGAAAGAGCTTAATTGCCAGAATTAAGTCATAAGGAAGGAAAAAGATATAAGAAAATTATTCACCATAAGCAGAACATATGTCATCATCAAACACATAAGCTGAAGGATTAAAAACAGCTTCAGCCCAAATCTGACAATCATTTATTATGGTGTTATGAAATAACACTCTTACTTACACTGTAGAGTAAATTACTTTACAATAAACCTCATTCAAAAGCTGCACTCAAAGCTTAAATGTTTCACATTGCTTCTTAAGTGCTGCCTTTAATGAATGTTTGAATTTTTTTTTTTTTCGAAAAATTATCCAAACATTATCAGCATCAAGCTTAATGGTGAACACTTGCTGTTTACTTTGAGGTGTATAACTCTATTAGACGGCATCGTTTTGCTGGTGGAATACAGTAACATGAAATCTGTTTCATGCTTATTTTTCCTGTCTGAGATTGTGTAACTCAACATTTGAGGGTGTTTAAATCTTGATATCTGAAAGCAATCTCAGCGCACACATGCGTTCTGCAGTATGGACAAAGCACTGCACCAGCTTGGAGTGCTAAGCCTCCTGCTCCGGTTTGATAAATATAACTTCAAAAGAAGCAGCCAAACAGCTTTAGCTGGCCGACTGCACAATGAGCATAATAACTCCCCACCCCCTGGGAGCTCCAGCCTAGTTCATTTACCCTTGCAAAGCGCTGCCATGTCTGCATGTGCACATGTGTCTTTGTTTCACCGCGAGCCTCTCGGAGGCTCCCCACCTTCTGCTCTGTACAAAGCGGATGTATAGAGGAACCTTTTGGACCTCACTTTTTACAGAGGAAATGCATCCCCCCTCCCTCTCCTCCCTTCTGTTTGCCCCTCACATGTAATGCCTGATTGACCACAGCACCCCTTAAAGAGGTCAAAGGGCAGACAAAACAGTCTGGTGTCATGGCAACCTGTGTGCCACCAACCAGAATGGTAAGGGGGGAAGCAGGGGGGTCCAATGAGCTGTCAGTTAAACCCTTAAGAATGCTGCCTTGTGTTTAGGCTAATGTGCGTACAACATGCTAACGCAAATACACACACATAATGCACCTGCACTATGAAAAGGACCCTCCTAATTTGCACTCCAGAATAATCAAGCCAAATCCCTCCGTGCAGTGCAGTTAAGTGTAGTACCTATCTGAGTATCAGATGGCGAGCACGCTGATGTGTGTTTGCCTGTGTAAAAGGTTCTTTGTGACCGCTCGATGCAGTGGCAGTGTTTACGTGATAGGGGGAGGGGGGCTAACGGATAAATGGGAGGCAAATGCATTCAGATCAATACTAAGCTGAGAGAGGGTGAGTGGGGTTGAGAAGGGAGAGTGGAAGGTGGTGAGTAGAGAGGGAGGGGCCACATAGGGACTGATTAATCATTCCTGTATTGTTATTGACTTTCTGTTAAAGGGGGTGAGTCAGACTCTGAATTATGTGTTTGCGTGTATATGTCTGTGTGTGTGTGTGTGTGTTGTACAGTGCTCATTGCGAGCACAAAGTCATCAATTACAGGCTGAGACTTCCCATAGGTTTGGCACCGGAGCTGGTTTAGTCGTGCTTCGACTACTTTTTTCATTCCGAGCGTGTAGCTACAACTTTGAGGCAGTTAGTTTGCATATTCAGCACAATAACCGTGAAGGATTTAATTATTCATGTTTTGTAAAAAGAGCTAATATGCTGTTCCATTTTGAACAGGAACAGGGAAGCGAAGGAGGCGAACAGGAAATCCCCTGTGAGGAGTTAATGAGGAGCTGACGACCGAACAGACACAACAGAGAGGGAGGGAGGGAGGCTGCTCGAGGTGGAGGAGAGGAAACACTGCCATGACATCTGACCCTCTGGCTGCGACCTTTTTCATTGTCTGAGAGGTTAGAGAGTGACACACCTGAGCACGACCGCGTACATGCACACACACGTTATTTTAAAAACCTACTCTGCAGCTAAGCCAGCAGTGCTCTGCCCAATGCACACTAAAACCCATAATTAAATAAATAAAATTGACATAATTAGTTAACAATTATAACAGCATGACACCAATGTCAGACGTTGCCAGAGGCAGTGTTTTCCTCTAATTACGACCTTTTTAAAAACAGCAACTTGTCAGAGGACGGAGGGCTGAGCTAACTGAATGAAAACCCCATTCAGGGTTACCTTGAACTTGAACAATGAGTCTGGTGTTTGTGCTGGGGCCACTTCCTGACCTTTCCATCCCTCTGTGGAAGCAACCAACCGCAGCCTCTCCTTTCATCTTACAGATGTGACCCTGACGACCCACGTTGACCAAAGAACAGCCGGCGACAGCAGGTTTTACATCCACTACTGACTTCAGGATGACTTGTAAAAGTTTGTTTTTATATACTGATGTGTAATGTTTACAGACCGTCACTTTACTTCAACCAGTCACTTTGCATCAGACTTTCAATGTTTTATTGGTTAGCAGCCTTGTAGGCGACTGCTGGTGCCCTGAACCACGGGGTTCATTTTCTAATGATTCACTGAGCAGACAGACAATAAACACCAATGATTCCTCCTCCTCCCCCTCTTCACCTTCCCATTCTCCTTCCTCCCTCGGTCGTTTTCTCTCTCGCTTTTTCACCCACTTGTCTCTACCTCACAGACGCCTTGTTTCATTTATGCCTTTATCTTTTTTTTTCCCCTCCGTCTTCACACTGTACCCACATCTCCTCCTCTCTGTCTGGCACCAGAAAGCTGGCACACTCGAGGGTGTCGTTGTGTGACGCGAGCAGCTGACACCTCTGACGCCACTGTAGAGCATGTGTATCACTGCAAAGCATTATGAGGAGCCTTATAAATGCCATCAAGATAGCAGAGGAGTGACAAGTAGTGACTCTTCAAATCAGCTAATCTATAAAACTTACAACACAATCTGATATATAACATCAGTGATTAATCTTGCATTATTTTTATACAAAAGGAAAAAAAAAACTTCAAATCTTGGAAGATGAAAACTGAAAATGTTTAGAAGATTTGTTTGAAACTTTGCTATTCCCTTGTTAGCTGAGACTTTGAATGTAAAGATCAATATCATTTTGTTGTCAGAAGGCCAAAACTGAATGAATAACCTGGATCCTGGCTTAGCACATAAACTGGAAACCAGTTCAAAAGTAACAAAATGTATCTACAAGCTCACCTTTAGCTCACTTATTAACACATATTATTTCCACACATATTAAATCCAAGAATTTGTTATTTTTAGAGAGATTCAGGCTCAATGACTACCCCATTTTCAGACTTTGTGCTAAGTTAAGCTGAGCAATTACTTACTATAGTGATTTACAACATACAATTTTCTTGATGTTAGAAATAAATTAATTGATTAAAAAATAATATCCTCCTTACAATAATTTAGTCCTTCAGTGCCTCAGCCTAACCCTCAGTCTACTTTGCATCACATAAGTGATCTTCTCACATCCCAGTCACTGTTTAACTCACTACTTCAAGCTGTAGCACACAATACACAGGGCCTGTCGTTTGTTCATGAAAATCTTGATGCTGATTTAGACACAATAGCATAGCTGGATAATTACAAAGTCCTGTTATATTTAATGTTTTTAAATTATACACAGTTTCATTGACTGTGATTCTTGGTAGCACAAAATTAGCTTTCTGACTCATAGATAAGCCAAATGGTTTAATGAGCTGAGCTGCTGAGAAATATTCCCATTGCCAAGTCGTATCTGTGAATATTGTTTCCATTGTATTAGAGCTTTATTAGAAGGTGATAATTATTGCAAATATTAGTCAAGTCCTCAGGTGTTACCAGGGAGTTTCACCTGTGAAAAAATTAAGATTTTAATTGAAAAAGGCATGTCAATATAAAATAAATGCTCTTAATTTTTTTCTTCAGCAAATGACGCTGTAATGAGTGGAACAATGTAATTTGTGGCCTCCATAATGGACATCCTTTTCAGGCATTATTCTTTACATATTTAACAATTGAATTCAATTGGTATCAATCTTCAAATCTAACACTTAAAAAATAAAGCAAACCAATGTACTTTCTAAGATGTTTATTTGTTGAAAAAACTAGTTGTTTTTGGCTTGATTTTAGATGTTTACTTTTGTAAATTTCACATTGAGAAATATTTCAAATATGATTTCAAGAAGTTGGGCTTTCTGCCTCTGTGATTCTTGTCCTGATTTTACCCGAGCATGATGAATTGATACTGAGGACAGTGACTGTGTGGGCAGGTGGTGATCATTTCCAGGTCATCAGTTAAACTAAATTCATAAGAGGATATGAATAGACAATGCCTGGTGACATCAACAAAGGCCGTTCCTCAGGAACCTGCTCCATAAATCATACATGACTGACACACTGAGGAGGACATGAGGCCAGTGGTAGCGAGCACTGTGCTAGAATTATCACACTCTCACTCGCACAGTTACACTATCTCTCACTTCTTCACCCAACCCCCAACTCCTGAGGCTCTTTAGATGTCTCACAGACATCTAAAGAGCCTGAGAGAAGAGGGGAGATCAAAACTTGAGAGTGAACATTGAAGAAAAGAAGTGAGACAGAGGTAGGAACGTGGCGACAAAGATGGAGATCAAGTGCGAGACGGATGAGGTCGAGGGAGGAGACAGATGAAGGGGAAGAAAGGATCGAGATAGTTTGGCGAGGTAAGAGGCAACATTGAGACCTACTAATGCACAACCGAGGAATTCTCAGTGCTGACTCCAAACACATTCCTACAGCCTGCAAATATTAACCCCCACCTCACCACCTCTGCCTCCATCTGAATGCACAAGGCAGCCACCTGGCCCCTGCATGAGGAAACTATTCATTGATATTAACTCGGTTGCTGGCAGAGATTCACCAAATGCAGTGGAAGGAGGAAATAACGGCAAAAAACAGGATTATATTCAACAATGTACAGATACATGACAATCCTGGTCATCACCAAATGCTGATGATCGTAACTTGCTGTCCAATACTCAGAAATCATGTAATATGATGTAAGAAAATTTCACTCAATGTTTCACAATGAAGCAGGTGGACAATTTCTTAATGCTGAAGGATGCCAGAGGATGAAGAACAGCAGAATCTGCAAGCAATGTAAGAGGAGCTTTTTTTGAACCAACTGAAAAAAGTTTGAGATTTACTCCTAAATCTTCTTCATCGGTGGCTTGAGAGGCAAAGAGAAAATTATGGGTCTTCACGAATGCAGCAGCACTGTTTATCTGTTCTTTTCTGCAGCCAAATTTTGGGATTTACACCAATCAGATGGGGATATTTACATAAAATCTTTAATTGCACACAGAAACTGTAAGCTGAGTGAATTGATTCAGATGTATCTGATATACTGTGAGTAACTATTCCAAGTTTAGCAAATAAAACCTTTTATTTTGTCACATTTTACAGTCTAGCTGGGACTGTATTTCTTTAGTTTTTAGATTCATTTTTTGAACATTTTCGTCTTTAATGAATTTGTCACAAGTTAGAAAATATGAGGAGAAAGAGAGGGGGATGACATGCAACAAAAGCTTTGACCAGTTTTCAAACAGAATTTATGTGGCACCATGATACCCTGCTACTGGCTTTCTGTGGCTGATACGTATACTGAAAAGTGAGTTTAAAATAAAGGACACTTTTGCCAAGAGTCATTTTGCATTTTTTAAAAATTGTGACCACTTAGGGGAGATTTTTCCCTCTCTATGTATAATATCACTTCTGTGGTCATTCATTTTTTATCCCTAGTATGGAAACATGTTGTCCCTGCCTCTTTTCAAACTGAATAAATTAAATGCATTTCACATGCCCACCAGTAGATGCTGTAAGTTGATAAGCCATGCTAGCTATTTTTAAAACACATTATGGATCCTCCTGAGTGGACTGACTGGATGAAACTCTTGTATGTTACAGAGATGATGATGACTGAGCCTCGCAAAATGACACAATAAACCCTGCTATATAGTTTGTCCTTGCCATTATTGAACTAACTGGTCTAAGTGCACACAATAGTGACTAGCTTAGTATTGGCATCCCATTGATGGTGACTAAATGGCAACAATAGCTTTTCATAATTTTTTAGACAAAAAAATAGTAGTAATAGTAGTACACTGCCAAGAAAAATCTATTATTATTATTATTATTATTATTATTCAAATATATATTCACATAATTGTTTACTTATCTGGAGATGGTTGGGTAAGTTGGGTAGTTTGATCTATAAAAATGCATCATATTTTACTGGATTATCATCTGCTTCCTTAGTTATTAGCTGCAGCTGTCAAATGAATAAAGTGGAGTTAAAAGTTTACCTCAAAAGACATTTCATAGAGCATAAATTCTACAGCTTAACTGACACAAAAGCATCTGCAGTAATCAACCATCTAACACTGTATCAACACCATTGCCAAGCAACTGATGACAATATCAAGATGTGCATCTCTTGCAAATGCAGCAGAATACAAATACTTCACATCAGGCAGAGATTAAAACGGGTAAAATATCATCAGTAGTGTGCTTATGAAGAAGAAAGCCCTATGGGTATCCAGATGGAGCTCTCTCAGCTCCAGCCCCGTTTCAGCCCCACGTCCTAGAGAAGGCACACTAACACTGATGCAACTGGAACACTGAGTCTGAGGGGAATAGCTCTCACTCAGACCGTGAGAGAGCGTTCGTACATCCACAGCAGTCACATGGTGCAGCGCTTTCTCCCCACGCCGGGTCCCGCTGCCTGTTGTGTGTGGCCCTTTTCCTGTCCCTTTCACACCAGAGCTACATAATTGATAGCGAGGGCCAAGCTATGTTTTATAAAGTGAAACACATTAATGGCTTCCTCTGCACTCTAAAGTTTAGCTGTGCTGGAATCAGTAAATGGTGGCCTCAGGTTGAAGAGGTTTTAAATAACTGATACATTCATTGTCGGTACAATAAGCCAGGGTATTCCATTATTTCTGCCAAAGGACTCTGTATTGTTACAAAGAAGAGGCGCTGTGGAGATACACCGAATGCCTCAACTCTAGTTGTAAGTGTTATGGTAGATTGTCTTGATGATACAACAGCATCTAATATGCTTTATTTATTAAATGTTTTTATAGTGTGTATCAATATTCCTCTCTGAAAATTTTGATCAAAACATAACACAAAGAAGAAGCTTAACATTTGAATCGTAAATGTGCTCACACCACTTATTTAAACAGATCCAAACGTTTTGTTGTTAGCATAGTAGATTATTCAAATAATCAGCGGTCAGAGCTTTGGAAAAATAATCAACTGGTTATTTTTTAGACAGCCTCTAATTATGTAAAGAAATATCTTTAACGCTAAAACAACACAAAATTGAGCATGTGTCAAAGTCAAAAAAGGGATTTTGTAAGATATACACTAAAATACGTTCTGTCAGATATCAGGTACATTTGCAGCAAAGGAGACAGAAAATCAGTTGGATACATTACAGTTATGACACCTTTGCTTGCACTGGCTTAAGTGCCAATTTCAGCAATTAATTGAGGAAATAATTTGCAGAGATGAAAACAGTCTGTGCACAATGGGCATATTAGCTGTAGTTGATATTGTTCTATTTGTATCTCTTCGATCTTGAAATGTAATTGATATATTTTGCACTATAATTACTTCCCTGCACTTTATTTTAAGTTTTATTATGACTGAGAAGGAACAGCACCTAACAAATGGCTGAAATAAAATAGGTGTACCTTAATTTAACTGATCAAAAGGACTAAAAAAAAAAACAAGTGTTTCAACTCCATGAACAGGATGAAATCAGTGCAGATGAATGAGGCAAACTAAGAGACTGAGCTCTGTATTTGACCAGTAATACAATGTAATATACAGTTTAATATCTGGAATAATATTTCAGTGTTTGATTTGAACAATTTTGGCTTTTAACTTATTACTCAGCTCAGTCATCATTTTTAGTTCAACTTATAGGAAATATATGAGTTTAACCTCCTTCTCTTTCAGCAATCCTTCATTAAAACCCGTCTATGGTCGACTGTGACCAGCCACAAATCATCAAGGTCCGCTGTCCGAGACTTTGGTTCCACTATTAAACCTGCATTGAGACACAACTATCCAGACTACCATCATCCCTGCGGTCAAACTCTGATCCAAACGATCGGTCCTCCGCCAAATTGTGCACCTTTGCAGAGAGACAAGTAAGGTATCTTTTGTAAGTTTGTTTCACTCAGAGTCCCAGAAACTGAGAGTTCTGTAGAAATGGACAGGCTTGTTAAGAGCATGGAAAAACTGAGGATATATCACACGTCCTCGAGCGCTCACGCGGGACAAAACAGTAACTTATCCATATCAAACAATGGAGGCCAGGCTGAGAGCAAACAGCGAGGGTGAGGTGAGAGCTGCACGGGCACAGAGCATCAAGGTATTCAGAGCAGTTAGTTAGGTGTTAGTGGACACTGGGAGACATACAGATGAGGTTTGATCATGTGCAGCAGGGACACATACTGAGAGCACAAACAAACAGTAAGGGGAAGTAGAGGGTGGGACGTGTCAGTTCCAGAGCAGGGAGGATGATGGCCAAATCATTCAAATACTTTGTCATCTTTTTAACTGTTTCGTATCAGCTTAAACGAAAAACCGAAACTTGGTCATAAACATTCAGTGCCTAAACGAATACTGGGTAAATGTAAAGACTTACACAGACAGTGATCGACACACAATAACGACACAAAAATGATTGCCTCGACCCCGTTCTTCCTTCCCCTTCGTCCTCATAACTGGGCCCCAAAACCAGCCTGAGTCTTTGACAAACTCTGAGTTTGGTATCAGGCAAGAGTTCTTACAGCATATATATTGTGTCTAGCAAATAGAGAGATAAAAGGCATGGCTGGATTATAGGAGAAGCGTGGAGACAGGCAAAAATGTTCCAGTGGGAGTGGGAGGAAGGAAAATGACTTTAGGTACACAAACCAACAGAAAGCACAGCCGAACACAGAAATCAAGAAGAGAGAGACACTTAAAACAATAAAAGACCTGAATAATGTGTGTCCATGTTTACTTTTCCTCCTAAAGAACATAATATGAGAGAATTACAGTTTATGCTTCAGAGGTCAGCCCCCCTTTTTTTTTTACCTTTTCCCGCGTTTCTCTCCCGATTCCAACTTGATTCCTCCTCTGTGTCCTCTCTTCCTCACTCTCGAGTTAGTGCCTTCCCTCTTGACTTGCAGCCTTGCATCTCTATTTCACTCGAGTCTCGTCACATTTTATCTGCTGTTGCCTCATCTCTTCTTCCTCAGACACCATTGCTCTTTTCTTCACCCCTCCACGCACAGGACTTTGAAGGGAAACATGCCTTATGGACAAAGGATATACAACGCCACGAGGAAAAGTATAGGATTAGTACTTTTTCCTCACGGCGCTGTGCTGGGGCTGTGCAGAACCGGTTCCACCGTACGCTGTGCAGAGAGGACAAACACAAAAGTCTCAGTGCTGCAGGGAGAGCTGAGAAAACGGAGAATGCAAGAGGAGGGAGAAGGCATCAGTCATCGTGTGTGTATCTGAGTGTGTGTGTATGTGTGTGTGTGT
Source organism: Acanthurus leucopareius (assembly GCA_029814765.1). Lineage (NCBI taxonomy): Eukaryota > Metazoa > Chordata > Actinopteri > Acanthuriformes > Acanthuridae > Acanthurus > Acanthurus leucopareius. The sequence goes on along the minus strand of JAQMCX010000057.1, from coordinate 8,733,883 downwards.
GTGTGTGTGTGTGTGTGTGTGTGTGTGTGTGTGTGTGTGTGTGTGAGAGAGAGAGAGAGAGA
>JAQMCX010000057.1:8679280-8709986 GCA_029814765.1 Acanthurus leucopareius | reverse complement strand
GAGTATCAAAACTCGTGTATTTATTTCTTATAAAAAAACTAAAAAAATATATCTAAAAATATATAATACCCCCTCACACACACACACACACACACACACACACACACACACACACACACACACACACTTATAGGACAGCACACAAAGAGTCCAGTTGTGGCAGAATGACGCGCCCTCTTAAAAAACTATCCCTTGCAAATATAGAGTACATTATCTCCTGCCGTGTGCAAACAGCAACAGCGTGCGTAACCACGGCGCGCCGGTTGGTAGGAGTGTTAAGGTGAGGGTTTATTAGAAGCCAAGTGTTTCTGTGAAACCGCTACTTCGATGAGCGACAAACGAGAGAAGGGCCTGGTAGACAGTGCGCCCATCGAAACATGCCTTTCCCGACTTGTGAAGAAAGCAAAGGGGAGACCGGACAGACAGAGGACGGAGCAGCGGAGAGCGACGACATTGAGAGAGGGACAGGCGGACGTCTCGTGTGCGCTCTGGAGATGGAGATGACAAACTGCACCCTGCACGGCGACTCAAAAGTCGATTGTGTAAATTGCGATTGCGTGATCAATCGAAACGGCGGGGGCTCGGGACAAATATCCGTGCCGCTGTCACAGCGGACAGCTCCCATGGAGGGAGACAACCTCCACAGGCTGCGGGACAGAAAGTTTTTATTGGAGGATAAAAAGCGCCTTTGCGCGCTGGCTTTGGGCACCGCTGTGCTCGGGATAGTGCTCATGATCATCCACGCTGAGATATGTCCCGTTGTTTACAAAAAGGTAGGTCAAAGTCACTAACTAACTAACTAGTGTCTAAACCGTGTAGGAACAGGCATAAACAATCAAAAAAAGTAGATCGTAAATGCTTGAGATGTGACACTTTGGCTTGTTGACGTTTGGCCCTCAGCTGCAGCCTTTCAGCGTGTTCCCCGCCTCTGTTGTATTTGTATTTCTTATTAGGAAGCCCTCTGCTAAACAAGTCAAATAAAAACTTGAGCTAATGTGCTATATTGGACTTTTGCACACATTAAAAATGGTTTGTACTTTTACCGTAGCCTACTTTATATGCAGAGTAAGCGCATTTACATAGCAGTGCGGCTTTGTAAAGCACCCTAATCTTTGACATCAGAATGACCTAAATTTACTTTGTCTAGTCAGCTGGTGGAGATATGCAAGCGATGGTCCCGCAGCTCATCATCAAATTATAAAAATAGTCAACAAATCATCATCGTTTTGCTTTGAGCATCATCCAGTAAAACTTAAGCCTGTATGAAAATGCTCTGCAGCTGTGCCTCTCCCTGTGTGAAGATATCAAGCTTCATAAAGTTTTACACTGTCACAAACAAATTACTCGGTTAATATTTAACCACGTTATCTTTTCTATATTGTATAATGACATATTTCAGTAGTACAGTTGACCATCACCAGCGCAGATTAAAACCAGCCATATACAACTGACTCTATTTGTTGTCATAACAGCTTCCTGGACAGCGCAAGCTCCATGCAGCACAGCAGCAAACCCCGCACCTGGGCTTTGAACCTCCCTGACCTCCTGATTAGTTATTCCATTTCCAGACGCACTATTTGGTAGCTCAGCCTCATGACATTAACATGCAGATCTCAGTGGATAACAATGCCAGGCCACACAATCAACAAATTATTAACTCCCCTGACTTCCTAAAGCACACGCCAGTTCCACATGTGGAAAAAAGTTCTCATGCATGCCGCAAAACATCAGACCACCTCCATGCTGTAAAGTCAGTGATTGATTACAGTGTCAGAGAGCCCCACTTTTCTAAACTCACATCAGCTACAATCTTTTGAGAAATTTATGGAAATATGGCTTGATCTTCAAAAATGTGCCTTATGCGTTCAGAGAGTTGGAGCCGGAGAAACTTGGTTGTGAAATTAATGACGCTGGCATGAATACGACATTACTATTCCAGTATACAAATAAGAACCAAGAACAGGTGTTGTCTGTCCGTTCCTAACAACAGGCATCGGCTTTGCTACCATGGAAATGCTGATGCACTGGAAAAGTGTTCTCTGCCGCAGTAAAAGCATATTATTTTGGAAGGAGAGGCTGCATTGCTGATTTAACCATAGCTTATATAAGCACTTTTAACATTCATCTTTAAATTACATGTGATGTCCGTGCCATGAGTTTGAGCTGTGACATCTTCCTCCCCTGTGGACTAACGGGACTTGTGGTCACATGGGGGCTTGTCTTAACAAAAGTTTCCAGTAGTACTGCTGCCTTTTTTTTTTTTAAAGCCATTTTTAAGTTTGCTGTGGGATATTTTGGAGCCCCCTAACTTGCATGCCTATCAAACTTAACTCTGGTCCACAAAGTTATATTTTAAGATTACCTTTTCATGGTTATGCACGAAAAAACAAGGCTATTTATGGAACGTTTTTCCACATTTCACCTCTTCCCCTACAGCAAGATTGCTCACAGCACTTCAGGCTATCTTTCCACATCATTTAGTGTATAATTAGAGTGTTTGTATTGCCAGTCTAAATGTCTCTATGTCCTGAGTTTGGCTGTGTCTGAGCCAGGAGTTTGCACTTTGACCTTGATGCAACCTTGTGTCCTCTTCTCTGCAGCTCTTTGACAGCTTTTTTGAAATGCCATCAAAATACAAAAACAATAACAACAATAATCATGTATTGAAAGTGAAAAGTTAAGCGTGATGCTTAGTATTTAAAAGAGTAGAAAAATAGAAAAAAATACCACCCACCATCAGTGAGATACACCTCATAGATGTGGTCTTCTTTGCTTTGAAAGCCTCTTTTCATGTGATGGTATTTGTTTAAAAATATTATATTTCTAATGGATTTTTATTTAACAAAACTTTTGGAACATTGTTTCATTAAATTTATGATGCTGCAACTCTCACATTTGCTGTGCATATAACCTTTAAATGTGTTTAAAAATCATCCAACCAGCCAGACCTGCCATCATACATAATCATCAAAATTATTGCATCCTTGGTGTGGCTGTTGTTTTCTGTCTGTATTTGTCAGATTGTGTCCCGTCTCTTGTTTATCCTCCTGTCTTCAAGGTTCCAGCAGTGCCTTCTGTAATTCTGAAAGAAATGAGATGATACATTGCCTCTTTTTAACTGTTTGTGCAACTTAATATGTTTTTATTTGCATTAACTGCATGCATTGTACAATCCGGACTTTGCACATCATTTTCACCTTTTAACTTTTATCATGTTTAACTACTCTGTGCCTTCATTCTCCTTTTTTTTGATTGTACATCCTATTTGCTTTGCTGTTTTAAAGTGCCATCTGGCCACGAGTGGAAGAAAGTGCCGATGTTTAAAAATTTTCTTGCGTGCAAGTTATGACCCATTAATTTTACTTGCTTGATAATTGCTAAACGCACACCTATAAAACGGAAAACTGTTGTTCCTGGACTTAAGCCACCACAATTATCTAAAAATGATTCAACAAACAAAAATGTAGGCCAATGTTCATTTTCAACCATTTTTATTTTACAGTATTTTTTAAGTTTAAAACTAACTCAAATGTTAAAAACTTTAAGATTTCAATTTTAAAATGGAATTTAGCACTGAGTAAACTCATAGCTATCACGTTAGAGCATTTAAAGGCACCATACATAAATGTGGTCACATTTTTTGTTAGAGCAAAACAAAACAACATTAAAAAAAAAAAAAAAGAAAAACCGAAACAAACAAAAAACAGTTTCACGTGCAGATTCCCACATACTGTTTTTGTAAAATAAGCCCGGATGCTGCCATGTGGTTGTAACACACCCACACACTGAAACCTGGCTTATGTACGCCCTATACATGCAAACAAGTGTAAGTTACCCACAAACCAGCAGGTTGGTTTGGCCTCACCTTTCCCTTATGCAACACATTGCCACTCCCCTACTGTGCATATTGTTTGGGTATGATTTACTGGGTTGCTGCATATTATTAACAAAGTTAAACATGCCTGCTGCATATGGCCAAACTATGGCCCATACAAAACGAGCCAAAACTCCATGTCACATGATTGGTTTATGATTCCAGATTGTTTTCTTGTGGGCTGCAATTAGCCAATAATAAAATAACTAGCTATCAGTGTTGGGGAGTAAATGTAATAAGCAATGTGACTACTTTATTTTAACCATTGTAATTACCTCATTAATGTGATGTAAGTTATTACATTTGATAACTTGATTATGATTCTTTCAAACAAATGTATTTAACTGGACACATAGCAAAAAGTTGCAGCCAGCATGTTAATGATGATTGGTTGCAAGCAAGGCTGACCGTTGCCTAGAGATGATAGACGGACGAGAGGCGGTGCAAATTCAAACAAAAGAACCTGAAACAAACAAGGCTCAAAATTTGGATGCATGATTCCCAATAATTGGAGCCTGTACAGACGTGGAGAAAGTTTCTCAGTGCACAGTTACATGTGTACAGGTTTAAGTACAGCAGCAGAAGAAGTGCGGTCTGCTTTTGTCATGTTCATCACATCAAACTGCTGCACCTGGGTAGAGTCACAGAGTTCAGACTAGAGAGCCAAACATGTTTTTTCCGGCATAGGTGAATTTTTTTTTTTTTTTTTACAGTTTCTGAGGTTTTCTTCAACATTACTGTTTTTTGTGCGTGTTTGTGCCCTTAGCCTTTGTTGATGGTGTTTCACTCAAATTTGTCCCAACAGCTTCCGAAAGCTCATGTCATCTGGGAAAATGAAGACTGAATGTTGTATTCTGCATATGCAAAAACAATAAAGTTTATTCCTAAAAGCTTAACCCAACCATTTGTAATCACCAACAAATTGATCAGTAACTGTAATTTAATTACATAGGCATTTTTCTCTTAGTAACTGCAATGGAGTTAATTACATCTATTTTGCCTTTTAATGACCTTCCACTGGAATGGAAAACCTGTTCTACAGTTGGCATTGCACAGTATCCCACTCATCTGTGGTCTTTGATGGCAACTGATCTGTAGGTTTTGTTCATCTCTGATGGCTTATGAGCCACACCTGTGGCTGCCTGACACCAGGTGCAGCTCTTCAAACATCAGTCACATGGTTTCAGTCATTAGAGCATATTTAACTAAAAAGTCACACATATCATTTGATGCAGTGTTTTACCAGCAGGAGTGTTCACTCCCTCTGTGATATTAATACAAATTGTCTGTGTGAACTGTGTAAACTGTAATGTCTTGAGCATTATGGAGTGGCCATAGGACCAGGGTTGACCGTGCCACTACTCCGTAAAATTTTTGCTGGATTATTACATGTAAGCCTATCCTTATGTTTATTACAGGATACTTGTAGTTCCATGAGTGAGCTATAGCGTAAGTATCTCCATCATAGCTAATAAAACCAAAGTGACAAAGTCAGATTTATGTACAGTATCTTTAATATATATTTGTTATTACAGTACATACAAACAAGACCATCTTTTTCTTTGGATTTAGTGTTTTATTTTAATATTTTTATTTTTTGCTTTGCCCTGGGTGGCCTGTCCTGCTTATGGTGGCATGTTGACCGTCCAAGACTATGAGAAACAATCCGTGTTAAGGTTAACCCAAATTAGGTTCACCGGGCCTGAAACGACTTTCCAACAGGAAAACGTTACAAAAACAATTTCAGAAACTCGGCAAGAAACATGTTGTTGAACTTTGTGTTATGGAATGTGGTGAAATGTTGAGCTTTTGTGGGGTCTTCTAATTAGCCCTGGACGAAATACAGCCATGATGTGGATGCTACGGGAGAAACTGTGGAAAATGGCGTACCTTGCCAACGGACGTCACACCGTACCACCTACACGCTCAAGTTTCCTCAAGTTTGGAAGTTTGCAATTATCTTTTTTAACTGTAAACCACATTAAACTGCACTTTCCCGTTAAAACCTTCCACTGACGTTGCATCAGTTGTTCTGAGATGCATGAAGATTACTCTTTAACCTGCTGACATTAAGGTCGTACGGCAGAGGCAGTGTTCCTCACCCAGTTTGTGAGAAAATATAGACAATTAGGGGCAAACCATAAGAGCGTGAGTTTCTTTGTCTCCATTTGTCAGTTCCCCTGAATGAAAAGTATTTAATTACAAGTACTTGTGTGATTTAATGGGCAGCTTTCATGTACTTCATTTGGAGTACATTACAAAATCAGTAGTTTCACTTTTATTGGGGCTACTGTAAATTTCTAATGAAGCTCCTTTTGGAAAGGCAAGTATTACAGAATAAGAAACACATAAACTTTCAACACAATCAGCTGGAGATTCCCTTGAAGTCAGCTGTAAATAATCAGTTATTGAACAAAAAACCCTTATCATAAAGAACCCTTATCATAAGGAATGGAAGCTTCACCGCCAAATGAGAGCACAGACACTGATGGTTTTCAAGAGTTCGCTCAATTCTAAAATGAATACCATATGATCCTCAAGAAAAGTAGAAGGGATCACAGGCTGGAACTATTCCATTAAATCCTAATTGATCAATCTTTTTTAAATCAATTGACGACTGTTTAGTCCAAAATGAGACCGATTGCAAACAGGACCAATGTCTTAGCAACAGAGCAAAACTGAAGAGCTTTTAATTTGCAAACACATAAAGCTGTGAAAAGCAACAAATTCTACATTTTGGAAAAATATTGAGTGTTTTCATTTATGCTTTATAAGATGTAAGTTATTAAGGGTTCAGAAAATGATGATCAAAAAGGTTTGAGACCAATTTTCTGTTGACTGAGGTAATTAATCAACTCATTGTATCAGCACAACATGGTATGTTTGATGTTTGATTGAAATTTGTACCAAATGAGTTGTAATAGTCAGCTGAGGTTGCACACTGATTGGTGCTCCTGCATTGTGCAGCTGTAAAAGCACCCATCTACCACTGATGTGACCCACATTTAATGCTTGGCACAGTCAGCAACTCAGCTGTTCTTGGGTGGGAAGCTGGTGAGGGATCATGTCCCTCATGCATTCAGCTCCACCTTGTTGGTGTGGTCACATGGTCACTGTGGAAATTATCATTCCAAATTTTTAGAAAAAACAACCAAAAAAGGAAATATGCATTTTCCTAATATGGCTTAATATATTTTTTTGTCAATAACTGCATTGATGATGTCCTTTTTGCTGGGAACCACAGATTTGACCAAAATTACTTTTAAACAGTGACAGTGCACAGAGAATGAGATGACTACTCACATATAAAATACATTGGTTGTACTGGTTTCTTGCAGAGAGGCTGGAAAATCAGGGGGAAAACCCTTGATTGTGTTAGAGTTCAGCTGTTTCTTTATTTTTTATATTCAGAGCACAATGTGTTTGAAACTTTGCACATAAAAACATATAAAATTTAAAAAACATGTTTTATTTAGACTTATAATGTAAGAGCTTATACTTTTCTTATTTTCTATATATGTTGCTGACTGAAGTCCATGTTTTTTAACTCCATGAATCAAATGTTTTGCATGACACAACAAGAACTAACTAACTATGGAATATGTAAGTACACAATGTACTTACAAAGGATTCTGCATCAGGGACAAGCTTTTGTAGCACAATAGGTAAAACTGTTGGCTTGCGCTAACAGTCAGGAGACAACATTGTCCCTCAGTGACCACATGTTTTCATGTCACTGTCTGTTTTGAATTTTTAATTTCAGGAAATTTCTTTTAGGGCAATCTTACCTCTGTGGTAAGAACTAATATACACTTCACTCAAGTTGAATACTCTGGTACCATTCCCACTCCTGTTTTTACCATAGTGGACATAGGAAACAGTTCAGTTACTGAGCTGTTTACAAAAAAACCTCAATAATGGAGAGCATTCGTGAAAAGAAATCAAATCTCGGCTGCTGCAAAAAGCTCTGCCTCCGTGCCTTATCTCTCCTGTCTCTTTTTCCTTCCCAGGACTCAAAAATTGCCCTCCTCATCATCAACTGTTCCATCAGCCTGTCCACTGGGTGTCTCCTGGTCCTCATTATAGCTTTCCATTATAAAGACATCAGGGTGAGTTTGCCTTTTCCCTTTTGTTTCCAACAATTTGAACGCCTGCCTAGGGAGAGCCAGTGTGTGTGCATGCCTAGGTGCATTGTTGATCTTCAGGGCTCAAATTGCCATATTTTGAGCATCACTTCTTATACCAGTTATGCTCGTTCCAAATTAGTGCGGTCAGAGTGATACTTTGTTAGAGATACTTGAGGGTACTTGTTTTAGAAGGAGGTCTCGGTCCACTGATGGTAGCCTCAACATTGATTATCTGTGTTATATCTGCTGTATGCATAAAAATCCCTGGATGAACCTCAGCCCACACAGGCATGCACAGTGTTGCAGTTGTAATATTTTTCCAGTCCACATGGCTCGCTGCCGTTGTGTGTGAATTCAATATACATGAAGGGATTTGGTTGAAATTAAACAGTAAACTGAACAGTAGAGTAAACATTTTTTCATTTGCCCTCACACACACTCGTTGCATGGGTATTCGACGCAGTGCCTTATGAGCAAGTGCAGACAGCACTGTGTAAGTATGCACAAGTAATATGTAACTGAGCTGATTCTCAAGGTATGTTTTTCTGTTCAAGGTCACGCTGCCGGGGTTATATCTCCACATACAGTGTTTTTTAGTTTGGATGTAAGTCATGTGCATCTGATACAAGTGGAGTCCACGCAAGTGCAAAGTGGAGATAAGGGAGGGCAAGTTCAGGGTGGAGAGCAACACACAGGCTGGCGGTGCTCAGCAATATCTGATGCTTTCATTCTTTGTTGTCAAATGTGACAAAAAAAACTAAACAAACATCAACAAACATCAAAATACTCAAAACGTCAATCAGTGGATCAAAGAGAGGAGAGAAATTATGACATTGACTCCCTTAGTTTCCTTTTATTTTCTTTCACAAACTGAGTCACAATAAAGCTTTATGTTGAGGAGATGTATGAGCCTACTCATGTGTGAAGTGAACTTTTATTACAGGCTATCAGCTCTGATAGTTAAATAAATAGTTAGATTAAATTACAGATAGATAGACATTACCTGATGTCTTGGAAAAATAAAGAGTAAAATTAGAGTCACTGAGATTATCAATATTTTTGTAAGTAAGTTTTAAACACAATCAAATAAAAGAAGTTTTATCTCCATGAATGATTTAAACATTAAACATTATTTATTAAGATATTTACATTAAAATTTTCTGCATTTTTACTTTTTTTCATGCTCACTACCACTTTTATTATGTTTTTCTTCTGTCTCTCTCTGTCTTTACTGTCCTCCTCCATCTTTTAGCTGTTCATCATTGACCACAACCAGGTGGACTGGCGTATTGCTGTGACCAGCCATCGAATTCTTGTGATCACTGTGGAGTTGTTAGTCTGCGCCATCCATCCAGTAGGCACATACTGGGAGGTTGGCCTCCAGGTCAACTCCTCTTACTCAGCACCACCTTGTGTTCCGGACTGCCACGACGATAGGTTGAAGGAGGCCGAGGTGCTGTTATCAATGCTGATGTTCCTGCGCCTGTACTTGGTGCACAGAACCATCCTGCTGCACAGCAAAGTGCTGCTGAGCGCCTCCTACAGGAGCATCGGTTCGCTCAACAACATCAACTTCACCTTCCGCTTTGTTCTCAAGGTACTGATGAACAAATACCCAGGGCGCACGCTGCTGATCTTCATCCTCTTCTTCTGGCTCATTGCGTCCTGGATGCTTACCCTGTGTGAGAGGTAGGGAGGAAAACTGCAAGTGTGCAACCAGTATAGATAGACTCATCTTAAAATTATACAAATACAAGTAAAAAACTGGTGGTATGTAGGTATGTTGGTATTTTTAGGCAGATATCCAACACACAATATTTTTCTGGGTATTTTTTAGAAAGACTAAATACTCAGTTCCAAGTCAAAGCCAGATTGCAAAAGCACTTTAATTAAAACAGACTGTGATCAAAACAAAATGCAAGACAGGGTTTCCTTCCCTATTTGAAAATACGTACTTGCAAAACATTCAAAAGAAAAATTGTATAGCATACCATAAACAACAGGGCTGTAATTTGAGACCCGTAAATTATAAGCACCATGCTTTATACTACAACCCATCAATTAATATTGGGCCAAATGGTTTGTGGAATTAACCACATTTTTGCCATAGTCCTAAATTTTTAAGGAATTTTACTGTAATTGGTGCTGAAATGTTGCATGCAATGCAATGTTGCATTACCTTTCAAACAAACATTCTGTACTTACTTTATGAAAGTGACCATTGCCTTCACTTACAAAAAAAAAATCACAAAAATGTTTCTGCATGGTGTTTTGCATCACTCATCCAGTAAACAATAGTTCATGATGTCTTTTACTGTAAAATTCAGTGTTGTATTACTTCCTTCTCTTAAACTTTTACTCCCTGTCACACTCATGCATGTTAAAAAAAACGAAATTCTTGGTAGTTAAACTCTCCCTCCTCAGACCTTGATGGTCAATTTGACTTTCCAGCTCAGAATAGATTTCTAATAACTGATTTAATAATCATGATAGTCTATTTTGTTACTCTAACGAATTGCTCTTCAGTGTGAGCCAACTAAATGTCAGCCTTATCATCTGCTGTTTGAACACTGTGAGGTCATTTGTTCATTTGAACCCAGATGGGGGGTTTTGCCTTCAGCTTCACATGTCCCAGTCTTGTATGTTTTTATTTGTCAGAGGTAATAAAGGAGCTTATGACTGATAGCTGATAAGACCAAACCTCTTGATAATCAGCTGTTCAATCAGACGTTTTCTGTGTTAGTTGATTACAATGCTGAGGACCCAGATGGACACTCACACCCTGTATGACCTCTGTGTGTGGTCTCTGCCCAGTCTATGCTGAACTTTATAATGTTTTACAAGTTTACATTGGTACCCACCTCCTTCCTTCCTCAAAACTGTAAACATCAGAACTGATAAGGTGGTTTGATTAACAGACAACACCTTTATTAAACACAAGCCGCAGACCGATGGACTGAGTTTTGGCGTCAGGTCAATGGTGCTGTGTTACAGATCCAAAAGCAGCTGATGTACTGTTTATTCATATGACGGTTCTTGGAAAGGAAAATGTAACGTGGTACTAATTATAAGGATATTAATCGTTTGGGATGGGAATGACTCAATCTGTGCTCCCCTAATGACTTTACTCCATTAAATTGTGAGTGTAACCGCCATTTTAAGCCAGTGCACAAAGGTCAATCGAACAAATGTGAATTGTGTATGTGGGCATATGTTTAGTGGAGGATGATATCAGGATGAAGTGAGGAAATTATGCAAGTTTGTCATTTGAATACTTGATGGTGATAAAAGGCCACTGTGGTGCATTTTTGTCCTGCATTGTGAAGTACTGTTTCACAGAAAAAGTTGGCTTTTACAAGTTGGTGTCTACAGGATTTTAGCATCAAGATAGAGAAGTATTTTGGATTTGTCATTTTCTGGACTAACCATTCTTTTCTGACAATTTTGTCCAAAAAATAGCTCGTGTATGTTGCCCATTCCGTTCATTTGAGAAAACTTAATATATAAGTTATACTGAGTGATACAACACAACATTTCATAAACAGTAATAGAAAATTTGTTATATCACCCACTCCTATATATGCAAAATAAGTTTTTAATAAAAACTTTTGCAGTACAAAGGAATAAACATTACATTTGGTTTAAATAGAGCAGTTTTAAACACTGATACATCTGGAAAATTAACATTTGCTTACAAGTTTAAAACAGCTAATTAAACTCTCTGTCTTCATTTCCCTTTTTTTGAGTTTTAATATTAAAAATCTTTTATTTTAATTTTCTCTTTTAATACACTTGTAATTACACAGTTATTTCAAGAAAAAATCCAAAGCTATTTTTAGAAAAGTGCAGATCGCTTATATAAAAATGCTACTGGCAACATGGTTTTGTATACAGATGCTGAAAACTGAAAGCTTACATTGAAGATGGTTGTGGTTAGGTTAAATTTCAGTTTGGTCCTGTTTATGTTAAAAATGTAGCCAAGGCCATTGTCTGTCTCCAGCAGAATCCATGTGAATTCATTCAAACATTTTGTTATGACACAGTCTCAGTCCAGCCTTCCCTTCTTGCAGGGAGACCCTAGAACCGACAAGCCATATGGGCACGGCTCTGTGGCTCATAGCCATCACCTTCCTCACAGTGGGCTATGGGGATGTGGCACCGAAAACTTCTTGTGGCAAAGTGGTGTGTCTCTTCACTGGAGTCATGGTAACTCATTCATGTTGCTTTTTCGTAAAATGTAAAATTTAAGAAACTGTAGCTTTTATGCTTTTTTGAGAATCATAATGAAATAGGAAGCATTTTTAAACTGTTTTGTATGAATTTTTTACAAATTGCTTCCAACTATTTACACATGAAGTCTATGAAACACACAGCACTTGTTGAGGCATTCATGTTATTTCATTTTAATTGGCTGTTTTGGCTTTTTTCACCTCTTATCAGAAAATGTGTAAGCATGCACAGAATCAGTGGTGTGAGCGCAAAACACACTGAACGCTCATCTTATCTTTGTTTCATCTCTCTATTTGTTCTTGACGAAACCACCTGACATTTCTCTGCATGGACATCAAGCATGATAAGTCCTAGAACAAGATGTTCTTTTGCTGTTTTATTACATTTCATTATATTTGATGTGTTTTTTCTGTACGAGTCTATTTTTCCTGAATCAACACCTGTACTCAATTTCTGCTCTCTCCTGTTCTGCCTCTTGTCCTCTGCTCCAATCAATCCTCCTTGTATTTAATTCATTCTTATTCTATACTGATTTTCTCTATCTGATTGCCCTCCATTGTACTCCATCTTTATCTGCTCTGTTCTGTTTCGTACTGTTTCATATCATCCTGTCTGGTTTTTTTTTTTCATTTCTCTGTGTGTTTCTGTTTTGTTCCATTGCAGCAACTCTTCCCCATTACTTTTCCCCATCTCATATTGAGTCTGTTCAGTTTGGTTCACTTCTCTCCTGCACCTTCTGCATTTTGTCCCAGCCCATCTGCACTATTCCACTAGTTATCTTGGACACATTAGACAGACCTCTTTTGAATGGCTGCACACCCTAGTTGTGCTGACGGATCAGAATGCCTTCATTCTTTTGTGTGTTTGATTTGAGTCACAGCTGTAAATTAAAGACCTTGGTGGTACCAGGCACTCACATGACAAGACTAAGGGAGGGAGAGTGTCAGCATGCAGTGGGCGGAGAGCAGTCAACACAAAACATCTGTAATGAGCATGATGTTACTGCTGAGTGATGACATTGTTTTGCTGTGCTCACTGGCATTACTCCTTGTTATTTCCTGTGGAGATATTGCTAATAATGTAATGCTAAGTGGTTAGATTATACTTATTTTTTTTATCTCATCATAGAATAAATGAAATAAATGTAAGTTTTTCAGATAGACTGTGAAGAAAGCAAAAAAAGTAGTTAAAATTGCTTGATTATTCCCATTTTTTTTCCTGTCAGAACAATACAGTAATTGGGTTTCATGGTGGAGCAAGGGACTTGCAGAATTAAGACTGACAAAAAGGTGGAAATAAGGACAAGGAAAAAGAGATGGAGGGTTACAGTGATGGGAAATGATACTGTATTAGTAAAATAAAATTCAAAAAAGTCACTAAGAGCCGTGTGTTTGAATTTGCAGTGGACTGTATTTGGCTGCGTCATCACTGCTGCTTTAAATTCTGCTACAAGCAGATAAGAGTCGCTACTGGGGTTCTGGTTGTGGGCACGAGCCTGGTTTAGACACCTCTGTGACAGAGTGGAAAACAATCTTTTCCCTCTCTCTTTCTCCATCTGCCTTGTTTTTATAAGCCCCCCTCCCCTCTATAAGGGAAAACTTTCCACCATATCCATTTTTAGGTGGTTTATTGCCTTTGGCACCACTACAACAGGAGGGTGTGCCAACCTGTGCCAGTGATTTGGAAAAAAATAAATTTCCCTCTCCCATCAGAGCAGTTCTGGGAGCCAGTCACTGGGGCTCTCACACCTGTAATATGGGTCAGAGTCTCTATGGTCAGCACTTCTGTTTCACTCTAGCCACAACTCAATTTGCAGCTTTGTTTAGGGGTTGACAACATGTTTGCATGCCATCACTGTGTGCTGATGGTTCCAAGAAAAGAGTACCTCCCAGGACTCACAGACAGTGTAATGACAGATGTTTTGCGGCTGGTTGAGTAAAGTATAAAAATAAAACACTGGTTTGTGCTCTCTTATGCTCTTGCTTGACCTCTCCTCCTTTTTCTCTATTTCTAATGCAAGCTGAAAAGAGGAAAACAGGTAAAAACTGGTTATCTACTATCATTATGTGTGGTGGACATGTAATCAGTGCAGTGTTTTTGTCGGTGTTTCCTATGACGTGTCTCTTCGTGCGATTATGTGGATGTGATTTGCTCTGCAGACCGAACGAATCTCCTCCACCATCACTCTGTTGTTCCCTGTCCAGCAATAGCACAAAGCTATTCTCAGAGGAAACCAGCACTATAGCAATGCCACAGAGGCCTGTGTTTAACCATTGAACTCTCTGTGTAAATATAACTGTGATTTATTGGATGAAACCATATGAGGTATGAAGATCAACATTCAGTTTTCTGAATAAATCCTTTCCCTTGAGAGGAATAGTGGAGCAAAACACACATGACTCTACTGACTGCTCAGGATTTAGACAAATTCAGGCTTAAACGTAGTCGCACTGTAAATGTTCACATCAGTTTCTCTTGAGTTTCTGCCTTGTTTATGTGACTACAGTGTTCAGGCTCAATCTTCAACACTTACATGAATATTGAGGAATTGTTGGGAAGAAAGGAAGATGGTAAATATAATTGTAACCATGCCAACGTGTGTGCATGTGTGTGTTTTGTTTTAGGGTGTAGCCTGCACTGCCATGCTAGTGGCAGTCGTTACCAAGACGCTGGCATTGAACAAAGGAGAGAAACACGTGCACTTCTTCATGATGGACATTCAGATCTCTAAAAGGGTAAGCGCAAAAGTAGTAGCAGAAATATATTTTTATGTCATAGTTTCTATTATAAAAACAAAGTAATGCTGCAATAAGAAAAACATACTGACTGATTTGTCATTGCAACACTTTTCCTCATAAGAAATATAACTTTTGATGTACATGCATGGCCGTTTCTGCTTGCAATTTTGCTGTTTCCCATCCTTCGTTCCTCTACAAAGACAGAACATCATTTGTATTGTTTGGTCCATTTACAACAAATCATGTACATTTTATGTACACTTTGTTTCAAAACTTTCTGCAACACCTTAGATTTTTCAGTACAACTTTCCTCTTATTTGTGTATGGAAATCAGCTTGCAGATACTTGAAACATGTTTAAGTCAGGTAATCCATCACAGGGAAAACCACGTTTGTGTTTAATGTTGTCAAAGTCGCTGGAACAATGCCTGGTGGTGCAGCTGTAAGTGCAGAATAATCTGAAAAACCTGCACAGGTTTGGTGGACAGCAATAACCAAGAGTATCTTGATGAACCTAAAACAAATGCTTGGCAGTTATGCAAAAAAGATTTTAATTGAATTGGCCAAATGATGTAAAATTCTGCTTGTTAAATAGAAATGTATAATTTTTTGAGTGGTAGATATAATGAAAATAGAGTATTAGGTATATTGTCATATGACACAATGATGTACAGACCTTGCAAAGACAGATTTACATTAAAATGTATAATATAGCAGGTGCAATATTAAGATGTTGTAATGAGATTTTTGAAAATTTATTGATAATTTATATTTAATAATCAAATAAACTGAACAAAGTTCAGTTTAATAAAGTGAATAAAGTTAACTGCCATCCCCTCCATCAGAGGTTACAGCTGTGTAGCAAAACAAACAAGAGACATGATAAAGCGGATGGAGCTTTCAGGATGAAAGCGTCACTACTCTCTGTGTCACATGCATGTTTTGGCTTTTGAGTCGTATTATAATTATTTTTTTCCTTAAGTAAGAGACTCCAGAGGACAGGATAGTGTGGGAAAAAAGGAGAGAGATGAGGTCGGCCATCCACTCTCAAACATTTTCAAGGCGTCAAACAGAGGAAATCATCTGGTCTCTGCCAGGAAAGAAACTTGTGTCAGTTAAGAACCGGCAGGAAACTGCTTGAGCTTACGTGTGTGTTTCTGGAGTGTGTGTGGAAGTGGCTCGTAGAGGATTTACTCTGTTTGTAAACTTGGCTAAGATTCAAGTGTTTGCTTTTGGATGGGAAGAAGGAGGTGTCTGATAGATAAAAGCTTACAAGTAAACAATGTCACAAAGCCAGAAAAGTGTTTAAGGAGAGCACATTCAAGTGAAATGATTAATAGAGTTCCTACTACAGTGTCAGTTTTTGTTTCGTGTGCAGTGCTGCAGATTCTCAGCAAACTGTAAAGCAATGTCTGACTGTGGTAGGTGCACCACTTTGGAGGATACAACCATTTCCTTTCTCCTGGTGGCTGCATCCTGTCACTTGGTGCATCTTTATGCTTTGCTCGTGGTTGCCCTGGTGTGTGTGTATGCATGCGTGTGTTTTGTAAGTGTGTGCATTCCTCCGAGCTATCAGTCCAGATTTACACTGATGGGAACAAGGGAAGACATCTGGATGCAGACACTGACAGCCTCTATTAATAACTTTCACAACAGAGCCGGAGTGACATCATCACAGGGCAGTTACAGCGATTTGCGCAGGAAGACAAACAGACACGAATAGAATCAAAGAGAAAAGTGCAAAAAGGTGATACTGGAGAAATCCTGCAATGTTCAAACGTCAGTTCTAGTCTGTATGGCCTGTCCATCAAAGTCCTTTATATAAGCAAGTATATAAGCATCATTTTGATGATAAGATCTTGAGCCTGTTTTATCTGAAATAGGCATCATAGAGCAAATTTGTTGAACAGGAAAGACTATCTGGATTCAATCAGCTGCAGTGGATGACTCAGCCTTTTACTTCCTGAGCTAAAATGATTGATATCAACCAGATTGTGAATACAAAATATGATAAGCACTGTGTGTTGTTGTCAGTCAAGCTTGCAAGTTTGATTGACTTCATCGTAATGCTCTTGTTACCACGTATCAGCTCCTGTAACCTCCTTGTTTGAAAAGTGAGTACTGATGTTTTTGTTTTCTTTACCAGATCCGCCATGCTGCTGCAAATGTGCTAAGAGAATGCTGGCTCCTACACCGCACAAACATGACAAAGAACAACCGCCGTGAGCACCGAAGACACCAGAGATGCCTTCTGGAAGCCATCAGAGTGTGAGTTACTGTATCACAAAACAATGCCTTCGGGCAGGGTGTTGGTGTGTTTGTGTCTGGGCGAGTGATGTAAGTGGGTGGTGGTTTGTGTGCCTTATATGTGTATTTTACGGGTCATTAACTTTGTGTCAACATGCTTAACCACAGAGTCACAGTTTTTAATGGCTAATTTAGATTACTAACTAGCCTGGTTTGTCTATTTTATGTGGGCAGTGCATGTGTGAAGAAGGGACCACCCTTTAATTATATAGAATTCAAAGGAGGGTTCAGAGACATGCTGACAAATAACTTTTTATTTACCGTTTGCAATAAAGTTTGGCAAACATCGCCACATAATGCACATGATCTTCTGAAACACTCATCAAGTAAACGAGCATTGAAACCATTACATTTTCCATCTGAGTTGTGTTTTCTTGTCATTTAGCCAATGCTACTCTTCCAAGGATCAATCCCAGTACACCTTCTGCCCTGTCAAACAAGCCCTGCCCCCTCAGTTCTGTGCATTTATGCTGAGGAGTTGGGCATCACGATCGTTGCTGGGATAGAGGAGTAGTGTTAGAGCTACATTATAGAGGCATACCTCAAACTGAGTGCTACAAGAAATCTTCCAAAAAGCCTTGCAAATGACCAACAAATGGCTGCACAAGCAACTAAAGAAACTCTCATGTGTATTTTCTGTTATTAAAGATTGAAAATGTCAAAAACCATCTTGCCAACTTAGTTAATTGTCATGTCGCTGTATTATGATCATTTTCATTATAACAAGCCTAACAAAATAATCACAAGTAGTATGCTGATGTATCATTAGCTAATGAGCTAGCTAGCTAACATTAAATTGTTATTTTATAATTCATGCAATGATATATATATATATATTTATATACCTATTTATATATGTTCCTTTTAGAGATTCAAAATGTGAAAGAGTCAAGAATGTCTGTTTTTCTGTCATCTTCATGTAAATGGCAAATGCACTGTGATAATACCATTATTACCATTCAAGGGAGGGAAAGCTGGGAAACACATGAACAATATTAATTAAGCTATTTTAAGGTTTAGGGTTGTCCTAATTCATAGGACAATCACAGATGAAGGTTTCAATCATTATGCCGTGCAATTTTGTTCAGAGGGGCAAGGAGGCACTTAAAAATGAGGGGTAAGGGTAAACATAAAAAATAGGATTTGACCTAAGATCAACTGGCCTGTACAGGGCAGTAAGTTCAGAAGTGTGATTGTGTGGTTCATTTTCCTGACAACAGGATTATGTGTGTAAATGAGTTAGCGTGGGTGGAAGAATTGTATTTCCTGCTTTACACCAGGCAGAGCTGCTATAAATAGATGCAGTGTGGAAAGTAAGAGCAGGATACCCACACCTTGGGATTAAAAACAGAATACTGTAATGAGACCATCACTCCGATGTATTCACAAGCTGGCTGCTTGGTTGCAATATTGGTTTCCATTTAAATTTAGGCCTTTTCCACCGTCATATGTCAAACACCTTCTAGCAATGTTTAATAGCTGTTTAACAAACACAGCGTGACTTCTGCATGTTGAGTAGTGGAATACTCAGTTGTCAGCATATTCCTTCACAAATCTGGGGCTCTTTATTGTGCCAGGACTCTTCCATTTGTCCAAAAATAGGAGGCTACATCCATAGATAAGCACTTTAAAACTCCTCTCGGCACATTTTAAATGCTAAATTCTATACATAGTAGCATCACATCGAACACTTAAACAAAAGGGATTGCTTTGCATAAAATTACTTCACTGTTTCCCTTTGCGTGGCTCCTTGTAACATTTAGATTAATGTTATTAAAATACCCATATGTTTGAAATGCTTCTACATGACTGAGCTCTAATTAAATCTTTTTAATCAAATTTGCACAGATTTCGGCATTTACGGCTTAAACAAAGAAAACTGAGGGATTACGTCAGTGAGATGGTGGACCTTCCCAAGGTAAATGACAGCTGTCACTGGAATGTTTTGTACATATTTAATTGGAAAAGCTAATGCCAAACAAGATGAAAAGAACCCCTTAAAAACGCTAACTACTTACATAAACTATTACGCAGTATTTAACAGGCTGCTGTTTATCACTAGGTGTTCAGACACATTAAATGCTTGTTAAAAAATCTCTATAAAATGTCTCAGGATTCATTTGTGTCAGGAATTCACAGCTGTAGATAAGTTTTCCATGTGGAATAAACACAAAGACATTACCCAGTGAGAGGCACTAGTGTGTAATTTGTGCATTTTAAAACACAATTTCTTGATTGATTTATATGGAAAACAAGGCTAGTTTTTCCAGGCTGCAAGTGAAGCCCCTTAGCATGATGGCCAGTAAACTATGCAATGGTCACTTTGCAATCAGGTAGTTACACACTGTAAACTAAACTGCTTTTTTTACAGACTGAAATTGGCTTAACTAATGCATCAGCTAGCAAAGAGGACCAAAAGAGTGACCGAATTTGTTACTAAGGCTTCTTTTTCTGAAGACAAGTTGCTAGGGGGCTGCAAAATGTAGTGACAGAGTTTCTAAATTGGCAACATTGGGGTAGTTTGGACTTTATCCCAGTAAGTTGGCTTGAAACTGTCACACGTGCACAGTATAACAACATGTCCATCAGTCAGTTAAAAACACTGACTCTCCAAAGCTACACTACACATAAATCTGCAATATACATTAAAAATGTGTTTGCATTAATTCTAGACAGATTTATGGCTAAAGGTTGACCATGTGTCCCTTGTAAATATAAACATTACTGCGTTTACACTGTGTGGCTGATTTCAACAGATGCAGATGATCATGTGTGACCTCAGTGCCAATTGGAATAACTCCTATAGGGAGCTGGAGCAACGTATCCTCTCTATGGAGCAGAAGCTGGATGAACTGAGTCGTTGCTTCCAACAAACCTCTGAGCTGCTGTCTAATGTCCTACGTCACCGCAACCCTGAGATCAGGTAAATGACGCCTACAGCTCCCAGTAATGTTGCATAGATCTGCAAAACACACTGCAGGATGTGGTATCTAAACGGAGTTGAAACTTGCTCACAAAGAAAAATCAGTAACCTTAGTTATTTTCTTTTTGCAGGTGACATGCTACATGCACTTGTTTTGGAGAAAGATAGTTGTCTTCAGTGTTTTCATCTGCAGTTTCCATGAAAATGAGACGGTAAATCCTCTCCACCCAGAGCTGCTCCAGACTAACATGCTGAACCACTTGGAGAACTGGCATACCCACTAAAGATCTCATCTTCTGGCTCTATGCTTAGTGTACTGCACAATGACTCATAGCTGTAAAATTGTACAGATAAAATAAGACTCCCATTCACTGTGTGCAAATCACAGTGTATTTTGAGAAATTTGTTGTGGTTTTTTTGCAGTTATATTTGTAATAGAGCACAAAGAATGGAATTAATCTCAAACAGGGACTATGGAGAGCCAGTCCACACTGTCAAAGGCCATTCCTGGGCTTGCTAACTAAGGCCTTGTCCCCATATAAACAGGTATTTTTAAAACAGGGTTTTTCCCTCCGTCCTTCTCAAAAAAAATTCTGTCCGCACAAGCATTTTTAAATAAATCTTTGTCCAAATGAAAATCCAAAAACACATTTCAACCACTGTCATGAGCATGCCAAACCAACCGACGCGACATAACTCTAAAACTAAAGGTAGTATAGACCAATCAGAAGCCTAAAAAAATGTATTACCTGTAGGCTAATTGCAACTAGGGGTTTCACCAGATCTCACAATGTTGGCTGCAGGGGCTGTGTTGTGAGAGTGTTGGATTTTGTAGTGTTCTCTGTATCACCATCTGATGCCCCTGTTTCTCAATAAAGTGAAAGATAAAATGTGCATTTACAGTATGTATAATAATTTCAAAAGTCCTGCTAGCGAGGTTAGCACCAGCACTATAATGTAAACAAAGCAGATAACAACACACACTCTGTTATCACAAAGAAAAAAGTCAGTTTTCCCGGTTTCTACTTCAACACTGCAAACACTGAATATCTTCACCCTTGCCTAAGTTTTTCCAAAACATCTATTAACAGAAAACTGAAACTGGGTTTTGTGTGAACAAAATGTCCAAAACGCATAGAAAAAGCTGTTTTAAAAAAATACCTGTGTATAAGTTGGCAGGGCCTTTGATGCACAATGTTTAATTTCTCCTGCTATGTGGTCTCTTAACCAAAACAATGTTTAATGATGTTGAGAAGCAGTGTGGGATCATGGGATTTTTTGTCTTCAGGGTAAAACAACTACCATTGCCAGTGAAAACCATCTGACTGAATCAGGCAGAAATCATGTTCATAGGCGAGGTAATGTATTGCAGTTTTATTCAGGATACATTGAGTCATATTTGACAATCTTCCTCCTCACTCTCTGACAAACCATCCTTGCTGCATTCCAAATCATTTACTCGTAATTTACTAAGTGCATACTGGAGTTGCCCCTACAAAGTATGCAATGCTAAATGCAATATGCATACAATTGAAACATACCACTTTGGCCTAACATTGTGCCCTGTCCATCGATCATCTAGCTTATACATCTGTCGCAGTTTGTGGCACAAATTGGAAACAAAAATAAATAGTATGTTAGTTGGAGCACAGCTGTAGCCTCTGTGCTCTTGGCAGCTCAGGCGATTGGACGCATCTTCTGCTGTGCAGAGGATTATGGGCAGAATGGCCAGAAAAGCATACTGACTTGCACACTGCAAAATGGGACTGAATGCAGCGAGACATACCCGTGTTTTTTTTGGCAAAGTGAATTTATCACTTATGTACTGAGATGTGTTAAATAGTCTTGTAGTTGAATATTGGCATGCAGCACTAGTGTTGACTGTGTTTCCCAAGAAGCTAAGGAAACTAGAGGATTACAGGGAATGAAATGCACCTGAAAGGTGACCAAACAAAATGTGCCATTACCTTGAATAAAATTTCTGATTTCTTTGGGTTTTAACATGTTGGATAATGTAGTTATTCAACTCAAAAAAAAAAAAGAAAAGTAAAACAGGTCTGGTCCTTCTAAGAAAGTTTTTAAGTGAACATGTTACATAATATACCTTTCACTGCTACTTTTTAGGTTTAATTGATGGACTCCGTCACTGCCTTATTCCTGTGGAATAAGTTAAATATGTTTTCAACTTAAGTGTATTTTAAATTTATTGCAATGTTTGAGTGTTATCAGTTTTTTTTAATCCCGCTAAGCCTTCCTCATCAGCAGACAGTTTAATGGTTTGTAACTTAGAGTTGTTGTAAACAGGCTTACTGAGTAGAATTCAGTTTCTGCTGATTACTACTGTTCTGCTTTTCTCTGACCCACCAAATGATTTGTAATTGAAATGATGTGTTTTGAGACCCAGCCATGAGAAAACAATGTGAAGTTCAAATCAAGTGTTGTGGGAGGAAACCTTTATTTAAAAGTTTAAGTCCTTAGGGTTTTGAGGGATTTCAACTGAAACTCATATTAATGTCGACACTTAAAGGTAGTTATTCTCAGTTTACACCTGTTCTGAGAACAATACATTTTTTGAGCTTAAGCTTTTAAGCCTTAGATGTCCTCCAAACTTATCCTTTGACAACCCTACAGCTCCATCTAGTGGACATGAATAAAATAAGTAAACTGTATAGTATTTTGGACCATTAATATTTAAATTTTAAAGACTATAAGACAACCGTAAAATAACCTCAAATGCTATTTTCAAGCATAATTCCAAGACCTCTACAATGTCTCACAGGAAAAAAAATTTGAATCAGGTGTAGTGAAAACAAAACTGAATGAATAATAGAAAACAGAGGGATCCTGCACATCTGTCATACGAACCTCAATGTTAAAAATGCACTTTGTAATAAAATAAGCATAACTGGACTAAGTGTTTGTCTGACGAATAAACTGGAGTTTTGAAGTGTCTGAGTTTTATCCAATACTGAAAAAAGTTCCTTGTGGGTTATACTATACTCTAGTATCTTGTCAAAAGAGCTTCTGAGGAACTTGTTCTAACGCTGTTTACTATGTATCATTTGCACATGGTGAAAACATGTTAACAACCATTCAGAACATGCTTATAATTAAAAGCCATTATGAATATATATTTGTACATGTTTTTGCTTTGAGTTTTTCACTCTGCAGTACAAAAATTAAACAATATTGTGACAATCAGATGATGTGTAAAAGATTCTTTTTGATTTAACACATTGTTTTCAGTGTTGAACACAACTTATGGAACTTAGATGTGATAGTGCTTCTTTATTTCAAAGGCTTGTTTTAGCGTTTCCTTTTTGTCCTGTTTTGAAGTTGGTGCCATATGAAAGCCGAAGGCCGAAAAAAGAGTTGTCCACAGTCACATGTAAAAGGCATTTTGCACTTTTTCTTAACTTTATGTTTCTGTTTACATCCAGAACTAGATTTTTTCTGTGACTTGCCTTTCATGTGCTCAGCTAAGAGTTTTGCTCCTGTGAAAGTCTCCCCACAGCTCACACAGATGTAGCTTATGTTCTCCGCATGCTGAACACAGTGTCGCAAGAGGTGTAGCCTGTGCTTAAAAGCTCGACCGCACTGGCACTGGTGTGAGCGGCGGCCCCGGTGGAGGTAGCGGTGGCTGATGATGAGGGAGGGCTGCCGGAAGATGGCACCACACTGTCTGCAAGGGTAAGAAGCCTTAGAGCGCCAGCCTGTATTCATACGTTTCATCAAAGCCAAATCCTTACTGTCATTCTCAAATAGGGCCATAATTGTGGGCATTGGTGGGGACTCAGGGTCAGAGGCAGTGGCTGTAGTTGCATCAGTGGCACCAGAGGCAGGAACAACTAAAGGTTCAGAAAGGGTGCTGTCTTTCTGGGATCTGACAGGTGCGTCAGTGGATGCTGAACATACTGCGGCAGGGCGTCTGCCTGGATGGGAAGAGGAAGTCAAAAGGGAGATGGGGCTATTTTTCACAACAGCAGACTGCGACCCTGCATAGGTTTGGCCAGCACAGAGCTTTCCATTAATGACCTGGTTGACTACATTTGGATTACGAGGTGCTGACGGGGCTGCTGTGCCAGGGACACCCGGTGTTTTATCAGTCAGCTTTGATGGACTGGTAATGATGCACACTTTGGTGCTAACCACAGACGTGTGAACTTTGGTGACATGGTTTAACAAAGTTCTCTCTGAGGTGAAAAATGACTTGCATATGTTACATGCTTGCGGCATTGTCTCGGAACAAAAGAGGACCAAAGCTGACTTGTTTCTTTTGGGACACAGGTGTTGATTGTACAACTTCTCATTAGAGAAAACTTGGCCACAGACGTCACAGGAATACAAAGACATGTAGTGTTCATTAAGTGCCATTTCAGTAAGAAAGAGCTCCTTGCACAGGGAACACTGATATTTCACTCTTACTCCACTACAGTGCAGCAAGTGGAGTTTCATAGACCTAAATGGCCCTCTACCACATGTAGCACATATTGACTCAGCGTCAGGAAGGACTGTTGGTCTGTTTTGAAAGAGTGGAGTATTAGACGAGTCACTAGAATTATCAGTTGAACTTGAATTTGAGCGTGTCTCATCCTCGTCTTCAGTTTCTGAGCTTGTTGTATCATCTGCTTTCTCACAATCACTTTCCATGTCATTATCTTTATCATCTTCACCCACTATGTACTCCACACTGTTTTCGGATGTCTCAGGTCTCTCAGGCTTCATCTCACTTCTTTGATGGCGTCTCAGTTCTGAAACTGAGTCAAGCAGTACTGAATTTGTGCTTTGCTGAGAACCTATGCAGTGTCCCCCTGTATGCTTGTTCAACTCCCATACGTTACTGAAAGACTGATGGCACTTCTTGCAGAGGGGTGGGGAGTGTGCATTATCCAGGTGCGTGGACAGTGACGTCAAGCGTCGAAAGGTAATCTTGCAGATGTGACAGGTGGCTGTGATATTGTGGCTTTTGTAGTGCAACATCAAGCTTTTTATGTTGCTGAATTTTTTGCCACATTCCCAGCATTTCCTTTTTGAGGATACACACCAATCGTCATCGCTGCTTGAGTCTTCAGACATATGGAGCTGGTCAACACAAACTCTGGTTGGCCTGCAATTTAAAGCAGATTGGACAGAACCACTTTCAAAACGTGCTGAAAACATAGTAGGTTTCATACAAGCATCACAGCGTAAGCAAAAGAGTCATGAGATAAAATTTGAACCAAACCAAAGTGATTTCATATTTAATTTAGAGCTGACACCATAGTACTTTGTACTGATTATCTGACTGACTAATCAGTTTATTGTGTATATGTTAATTTTTTAAAAATCCTTCAAAAAGCCATTCCTTCTCTAAAATACTTCAAAAATGTTGTTCCCCTGACTCTTTCTCTGTGTGGCTTGGAATAAAATCGCTCAACATCCTTTATATGGATTGCCATTTCATGTGGTAGAGACATCAACATTTTCTTCAGGATGACTTCTAATCATTTTGCTGATCCGACTTTGAATGCAGCACCACCAACAGGTCAAATTTTGATTTGTCTTATACTTGAGTTTATGACTAAATATCTGCAGAATGACATCCCCATCAGCCTTTGATGTCCTTCGAGTTAAGTGCTTTTTAGCAGCACGATAAACTGCTACTTTGCATGTGAAAGACCTACAACTTAGTAGCTTAACAAGTTAGCATGTTAGCTTTGAAATTGTTAGCAAACAACTAGTTAGCAGGTCAAAACATCTCTGAGGCTAAGCACAACCTCAGCTGTAGGGTCTTGTTCTCATGTCACCGATGTTTTTGTGTTATACCACTGTCTAAATATTTCAGTTCCGTATATTTAAGCTAGCTGAAATGGTAACTGTCAAAATAAATTAGCTAAGGAGTCACTATAAAGTCCGGTAAACTGTGACAGGATGACAATGTACCTAAGGTACATAGGCTAAACCATCAGTTAGTTAACCGAAAAAATAAGAAATAATAACTTAAAAAATCATTAGTTGCAGCTCTAACGTAGTAAAGCTTTTGTGTCTATTATCGCTGCCTCAAGAGCAGCACAACCAATTGGTTAACAGTAAGATTTACCTTTCAAATAGTTTCCAAATTTTGGCCAGCAAAACCCACCGTGTGTTTCAGTGTGAGAAAAGCGGTTGTATTAAAACAACCTTTAACGTACAAAACACGTAAATATGTTACATTTTCTACCTGCACAACCAAACTGTACTCACCTCTGTCCACAAGTTGTTACTGGACCAGAAAAACTATTGCCTGCAGCATAGACAAGGGTTCACTAAATACAAGCCTCCAAACTGGAAGGAGATGAGTCGTCCAAGACAGTTACTGCGCGTTATCGTTACTTAAAAACATAAATTCCTGACGTTACCTTAAATTATATGTAATTACTTGGGTTTTCGAAGAAATGACAGCGTCTTCTCGAGTTTTATGTCTGAGGCACATCCTTCTGAACAAGTGGAGACAGTACAGATAGGATTCAGTGTATAACAAGATCAAAATAAAAAACCTTTATATTTCACATTTGAGGACACCGTCATGTGTTGATGGCGTCTACATAGCAAGCTTCACCATTTCCGTTTTAAACCGGAAGAAGGACGCCTCTATCTCCCAGAATGCAACAGAGGCGAAGTTTCATATTTTAACATCTCTCCCTGTGTACTACACTCGCAAATTACTCAAACTTTGTATGAAATGTAATTCAATGAGAAATTTGTAACGCGTCTGAATATTGCTAATTTCGTCATCAATGTGCATTGTTTTTTTAATTTGAAAGAAACTTTGTTCTCTTCAGTTAAAAAACTCCCAACCTACAAACAGCAATATTTAAACTACCGGTATCCCTAAAAAACTTTACCTCTCAAACTGTGGTAAATATTGATTAATTCTCGAATAAAGCCAAGTATAAAGCCACATAACAGACCACATAATAACGTTGTGAATTATGTACAAACTGTGCTCTATTGTATAAAATATACAGAGTAACATAAAAATGAACACTCAAATAGCGGAACAACTATTAACTTATTATGTTCAATAACGACTGTATTTACCAGACGTACAAAATACATTTGATCTGCAATACATATCATCTTAAGTGGGTGGAGTTTCTTCCAGCACCTTAATATTCTCTACCCGCTTCAACATCATGTTGTAATAATCAACGCCGAATTTTAAAACAAACATGCCAGTGGAACACGCAAATTTAGTAATGTCAATTCAGTTACTACATCATAACTTTAATCGTCAGCGTGAGTTATGGTTACAAAACTAGTAAGTTAGCTGAGAGAAGACGTAACAGTATCTTTAGCTCACAATCGCTCAGACTGGAGTCCAGTCGTAAACTAGTTTTCCGTCGACAATGTGCCCTTGTACTGAATCAGGTGTGTAGCTACATGTCAAAGTCCGGCCACAGCAGGGGCACATGTGGGTACAGGAGGACGGGACGCAGGGGAAGAAGGGATGCTGGACCTCCAGGGTAAAATTTGTACGGACCCAGTCAATATCGAGAGAATCATGGGAGAACGAAAGGTAGTAAAGCTGCAAAAACACTATCACATCAGTGGTGTCGAGGTTATTTTTGACTGGTGGCTTTACTCAAGTTTCTCAGAATACCGACTCACCTTCATTTGTCGGTTCAAGATGGGAGCGAGGATCCACCCGGCCCGCTCACTCAAAAGACTCACATTATCCTCACAAAGAACCCTGGAGAAAGGTTGCGTTAGCTTTTTAACATCTCTTGTAATTATCTGAAGCGATCACCAACACAAATAACAACGACAGTCGAATATTTTGATTCGTCTAACGTCAAGTAGTTCATGCCTTGCAAGATAGTTAGATTTTACTACAAAGTAAGAATATGCATTAGTGTCATTGTAATAACAGCTGATAAACTTATGTTTTTGTTGGATCAATTCAAGGCCAAACCAGCACAGAATGCGCCCTTCAGTAGAGCTCCAGTCCTGGAGAAGCCCATCATGCTGATGGAGGTAAGCCGGGAACCCCTCCAGACGGGGCAGCACAGCCCTCTGGTCCCGGGCCCTCTGGGATGGAGAGGATGGATACTGTCCCACTCAGCCTGTGTACCAAATCCAAAACAGAGGTGTGGGTGCTTCAGTATCAAGTAGCGCTGTAGACCGAGAGTTATTACTGATTTCACACAAAAAAGACTTTTATACTCCAGATACACTCCACTCAGATGCACTTATTAAGGCCAGATTACATGTAAAAAAATTAAATTCTAAAATCAGGTCTCTTATGCCAGTTTATGCTAACAGGTGTCGGTCAAAGGTCCAAACAAACAAACAAATAAATAAATAACTCCTTTACTCCTTTTCCCTTTTCATCCTATTGGATTGTATTGTTTAAAGGACTGCAAAATTTAATTTCATTGTTTGACCCCGTTTTTCACAAGAAGAAATATATATACACACTTGACATCAAAATTAGGTATTTTGAAGCTGCAGTTTAGACATGATGCTACTATTTCTTAACACATGGGGGCGGTATTGTATACCAATCTGCTTCTGTGGAGTATTTAAGCCAAACGGACATACCGTAATTTTGTTTGACACTGCACAATATCCGCACACCAGAGAACTATAAAATCAACTGAATTAATACTTTCTCTTTCCTTTATCTACTTGGTGATACTTACGCTCTCAAAGCATAGATGACTTGCACTCAATGTATAAGAAGTTTAAAGAGAGTACGCCTTGGAATTCATATTCTGTCCTTGTTTCTGCAATGAGTCTGCTTGCTTGTGTGAACAGAAGGTCAGAAGTATGTATTCAGAGCAAACCAAGATACCCCCCCCCCCCTCCCCCCGAAAAAAACCCCAAAAACCCACACACAGAATAATTATGTGAGCATTGGCAATTGCCTCTAGAGGCCAATATTTAACTTTATTTCTCTAGGTCATCGTTTAATTGTAGTTTGATGGTCATTTTATTCCCTCAAACACTTGTGACCATCCTTTGTATTGCATGTCAGCACTCTTTTCAGATGCAGCCTTTTTACCGTTTCACACGTGGTCATTGTGGTTCAAGACTGGTTCACTAAGTTAAACCTTTATAGGTATGGGCTTTCTAATTTTCCTCAGCTTTTTCACAGACTCATTAATGTTATCCTTTCAGCTGGTCTGACCGTAGTCGACAAACCATGGTAAAGCCAGACCTGTTGAAGAAAGCTGGCTTTGTGCCTGTCCAGCACGTGCTGAGACTCATTCATCTATACTTGTTTTTAGTTCAGGATGCCAAAGTATAGCTAAAAATTTTGATTATTTTTGTTTTTTATTAATTTGACTTTTGGGGCCCTGTATTAAAATAATATTATTCCACCCCCTGCTCCTTTTAAATTGTTTAAAAAGCTAACATTTTCATACCTTGCCATTTCTTTTTCAACCATACATTTCCGCCTGTGGGCAAAAACGCGCACATATGCAGACACACAGTTGTGCACGCATGCACACATGCACGCACACAGGCATGCACACACACCCACACCTAAAAATTTAATTAATTTTGTGGGTGGATAGAATACATGGTAATTAATGATTGCAGGACTGTTTTTCTTTCAGCCACTCGTCGATACTAAATTCAAACAAAGAAAGGCGACTCACCAGTGACGAGACAGCTCTCTTGGCTTGTGGTGCATGCCATTGATAATAATTGTTTAACCCTTGTTTTTCTGGATCCAACAAACATGCTGACACAAACACTGGAGTTTTTCTAGCTGTCAGCAACTTTGTGATCGAAAATATTTTCAAAGGACACTTTCCTGACTTTGCTAAGTGGCACAAACAGAAAAGAACAATGTGTGTTATTGTGGAGACGTCTGTGTAGATTCTCATTCATCCAGGTCATGATTATCTTGAAAAGTCAAAAAAAAAAAACAAGTCAACTGGACTATGTTGAGTTTTGGGAAGACGTTTCACTTTTCATCCAAGAAGCTTCTTCAGTTCCGCTTATTGAAGAACTGAAGAAGCTTCTCGGAAGAGAAGTGAAATGTCACCAAGTCAACTTGACTATTTTGAGTTTTGGGATGACATTTCACTTCTCTTCCAAGAAGCTTCTACACTAGCCTTGATGTGATAATACAAAACCTTGCTCTGAATATTGTTTTTCAGAGATTTTACTTCTTGTGTCAGAAATGTGTTAAAATACTTAGAACATTTTTTATTGTAAGCAGGTTCTTATTTTTACTCAATTTAAATTTAAAAAGGAGATGTGGGACCCATTATCATGCTGACATCTGACTTCCTGATAAATCTAAGAAATGAAAGTAAACTTCTTGTTCTGTATTTTTAATTTCCTTTTACTAAGGTCAGGTTTCCTTTATGCCAGCTAATATATTTTTTTACACCTAGCTTTAGCATCTAAATTAGGTTTTAGTAGGCTTAAATTTATGTTATGAACATCTTTCTTTGTGGAGATTCTCATTCATCCAGGTCATGATTATCTTGAAGAGTCATTAAGACAAGGCAACTGGACTCTGTTGAAAT
>JAQMCX010000057.1:8667666-8679180 GCA_029814765.1 Acanthurus leucopareius | reverse complement strand
TGTGTGTGTGTGTGTGTGTGTGTGTGTGTGTGTGTGTGTGTGTGTGTGTGTGTGTGTGTGAGAGAGAGAGAGAGAGACAGAAAGAGGTGAAGAGAGATAGAGAAAAAAAGAATCCCATGTTCAAGATGTGAAGTTGATGCATCTATCAACTTTCTCACAAATATTAAAGACTGCTGCATAAAAATACTTTTAAGAAAGGCAACGACCAAGCAAAGTGCATTCTGGCCTTCCCAAACAAAACGATCAATGTAAATTCTATTTTACAGCGCCCAGTGGATTCACTCCAAACGGTAAAATGTGCTTCTCCTGTGATGACACATCGTGCACTCATACTCTAGGCTGTGAGGAGGATGAGGACTACTGCCTCTCATCAACAGGTATTTGGTTTACAACATTTAACACTCATCTCTGTTTCACATAATTGCTCAGTTTTTTAAACAAATCACACGGATGTATATAAACTTGAAGCTCACACTCAACATTATTTTCATTCTCTCAGTGAGTGTTGGAACCATAACGAAAACGATAAAGGGGTGTACCACTAAGCAAGTATGTTCAGCATCTGTGCAGGCGGAAGGAGTCGGCAATTCTATCACCTGCTGTCAGGGCAACCTCTGCAACAGTGCCACCACTACAGGTGCTGCCCTCCTGCTCCTCGTGGCACCGCTGGTCTCTTTGGTCATGATCTCCTAACTTAAAGAGATGGCAACATCACTGCTCATTTTTTTTCTTCACTTTTTGCTCGAACTTATTGTACTCACATCGCTCAATTACATAAATAAAATGATTTAGTATAGTTAAAATTTTCCTTTGTATCTCGCTGCATTCAGCTTCTTATTTGCTTATTTCATGTTTTTACATTTTAACAGCATAGCTGTCTTGCTGATTTTCTCTTTTTTAGCAGAATGTAAAATGATAATGTGCATTTTTGGTCTTAATGCCAATATTACTCCAAACCTATTTAAATTGGAGTTATATAAAATATTTTTATGTTGCTGATGAAAATTAAACAATTTTTGTTCAATTGTTTTTGAGTGTTTTATTTAAGTGTTTTTTATCCTTCCTCATTTTCATTTAAACATCATAATGCAAATAGTTATGTCTCAAAACCATTAAGAGTTCCAATTTCTAAATTTGATAGATGGACTTCACAGTAAATGGAGCACAATGAGCCACAGATGAAGTGAATGCAAATGTTCGTTAGTGCAACAGCTGTGCAATTAACTCTCTAACCGCAGGCTTTTGCAGTGCACACACAAAGGCTGCAGATATGCACTCAATAGCAGCAAGAGGAGGCTTTTTAGATCTTTTCATTTAAGTTTTGTTCTGCAAGGTTTCATGAATTTAATAGTGTAGTCTTTTTGATTACTTTTGAAATATTGCATCCTTACTAAAGAACTTAATTAGAATTTAAGTGACTGAGAAATTGAAATCAAGCCACCTAGTGTTAAAATATGCATATCAACAGGCCAGAAATATGCAAGTAAAATTTGTGGCACCTGAGACATGCCAGACAGCAAGAGCCACAGACCTATGCTGAGTAAGAGTTTAGATTTTTATCTGAAATAATACAAGTAAAAAGATCTTTCTGTTTGTTTTTAACTCACAAAACTAAAGGGCTTTAAACGTCACTACTCACGTAGTGACAAATAAATGACAATCATTTATTTGTTTATAATCAAACAAACTTCTCTGGAGAAGTTTTTTATGCAGCGAATGTTACTGTGGTGATCAGGGCAGGTCAGATAAATACAGTTAGTTATATACATATACACCTATACACAAAAACTTTTGGTGGAATAAAGTCAAGTAAAAAGCAGCACAACAGACTGCACAAGAATGTGGTTTGTCCAAATATATTCTTTTATGCTTAAAATATACGCACATTACATTAAAAAAGAAAATCTCAAGCAATGGAACTACTAACTTTACATGTTTCATAACGACTCTATTTACCAGACGGACAAAACGCGTTTGATTTGAGAACACAGAGAATTCCAAACGGGTGGAGTTTCTCCTAGTGCCTTAATATGAGTGAACCGCTTCAACGTGTTATAACGGTCAACGCCGAATTTTAAAACAAGCGCACTAAGAGAAAGCACAAGCTAATACTATATGCGCCTCTTTTAATACATCCATGGTGCCCACATAAGACCTTTTGTTTTCATTTTCACGAAGTCACTACATCATAACTTGTCAACGTGAGTAGTGGTTTCAAAACTAGTAAGTAAACTTTAATTAAGAGAAGACTGCTAATTTTGAAAATACTTCAGTGAAAGTAACATTTTCTTTAGCTAGCCACCCCTTGGACCGGAGTCCAGTCGTTAGCTAGCTCTCTGTTTACATCAGTTGTGCCGTTGTAGTGAATGAGGTAACGTTACGCAGCGACATGTCAGAGTCCGGTCACAGTCAGCCCGGGATATACGGGCAGGGACGCAGGAGGAGGCGACGCCGGGGAGACAGGGATGCTGGACCACCGGGGCAAAACTTATCCGGACCCAGTCGGGAAAGAGAATACCAACCGAGAGAACGAAGGGTAATAACGTTATAAACACACTAGTTATGTTGGGGATATTTATGACCGCTACCATTGCTATAGGTTTGTCAGAGTACTTACTCACCTTTGTGCGTTGGTTTAGGATGGGAGCGAGGATCCACCAGGTCCACTCATTCAGAAGACCCCCATCATCCTTGCAAAGCCCCCTGGAGAAAGGGTGCGTTAGCTTTTTAACATCTCTTGTAATTATCTGAAATTAACACTAACAATAAATCATACAATAACAATGATATTCAAGTATTTTGATTTGTCCAAGTAGTACTGGTCTTGCAAGACAGTTTTTACCGCAAATTATAAGCATTCGTGCCATATTAATAAAAGTAGATAAATGTTTGCTTTTGTTGGATCAATTCAAGGCCAAACCAGCACAGAATGCGCCTGTCAGTGGAGCTCCAGTCCTGGAGAAGCCCATCATGCTCATGAAAGCCAGGGATGATGGAGGTAAGCCAGGAACCCCTCCAGAGGTGGCAGCTCAGCCCTCTGGTCCTGGACCCTCCAAGATGGAGAAGGAGGGACAGCGTCCCACTCAGCCTGTGTATCAGATCCAGAACAGAGGAATGGGTGCTTCAGCATCAAGTAGCGCTGTGGATCGTGAGTTATTATTGATTTCACAAAAAAATGTACTTTTTCTTACTGTAAATATCAGTTACACTCCACTCAGATGCACTAAAAAAAATCTCTTCATATGACTTCCAGCCATGGTTGGCCAATCTAAACTCCTTCCTCCAGAGAAGATGAAGCACAGCATTAAGCTTGTGGATGATCAAATGAATTGGTGTGATAGTGCCATGGAGGTGAGTCTGTGATTGATGAATTTAGCTGATTGTGCAGCCATTGTATTAAAGATGCTGATAGTTTTCAATATCCTGCCTTTAAGAATGTTATGATCTGTTGTGATTTGTTGCAGTATCTAAGGGACCAGACAGATATGTTGGTGGTGGGAGTCATTGGCCTGCAGGGAGCTGGAAAATCTACAATCATGTCACTGTTATCTGCCAACACTCCTGAGGAAGATCAAAGGTAGATTTGGTTGTATCACTGGCTCAGATTTCATGCTTGTAAGCTGCTTAGTTATTAATGGATTATAAACAGTGAAGAGTTTCTCTGTCAATCCAACCAGTGACAAAATGTAATCTTCTCTTGGCTAAATGTTTTAAGACCAAAATACAAAGTCAGTGAAAAAATAAGTGGAAAACTGCAGAACCTCTAAAGTCCTGAAAGGTGATTTTTTTTCCTGTGTGCGCAAAGGTTTTATCTTGAGGGAACAACTTATTATCTTATGCACACATGATAAATAACTAATGGGCACAAGATAAATAATGGAGTACACAAACTAAATATGTGCATAGTAAAGACATAAATGGATTACTCTTTGAAGACTATGAAAAGTTCTGTTTATGGCTGTCAAGAGTTCATATTTATGTCTTAAGTGTGACTGAAACATTTATAGGCTTAACATACCAGCATTCATTTGCATTATTTAGGTAGTCAATTTACTGTGTTTTTGAAGGATGCACTGGTTGAAGATTTCTGCCTTTTTTACCTGGGTGTTCCCTGAACAGGGCCTGCATGTGTGTAGGAGACATGCATGTTCAAGATGAGGAGCACGGTGTACTGAGAGTGTGTGTGTGTTTCAGAGGCGGTGGTTCACGTGGGAGTAGGTGTGTGCACGTACGGAAGTGTGTGCGTAAAGGTGTGCACTCACCTGTGAACACAGATGAGAGAGTCAGGGTTGGGTAGTAGCCGTAATTTTTGTTGACCGCTACCCACTCATTCATTCATCACTTTTTTATCTGTTTAATCAGCTGGTTTTCATTGTTCCATTCATCCGTCTTTGCTGCGCTGTGATAGCTCTGTGCTGTTCATTCATAATAAATGCACCAAAAGCATCTTTGGATCTCAGTGTATCTGTAATTATAGCCTTCTAGCGCGTCACAAATCTGCGAACCTGAGGACCCAACCTCATACTCTCAGCGGCTAAAGGTTTGTTTTGGAAGCCGCAGCAGTGTGTAAAACTAGAAAATGTTGAGTGAAAATGCTGTGCTGAGTGGCGATTATTAGAGCTCTTTTTAGTTGCTCTGTAGGTTGGCCAGTCTCTTGGTCCACAAAAAGTGCAGCAGTGTGAAAGCACTGCGCTTGTTCTTACATAAAAGAATTTTACTTATGCGACTTCTACAGCCTATGTTTTAATAAAGGTGTATAACCTGCTGAGAGAGTATCAATAAGAAATATCTTCTATGGGTCAACAATAGGCTGAAACTCACATGCAGCATAATATAGTCTTTACTGTTAGAACACTGACAAATTCTTTAAATATATATCTAGTATCATATAATTATCTTGTGCACACGGGATAGTAACTTGTTCCCTCAAGATTGCAAGAAAAAGGGGAGGAGGTCAGTTAAGACTTGACCTAGAAATCTGGCAAAGGCCTGACTGCCAGTCTTTAATTAGACCCTACTGTTAGTACAGCGCTAGCTCAATCTGTACCACAGGAAAAAAATAAAATTGTTGAGTGACTGCACTGGTAAAATAAATGATCTATCTATCTATCTATCTATCTATCTATCTATCTATCTATCTATATATCTATCTATCTTTACATGTCTCTCTCCATCTCTTTGTCTCACTCTATCTCTATTTTTTACATCAGTGATTCTTGCTGCAAATTAAAGTTGATGGACAGTGTTTCCAAGATGTCGAATATGTGTGTAATGAAGTCAAATATGTTTTCAGCACTATCTTCTTGCCACAGGTGTAGGCCTAAGGTCTACATGTATAGGTGTATGTGTATATAAATAACTGTATTGGTCATTTACTCTCTTATTTTTTATCCTATTGAATTGTATTGTTTAAAGGACTGCAAACTTTCATTTCATTGTTTGACAAGACAAAATATATACATTCTTTCCATCGAATGGAGTTACTTCGAGCATGATTTTACTCTTTTATAACACTTGGGGGCAGCACTTTATACCAGTCTGCCTCTGTAGAGTATTTCAGCCAGTCAGGCATAATTTTGTTTGACACTGCAAAATGCCCATGCACCAGAGAAGTATAAAATCAAATGCAACTTAAGTATTCACACACTTGTGTAATTGCTTGATTGTGTGCACAGGAGTTATGTATTCAGAGCCCAGACTCAAGAAATCAAGGAACGGGGAGGCAACCAGAGCACAGGCATTGATTTCTTTATCACACAGGAGAGAGTCATCTTCTTGGATACACAGGTAGGACTGAAGTGTTGCAGATACAGTGACAGTATTGTTTTCATTTACAAATATAAATGTCACCTTAAAATGGAGATCAATCACAACAGCAAAATGTTCTTTTTGTTCCTTCAGCCAATGCTCAGCCCGTCTATTCTGGACCACCTCATCAACAATGATCGGAAGTTACCTCCTGAGTACAACCTCCCTCACACATATGTTGAGATGCAGGTCAGTGCCTTGTAGTTTGTAAAAAAAACAAAACAAAACAAAAAAACCCCAAACATTCGATGTTTATGTGAGCGTTGAGGAGTTGCCTCTGGAGGGCAATATATAGCTTTATTGGGTCTGGATCATTATCTAATTGCATTTAATGACAGTTTTAATCCTGTATAAAACATTCACATGTGACCATCCTTTGTATTGTATGTCAACAGTCTCTTCAGATTGCAGCCTTCCTGTTTACCGTTTGCCATGTGGTCATTGTGGTTCAAGACTGGTTCACTGACTTAAACCTCTATAGGTAGGTGCTTCGTCATTCCCCTTGTATTCGTGTTACGTTCGCTGCCGAGTTTCACAGAACAAAAGAGGTTGGTAGTTGTCAGGAAGGCTCCGATGTTGACTCCAAGGCCCACTTGTACAGCAGGAATGTTGAGCATGTCATCTTGCATCTTGAGAGGATATTTGTCTTCAGCTTTTTCATAAACTCAGTAATGTTGTGCTTTCATTTGGTCTGACCGTAGTCAACAAACAGGGGCAAAGCCAGTGGGAGAAGACTGGCTTTGTGCCTGTCCAACATGTGTTGAGACTCATTCAGCTAAACAGTTTTCAGTTCAGGCATTTTTTTTTTTAAGAATTTTTATTTTTATTATCTTGATTTTTAAAGTTAACTTTAAGTTAGTTTTAAGGCAGCATTTGTTGTTTTTATTTTTGTTTCTGTTTGTCAGAAAGTTTTAATTTCTGTTTTAATATATATTTAGTTTTAATTAGATTTTTTTGGAGCCGGATCTAATGTTTCAGAAGTATGTATGTACATGTACATACATGTACATTTAAAAATGCTCTTTTTAATGACAACCCACCTGTAGAAAATACGTACTTGTTATTCTTTTAATAAATAAATTATCAAGCCAATCAGTACACAGATTAACAAGCTCTTTATCATTTATTTAGTTTAGTCATTCAAGTAGTCTAAAAATCATTTATTACCATCAATAAGAGTTCAATGATGTATAAAGTCAAGAGGTTTAGATTTCAATGTTCTGTTTGTTTATAGGTTTCTTCAGACTGCTGAGATGTTGAAACCCTCTACTCCATCTGCTAGCCATGACAGCACTGGCTCTTCAGGCAGTGATGATGGAGCAGAGTACTATCCTCATATAGGTGACTTCTTTGTTTTCCTTTTAAATTTTGATGCATAGAAACACACAGCCTTGCATACTAACCAGGTGGAATGCTGTGAAAATTTAGATGTCTCTTCTTTAAATTCCTCCCATATGCAGTGTTTCTCCAGAATAAGGCCAGACGGGAAGATTTCTGCCCGAGGAATCTGAAAAACATGCATATGGTCGTGGACAAATTAATGGCCCACTCTCATCTTAAATACAAAGGTTCAAAAATATCAGCATAATCTCTTCATGCATAAATATACTCTGTTCACACAATGGCTATTTTTAAAGGCAAACTAATTTGTAATTTTTTAATGATTTAATATGAACTGGAAATGATTAGTATCTGGTTTAGAAAATTAATTAACGAAATAGTTTCATCCCATGGCTGCATTCATCTATTTACATGTGGTTTGTTTTTAGGTACATTGTCCATGCTGGACTGCAATATCTTCCCTGGCTTGGGGCAGGACTACCTGGCAGCTGAAGTCAACATGTTTCTTCTTCCTGTGCAGGAAAATGATGGGGAGGATAGTCTGACTAAAGCTGGTTAGAAAGAATTATCTTCACATCAGAGAAAACTGAATTGTCTTCCTGTATATGACGTTAAATGGGAATTAATCTTTGCTTTGTGTTTAGGAGCAGGAACATACCCACTCTTCTCTCTGCTCCCGGGGTACAGGGGACACCCTGCTTTCTCCACCATGGTTTCAAAACTCCGCAGCCAAATACTGGCCATGCCCCGCTGTCAGCTGTCACACACCATCCTCACTGAGAAGAACTGGTAATGTCCCATCTTAATAGTCCACTGTCCATTTTTTTAACTGTAGATGAGGGACATTTAGGGTTTTTTTTCCTGGTCATTTTTGCCTTCATTTGACAGTTGAAAGTGTAGAGACAGAGGGGGCGGGGGGCCCTTTGTGGTTAAGTAATTGGCACTTAAGTTATTGGTCTACTGGAATCTATCTGTAATCAAATAATTTCATTAAACCTACAATGCATTACAATTTTGATGGGAGAGAAAACGTGCCAGAGTCATGTTCTCTTACAGCATTTTTCTCTGACTCGTTAGCACACACAGCTTTTACACTCCACACTGCACATAAAGGCCATTTTCAAACTTGCAGGTATTATGTTAACTCCCAAAAATAGTTTCTCTTGGTAATGTAAATGTCTTCAAGCTCAAGTTTCCTAGCAAAATCTTACACATCAAGAAAAATCTGAGATTTACTCCTTGTTTATTTTGAAGGTCAGCTGCTTTATCATCACACAGTTAAGAGATCAATTCAAATTTGTCTCACACCTTTGGTTACTGTGTGCTCAGAGTAGTGAGCTTAGCGAGCAGCAGCGAGTTCTCTCCAAACTCTTCTGCTTTGTTGCTACATGAGGACATCCACCTTCTCTGCATGTTCAGATAAAAATCACTGATTCTGTATTTTTAGTTATAGTTCATACTCTCCTAAAACAGCAACAACATATGAATAGAGTATTAATCATTCACTTTTTTCATGTTGTTGGTTTTGGTTGTGTTTTGTAGTTGTAGCTTCATTTAGTTTTTGAGAGTAGATGTGCCATAAGAAATAGCACAAAGTTAAAGTCATGAAACAGGATGTTTAGACAAGGGCTGTTTAAAACTCGTTAGCCTCCTCTACTATACAATAAAAACTGTCAAGGAGTAAATTTGTTCTGTTTGTACAGGTTTCACTATGCAGCTCGTATCTGGGATGGGGTGAAGAAGTCCTCGGCCCTCTCTGAGTACAGCCGCCTGCTCTGCTAACATGTGAGCTGACCTGCTGTTGAATACTATGGGTTTCTGATAAGGTCACATGTGGAGAGATGTGGCTTGGAAGTGGAAACCGTAACTTGCACCCTGAAGACGGACAAGTGAAAAGAGAAATCCAGTCAGAGGTGAAGAGTCACAAGTAAAGTAGAAAAACACCACCTGTATGGACAGTGGTGGGGGTGAAAGCCTGCAGAGTCTTGCCAGAGAGTTGGCTATCCCTGCCACCCAGAGCTACACACTCTGCACGAGTGTGAGGAAGGTGGAGAAAGACTTGTGGGGTTTTTGGTTGGTTTTTTTTTTTTTTGTTTGTTGTTTTGTTGTTTTTTTTTTCTTTTTTTGCAAGCCATGATGTAATGTGAGTCCAGTTTTGATGTATTGATAATGCAGACGTGTCCTGGAATAAAAACATATTCTACTTTAATTTATTCTTAAAGTTTTCCTTCAGCATCAATAAAAAATGAGTAAATGTCAATTACCCGAAAATAAAAGGAAAGTAGTGAGAGGATTGTATGTGTGGTTCTTGAGCTGCTTTTTGTTGGAATTTCGTAAAGAGGTCTACGCTACATGTATGTGATATGTAGCTGTTGTTTTCCCTAAAACATTCAAACCTCATCAACCATACATGCAGCTTAAACCTGGCTGATGTTGTTTTTGGGACTGTCAAGAGTTTGTGTTGATGGAAAAATACTTGAAAAATACCCAACATGAAAAACCACCCACAGTAGGATTTGGGATAAAGTGACATACACCAGCATCAGACAACACTTTCACTATTATCAAAGGGTAAACTTATGGTATGCCATTGAAAAAACTGTACCTAATCTACTTTCCTTCTGCTGACTCAGTTCCTGTGGCTCTGTGTGATGTTAGGCTCTGTGCTAAGCCAAGTTATTAATTAAAAGATCCCTGTGTGTAAATTCAGGCTACTCAATCAGGGAGAAAGACTTTGGGAAGCTTTCTTTAATTGACAAGCAATTTTTTATTTACCTAAAACCATCCAATGCAAATAGATACATTATAAGTGTGAGCCTGACAACTATATAGTAAAGCTGAAGGGTCGAGAAGTCTTTCATATTGCATCTTAAGTTGTAGATAGTGATGCATAAAACACATAACTGTTCTGATACGTCCACTTGCAAACAAGATTTGGTCCTTCTCTGGTACAAGTGTGCTGCCACTGTTCGCATTACCTGGCTAGCAAGAGGATGCAGAGGGTCAAAAGTTGGGGAGTGGTGAAGGGGAGTCATTGCCTACTATGAGCGTGGGAACGTCCAAGACCTCATCAATATTGATAGATGGTGCAGGCTTGATGAGGCCAAAGGTGTGGGGCGATATTTAGGTAATTTTAAGACATGAATGAGTTTATATCTTAAAGAAAATGTCCAAGTACATAAATTCAACTATCAGAGAGAGTATTTTAGGGTCTAAATTGATGGCAGTAGAGGGTCTTTAATATGCGATAAGGATGCAACAGACTTAAGTCATTACTGCTGAAACATCATAATTTTAAGAATTTAATTTTTTAAATTTTTCAAATTTATGCAGAAGAAAGGAAAAGGATTTTCTTAGAATTGTACTTCTGGGGCAATTTTGCTCCTCTTTGGGACCTTATGTCATCCTGCAATAAAACCTCAGCATGACACAGTTTACATGTATTCTTCAAGGGCAAATTTGTTTTGCTAAATACTTATGAGATGCAACAAAGGAAATTACTATTGTTTTCTTTACATGTGAGAAAAATATTTTTAAAAACTGGCACCAATAAAAGAAATTATATCTTGTGTGTGTGTGTGTGTTTGTCCAAAAATCAAATGATCAAAAATTCAGTCATCAGTTACTAACTGTGTGCATGCTGGTAGAAATGATCATAATTGAAAAAAAAGATCCTA
This sequence comes from Acanthurus leucopareius, assembly GCA_029814765.1. Lineage (NCBI taxonomy): Eukaryota > Metazoa > Chordata > Actinopteri > Acanthuriformes > Acanthuridae > Acanthurus > Acanthurus leucopareius. Next base: position 8,668,354 of record JAQMCX010000057.1, on the reverse strand, counting down.
ATGCACCCCTAATGCAGGACTGCGAAGGCATATCATTTCTCCATTTATTCACATTTAAATTCTTTTACCACTGAAGCGGGAGGAGGGAGCGGTCTGAGGATAACCTCCTCCCAGGACAACTACTTAAACAGTTACCCAGACAGATCAAACCGAATCTGTTGTGTCCCGCCGTCACAAAATGCATCTTCTTACTCTGGTCTTTGGGATTGGACTTCTCCCCTCAGGCAAGTTCTTGTTTTCTTTTCATTTTTTTCAATCTCAGAGTAGAGAGGGATTATAATTTTCATCACAGTGCTGTAACAAATGATGCAGACATGGGTCATGTACGGGCATGTCCATGACATGTTGTTGTGCTCTTGATAACTTTTTTGTGCTTTACCTCCAGTTTGTCCACGGACCATGTCAACTCGTTCTGTTGTAGTTAGAAAAAAATTTTTAATTCCATATGACACAAGTGATTCCTGTACTGTATAACACATATTTATAGCTGTACTTGTATTTAATCACTAGAATAACAATTAATTATTTGATTTATTTACATCAGAGAAAAGATCTCAATATTTTGTCGGTCCTTCAGTAGAGAAGTAGAGAACAAACTTTGTTTTGTTTTGTTTTTTTAACTTACCTGAATGCTCTTTTTTATTAGCTTTCACTCTGAAATGTTATGACTGTTCAAGCTCGGGAACCT
>JAQMCX010000057.1:8566581-8663079 GCA_029814765.1 Acanthurus leucopareius | reverse complement strand
TGTGTGTGTGTGTGTGTGTGTGTGTGTGTGTGTGTGTGTGTGTGTGTGTGTGTGTGTGTGTGCTTGTTTGTGTGTGTGTGTGTGTGTGTGTGTGTGTGTGTGTGTGTGTGTGTGTGTGTGCGTATGTGTTCGTGGGTGTACATTATATGTGTAACTGAGTCCATGTGTGCGTCACTCTGTGTTGTTGATGCTGTAGGGTGGTGGGGGTTCCAGACTGTGTTCAGACGAGGGGGTTGGAGTCCCTGGGAGCCCAGAGGAGGGCGTTGGTGAGGCGGGGGGCTCCTCCGAGTCAGAGTTCTCCAGGGAGAGGTCGTCGACCAGCGGTCTGCGTGTACGCATGGCCAGAGGCAGCGGAGCACGCCTGGAAGAAGACAGAGCAAGTTACAGTATGACCAGCTGAGAACAAGCTGAGTGCAGAGAGTCAAAGGTTTCTGAGACAAGCCTGCCAACCAAACTTTGACACATGATTTTAGAGAGAGACTTTTTGAAAAACACATTCTAACCTAGCCCAGTTTCTTCAGACTGCTCCTCATCATGACACCAGTAAGATGTCAGGAGCTACTTTTGACTTTTCGGTCATCAGGAATTGATCAACACCTGCTTCTTTAACACCATGAGGCCTGATGAACTCTATTAAGATGCACTTAAAAAAGATTTGAAAAAACTCACTGGCCCAACAACATTTCAGCTAAAAAATGACCCACAACACTCTCACACTCAGTTTTACACTTTACAAACAGAATATCTGCTGTTTTAAACAGGTAAATGTCTAATCCTCCAATATAATACAAGTCCCATTTTTAAAAACACGTCTCAGAAAAAAAAAGAAAAGAATTGAAAACATTGTCTTGTGTTCTGCACAAAATGGTGGATTGGTCATTTAGTTACTTAAAACTAGATCTGCTTATCATTTTACTTCTTACCAATAAGCTAATTGATACTCAACTAATCAACTGATTGTTCAGAACAAAACATTTCAGGAAATACTGAAAATGCAGATCACAAGTTCTAAGCGGGAATAAAATGATGTTGCTTGTTTTATCAGACCAGCAGCCTAAAATGTAAAAGTTCTTTTTACACAGATTTAAATGACAGAGTAACAATTTTTTTGCACAGCAACAGCAAATGATTTTTAATAAATTACTTAAATAAATATACAATTTATAATTAATTATTCCTATTTCTTTTCTATCTAACAGCAGATAGATTAGACAACGTATACCACTGTTTTTTGGAGAGCAGCAGAATAAAAGTGGAAGAGTAAAAATTAGGAACACTTGTCGAAAGTTTAGCAACAAAGATTATTATTGCAAAACCAAAATGACATGGATGTATTATTTTACTACAGATGAAATGCACAAAACCCAATCACAAACATCCGACACATGTACTATATGACCTGTACATGTGCATTAAGCTCCCACCCTTCCACACACCAACACACACACAGACACAGAAATAATAAAAATAAGAAACACACAGTGACCTACTTATCTGCTCTCCAATCAGGGACGCTGAGAGTTGACGTGACGGAGACAGATGTGACAGGTCAGTGTTAGATGGACACAAACGGACAACAAAAGGCAAAGCAAAACAAATCATATTGAGTTAATGAGGTGTTAAAAACAAAGAAAACGACAATAAATGATGATCATAAAAAGAAAAGGCACACAAACACACACACGCACACATGCAAACGCGTGGCTACCTGAGCTGGCTGCGGAGAGAAGTGATTTCTCGCGTCATGCTCTGACCGCTGTCGGTGAGCTCCTCCAGCTCCCGCTGCAGCTTCCTCTTCTGCGCGTTGGAGCGAGAATTCTCCTCCTCCACCTCCTCCAGCTGCCTCTTTAGCTGCTTCAGGCGGATCATCGACTTATCCAGCTGGAGGAGGAGGAGGAGGAGGGAGGGGAGGGTGGCATGGAAGGAGGGGAGAGATGGAGGGGAAGAGGAGGAAAAGGTATGAGTGCATCGCAGAGGTCAGGGCGAGGCACAAAGGGTTGGGCAAAGAGGAGTACAAGAAGAGAAGAGAAGGGGACGGATATATACACAGAGATTAGTCTGGAAGCAGGAGGACTGATAGGGATCAGGAGTCAGATTAAACCTGGCAGATTATCACCGATGATGTTTTGGAAGGAGAGTCAGTGTCTTTGCTGTGGTTGAGGGATTTGTTTTTCGGAAAGGAAGGGGCTCCACCTTCCCAATGAGCACCCAGATGCCAGGGTGGGATTAGGATTAGGTTGGATTGAGCTGGATAAATCACTCATTTTAGGATGATTTTTCAACACTCTCTTTATGCGCGGGGCAACAATTAGAGCAGCAAGCTAAGCTGACCTGACCCCCATTAAATGATTATTTAATGCTCTGTGTCTGGCCGTGCTATTCTGCGTATCCTCTTGTGGCCGACCTTTGCTGATACAGTCAATAAAGGCCGTACCTGTTCTCTGTACTGGTCTGCATGTCTTCTCTCGTCCTCTGCCTGGATCATCACCTCCTTCAGTCTCTTCTCTGTCTTTCGCATCAGTTTGTTGGCAATGGCTCGTTCCCTGACAGACAGAAAAATTATTTATAAACTTCACAATACATTAAACAATCCAGGATATCAGTTAGGGTAAAACTTATTATTGTGTTCTTGGGAAATAATGAAACTGGTTGTGATGATCATTGACTTGCCATGATGAACCCTCCCTCATTAACATTTACTTTTATTTAACTTTTGGGTATAAGTCAGCTTTTAGATATTTATATATGTTTATACAGGAGTTAAAATAATGAAATTAACTTTAAAAATCACGTTTATTATATCGTAAACCTTTATTACTATAATGTTTATTTTTTTCAACAATGTAAAGCTGAAAAATGAATCAGGATTTATGTTGTAAATTTCAGGGGGCACATAGAAACACATTATCTGTACTAATGCATTTGTGTTTCTCTCACTGTCTCTCCTGCTCCAGCTGCTCTTCCACTGTCTCTATCTTGGCCTCCAGGGCGGCGACACTGAGCCTGTGCTTGCCCCTCACTGCTCCCTCCAGCTCCCCCAGTCGGGTCTTCAGCTCCTTGTTCTGCCTGTCCAGCTGCTCCCGAGCCGCTTCTGCCTTCTGGGTCAGAGTCCTCTCTCCCTGCAGCTGCACAGTCAGAGTCTCCACCTGGACCAAGAGCAGAGCCGCAGTCATGATATGTGCTCACCTGCGTGCGTGTGTGTGAATGCAGAGGTGATAGGCGTGTGTGCAGGTACATCTGCAGTACCTGTAGGGCAGATTTCCTCTGTCTCTCTCCTATCAGTTCAGAGTTATTCTGCTCCTCCTCCAGCTCCTCCTCCAGCTGACTGACTCGTGCCTCTAACCTCCTCTTCTCTTCACTCAGTGCATTCCTGGACGAACAGACAGTGTTAGTCACAAACCAACAATACCCTGATACATACAGCGTATTTGCAGTAAAGTGACACTAACTTTCCAGAACTGCTGTTGACTATCTCATCGGCCAACTCGTCCCTCTCCTGCTGAGCCTGTCTCCTCTGCCTCTCTGACACAGAAAGCTCCTGCTCAGACAAATGAAAGCAGACAGGGCGTTAAAAAGTCAGTTAATACTATTTTAAAAGCATTACATCTTAATATATCTGCTGGGTATCCATTTGGTACACGCACCTCAGTCAGCTGCAGGACTTCTGCCTCCAGCGTTTGGATCTTCTTTTCACTGTCTTTTGACTGTGCCATCACCTCCTCTCGAGTCAACTTACTCTCATCTAACTCGCGCAGAACTTCCTTCATCTGAGCCTGTGAACAAATATATATATATGTATATATTTTTTTAATGCATAACATAAGTAAGTCCAGGAAATCAATATTAATGTGTGTGGAAGTCTTTTTGTTTTACCTGAAGTCTCCGCAGCTGCTTCACAGCTTCCTCTTTACCACGGCTGGATGCCTCCACCTGAGCCTCAGAATCCTGAAGCTCTGCTTCCAGCTGCTTCTTGGAACCAACAGCCTGAGAACGCTGACTCCTTTCCTCCTCCAGCTGGATCTCCAACTCCTTGACCTGTGATAGACAGACAACATTAAAAAAAAAAAACTGTGAGTAAGAGGAACAGAGCAGAGAGGAACAACAGCAAAGCCTCCTGTGATTTCCTCTCTCTGTCTACCTGTTTGCTGAGCGCCCTCCTCTTTTCCTCTCCCTTCTCCTCGCTGGTGCTTATCTCCCTCTCAAACTGAGCCTTGAGTGCCTGCAGTGTGACCTCCAGCCTCAGCCTCGAGTTCTCCGCCTCTGACAGCTCCTCCTCCAGCTCCTGCGTCTGCACTCGCAGGTTCTGGGCTTCTGTTTCTAAGGTTCTGCGGGTCCGCTCCAGCTCGTGCACCTAAAGCGAGAGCAGATGCAAGGTGCTGAGTCACTGAGGACTGAGACACAGAGAAAGTCATGCAGCCTCAAGAGGAAGATTCTTACATTCTTGCCCACGTCGTCCTGCTGGTTTACAAGCTGTTCCATTTCCAGACGGAGCTGCTTGTTTGTCCTCTCTAGCTCCTCGTTTTCTTCCGTGGCAGCCTTCACAGAGAAAGACAGATGAAGATTAATCACCACAGTCTTAGATAACAAACATTCTTGCATTGTGTACTCTGAGTTACATTACATCCAGAGCTCGGGTAAGTGCCAAAACTCTTGTCTCCTTCTCTCGGATGTCTGCTTCCGCTCTGTCCCTTTCCTCTGCCAGCCGAGTGCTCACGGCCTTTTCCTCTGCCAGGCACTGTGAAGGTGGGGGGGACAGAGAGTTAGAGGTGAAAGGAAGACATTTCAGGATTATTAGTAGAGGAGAAGCAAGCTGATGAGGTTCAGACCTGATCGAACTTCTTTTGCTTCTTCTCTAGGGCCATACAGTTCTGTCTCTCCCTCTGCAGGGCAAGTGTCATGTCCTCTATCTCCTCCCTTAGTCGCTCCCTCTGCCTCTCCACTCTCTCCTTCTCCTCCTCCCTCTGTCGCTCCCTCTGGATGGTGCTGTCCAGCTCTCTCTGGAGTTTCCTGCGCGTCTCTTCTCCAGTTTCCACCGCTGTGTTAACCTCCTCTGACTGCTTTCGGAGCTCTGTCAGCTGCAGAGTCGGAGCAGAATAAATGTCATGAAGTACATGAAAGTATACTAAAATGGTAATATTCGTATTTATGTGTATTATTTATGTGTATGCACCTACTGTTTTCTAACATGTTTTAAAAACTGTAATGAATGTGATGGTTGGTTTTGACCCTTTACCGCTGCAGTCTGGTCTAGAATAACAAAAATTCACTGACTGATATCTATTTATGAAGCAGCAGTTCCTGCTCAGGTCTGTGATTTACCTGCTGGGTATGTGTCTGGATCTGTCGGGTCAATTCTTTGGCCCTCTCCTCCTCCTCCTCAAGTCTTTCCATCAGTCCGTTCTTCTCCTCCTCCAGCGCTCGCACTCTTGAGGCCAGAGCCATCTTTTGACGGGTTTCATCCTGCAGCGATTCCTGAGAGAAGAAGACAGGAGTCTCAACCCAAGCCTCGTGTGCATGTGTTGGTGTTTTTTGATTCAGGAGTCATTTTTTTCACATTCCTTAATCCAAGCAGAGGAAAAGCTTTTAAAAAACTAATACCATTCTCTTAACTAAATGAGAAAGTTTAAAAACGCATGTGGCTGTAGTCGACAAGCCAGAGCCCAACATCACATCTGGCCGCACCACGCTGTGTGTCAAACTTTGTTACCTTCACATCATTCAGCTGACTCTCCAGGCTGTTGATTTCTTTTGAGAGCCGAAGGGATTTAGTGTCAGAAGAGGACAAAGTGGCGGAGACATTCTCAACTTCAGACTGAAAAGAGACAGAGAGGTGATAAATTGAGACTTATCAGAACAAATAACAGAGTGTTAAACATCTGAGTGTTTGTTTCCATTTGCAACCTGCAGCTTGTGCACTCGCTCTTCCCTCTCCTCCTTCTCTCTGTCGGCCTGAGCCAGTCGGGCGTTGAGCTCCTGTAGCTGGTTCTCCGCCCTCTTGCGGCCTCTCTCGCTCTCTGTGCGGTTCACTTGGAGACTCTTTAGCTCGGAGGTCAAATTCTGCCTCTCTTCCTCCAGAGTTGCTTTGGCTTTCTCCAGGGACTGACGTGCCTGAAAGAAAACATGGATGAAGACAATCTGATGAGCAACAACGCTTATTTACACACGCGTGTTTTTAAATGTATGTGTGTGCATTCTCCTTACTCTTTTGCTGTTGTCCAGCTGTTCCTGGAGGTTGTCAATGGCAGCGCTATGTTTGACTCTCAGCTCTGACAGCTGGGCTTCGTGGCGACGAGTCTCCTCTTCAACACATCGCTGGAGATCATGTAGCTCTGCCTCCCTGCGAGATCTGCGAAGTCAGAAGAAGAAGGAGGTCAAAGAGATGATTTTAAAAATTGGATAATAATTTCATCTAATTTTTCATTAATTATACTCTTTTAGACGGTAACACAAAAAGTTTTTTTCAAATTTCAAAGCCTTATTTTGTGATTTCTTATGTTTGCATCGTTTACCTTAGCTCCTGCTGGGTAGCTGTACTGTCCAGCGTGTCCTCCAGCTCAGTTCTCAAAGCCTCAAGCTCCTCACCCATGTCTCTCCTTTGTTTCTCCGCCCTTTCCCTCATCCCTCGTTCATTCTCCACTTCCTCCTTTAGCTCAGACACCTGGGACATGGCCTCCCTCAGTGCCCTCTGAGCTTCTGTGCGTCGTGCTCCTTCTTCCTCCAGCCTGAAAGGAAACAAGAATGACAGACAAATTAAAGGAGGATTGTAAAGTCGTTAAAAAGCCTTTATTTGTGTTGCTGCACCTGCCATATATTGTCTCTGTCTCACCTGCCCTGCAGGGTGGTAATTTCTTTTTCCTTTTGAGCCAGACTGCCCCTAAGATCGGCAGTCAGCATGCCCAGGTCTGACAGCTGCTCCTGGGTCTCCACTGACTCATTTTCCATCCTCCTCTTCCACTTCTCCTGCTCCAAGCGGCCTTGTTCCTCACGCTTTAGGCGCTCTGCAAACAGCAGCAGAAACAACAAATTATCTTAAAATTAAGAACGAGATTAAGCATTTACCAATAATTTTTAATTAGAAGTCACTACTTCATAGACAATGTAGTTACAGTCGTAGGTTGAATGACATTATGAGAGTTACCCTCAAGGTCTGCGATGACAGCCTCCTGTTTGTTCTTGAGTTTGTTCAGACTTTTGGTTTTCTCCTCTTCTTCAGTGAGCTGATCTGTAACCTCACTGAGACGCTCCTCCAGCTGTTTCTTCTCCTGCTCACAGAAAAAATTACAATACAGAGTTGAATCATGAAATATGTACAAATGCAAGTAAACAATGAAGCCTAAAACAAGTTTTCCAAGCAGAAACATGAATACAAACTGTTTACATGTTGGATTCTCGTTATAATACTAAAAGAACGGGTCATCTAAGATGATCAAGTCTCCATATAATGCTCACCTTGCTGAGTCGCTCTCTGTGATCTACTGCATTCATCAGATCAGTGTCCAAACTCTTTACTTTGGTCTCTAAGGTGACTTTATCCAGCAGGAGGCGCTGTCGGGCGCTTTCCTCCTCCTCTAACTGTTCCTCCAGGTCCTGACAAGGAGAGATGATTTAAGTAACACAAAGAGAGGGAAGACAGCCTTCCATTAACTTCAGCTTTTATGAAATGCTACCAATATTTATGAGAAAGCAAATTTGGCAAAAAAAAAACATTTTAAGTCAGTTTCTGAGTTTCTAAGTCTTAGTTTCTATTTACATATTTCCGGAAAGTTCACTTGTATATACCTGTATATTCTGCTGCATCTTCTTCTTCTCATTGGTCATCTGTGCACCTCTCTCCTCCTCTTCCTCCAGTCGGCTCTCCAGCTCGCCCAGCACCTCCTCCAGCTCCTGCTTCCGACTGGCCAACCTGGCCCTCATCTCCTCTGCCTCTGCAAACAACTCCGCCTCCGCCTGCAGCTGGTCAGCCAGCACTGCCTTCTCCTCCAACAGCTAGAATTTGACAGAGAGAGGAAGAGGAGGAGGGATAAGTAAGGCAATGATTCACAGCAGACATGCAGACAGGCAGCCAAGCAAGGTGGAGGTTTGTTCACCTGAGCATGTTTCCTGTCCAGCTCCACGTAGTCCTTCTCCACTCGAGAGAGGTTATCCTTGGCCTTCTGCAGCTGAGATTCCCGAGCCTGGATCTCCTCGTCTTGCCGGGTCACCTGCAGCAGGGGCTTCACCTGGTCGAGACAGAACAAGGGTCAGAGATCAATGAGAAGGATGCCCTCATGCCTGATTCCCCTGTGATTTTATTTTTAGTTAGGGATGATTTTACTTTCCTTACTCTTATCAAGGGGCATTGTTGGGATTTTACAACGCAATGTGTCTATTTTCAGCTCTAAAAACCAATCCAGATGCTATTGCTTTGGATAATATGTTTGTTTACTGTGAACTGGTATATGAGATTTTACGTTACTTTCACTACAACTTTCTGAACATTGCAGGCTTGCTGTACCAGTGCGACCAAAAAAAAAAAAGAGAGAAAGAGAGAGAGTGAGGGAGAATAAGGATCTGAAACTTCTCAGCTCTGCCAGTGATCACTTGAAGATTGGATTACTGGATTTCACACCACAGTGTTGTCATGCAGGTGCATGTACGATACCTTTGTGAAGAGCCGCCACCACTGCCAGTTCCTGAGTTTGAGGTAAGCAGCACAGTTCCTCTGCATCACCCTCAGAGCACTCAGCTGCTGCTGCTTCTTCATAAATGCTCTGCAACACAATAAAAATAAACAGAATTAGCTTTTATTTACCAGAACAAAGAACAAATCAAACTTTGAATTTAACTCTTTTTTCACTGCTAAGTGAGGGAACGGAATCACCACTGAGTGACTAGATAAACAGGATATTGTGCCATAAAATATAAATATTAATGACAAAGTAGTTTTTATCAGTTAAGGCCATTACTTCCTACATTGAATTTTAATCTGCATTTCAACATTTCAATACTGTTTTTCTTTTTGACATGCTTTACCTAAAACACTTTAAATGTCCCTTTGTGTGTGTAGTAAACTATAAAAATAAACATAACATAACAGATGAATTCTTTTTTTTAAAAATATCATCCTAATTAGTTCAGGATTGTAATAGCTTAAAATCTATTATTTATGTTGTTTGCTGACGTCCATAAGCTGTGCCAGATACCTGTCAAAGCTGCTGCAATTCCTGAGTCACTGATAGTGACTGAAAAATCATAAAATATTGATGCTCCTTTAAAAGAGAAATATGAAACTGCCTCCTAAACAGCAGCAAGCAAGTGCTCCTTCCTCACAAACCCCACTTGTGTCAGTAGTTTGTCTTCTCCTGTCAGCTTCCCAACTTTGCATCTTTCATTGCTCTGTCTCTCTGCTAATGTTTACTCTAAAAAAATGCTCTTACTTGCGTGCGAGGTAACCTCTGGAGGCACTCTGGAAGCGTATAATGGTGTCAGTGATCTTAAGGTCTCTTTCTTCTTCCAGGTGACCCAGGACTCCAGCTCTGAAGAAGACTTTACTCTGACCAACCCTGAACAGGTTGTGATCCAGTTCCAAGGCCTTGATCTTCACAAGGAAACAGTATCCAGTTTACAGCAGTTAAAATTGCTCAGATTTCAACTATTTAAATCTTTAAAAAGGATGCTGCATTTTTATAGATAACAGAAAAATGACTCACCATAAGTTCAGAGGCCTGTTTGCCATCCATGAAGGTGCGAGGGATGGCATTTGGAGTCAGAATCTCGTATCTAAAAGAGAAATAGGATTTTGTTACATGTGTTAAGGTGGTGATGAAAGGGAGTTGATTGGGAGGCATACACACACACACACACACTCAAAGACACATACCTTTGTCTGAATTCCTGGAATGGGATGCGGTTAGGAAAGCCTTGTCTACAGATACGAATCCCCTCCAGAACTCCATTACACCTCAGTTGGTCCAAAACCAGGTGGGGTGTCAGCTTACCGGCCTGAGAGAGACAGGACGTAATGAAACAGAAGGGCAGGAGGGAGAAAGACAAGCAGACAGAGAAAGTGAAAAGAATGAAATTAGATTTTTCAAATGGTGCCCATACCCATACCCATACCCCATCCCCCCCTCGTCGAGCCCATTCTGCCAGCTCACCCTCTTCTCATGGTTGGGGATGATGCAGCGCAGGAAGTTGGGGTTGGTGTTTCTCAGCGTGGCCATCAGCTTGGTGAGGGACTCTTTGTAAAGCTGACCAACGGTCCTGAACATCCCCTTCTTTGTCTTCAGTCCTGATGCTCCGAAAGCTACAGGCCCGCTGTTCTCTCCAGAGACCTGGTCCAGACTTACGATCCTGTCCACTGCACAAAAACACAGAGCATGGTCTCACATTCAGCAGTGACTGTCATCTTAGTGGAGTAAAGAGTGTTTGCCAGACATGAATTGGCACTGTGATGAGTGTGTGAATGTCATACTAATGCCATGGCATTATGATTTCACACCTGCTCATATCTGCTAATAAGTCTCTGGACAGATGAAATCAGAAGGTGGACATGGATTTTGAGCTCTTTGAGATGCAATTCAGTAGTTATTTGCTCAGCCAGACAGTACACAGTCTTTGTACAGTGCAGGTGTATAACAGGTTTTCTAGCTCAACTTGAACATGTGCAGACAGGTATGACTGCAGGCTTGTCTGTTAAGACCATGGTGATTCATTCTGTGCCTGATTTGACAGTTGTAATGATTGATTTACACACAGATGATAAACAAATTGCCAATTACACGACATGCCATATATCAAATAATTTATCATGGGTCTAATAGTATTAATAACACCATTAGACAAATACCAAGGGGGCTATTTAGAGCTATTTAAATCTCGGCACTGTTTGCCAGTGTGTGGCATCTCTAGAGCTCAGTCAGGATCACATTTGTGCCTGCACATTATTAATTTTAATAAAACTGCAGAAACTGTGTGGGGCAGCACAACTCAAATGTGATCCTGAAAATGGTTTTTTTTGTGCCTTGTTATGAGCATGCTGTCACCTAAACACTGTTAAGTTCCTACAAATCTGAGGCAAATTATTTCTTTATAAATGCAAATAGATAACTACATTACACAAGCACAGCACTGTCACTAAAAGCAAAAAATTGGTGAAAGAGCAAAGAGAGAATGACTCAGCTGACGGCACAGAGGCAATGAGATGAAAAAAAAATTAACAATATGTAACAGCTTACGAAACTACAGCACGAATATCAACTGAAAAAGGAATAAAAAATGACACCAAAAGACACACGGCAATCCAAAACTGGTCAGACAGAAAACAAAGGAGTGATTTAAGCAGAGGTGGGAGTGAGGAATGTGAGTGTGACACGCAGAGGAGGAGAGAAACCTACTGTCGGAGCCATTAGCCTGTAGTGTGGCATAGGAGTCAAAGAAGTACACACGAGGAAGAGTTTGAATATCTGATGCAAGGAGAAGGAGGACACAGGGAGAAAGACAAAAGGGGAGAGAAGAAACGAGCACCAGATCAGTGCAGAGGGCAGAGGAAAGGAAATATTGAAAAAAGAGATAAGAGCAAGCAAATCAGGAGAGAACAAGGAGGAAGAACAGAGATGAGCAGATAGAAGAGACAGAAATAGATAAAATAGTTGTGTGGCAGAGAAAAGGGAAGAGAGAGAAACACAGTCAAGTTAGTACAATTTGCACGAAAAGCTTCTTTATGTATAAACTTATATATTGCGGAGTTTCCCAATTTGGGATCAATAAAGTACATCTATCCATCTATATATAATTTTGCAAGCTTGGAGAAAAATACATGGCGTAAAGTAATTGAGTTTGTTCGGTTAAAAGTATAATTTTAGACACATTTTTAAATACTGTACCCATCAGAAGTCCATGAATTTAAGGTGTATTGTACTGCACACTGTAATGAATAACAGAGTGAGTCAGTCTCACCTTCCTTCCAGAGCTCTGAGACAAAGTGATCAGACGACTGGTGGAGCAGAGATGCCACGTTGTCGTTCAGAGGATCCATGTTCTTCACCAGCCAATCATCTGCCTTATAGTCCACCTGTGAGCCGTTACAAAGGACGGGGAACATTTCTGACTTGGTTTCTTTGAATAGGAGAGATGGCAGATATGGAAGATGAAGAAAAAGCGCTGTGATACCTTGCCAGCGTAGTGAATGATGGAGAAGTCAGCTTCCCCACGTGGCTGCTTTGATCGGAAGAATTTTGGGTGGCTGCCTTGCTCAGCAGACACCTTCTCTACAAATGAGCGGTCTGTTGCCCGAGGGAACCAACACTCTTCATCCAGCAGAGCCAGAACACCAGGCGCGTGGGTCTAACAGAGAACGGAAAATAATGTTGAAGCCCTATTCTCATCAAATAACAGGTAATAATGTGCATTCCTTTATAATAAAAAAACACTGTTTTGGGGTGTATGTACTGGTTTCTCGATGAGGTCAATGCAGGGCTGTAAGTCCAAGCCAAAGTCGATGAAGTTCCACTCAATGCCCTCTCGCTGGTACTCCTCCTGCTCTAAGATGAACATGGTGTGGTTGAAGAGCTGCTGCAGCTTCTCGTTGGTGTAGTTGATGCACAGCTGCTCAAATGAGTTTAGCTGCAGTGGAAGAGTTCAGAAAAGCAAACAATGGCCCATTAAATTGGATTCATGTAATGTAACATGGAAGAACATGCACACGCCTATTACACAGTAAACAAAAAACGGTGCTCCAGAAAGTAGAAACAAAGGGAAATGCTATTACATCAATGAAAGATGACCCATTTATCACAAAACATTGAGAGCAAATTCTGGGGTAAAGCATTAGTCCTTTATTATATCTTATGATAAATGTGAACAAACTACCTACTGCAGACAAACGAACCATTAACCAACAAACCTGGAAAATCTCAAATCCAGCAATATCCAGGATGCCTATGAAGGAGGCTCCCTGCCTCTGTCTGCGGTCCAGAGCTCTGTTGATCCTGTGGACCAGCCATCTGAACAGACGCTCATATGTGGCTTTCGCCAAGGCCTCTACAGCAAAGTCAGCCTGAAGGAAGAAGAAAACACAGTTAGCTACATACTGCAGCAACAAAAGTCACAGTGTATGAGTACAAGCGTCTCAGATTTTACCTGTTCTTTGGTTTGGGCCTTCTGCACATACTCTCGACCCACTTTAATCCTGGGAGTGAGGATGGCCCGAGTGAACTCCAGCACATTGATGCCCAGCAGATGGCACAGTTTCTGAGCTGCTGTGTTATCAGGCATTGAGGCCTGGTCCTGATTCTTCTCCTTCAGGAAGGTAATGTTCCCAAACTGGAGCACAGCAGAGATCACTTTCAGCATGGCTGAGGAGGAAAAAAAGACAGGGAGAGGAAAGGTGGTTTATAACAGGGATTGAGGGTGCACAAAGCAAACTATTTTTTCTCCTCTGTCATCCTCTCGCTTACACAACGACTCCTCTGGGGTGAAGCCCATGATAGCCATGGAGTCCATGGTCTGGGTGAAGTTCTCCGAATCACTCTGACCAGGGACGGGGATGGAGCCTCCACTGAGAAAGCGGTACTGATCAGCAGTTCCTAAGAGCAGGTCCGCTTTGGATGGAAATAATAAAGATGAGACATACTGATAGATTTAAGTAGAAAAGACATGACATGAAATTCTACAGGATGCCGATAAATCTGACTAACTCCATTTTTTACCAAAAATAATAGCAGTGTGTTATGCACTATAGCAGTGTTTCATCATCACACTTTGGTCAACCTTTGGCTCACCTCTGGTCTCTTTTGACGTTCCACACAACAACTGGTAAAAGATGTGGAAAGTCCTCTCATCTTTGGCCTGGCGGGTGGCCCGGGACTTTTCGAGGAGGTCTGGATTTATATGGTCATGGACATGTGTAGCTTGACTAGTTTCACAAAGCATCTTAAACCATTTTAAATGAACCAAGGGTCACAATAGATTGACAAAGTCTTTTCCCCCAACTGTGATGTAAAGGAAGCATCTTTCTGAGAGCATGAGTGTACTTGTCTTTCAAAAACTTTTAAGAGATGCAAAAGGATACATGTCTCAATGTTGGCACCAACAATGTACCCCGCCACGTCAAAATTAATGCGGATGAATTTACCCTAAAGAGGAAGAAAAAGAGGTTTTATGTTTTAATTCCACTCTGTGCTAAATCATCAAACTTTTGATACTTTGTAGAGGTGATAAACATTATTATCTGTCTGTCTGTAAGATGTTTCCAGTTTTTTCTTACAAATCTAGATGAGTTGTCGTTTTTGACAGTCTTTGCGTTGCCAAAGGCCTCCAGTATGGGGTTTGCCTGCAGCAGCTGTCTCTCCAGCTCACCCTGAGACACACAGGAGGAGCCAGATCAGCTTCACAGAGGACATAACAATAACAGGCTCAAACAAAAGACTTCCATTGGACATAACTACCAAAATGCACCATTTCCTCCTGCCCTCTGATCTGTTACATAAAACAAAAAAAGCATGACTCATCTTGTAGAGCAATGACACAAAATGGTGCATTTTAGGACCCAAAATAGTACACAAAACAAACACCAGCCCAAGACCCAGGATCAAATGATTCTCAACATCACTAAGTAATGGAAACTCATTAGTTGAGCAATCATTAATAAGAGCATCAGTGATGTCTCACATTTCATTTGTTTGAAATTATTCTCCTGTGTCATTAAAAAGAATCTATAGGAACCAATTAGAAGAGTCAGTTGAGAACCACTGTTGAAGAGGAAGACAAAGTGCAGAGGGAAGCTGCAATTTCAGATGCTAACACCATACAAGCGCTACATATTGGCTGATTCTAGCTAGCTGCAATGCATTACTGCAGCTGTCGCATTGCCAGTGCAGCAGCTGTTGATGCAGCATCAGCAGCAAGTGATGGGGAGTTACTCTATCTACAAGAGGTGGTTACACTGTAAAAACTGTCAAGGAAAGACCAGCCAGCCAACCAACACCAAAGGCAGAAAAACACAAACACACACAGAGCAAAAGCTCAGCATTTTTCATTGTGACAACACACACAGCAAACAATGTGTACACTACACACATTTACAAATTAATACTTCCAATACTTAAGTGTGTACACCTGTTCGCTTGCCACACACACTCAGGCACACATACATATGTTTTGCTGCGACAGGGCCACACCCACTCCCAAAGGCAAATCTGCACTTGTTACTGTGCAGCTCATGTGAATAAAACAAGCAGCAGATATGCCAGTTCTACAGGTGAGCACCTGTAGCTTTTACAAGGTACTGGGAATTGGAAGCAAACCCTCATCCCACTGAAAGCAATAAAACAAGCATGCTGAAACTGAGACCCAGACAGTCAGGATTTATTCACATAAATGAGAGACGGAAGACACGTTTCTCTTCATGTATCAGGAGAATCATATTAGCTCTGTTAAATTCCATACATGGAAAGTTTAAGCTACAAAAAGGGACCCCAGTCGGTAAACCCCAAGTTGTCTTAATATTTTCATACTCACATAGTGCAAACTCTGAAGAATTGTGGGAAAAATATGGTGTTTAGGGGTCAGGAGAATGGGTGGATGGGTGAACATGTGGATGGGAAAAACAAACAAACAAAAAAGGCAATAAGACAACAATAACAACAAGAAACAAAGGAATACGAACAAGAAAAATTAAATGCACAATACAAGGTTTGATTGTTATGCGAAACCACATCAGTACTGACTGTTAAAAGTTAAAGGTTATTCTGTTGGTTAGTTAGCATTATTGCCGAGTTCAGCAAGCAGGAAATAGGACAGGAAAAGAGCACAGCACAGCAAGACAGTCAACTCACCCTGTTCACCAAAGTACTGCCTCTTGTTAAGGACCTAGAACCATCCATCTGAAGATGCAGGAAAGAGACAGGGACAATGCAGAGAGAGGAGAATGAGAGGGAAAAAAGTGCAGGAAGGAGGGAAGGTAAAAAAAATGCAGAGAAACTGTAGAAAAGGGACTGATTAACAGAAAAACCCACTTCAAGGTAGAAATGATCCCATTAACTGGACCTTTATGAAAGTCATCTTATAGTCATAGAAGAAAGGCAGTATGAATAAATAAAGAGGGAGTGAGACTGAGGTTCAGTAAATGGCGATCGCAGTAGGGAAGAAGCAGCAGATTGCAGAGAGCAGCAACTCTAAACTTATCATATCACATTTGAAAACACTGCAACAAGTTAGAGTAATAGTCAGACTATTTAAAAAATGTGCTTAATCATTTTCTCTCTGAGAGTTAAATGAAAAGACTGATACCACTCTTGTCTGTGTGCTCAGTGAAGGGTTGGAGCTGTGAGGCCATGAGCTTAGCTTTGCATCAAGACTGGAAGTTAGGGGCTAGCCTGACTCTGTCAACAACACACCCACCAGCATTATCTGAAGTTCACTAATAATCACAATGTGGCTGGCTGAACACCAAGAAACACTAACAGTACCAGACTCCCCTTTAAAATATTTATTTTTCTTCTTTTGGCACTTCTCTTTGTGTAAAATTTAAACAAACAAGTCAGGACACAATCAGTTAATAGGTGAGCTTCACCGGTAAACTTGTTTTTCATTTACTTTGGAAAGAGCCGGGCTTGGAGTCCAACCGTCTTCCAGCTTTTATGCTTCATGCTTCATGCTCCTTCATCTATTCTCCTGTTCCCCTCCCTTTTATTCTTAATGTTCTAAGAGGGCTCTTCGTCTTTTCATGTCTTTTTTTTAATCTGCTCATCTTTTATTCTTACATCTGTGGCATCTCCACTGCGACATACCTGTATAGCTTCCTTGTTCCTGCCCGGAGTGCCGGACTTATGGGAGGAGGCAACATGAGCCAAATACTGGATGACTTTCTTAGTGTTCTCCGTCTTCCCAGCTCCAGACTCGCCTCTGAAATACATATGATCACACAATTACACACACACACATAAGCGAGTGGGAAACATATATATACAAAATAAATACCAGTGTCCTTTAAAAGTGGTATATCTGAAACACATATGGTCTCAATCATGAGTGGTATATATATAAGCATTTTAAAAGAGAGAACACACAAGAACAAGTGGCCAAACACACATTCATCACACCATTAAATATAGAGCCCATTCAGTGCATTCAAAGCCACAGGTCTAAACAGAGAGCAGGTGTGGAGGAAACAGGCTGCATCAGTATTGTTGCTTTTGGAGAAGAACGAAGGAGAACGGAGTAAAAATAGCAGCTGTAAAAGATCTAAAAAGAAGCAGATGTCTTGTCCCAAATACACTGATTTAGGATTAACCCAAAGTTGGATCCTTGACAATGACAGGAAGAGTCTGGCAGGAAGACATGATGACAGAGAGACGGATGGCAGGACCTCAGGCAAGCAGGTAGGCACACAAACCATGTGTACAAACAGACAGCAGGATGCAGTCACAGTGGCGGCCTGTTTTTTTGCTAAGATGTGGATTTTCTGCCATGATTCTTTAAATTCATATTTGGTCTTTAGCAAACATCAGTGTATGCATAGAAATGTCCTGGGCCTACATGTGTATATTCAAATTTAAAACAAATCCATATTTCACATGAACTATGAATGTCAGCTGCAAATAATATACATGGAAGGCGATTGCTGACAAATCAATGAAATAAGGCTAAGAGGGTCAAGAAGTGCTTAAAGGCACAAATGTGGATTTTTAGCTGCTTAGAGATGAATGAGAGTTAAAAACTAGACAGCACGTTAGAGTGTTTAATTAATTTTTTAACATTTTTCAAATTTTTATCCTTACATTCCTCACTGAAAAATAATCAGAGCTCTTCCACATGTGAATGAAAACATCTGATTTGAAATGTACTTACACATGTGCTTGGAGGCAAGAAAACACAAATATTAAGACACATGAAAGCACGCAAGGTATGTGCATGCACACAGGTCGACAAAGGTAAACATTCTCAACGTCAAACAGATAATTACTAAGCATTCGCACACACACAGACACATTGTCGGCCCACGATGGGTTACTCACGTGCAAAGAATGGACTGATCTTCTCTGTCTGTAGAGGAAAAAAACAATGTAAGGACAAAAATGTGACGTATAGATGGATCCATCTGACTGTTGACAAATGATTTTGAGACTTTAGGTGGGGGGGGGGGTTAAGATGTGAAAAGAGGAAATGAGGAAAGGAATCAAGGATGTAGGAAACTGAGAAATGAGAAGGGGGGCTTGATTAGTATACTTGAACAGTGAGAAGCAGTCAGGTTCCTAGGGATAGAGTAAGAAAACAAACAGGGGAAAACACTTATAGTCATATCGGTCAATAAAAGTCAGCAAAAGGTGAAGCCGTCCATTTTTTATTATTTTATACTCATGCAATAAACATAAAAATGTAATTTAGATGGTTACGTGAAACAAGAAAAAATGTTGCTATCTAATCATCTGTTTATAATGATCAGTTTGATTCAGGTGGTCACACCTCTACATGCTGTTTCATAACTAGTTGGCACATGTGGGTAAGGATACAAGTGGCAAGAAATTCAGAATTACGTAGCCACCAGGATCACAATTCTCCTTGAAAGTGTGCACTTGCTGACATAATAATCACTGAATCGTATGTCATGTTAACACATCGTAAGGTCCTGCATGGGGGTGAGGGGGCTGTTTATGTCATTGGTTGTCTCATATTACACCAAGTCTCCACCCCAACTCGGCAGAGATGAGGTGTTCTGGAAACCTCTGCCAGCACTCACGCCTCAGCTTATGATGGGTGGTACATTTTATAGATGTGTACAGGTGGACTCACACGGCCATCTGACTGTGGCATATCAGTCACCATTTCACTAAACTGGCATCGTAAAGAGAGGCGGGTCACAGACTAAACAAGTCTCTACAGGCTGCTAGCCTACACAGCTCTGACAATTAATGAGTGGCCATTGTGCGTAACATTACTTGTATTTGGCGTAGAAAATTCCCACACGTTCAGTCTGGAAGAATTTATACTGGTCCTACAGGTTCAATCGCTGTTGTAACACACCTATGAGCTACCCTGAGGGGGGTGTGGGGTGGCAAACACACAGCCTCATCTGTCCTGTCCTGTTATCTCAGGAAGACACCCTGAGGCGGACGTTGCTCAATCGGCCCATAACTGCTTTTAATGAGGTTGCTGGGAATTCTCTGTGACTTGTCCCATGAAGTCAGCATGTCAGCATGACGGGAAGGGCTTGAAAAATGCCTGTCATGCATTGTTGTAATGAATATAATATTTGGTTGCTAGCATAACCCCAGCAACTATGCAATATCCCTGAATCTACTCCTTATGAGGAACGCCACACCTGAAAATACTGTCCTGTCTATTTGTTTTCAATTTTTAAGGCTTTTGATAGCAACCATGAGTCAAGAAAACACCACACCTTTTAATAGCATTTACAGTGTGGCTTAGAGAGCAAAGATCACAGACAAGATTCACAGCCACGTTCCAAGCCAGCTGAGCTGATAGCAGTTTTGTAAGGCAGCTTTAGTGTCATAGTCAGTCAGGAGTCACAGGGCACAGATAGTGTTGCCTACCTTGCAGCATGCTGCGATAGGCAGCCTCTGATATGGCATAGATGTGAGGGGGCATCTCGTGCCGTTTCTTGCCCCGGTACATATCCACGATGGACTCTGTGTAGATGGGCAGGTTCTTGTAAGGGTTCACCACCACACAGAAAAGCCCTGAATATGTCTGGAAAGACACACAGACAGAGATTTACATTGACTGTATCTTCAAAGTGCAGTCTGTGGGGACTTGTATTTCAATGAAAAATAAGGATAAAACTGCATCATCTTGGCTTAGTTTCTGTTTTTAAATATGACATGCTTAGTACTCTCTTGGCTGATGTTCAGTCACATTGAGTTAAATGGTATCTGACAGAATTAAAAAAAGATTATAAACAATTGTGGCTTGTTTAACTGCTAACTTGTACTATTGGTTCATATGTAAGAAGGCAGTTACATAGGAGTGTCAACACATTATAAAGATAATGTCATTTACTTGATTCAACATGTCATGAAGATCAGCACATTTTTTCCTGATTACTTCTTGTAACACAGGTTAAGAGGACACCTTATCTGAACATTCAGCGAAATGTCAATAAAACTAATAGTCCATATTAAAAAAAAAGATACAATTAAAATTGTTGCCAATATGCATTATAAAAACAATCACATTAAAACATAATAACACATGATCACATTTATCAAATGTATGTAATCACAAAGCAGAAAAAGATTCCTGCTCCATGAGCCCGCTATGCAAAATGTGCAGATGTTGGTAAGGTTTATATGTATATATATATATATATAAATTCATTCAGAAAGGAACATTTTGGTTCTCTAAATGCAGCCAGTGGTTAAATTCGAAACACTGTGTCAGTTCCACACCCAGAAAGGTGGTGCAATGCATTCCAGCTATAGTGAAAGTTACAAATGTAATGTGTCATGTCATAATACCTTTCAATGCTATTCTTACAATCTAACCCAGCTCCTCTCTTGCCATCTCTTAATCTTGCTTTCATTATACTTCATCCATCCCATTAACTGTTAGCTCAGCCACATTAAGTGCCTATATATTATTCTACCCTAATTGCACACACTATATTCTTGCTGGGTAGGTCAGTTATTGTTGGCTTGCATCACTGTGACTTCCATTCCTATCCATCTAACTCATATCTTGTCTGCAGGAGAAACTGGAAACGCCTCTCACTGTAACCACACACACAAACACACACACACACACACGGACAACTTTGTAAACAGACTCCTCACCTATCTACCAGCCCGTATCAGTTACAAGGGAGATGCCAGAGGAGCTGCAGCTAACACATGCGTGCACACAATATGAAACACTAAACGTGCAAGCCCTCTTGTTCTTGTATGCATGTGAGCATGTGAACATGCTTACAACTGGATCCTAACGAGTCTTTTACAGTTAGCATGTGGTGTGAATGCGTTCCATTTTTGTGCACTCACATAGATCAGGCCAGAGTAGTATCTCTCTCTCAGGTTGTGCAGCACTGAGGCTTCATTTAGGCAGGTAAGGTCAGCCATGTCCTCCACTTTACTGAAGCGTGGGGGGTTCATCCGTTGCACCTCCTCCCTGGACAGAGTGATCCGCCGCTGACTGTCTGTCAGTTCAACCTCCACCTCATCGCCGCGCTCTTCCCGAATGCTGGCCGACTAGGGGTAGAAAGAGAAAGTATGGGAGATGCATTAGCAGAGACTTTAAACTTTCTTCACACAGGCAAGACACAAAAGTAAACATCCAGTCAGCAGTTATAGTTACCAATGCCAAGATTTCATCATCAGGTGCTGAACAAGCAATTTGTTTACAGTGAAGTCAATCTCAGAATCATCAAGAATAAGATTAGATTTTTTGAAAAAATGTCTGTGTAAATTTGATCAGGCCTTTTTAAACCCTTTTATTTTTTATTTTGTGATAAAATCTTAAAATAGGTCATGCTTAAAAGGAACTTCAAAGTGTAGCAGAATTGCCATGTGAAGGGTCCATCAACATCCTCAGTTTGCATGCAACCAAGTCTCTGCCTGTCTGAGCAGAACAGTCTGAGGAGGCAGTGACAGTCACTTCTTGGTCTGGGAGGCTCCCAAAATAAAGTGTCTCTAGATGACCTGACACTCATGAACTCATGAACATATGCTTAAAAAAGCCTGTTTGGCAGCCTGAGATCCTCTCTATAGTCTTGAGTATGAGATGATGCTCCTTTAATGCCTCCACAACAAAAGAGCTTTTCTAGCACCATTACTCACCCTAATGAGTAACTTTGACTAAAAATAAAACTGTTAAGAATAAAAGCTAATGCCTACCTTGTAGTAGAAGTAGTATTTGCTTTTGAAAAAATCATAAAATAAGTGAAACTGTAACTGAAATTGTAGATACTGGGTTATAGTGCAGAGAAAATTCTGGCAGTAAACCAGCTGGCTTGCATCTAAAAAAAAGCCAAGACTGAAGATTTATTTATGAAAATGTTTGTCAGAATCTTTTCCAATGAGCTTCAGTATGACTAGTCATTGTATTTGACATCAGACCAAAATAGATGGTGACAAAACGCGGAAGAGAGGAGATCTCCTGTCAGACTGCAGTCTTGTGCTTCTAGGACAGGAAGTAGTGACCTCTTGTTTTGACCAGGTCACAGGACTCGGCTCTGTTTTATTCTCTCGGCCACTTAACATGCACAGCACACAAAATATGTGCATTTCTCTGTTTGCCTATGTGTGGGTGAATATTAGTCACAGACTGAACTACATGCTCAGAATATGAAAATAGATGAGACAGTGTGTGTCACTCTGTGTGTTATGCTGAATGAATGTGTATACTCGTGCTGTGTGCGTATGTGTGTTGTGTGTGTGTTGTGTGTTTGTCCAGCAGTGCCATTCTCAGATCATGAGTGTAAAATGAAGTCAGTGTCTCTACAAGGCCTCTTTAACATTAGAGGGCTGAAGGAGAGTATTGTTCTATTCATAGAGCTCTCCACGAAACCAGTCCAGCAGAGAGAGGGAGACTAAGAGATAGGACATTAAAATTCATATGTCACATCCTACAATATGCACCAATGAAAACTTGTATGCAAGATTTGAGGAAAAGCGGAACAAATAAATATTATGTCAAGAGCCCAGTGACAGTCATTAGGCCATAATGTGTTAGAGAGCATCACAAGGCATACTATGGGATCCAACAAGACAATGAAAAGCATTAAAACAGGGCATTGCCTCTCATAATCTCATGAGAAGTAATAACACACACACATACAGTATTCACACAGGTTATGCTGCTCCACCCCAGCTGTTTAACACACCTTCAGTGGAAGGCACACACCTGGGGCTAATTATTTACAGGAGGATTAATGCTTATGGCAAACAGGAATGTGAAAACAAGCTGTGAACATAAATTGAATTTACTTCTAATATTTAACTTGTTAAGGCTGTTAACATATAGCACGGTTTAAGTTACATGTTTGTGTGTGTTGGAAGCAAATAAAAAAAAAAAAAAGTCATCTATTTCTCTTATGAGAAGACAATACCTCAAAGCCATGTTTCTCTGAGGGCACCCACACCAGCCTCTTAGCTGCCCAGTCGGCCTGGCTGGCAGCGGAGAACACAGCGTTGGAGGTTGGAGATCCTGGCCCCGCTCCTGATGTCAGGAAGCGGGTGACTTCATTGGCACCACCCCCTGTTGGCTTGGACATGGTTCTACTGGCACTGGGTGAGGAAAGAACGGGAGACACAAAAAGGGGACAATGAAAAGTAAGCCTGCGTTGAGCCATTTTTTTTATCACGGGCTTCGTGTCTTGTGGGAGGCTTAAAACTGGAGCGCTGTGGATGATGTAGAGGGCTGATGGACAGTGACACTGATGCGATTCTGTGTGAAGATACACACACATTTACTCTATGTGCGCCCACCCACTCATAAAAGAAGAGCAGTAGTAGCACGCAAGTAGCATGCAGGCCACATCCAGCTAAGATTGGGTCAGGAGCGGCCTAATTGAAAGACACAGCAAATCAAGGAGAAGACGGAAAGGGGATAGACAGATAGATTGGTGGGTGGAGGGATGGAGGGTGGAGGAACAGCGAGAGACATCAATTGACTGAGTAAACTGACATGACAGTGCTTGGGGGAGGGATGGCAAGGAAGAAGGAAAAAGGGTGGGATAGCAGTGAAGAGAGGATCGAAATAAACTGAATCTATTGTTAACTGAAAGAAAATGAAGCATTTCTCCACTACAGGCCTTAAAACTCTACTGAGGTCCACACTAAGAACTAGTGGAGTCAAAATGTTACTATGTCTTTGGACCCAGTATCCTTTGAAAGATCAGTGAGAAGTGAGAAGGGGTTACTACACTGAACCATGGAGGCAATCTCCGAGTCAGAGTGACTGCAGTACTACAACAGGATGTTTCAAGATTTGCTCTGACAACTAAGAAATAATGTGCAGCAGTGACTGCGTGAGAAAAGCTTTCATGGTGGAGGAAAACTCGTGACTCTAAAACTTTCCACTGAGGTTAGTGGGAATGACATTGTTTCAGATAGACTGGTTGCTGCGCAGAACAGGATCAGCTGTCGACAAAGACAATTATTCAGCACTATTTGCATGACTGATCAGTGGTTTTCACACTAAATTTTGAAGGAAAAAAAAACAATTGGGTCAGGCTTTTCAAAAATATATATTTTATGGTTTTTTCCCAACGTGACAGAACAAAATATTTTGGGGGTTTTTGAAATAGGCAGAGGAAGTTTTTAACATTTAAGATGTTGTTTTGGTCTCCTAGATGGACATTTATCGCTATTGCTGACTTTCAATAGACCAAACAATGAATTGAGAAAATAATCAGGAGTTGAGTCAATAACGAAAATGTTATCAATCTCAGCCATTCAGATAATAACTCACTGAATGTTAGCACAAGGCCATTGATAAAAATGCAGCTCACAAACTAATTAATACTAACTACATAGTAACCAGAGAGAATGCACTCTTAAATTTCCCATTTATATCAAGGCAAATCACTCATTGGCAACTATATCTTTTACTTTTTCTAGGAGACTGGAAAGGCACTTCTTTAAGGGAAGGGTTAGGAATTTAACGACCTGAATTTCACGCGACAGGATAGACACGCAACTTAGGAACAAAACTCTTAAAGCGTCCCAGCTGGAACTTTCATGTTGTTGATTGATTATTGGCATGTTTGACTAAATTATGAGCTAGATGGTGAAGTTTTGATATCTAAATAATGTGTAACAGATCATTATGATTAGGCTATTTGGAGAGATGAGCTGATTAATGGCCCTCTTAAGTAACCACAGGGGGTTAAACATGCTTGAACTGGAACAAATATCATCTTTGATCCAGCTAGGCTATTGTGTCGGCCTGTATGGTGTGTGGGAGCTCATTATTAGGCGTCTCCATGCCTCTACAGGTATGTCATCTGGCTTGATTCCTGCTATGCGTCTCACTGTCAGTTTTCTGTTCTGTCTGTTCATGACAGGGCCTTGTCCCCAATCCTGGCTTAACCATACCTTTTACTCAATATGACACTGGGTGTGGTATAAACATGTCGACAAAGGAGACGGCACCACCCAACCACTAAGTATGGAAATATGTGATTCCTTATGTCATAATACAGCTGTGCATGTGCTCTTAACGGCTGGTACATTCAGATTTTTTTTTTTTCTTCTTTTTGTTGACCAATGAAAAGACCAAAAACAAACAAACACCGCTCTCTGGCTATTCTACCTCATCCGCTGAATTCAGCTACAAGCCCTTTTGTTATCGTACATTGTTCGGGACTATTTGCAGCCAACTTATTTCATTAGGAGGTGAATATTTACCATCAGTTGATTGCTGGTTTAAGTCTTTTTATAGGTTTTGTCAACAATGAGATAAATATAGATTACTGACAGCCTTGAAGTATGAATTTGCCTACAAATGGAAGAGAAATCAAAGCTACTGAGATGAGAATTACACCTGCAAGGTTTGGACAGCTACATTATCTCTAATTGTAAAATAGTCATAGTCATCATAAAACATTGATTATAACCAACCCTCTGTCCAATGAGCATGTAATCTTAACAACTTTCTAAATGCTTCAGTGATCACACAAAGGGGACTTTGCATGCCTACACTATAGCTGCAGTGTGAGATGCTGATCGGTCCCATCAATGCTAATGACTCCCCTAAAGCACATTTTTAGCACACACACTCACACACACACACACCCGACAGAGACCTCACAGGTTGTCGCAGTACAGCTTGGACTGACCAGCAAACTCGTCCTGCAGCAGCTGGAGTTGCCAAAACCTGACAGCTCTCCTCCATAGCAACACCCTGAACACTAAGCAGCAGCCCAGACAATACCTTCTGAGTTTCGACTGAGGTCATTCACTGCGGGGGGCCTTGTGGTCTATCCATGGGTGTGTGTGTGTGAGTGTAATTAACGTGTGGCTGCCTGCGCGTTATAGTGTGTTAAACGAATGGGGGAGCCGGAGACGCCTTTTTCCTTAGCTTTTTATGCCAATTGCATCGGCGATGATATTGTGGCATCGGTGCATTTTAGCGTACAGTGGGGAGAGGTGGCATTATTAAGCCACCGGCTATGTTAATTACAGCTGCGGCTGCGGAACAGTACAGCTGCGGCATGACCCCCACAAATTTCCTGCATTTTAGCACTAAGACGCCAGCACAAAAAAATTGAAGGCAACCACACCTTGAACATAAGACATGAACAATCACATGGGCCCCAGCCTTTAATTGACTTTGTGAACCGCATGCATGTGGTAGCCAAAAAACCGGGCCATTTCACCAAGAATAACAGCTAGGTATTATTTTATTTCAGTATATTAAACAAAGATCACAGTGGGCCTATACCTTGGAATTAAATGGGTTCCAAATCCCTTATAATTAGACTGATAGTTTTCCTTTGCCAGACTTCATCTCGATGTAACGTTAAGCCTGTCTTCGAGGGCGTATAAAGAACAAGCCAATATGAACACCTCTAGTCCCACTTACATTTCATTTTTAGTCGTTATGTCACCGCATTTAGACCAACCAAGCGAGGTTAGCCAGCTCAACTGAAATATGATATGTTCGGGATATTACACTGCCTATTTACGAGTTGGATTAGAGTAAAGGCAATTAAATCTCTTACCTTCAGGTTACGCTCTGGGTCTTGGATAAGGCTGTGGTGCGAGGGGAACCGGGGTGAGACTATTTCTTGGGTATTTTCCTGCCTGATAGGTGTGTAGCCTACCGCATATGCGGCTTTTATCATTGCACCGCTCTCTCAGTGTAGCCGCACTCACACTTCTATGTGAGAATAAAACAGACCGACAGCAGTGAGGGCAAGGCGATGGCTTCAGCCCCGCAGAGGGGTTTCCTGCAAGGGGACCAACCAGATACGGGAAGACGGTTTTTAGTCAAGCCCCAGAGAGAAATCACTCCAATCAAAATCTACAACCGAGCAGTGGTCCCGCCTCATGAATACGACGCGAACTTTCCGCCCCAAAGCTGGCATAAAACGGGTGCGGTGACCAATGGTGTTAACGGTAGCACAAGATTCTCAGCCGTTAGCCAATGCTAAAGCTCAAGGGGCGGGGTGAATTGGCACTGACATGACGAACAGCCAATTGCAGCGCTGTAGCAGGTGCCTGTGCGGCACTATCGCGCTAAAGTAGGAAGATTTTGCGCGCCCTTTGTTTACCACTCAGTGGAGCAAGCGTCCGCAAACACAGATCTGGAATCGGATTTGTTTGGATCCCCATCTAAGCACAAGCGACGGCTGGCTCGGAATGATCTGACTCCAGGCACGTGATTCAGATCATCCCGAAGGTCCTGGCAACCGAAGCACCTGAGCTCTGGGGCCATTGTAGGTATTCACTTGTAAAAAATATCATTAGGTTCAGAAATAAATTTAATAGGTAAAGCGAATCATGCCATATGCCGAATAGAAAAAAACAAATTTACCAGAACAAACAAACAATTGTGGCATATTTGAAGGTATCAACGATAACGGAGCAAACCCGTCCGCTGATGAAGACCCTCAGATAAGGTTTAAAGCTTCGCAAAAAGGCTGTGAGTCAAATTTTACATTTGG
Source organism: Acanthurus leucopareius (assembly GCA_029814765.1). Lineage (NCBI taxonomy): Eukaryota > Metazoa > Chordata > Actinopteri > Acanthuriformes > Acanthuridae > Acanthurus > Acanthurus leucopareius. The sequence goes on along the minus strand of JAQMCX010000057.1, from coordinate 8,635,475 downwards.
TTTCACTCATTCACATAGTAAATTTAACTATATTTAGCAGTTCTTATCGTGTATCGTTTAGCATGCCACAAATAGACAAAATTTGAATCAGGCCTTAAAAAGAAAGAAACAAATACTTGTAGCTTCTAGGAATGTCACTCATGTGCAATGTTACTTACTGAAATGCTGTCTGTGCAATGTCTCTCCTGTAATTTGTTCAATAGCATTCCAGCTCAGGTTATTAAAGGAACAGTTACTCTCTAAATTAGTGATTAATTCACCTGATTCATCAGCAGTGCTAGTGTTTTTAAAAAACAAATATGTATTTTTTAAAAAATACATTAAAAAAGAAATCAAAATTTAAAATTTTTACTTTAGGCTTCTCCTTTCAAACTATCAAAGAAGGCAAACAGTTCAGTTATTAAATATTGCTAGTTAAATTTACATGATCAATCTCCCATTTATTCTTGTGAAAAAAGAAAAGGGTTTGGTTTCGAGATTTAGCTCCAAGTTGTATGATGTGAAAGTTAAGGCTAATTAGTGAAACCACAGATTTGTGGTTATTTTGAATAACATGAAAGGGAAAAGCTGTAAAAGTAAATTCAGCACAGATTATGCATGAGAAAATACACATGCCTCTAGATGGCTTTTTTTTAAAAAGTCAGTAGGTGTGTGATGTGAGCTGCAAGAAGAGTTGGCCTACTAGGAGAACAAATAAAGAAGCAATCAATAACTGCAATTCAATCACTGTGTTTTATTTGCTCTTTAACACAGTTAATTTTCATTTGGAAGTGCTCTGTGCCTGAGGCAGCTCTGAAATTACATTGAAAAGTCGGAGCAGAGAGGTTTGCCTTTCTCTTTAGAAAAATAACCAAGGGAAGGTTGCTACAGCTTTTATTGGTTTCATCTCACCATTTCAATTGAAAATATATGCAGTATTACAGTTTTCTATGTATTTTTACTCTATGTATATTCTAAATACCTGTGATTTGTAAAATGTAGTATGTGTACTGTGAGTTGAGAATCCTAAGCAACCAATGAAATGACTGTCTGTTTCTTTCCAGTATGTTTAAAAGTGCCATTGTAGTTAAAGTGATGGTGTAGAAAGGTCAAATTACATTCTATGGAAGTGGACTCGGGGTTAAGGAAATGACCCCCACCCCCTATGCAGTCTATAAATAGAGCATGGTGGTCATGAGGGGGAAGTTTAAGGAAGGACACAAACAGAGAACTGCATTAACATTAACACTGTAACAAATAATATGTTATCAATACCTCAAACCCCTGAGGTAACAACAAAAAAGTTCTTTCATTAACTGGAGTAAAACACTTCAACTGATGCATTGAGGTGAACCTGTGCAGCTCCTTCAGCACCACTGTGCTGTTAAAGAACTTTATTACTGATATTAGTCTCCATGCATTACTTTTGTGCAAAATAGTAAGTCTCCAGGTTACACACTGGTCAGGCTGATGATTGGTCACAACGTAATATCATAGTGCACTCCTGACACATTTCCATTACTAACACCACCCATAATGAAACACTTAAATAGTCAGGAAGCAATAATTTACTTAAAATTATGACAGGGTCTAAAATAGGCAAGACCATTCCAGATGTTTTGTAATAAACTGCAAAATGCAACTATTACACATCCTACAATAAAATACAACTAAAAGCATCATCAGTGTATGTTCATATTAACCTTTCAGTGACTACACAGTTTCACAGTCATTATTTTGCGTGCATAATTTGTCTAATAAGAACAACATACTGCAAATGTTTAAATTATTAATAACAGTCTTGCATTAGTAACTGAATGCAAATAACACAATAAAATAAACTTTAAGCACATTTTATGAAATTTACTGCTGCAGATGAGGGGACAGTTGCAAATCTCTGATTTGTCATGAAGGCACCACTCACTTCATTGTTCTCACATTCAGTGAGATAAACCATCTGTAACATTTTAGAATTAGAATAGGGTTTCACATGTTTTTATGGGAAAAAACAAATAATAATTGTCTATGGATAAAGTGTAGTTTCCAGTTGTTCCCTCATTCTCTTATGCAGATTAAATATGTTGTTTCATCATCAGATGGCAAGCAGTGCCATTGTCAGAACAACTCTCTGACTCGGTTCAGAACAGTTATGTTCTCAATGCTGGAGGTGACTGTCAGCCTCCGGTGCAATTACAGAGTAGATGAGAGCAAGGGTATTCCAAGTGCCAAGATACATACAAGATTATAATATCATAGCTAAGTCATTAAGTGTTGGATTACAAAAGCAACAAAGCAAAACAATACAGTGTGGTGGTTGATTTTAGCGAGACAGAACATTAAAAGATACTGTGCATAGTAGTGCAAAAAAGACTATATCATAGCAAACTGATCTGGACACAGCCATCGTCATCTGTAGTTGTGTATAATTGTAGCAGTTTGAAAATGAGTAACACTACCATGTTTCCTTTGACAAAAATAAATTCACATCAACACAAAATGTTAGAATAAATAAAGCAAATGTTACAATCGATTAATTTTTTTTTTTTGCATGACACATGAATTAAGCCAAAAAACAAACAACATACAGCGTGTAACATGGAAAAGAAACTGCCCAAAACCGCTGCTAGTTTTCAGCTTCTTCTCCATGTTACTGTTGCTGTGTTTTGGCTCTACAAGTAGCCTAGCCTAATACTCAACAGCATACAGTCCCCTGCCCCTTGCTCAAAGTATCACAAAATGGGCACTTTCCATACTTACCATTTGAGAATAAAGCATTAATTGATAAATCAGCATTATCGTGAAAGACATTCCTGAGTTGTACCACAGTAGGTACTCTTCCATTAGTTTCATCCGGATGTCACTTCAAATAGAGGTCACAATTTTCTGCACAGAATAAACTCGAGGTGCAGTTGCAGGTTGGAGCCACCATGGGGTGCTAATGTATATACTGCCAGGCAGTGCTGTGGTTGTGATGGGCCAGTTCTGAGACATAGCAGACAAGTTTTCAATGATACCAAAAGATTGCCAGGACCAATCAGACAACTATAGCAGTGTAATGATCGATCTCCCCTATAGTCTGACCCCAAACCTAACATGGCTTTTCTATCTATTCTGTTCTTTCTATTTCTGTGTGCAATCTAGTCTGTACAGTATGACTTTTTGAAACCTTACCTTAAAAAAATTCTAATAGCTCTCTTGACTCACTCTTATTCTTAACTTCCTATCCTTTATCCTGAAACTAGTAAATACATGGCTTTATCTACTCTTGATCTGCTTATTGTAACACTCTTTTTTTTGCCTGTTCTTCCTCTACACATTAGGGTCAACTTGCTTTCCTCTTAAGGCTTCCTATTCCACAGATTCAGTTATAGTGGAGATGTTCTTCCAGGGATTGTCTTCTGATTGGTGGGGAGGGACACTCAGGGTCTTGATCAGGCTCTTCATCGGGGGATACGAGTTGCAGAGCCACTTCATTCTCATAGCAAAATGACGAGCGAGAGCTTTGGATATACTTCTGCTCAGCCAGCTCTTTCGCACTGCATGAAGGTGTGTTTGGAATTTCATAAGTCCGATGAAAGAATGAGTAGTCCACCTGTCAAAAGAGCAGAAGACAAGAATTTTTGCACAAAATTTGTTTGTATGCCAACAAGACACAAGTTCATATCCAGGCTTATGGTTCTGATCACTTAGTGAAAATCTGATATTTTGAAAGTCTGACTCTCAAATGTAGTGAAATAGTAGATTACATTTTAAACATAGCAAACAAAGCATTAAGGGGAAAAAGGATGGATCCAAACACATAATGTATAGCTCTCTCTATCCTTCTTATCTCACCTGGTAGCAGTCTTTCCTCTCAAAGAGCACTGGTTCAAATCGGTGTCCCCAGAGGATTTCAGAAGCCAGATAGGAGCTACGGCACTGTGTGGTCATGGCTGTGGCCTCCACCATGCCTTCAAGTATGACCACCACCTCCAAGTCAGAGTCATTCTCCAGGGTCTTTTGGTCAATCTCAAAGAAGGGTGACTCGTCATTGATCTCGTGGACAATTGTCACTGGGGAGACCAAGAAGATGCGGTCTGTGCCAGTGTCAAAACCCACGTTGATGTCTGTATTGTCCAGTGGGAGGAACTCTCCCTCTTCCGTCACCCTTGGCTGAATTTGGGAATAGAGAGTTAAATAAAGTCATTAATTTGGCAAATAAACTTTTCAAATCAGTTGTTGTGATGATGCAAAATTTATTTTCACATGTGGGAAAGCATCACATGTATACTAGAAACAATTTCCAATATGAAATAAACAATGGCCAAAGACAGACTGGCTAGGATCAAATAAAATAAAGTTAAACTGTAATTATGGCTATGAAAAGTAGCACCATGGTGTAGAAACAGGGAATTCAGCTATCGTTTTCAATACACCTGACACTGTTTTCTGAGGTCATCTTAGAAAATACTAAAAATTAAATTACTTACCCTGACCCAAAAGCTTAGTATTTTATTATTAAATTCAGCTGAGTTTGACAATGCAAGTCTTTAGTCATACCACCCATGCACAGGCTTATCATTCACTTAACCCTATGGAACAATATTCAGTACCAGCATTTAGAATTGTATTTCTTTGATCCTTGCAAACTTAATCCCATCTGCCCTGTCTGAACTTTGATATGGTCATGCTATTAAGAGAGATCAAATTGTCAGTAGTGTAGCCTCAGTGTTCCATAGAGAATGACCCTCCGGACAACTCTGGCAGCACACATGTATGCACAGACAGCATCGATGATGACACAACAATCCCAAAAAAGAAGCATGTTTTAAACTGCCCACAATTAGGCTAGACAGTAAGGTAAACATAAGCATAATACTCTAACCCACATACAGTACACAGAAGGGAAAATGAGATGACGAAGGACAATGGTTCTCAGTTAAAGAATTGTGGGCAAGTTAATCCATGGTAAATCTTCCTAACCCCTGAGGGAAAATAAAACAAGCTCTCATTAACGACTGCCCACAGAATACAGGCCAGATGGTCTCAGCGTTCTCTCATTCCCTCTACTGCAACCTTTTTTTCCCCTACCACTTTCTCTAACAGCAGCAACCGCAATTTTTTTGGTACATTCTTTTACTTTTCCCAGTTTGTTTTATCATCTCCAGTTTACCTCCTTGACCCTTTCTCAAAAAGGGAAAGGCTTGTCTCTTTCATTAATGCCATCCTTACTGTCTCTCTCGCTTTTTTTCATCAGGATCATTGTCCATCTCCCTTCACTTACCTTCAGTAGCTGTGCTCGAACATGTGCCTCTACCAGGTGGCTCTTGCGCAGGTTTCCAACCCTCCACATCATGCAGAGTTTCCCATCCCTTAGCGCCACCACAGCTGTGTCAGAGAACACCAGGGTCTCGTTGCGCTTCTTGGGCTTAGCAATCTTTGCCATGACTGCCCCGATGATGAAGGCGTCAATAATGCAGCCCACAATGCACTGCAAAACGACCGCCACCACCGCCAGAGGGCATTCTTCGGTCACGCTTCTGAATCCATAACCGATTGACGTCTGCGTCTCCAAGGAGAACAGAAAGGCCGCCATGAAGCTGTTGACTTGAAGGAAGCAGGGCTCCTCAACCACGGCCTCTCTTTCAGACTCTCCTCCAGACCCAGCCTCTCCTGATCCTGGAGAGGAGCCTGAGCTGGGGGCAAGCCGAATGGAGAGGTCCCCATGCGCGGAAGCAATGAGCCAGAAGGCAAATCCAAAGAGCAGCCAGGAGAGAAGGAAGGAGAGGGTGAAGATGACTAGCATCCAGCGCCAGCGGATGTCTACACAGGTGGTGAAGAGGTCGCTGAGGTAGCGCTGGCCCCTCTCGCTCATGTTGACGAAGGTGACGTTGCAGCGTCCGTCCTTGCCCACAAAGCGTTGACGGGGCCGGCGGCTTGAGCGCCTCGTGCGCCGACGGCTGGTAGTGGAGGGGGAAGAGAGTGAATCCTGGTTCGAGGAACACCGGCCTTTACCTCTTCCTCCTACACTACTGCCTCTTCCACTCCTTATCCCGGAGCACATTCCTCCTGCTCTCACCCCGCCTTCTCCTGCATTTCCTCCAACTGACTCTCCGATGGCACTCTGCCTCCGTGCATTGTTGGTATTGCTTTGGAGAGGTAGAGTTTTGCCGTTCAGGGCATGGATCGGTGAAAGGCTAGTTGGAGTCCCTGACCCCGTTGGACTACCCCCTGCCCCAGCAGTATCTGCAGCACTCTGTGCCAGCCTCATGACCTCCTCCTCCTCCACTGGCCCATCCACCACAGCACTGAAGCGGCGTTTCACACGTGCTGCTCCCATCATGTGCTTTAAGGTCTCTTCTCTGAAGACTTTTACAGTTACTTAGTATTCCTTGGTGCGCCTCAACTAGATTGTTGATGTGGTAATTATGACACCACGATACAGTCAAGTAGGTATGTGGAACTAACAACACAATTAGTCTTTAAATTCTCCTCAATCAACAAATAATTGCAATTCTGTAGTTGCCAGTCAAGGCCATTGATCGGTCACTTATGAAACTTGTAATGCTGTTTCCCAGCACAGTCTATATTTTCAGTGACTGTCCTCTTAGCAACAAAATGGGCTTTCTCAAAGTAGGTCCATGGGTACATTCATTAAAACCAACCTTCTTAAGTAATAATTCTGACTGAAGTAAGAAAATAAGGAGTGGTGAAAAGAGGAAGTCAACAGCAATCTAAGGAGTCTATTTCTGTGTTTGCATGAATTCTGTCAACAAGGAGTGGTAGCATGCAGGATTGGTTCTGCTCAGTTCCAAACAATTAAAGGGTAGCCTCAAGCAGGTATTAATTGACAAAAGCTATTAACTAATGCAATACAGTAGGAAACATGTCGAGGATATACAGGATATACAGGACACCTCTCATAGTAATGGGACAAGATGCTTACAAGACAAACAAATTCACATTAACCTCAGATGGGACAATATGATAAACCCTTTTCAACATGCATTTAAAAAAGCATGCAAATTCTTACGATAAAGGTTCTTCCCAATGTCACAACCCCTTGGTATGAGCATGAACAAACAAAGAATATAGTTCTTTCAGTACATTAAATGCCTACTCATTAACCATCATTCATAATTCAGGATCAATGCACCATGGATAAAGCACTGAATAGAGAACACATAATAAGTAGATTTACACAAAGTATCTCTTTCAGCAGACTTAAACTAGTATTGCAACTTATTGTCTTGACATGTTAAGGGAATGTCACTTTAACCAACAATAGGGTCATAACTTCAAGAACCAAGTTTTGTTTGTCATGTCACTGCTTTAACAATTTCACATTTACTTTTAATGGGTCTGCTTATCTGTTTGATGGCCATTGTAAGTTTGGTGAAGGACTTGTTTTGTGTACTGACTGTTGCAGGGATAGTATTGTATCTTAAACTACATGGCTGTTAGCAATCACCAGCACAGTTTTTCTTTTAGAGCAGACATACCTCATTACAGCTCAGCATTACGGCTGAGAAATCGCCTATGCCTGACAAAAGATAAGGATACAGGAAAAAAAATCAACAGAGAGAGATTACTTTGATCTATCTCCAACATCACATGTGTTTTCAGCTTTAAGTAGAAGATTTATAGGGGAGGAAAAGGTAAGCACACAGGTCACCTGAGGAAGGCTTCTACATTTTTCTGGAGGTCTGACGCCAAAGTGGATAGATCAGGCGTATGCCACAGAAGAAGAAGAAGAGCTGAGAATGGCAAAAAGTTGAGATGGATGAGAGTGAAATTGAGTTTGAGGACTTCAGTCTCTAACTCAGCATCTGTTTGAACCAGATCGCAGAGGGCTACACAGGAGAGACTTCCTGCAAACAACAGGGGATCATGTACAGAGGCAATGTAAAAATAAAAACATGCAGGAGAAACTCTCAAATGTGATAGAAATACCAGCTAGCATGCAAAATCCCTAGATGTAAAGAAGTAATTCTTTAAAATTCACAAAAGTAACTATAAAGCAAAGAAAAATGTGCAAATATGGAAAGGGAAGCTTGAAATGTTAATATTTACCTTGCCCAACCATATCCAGACATCCCCACTATGATATCCTGATAAGTTTAAAAGAGTATCCACATTCAGTCTCCTTGCAACAGTGGACACAATCAAACCCTCAAATGTAACCTTGCACTGTGGTGAGTGCAAAGAGAATTGAAAAACAGTAGACAAGAACTGCTACTATAACTGTACAAACACAGAAGAGGTAATTTCATTTCTGCCTGAAACAACAGTTTAGAAAACAGTCTACAACAAATGGAAATGGGGAAAGAGATCCCGCCTGAAATGTGAGGTGACGTAAGGGTTCATCTTGGCTTCTGTGTTGAGGTCCCTTTCTGCCACATACTCGGTTTAAGCATTAAGCTTTGAGGGACAAATGTCTCAGGAGAAGAAAATGAAAGTCTGTAGATTTTTTAAGTCCTATTTGCCAAGATGTCAGTTGTCTCTTTGGTATCCCTTAGGACCTTCTTGTGTAACACACTGTCAGTCACTGTCAAGAAATGAGAACAGACAAAATAGAATGAAAATTAAAGGTAAGAAATTACAAAACTGTGCTGAAACAGATGCTCCCTTAGTTATCTGGTTGACTCTTAGTCCTATGAGACCTATCATTCTTTGAACATATTCACATTTTACCATTTTAAGTTAGATTAGTTTTATAAATAATGGTGATCAGAATGTTGATCAGAAACCTACCATTTGTAGTATTTAGCTATGGTTTCATCATTGTGATCCATGAATTTTTTCTGAATTATTTCACTGATCAAATGTGTTGGAGGTTTTTTATAGTCAATCTTCACTTGAAGAACCAACCTCCGTCACCACAAAGGGAAAATCTCTACCCAGACCTTTGTTTGGAAAATGATGGAGCCTGTGAATGGAAACGAAGAAAAAGGAAGAGTTATACATTTATCTATATGTTTATCAATATAGGAATGCAAAGGGAGGGTGGGTAAATTTATGAAGTAACCTTTAATACTTAAAAAGCTCTGATCTATAAGGCCCTCATTTTGGGCCAGGAAACCAAGTGGTACAGGGTGAGAAATACGCATTATGTGATAAATAAGCAATAGTGGATTAAAGTCAATCAACTGGAAGTATTGGAAAGGATTTTCAAAGGAGTTTGATAAACTGTGACTCCAGGATGGTTGGATGGTTGGAGGTGAATAAGTACTGGAGATGGTGATGTGCTGTGGATTACAGCTGTGCTCGTGACTCTGGTAATCTCATCAATGGTTTTGCTTATCCTCTGAGGTCTTACATAAGAGTCACTACTGTTTTAGAACATCTATAAACACACAGGTAGGTTACATTTTGGCATAAATAGGGTTTGGGGATATTCAGGAAAAAGTATGTTACTGAATGTAAAAAATATCATCCCCTACAAATTATGTAGACCAGTGAAATCATTGATCACTGTCAGTTGGAACTGATCAACACTTTTGCTAACATCTAAGAAATTAGCACATCAGTAAATAGTAAAATGAATCTTTACCAGTTTAATAAAAAAAGAGTCTGAGTCAGAGTCACCACTATTAAGCTTTTATCTCAAGGTAAAACTGGTAGAAGTTAATAAACTAGAAGGAAAAAGTAAATGATGGAACAATATTGTAACTCAGACAAAACTCTGAACCATTTGTTTTTGTAAGGTCCAACTTTGCACAAATGCAAAAAAGCTGATCCTTCCAGGCTTTTGCAGCTCAATGTTCACTTGATGAATACATGTGAGAGGACGCAGTCCTGACCTTTCAGACTCCACTATAGTTCCTGCCAGCACTACCGAATGAGCACACTCTCAGACTTGCTATCACTGTGATTGGGTTGAAGTGTCACAGGACGACTGCGGACAGCAGCTTGAGGAGGTGATGAGGGAAGTGTGTGTGTTCCTGTGTAGTTTGTATAGCCATAGTAAAGTTGCATGAGTCTTTGTGCTACCTAACCTTATCATGGTAAGGTGCCAAATATCTCAAATGACTTCTTATGTAACAACATTCATGTTGGGGTGTCTGGGGAAATAGTCCACGTGAAGTTCTTGCTTCACACTGTGCAATCCGAAGAGCAGCACTTGATCTACAGCCCAGCCTTATAAGGTAAAGGACAAATAGTTTGATGTGGTTACTGATGTTAGTGAGTCTTTGACCAAACAGATCTTTGCCACAAACCATAGCCTCTGATATAAGATTAGACAGCAGTTATTCATAATAAGTCCAGCAAGCTGAAGAGATTAACTTTGGAGGTTTGTTTTGTTTTTTCATGTGTAAAGAGATTTGAATTTATACAGCAGATAATAGTTTACTAAACAGGACACAAACATTTGCCATATCTGGATATTTACTGATTTTTTCCCCCTCCACTTCCATCTCTTCCATTGCAACCTTTTTTAAAATTATTTCAGTACATTCATTTTTCAAGACAAGGAATTCGCTGAAATATAACTTTTAACTTCTGTAACCTTGATGGGTATTTTTCAGTTTTCTAAAACTTTTAGACTTTTGGATGCTCAAGAGTGAATGATTAATCAAGAAAATAACCAGTAATTGAATTGATAATGAAAATAGCTGAAGTTGTGGCACTAATCTATGATAGATTTTGAAACTAATAAACTAGCTGCTAACTTATGATACAGAATTATCAACTATGTTTGTAAGATAAACCTCTAAGACCTCATTTATGCCATGTTTAGCAAAAAATACCTGCCCCAGGTTTGTCTTTCAGGTAACACTAGAATCATTTGAAATAAGACAGCACAATAAAGAATTAATTATTTTAAGAGCTGTGACTTTCCACGTTTGTTAACAGCATGAGTTAAACTGAATTGAAAGGGGGGCAGCAAAAGGGTTTGTAGATAGCCAAGTGCCACTCAGCACCCTTGTGCATTTTATACCCACAAACATAATTAACTCTATTAATTTAAGCTTGATTGCCACAGAGAATCAATAAATTGAATTAAATCATCAGCATAAACTATAATCTTTTTCCCTTAGATCAGTGTTGTCCACTGATGCATAAACCCAATTGAGAACAAGCAGCTGATGGGGAAGTGCTCAGACAAAGTTAGCTGAAGCCAGTCTAACTCTAACACATCTCTCATTGGTTTGAACTAGCAAGTAAGTATAACTTAAACCCACAAAATTCTACTGCAAAACATCAACCTTGATCACATTTACAATTCTCTCGCAAGGCCACATTAATCCACATTCATCAAATACTGTATCTTTCTCTCTTTTTTTCACTGTGGGTCTCTCTGCAGCACCTCCCCTGTCCTCTTTCTATCCAGATTATCTGACCATATTAAGGTGTTATTTGGTCAGATTAAGTTTGCAGGAATACGATCTCAGTGTCATTGAAAATGGCTCTTCATTTTGTCTGTCACTCTTATTGCCTCCTGTGTCACATGTGATCTGTGACCCGTTTCCTTTCCTTATGTTTGAAAAACAACAGTTTGAGTTAAAATAATGTTGGGAAGAAAGTGTTGCTCAGTGTTTTGTTGAATTTGTTCTGTTTCAAGATATTTGAATAACACTGTGCACACAATGTATGTACATCACAAAGGCCTTAAAAGTGATGATCTAGATATAGAGACATCGATACTTATCATTGATCAGTGAGGTTTAGAAACCAGGGCACAGACAGGGTCTCTCTCACACAGGATTACATTTCTCACAGCTTAAGGGTTCATTTTCTTCATCGCTTTGTTACTCTATTAAACTTCACAACTTCAATTTCAGGAAAAAGTTTAAAAATGTTTGATGTGCACAGAGTAGCTTAAGCTATACTTTCAATATCTGAAATCATCAAACATGTAGTGGCACTACACTGCAGTGACCTTTGCTGTGAGCTTTTAGCCTCTCTAATCAATACTGTTCTGATGATGTTGTTGAGCTGGTGGCATCATTCATATGTTCTAGCTGATATCTGCAGCAATGGAGTACAAAAAAGTCATAGATTCTGTATCATAAAGAGTAAAATCCAACAGAATTTTTGGTGGTATTAGACCTAAGTATGTCTTTAAACATTATCATTTAAAATATCAAGGGTCTTATTCAAGCTGGTGTTTTCCTAATGTTAATATTCAACATATGCATGTTTTTATATTTTAGAAAGTTTGAAGTCGAAAGGACCATAATGGTGTTCTGCATGTTTTAGCTTACTTACTTTCAACAGCACAGTTTGGTAATGATTTTGATGATCAGTTTTACAAAATTCTAACAAGAGATGCTGATATCTCAACTTTGTGTTTGCGCTGACACTGAGTACCAATGCGATACCATTGGTAACAGTTAACAACTAGCCCTGTACAGATGCCAATGTTATGCACGTGCTTGAAGTTTTGCAAGACATCTATGTTTGTTCATATCGCCTACTTGTGCAGTAAAAGATCTGTCACTTGTTTAAAGGGGTGTTGCTGGGAAGCATCAGGTTCCCTTTTCTGAGAAACAACTGACATGGTATCAGATTGGTGCTCAGACTTGTGTATCTCCCAATATCCAATTACGGCAGTATCTTCAGCATTGGGGATATTACTATCAGTATCAACCCCAATTTCAACCCAGTCCAAGTGTTTTAGTTAGTAGTCTTTATTATCTGTATTACAAAAATACAGATGAATTGAAATTCAAGGCACAAAGATCATTATCATTGTTAACACCATGATGTGGTAAAATCTGGTTTTGATTAGAGTTGGTTAGTAAGTTAATACCGCAGGCTCAAAACTGGTCAAACATTTGGAATTTACTAATGAACAACAACACGCACACGCGCGTGCACACACACTCATACACACACACACACACACACACAAACACACACCCACACACACACTTATGAAAACATCTGATAATAAGTACAAGTGTGGAGCCATCTTGGCGCCGGGCCTTATTCCATTTAATTGAAACTTTTCCCTCCTTCAGCTGTGTGCAGTGATCGAGGTCATCTTATGTTGATGACCAAATGTTAATCTGGGGAGTCAAGATGGTGCAGGTTGCAATGTGTTGGGTAAACTCTGCACAACTCTTTTCTTATTAGAAAAAAACACTCAGAACATCAACATGCACGCAAGCAAGACTGATAAGACTTAATTACTTTTATAGCTTTGTCTTTACCACCTCAATTATTCTTTGAGAAATATTGCCATTAGGTGACTTCAACTTCACAAAGGAAATAAGTGCACTATCGTGGAGCTTAGGGTGTGAAAACTTTTATTTTGCCACATCCCTGAATAAAGTGCAGAGTTTGAAAATGTAGCACCATTGTCCCTTCTTTAAGGAAAGCCTTGGTACACAGGTGTCATAATTTCCAAATATAATATTTTTACTGTAAAAATCTGAGCAGCTGAAATGTCTAGAGTTAAAAGGACACAATCATGCTGCAGTTAAATTTTAATACTGGTTTATCAATAATAAAAATCAATAAAATTTCAGAAAAGGACAAATTATCAATAAAGCCATATTTATTTGGCTGTATCTCCTAATTAAATAATATATCAGCCATATGCTTTGGTGATCTTCTTGTAAAAAATCAAAAGAGCCCACAAACAAAATGGAACATCAATGTACACAATTACAATAAGTGTTTTAAACCCTTCCTCTCTGAACTATCCTGTATATTTTGCAAAAGAAGAGAGCATCCTTTTTAAAACGGCAATACATGTGTACTGTACAAATGTTACATCGTCTTTCTGTTTTTCTCAGTTATTTAGAGGCAGCAGGCTACATCATTTTCAAACCTATTACAAACCACAGCTGTGTCTTCTATCAGTTCACAAAACCAAAAAGGATTAAATTCTAAATCACCAGGGCACACCAAGATTCCCAGCCCCCTTATCTGCTCAGTGCTCTCTGTCATTGCTGCATTGCTCACTGTTCCCTGAACAGTAACATCTTTTTGTCTTTATTCTCCAGCTGTGCTAAGGCTGTAGCCTCCAAGTTATGATTTTTACAGTAACATAGTTTTAAAATAAAGTATTAGTTAAGAAGCATTAATGAGGCCTTTAACACATTGTTGAATCAAATATTGAGAGACACAAAATGACAGATGCTCTGTTTTTATATAAAGAATCACCTCCTATTCCCAAGTCTCATTTGAAGCCAATAGCAATAGTACAGTGCACATTTTAAGAGTCCCCGATATAATTACCAAAAAAGCCAAATGTTTTTAACTATATCACCTTTGATGTTAGTAATAGTTTAAAATTAGTTTAAATATACGACTTCACCTGGTTTTACAGACGCTCTGTGCTAGGTTCACCGGCTGCTCACAGATAATACAACAAAATTAAATGTATTTTTTCCAAACAATAGGGGTGTTCGAAAACTTCTTGCGCCGTAAAATTCAGTCTCACTTACCCGCAGTTGACATTTTCCTCCGTTAATTAAGCGCCTTTCATCGCAACTGTTCCCGTTAACGCCATCCTTTGAAAAATTTTATTATTTTCAAAAAGCGCTGATTCGAAAACGTGCGCGAGCTGTTCTGTGCTGGCGGTCCTGTCAACTGTCCGCGAGCCCTCAGGTGGTGGATGAGCGCGCTCACGTTGCGATGCTATTCGTCCCCAATCAAAGACTACCACGCGCCTCTTCGGACTGCCTGAGTGACCTTGTCACACCACAATGCCAGTTAATCAATGTTAAATTACGCTTTAAATGTGATATACACGGGGATTATTGATCCCGGATTAAGACAGGCCTGCGTATTAAATCATTTTTTAAAAACAAACATAAACATCGATAAAAAATTTAAACTTTTTATCAATAAAGGTTCCCCACACAGGCCACTATATCAAAATTGTTACACCATTTACTGCGAAACTTGATAGTGTTTTATTTAGTTTAAAGGTCCGAAAATTATTTTAATGTCTCTAGCTTATTGTTTATTATAACATACAAGACTCGTATCTTTTACCACCTCTCTAACTATTTTTTTAAGCTAATGAAAACTATATTTAAATATATTCTTTAATCAACCTCCTATTTGTGTAAGGCTGTCTGTTCACTTTCAAAAGTCAGGCAACAGTTTTGACTGACTGAACATCTAAGATAAATAGGTTGGATCTGCAGTTAAAAACACAAAGGAATTCTGTGAAGACATGATTTAATTTGAAGGCTAATCATTATTACTGAGGTTTATATTTATTTCACAGAAGTTTATAAATGTTGTTTAAGGACAGACAGTGTGGACCTATTAGCCTAGAAAATGTTAGATAGTTTGACAATAGTATCTTTTAATTTTTAGTGCCAAGCTCCAACCTAAAGCTCATTTGAATTTCATTGAATATTAATATAGAGGCCACACAAAAACATATAGAGAGAAGGAGAGAGAGGCCAAGTGACCAGTGCCTATAGCAAGATTACCACACCTTGTGTATTGATATGTGCGTGTGTCTGTGCCTGTCTGTGTGAGAGAAAAGGAGAGAGAGAGAGAGAGAGAGAAAGGGACAATGTGTGTTTAGTAATACTTAATCTGATTTAATCTCAGCCTAGGCGCCCAAGAAGTGACCTATGATGTCATGAGCTCTGTCATTCTATGGAAATAAGGATCAGACAGAAGACATGATGCAGCAGCCAAAACAGTCAGCTGCATCAAACAACATAAACATTTGGATAACAAAACACTGCATTTATGAAATCCATTTTACTTAAAATATTAACAAATTGTGGATTATCTTAACTGTGTATCCCATATGACACGACCATAAAATAAAATCAATGTTGAATAGACTTCATTTTCAACTGAGCACCCTGCATTATTTAAATTGCATAACTGCTTGTGTAAAAACACTAATTGTAATTGACCCATGGAAAACTGTTCGGGAGGAGAGGATGGAGGCAGAGAGAGACACCAACGAGGGAGGGCATGATGATGTCAGACATTGTTGGGGAAATTTATGACAAAACACATAATATTTGTGATTTATTTTTTCAAAATATTACTTTTTTAAGCAGTTCCACCATCTTCATTCCATCTTGCTGAGTCTCCCTCTGGTAACCCCTGGGTTTAAGGTATTGACCAGGACTGCAAGTTTGAATGCAACCAGGGCCCTTTGTAGCATTATCTTCTCCTCTTCAATTGAAATGTGCTATATTTTCATTATTTTTTAAGGTATTCTTTAGCTAAGTTTACATTTTTTGAAATTTTTATCAATTTACCCAGGTCCTTTCATCTCTCTGCAAATTTCTCCAATAAAAGGCATGAAATGCAGAAAAAACAACTTTAAAAATCTGATAAACTATGACTAACTATGACACTGCAGCCTAAAATAAAAAAGAGAAATATGTACATCTGGGATGAAACATTCCTGTTGTATTTGTTTGACCAGAAATGAAGCATAAAAGCACCAGCAGAGCACATTTCTGAATGCTCGACAGTGAGGCAACATTTCCACTATTTAGCTTCATCCATGGGCTACTTTCACAGAGTGGTATCTACAATGAGTCATGTAATGTACAGCTATTTGGAAACTTCATGTGATATATCTGCAGCAGGGAGGCATAGTGAGGAGGGGGATTAGCCTGTGGGTGTCCTCACTGAGGCGCTGCATAATTAGTCCAGTATTATTATTGGATGAGTTTGTAGGGATGCAATGCTGACTCTGGGCCACCAGTGGGCAGATTGAAACAAATTTTGGCATCCTTTAGGGAGCTAGCAGTTAAAGATCAGTGCTTCAGTTTTAGGACTTTTCACACTAAACTGGTGATTAGCCCATCAGACTGGATGGCTGAAGACTGACCAGGGGCTACACACCTGGTCTCTAAGGGTCTAATTACAAGCTGAGATTTGAAATAAGCAGCTGTGCAGACACTAAAGGGGCTAAACTTCACACCTCAGGGTGTTTTTACAGCCTAAAAGATACTAATCAGAGAAAGCGAGCCAGAAAAAAATACCTGCTTGTATGTTTTGGTTTATTGTATCTCCTTAAAAGCAAGTATGAATAAAAACTCATTTTTGAACCCAGAGCATGTGACTCATGGACTACAGTATTAATGACAGTTTTTTGTTAGGTCAAAATATGCTTTAATTTTTTATATCTTTTCGTAGTGAATCATGGGATGGGTATTAGTTAACTATCCTGCTGGACTTGAGTTTATCCTTGCTGTCTGGTAAGTTGCCTGCTGCTATGATAACATCCTTCATGCCTGTAAAAGCTAATCTGATTTCTGCAGATGGAGCAGCAAACTCCAGCTCGGTGTCCTGTATCAGGTTCCAGATTGTGTCATGGTCACACAAGGTTCAAATCTAATGCTCCGTGATTTCAGGGATAAGCGCATATTGGTTCAATGTGTGGTGACTTCTCTCTGCAGAGTCACTTCAGGGGCCAACACAGAAGACAGATCCTCTGCACTCCAGACAAAGTCACTGGTGGAGTGTGCTCTCTAAAAAGCAGATATCAAGCACAAAGTGCTGTCAGGTAAACAGATCCTCCCATGTCAGGACCATTGTTATGTCTGTTTGAGGGCAAAGGAGAACGATGCCCATTGAGATTTATTGTTACTTTCAAGGGCTGCAAAAACAACAAAGTTTATACTACATCAATGCTTTTTTCTCCAATATACAATTAGTTTTTTGGTCTAAAGTTCCCAGAGCCTGAGACATCTTACATTTTTCTGTAATATAGTATAATATGATAACATTACAATGAAAGTGGCCAATCAACTAACTAAAGATGGAGAAGGGACTAAAGATGGAAATTAGCCGTTGGCTATAATCTTGCATATTTATATGTATCTGTTCATTAATATGTATTGTCCCTCTTTTAAATAAATAAACTCAAACTCAAACTCAATCAGCTGCCTTATTAGTAGTTTTACCAATTGATAACTTCACTGATTTTTGCCAATACTTTTAGGTATTTACTTAATTAACACTATAAATACAGAACATTTACTTCAAACAGAGTATTTATGTGTTTAATATGTTAATACTTATATTAAACTGAAAGAAATACTTCTGACCGTACTGGGTTTATTATCATATAAAACAAAAATAAACACTTTTTCATATTAAGAGATTTCTTTTCCTTAAAATCCTGCTTTAAATGAGAAAACACATCTATCAACTCCAGTATTTTCTATCATATAAACAATCACCAACAATCATTTTTAATGTTAATCGAAGGGCCTGTGAAGGCATGTCAGCAGTTTGTTTAACATACTTGTTACAAAGCAAAGTATGAAAATGGCAATGGAATGATTTGAGGCTAAACTCAGAGTGTGCTGACACAGTATAAACATGTGACTTCCGATTGAGAAAACAGGAAAAAATTTGATGTGTAACTGTAAAGACAGACAGAAGAGGGTGGGGGTTGGGGAGGATCAATAACTCATCACAAGTTGTGAATCAGTCCGCAACCATTTGTCACACGCGGGAAAATGTCCGCCCATTTAATCAAGACTACGAGACTGAGGACGGTCAACCGGCAGGCAATTTGTCAACTTGTTCAGAAATGGGTAAGCTAATTAACGAAATGAATGAAGAAAGCAAGGACGTCCAGGAAAAGGTTAGGGAGCTGATAATGTTTACGTGGTGGACGTTTGTCATACTGTGACTGCCCACTGATTGGACGTGTTACAGCCCCTTCATTTGGGTGTGCTGCATAAATAGATGAAGATATACAGAATAATAAGTACTGTTTTTCAAGGCTGTGTGACTCTGATCTCCAGCTCCATTTTGTTTTTACATGCTCAACCTCTGTTGAACTCTCAGCAGCACAAAGACACCTAAGGGGCCCATTTGGCCCCATGATACCCAAAGACTTCAGTTGCAGAAACCCAAGAACATAGTAAGTGGCGGAGAACATTTTCTATGGGACAAGCACACAATTAGTTTAATGAAATACGTCAGTATACGAGGATGGAGTCCAATGTTATCCACTCACTCATGTTTTGTTACAGGTTTCCACTCTGACTCTGCAGCTGATGAAACGACAGACATCCTGGAGTTTTTGCTTTGTGTTAATAAACCCAAATTACCTGAAGGAATTAAGGGAATGTTGTAAAAGAATAACATATAAGCTCAATAAACTAACTGATTGTATCCTCAACAGAAAAACAACCTGCATGCAATTTAAATAATTGATTAATTCTTTGTGTTTTGACAAAGTAAACTAAATATTTCTGAGTTTACATTAGTGGTTGAACACAACAACATTTAAAAATGTTATCTTAGGCAATACTGAATGGACATATCTTTGCACTGTTGTCTCAAATTCTATAGAAAAATAATGTATATAAAACATTATCAGAAGATTGATTAAAAGTGTAAAATGAACAGTTGCAGCTCCTTTATAAAGTGGATATGGTAGAACAAATAAATGCTTGACACCTGAATGTGCTGCTGATATTAACAGGTAAACTAATAGTAATGACAACTACTTTGTTATATGACTCAAAAATGTAAACTGATAAGCGACAGTGAGTTATACAGTTATATTTGACAAATGAGGCACAGGCAAATAAACTGAAGACAGCCTTTACTGGTCTCCAGACACCACCTCAGGTGAATATTATCAGAAAAGAATCATTTTGCAACCTTATATGCAAACAAAGCATCATGTAAACCCATGTAGATCATGTTTGTTAAATATACTTATGAAGTAGCAATACAGTCAACCATAGTAGTAATAATAAAATTTACTTCCAAAGAAAGAATCAGCTACATGGTCTTAATTTTAACAGTTTCATTCATAATAACACAGTGAAGGGAAAGGGCACATAAGTATCTGAGCCTTTGTCTTCAGACCTTCTATATTTGCATAGTACAGACTGACACAGACTAACTAATATGGAAAAAACGTGCAGTGCAGATCAAAGCGAACAGCTCAGGTAAATGTAATTAGAAATTATATAATGCGTCTGCACACACTGAGATTGATGTGTTCTGACAAAGACAAACAAACAGCACAGCTCTCCGACACTTTCACTCTCCTTTCGCCCCACTCCCTTTTTTTCCATGTTTGCAAGTTTGAGTTAAGCAATATCCGTTTCCAAATGTCTGGTTTCACAGTTTATAAGCCCTCCTGCTCTTTTTTCCACTTCTATGTAAATTGAATGCCAGGAGAGCACCTGATATCACTTCATTTGCTTCAGACTTTTTGGCCATCTTGGCACTCCTTCTCCAGTTCCATCTATTAGGTTGTTATACCCACCCGCGTCCTTGTATGAGGGAGCCTGGGCTTCTCATACCTCCATGGTCAACCACCCCCTCCTCCTATTTTGGCATGCCTGTGCCAGGTATTTGTTCAAATTCCTCACACCCCGTGGGGATAGGTATGTCCCCCCCTTCCACCCGTCCCTCTCTCGTCTTTACTGCCTGTCTCTGTCTATCTTATGTACGCCAGCACATGTATGAGGCAGCCAACGTGGACTCCCCACCACCAACATGAGGTGCACAGCCTACACATTTTACTGGCTAGTCGCAACTAAATCATTTCCAAGTTGTTCAGCCTCTTGAAGCTGGCAAACCACAGCTGTGGGTTATACAACGGCCCAGCCAAAAACAACTAGGTGAATAACAGGCGACTGTAAGTTGCTTTTGATAACTGCTGAAAGACCCATTTATTCTGAGATCTTGTCAGAGCTCAAGGTCCAGCTTCTTATTAGATCTACCAGTTAAACTTTTCACTGACAGGGGCAAATGTTGATACAGGCAAGTGTGCTGGATTATTAATTTCCTCTATAATTTAAGCACCAAATCATCTTGTTAAACCCTAGTGGGGGTGTGAGTGTGAGGCGCCTTGTGTTTGAACACGAGCTGATGTGGTATTGACATTGGGTCAGAGTTGAAGTGCATTAGTTATTGCAGTGTGCCATGAAATGACAACAAATACCAATGATACGCTGGCTCAGTGCGTCAGTCTCTCTGCTCTTCCCACTGAGAATCTAAAGCCCACACAGACAAATTCAATCTTGCTTAAAGGGTCAACTTTGCTGTTTCATATTTATGCTTACATTTTTCTGATAATCATACAGAAATAAGATACTCACAGAGTCGTTTCATAGACAATTTGACCATTGATAGACTCGTCTCTGTTGTATGGATCAACCTTGTGACCTCTTGCTTGTCAGACAGATTTGTTTAACATACTGTCCCTATCTTACACTCTGTGTTTATTAGGAGTTGTAGAAAAACACTTAAATGTCCAAAAGGAAACCACAATTAAGATTCTGCCACTGATTGGATCATCCAGGGTTTAACATTTGCAACGACTGTATTCACTTTCGTAGAACTATCAAGGTTCATTGTAATTAATATCTAATCATTTGATAAATTTTTATAGCCATTTGGAACATGATATGTGGATCATAAAGGTGTCGTTCTGTTTTAAATGCAATTTGCATTGGAGCAACAAGGATTTTCTTTGATGCTGTAAGACTTGGTTGTAAGTCAGTCATAAAAACAGAAAAACCATAAGAATTCTTGCATTTTATGTTTTTTCTTCCTCAATACATTTTTTGCTTTATGTACACATAGTTAGATAACATATGCTTTAAATTATACTGGGTGCTTTTGCTGAATAAACATGGGTTTTATAAATTCATCACAATAAATTGATAGCTTTCAAATCTCATAAAATAGTGGCCATATATGAGACTCACACAGCACCTTATTATTTGCCATAATCTGATATTTTGATACCATTTATGGTCAGATTCGTGCATCTTTGAGTTCACAAGATTTATGCCTGGTATAAAGGTACTGAACCCATTAAAGAGTCATCAAACCATAATCAAACACTGTAAATCTCCTAAAATGTGGTTATAAAATACAAGAATTTAAAACACAATAATATGAGATTCATCTGTATTTTAAATTTTAAAAATTACACTGCTTCTCTGCACAGCTGCACACTGGTTTCCTCAGAATGCTGTTCAATCATAAATTAGAGCAACTAGAATGTAATTACAGTTAAATGATTGTTTTTAAGTGACTGCACGGTGTAGATTTCAACCACAAGCCCATTTGATCTGAAAAAAGAGACTCTTCAAATATCCCTCCTGTTATTGACACCAATATCATTAATTTTTGGAGAGTGAAACATATGATTAGGAGGGTCATTCTTAAACATTCTGGTCAGTTTTAAAAGGGAAAACAGTTCTCATCTGGACCCCAGTTCAGGCCAACACAACTTAATATCAATACTCAGTACTATGCAGGATAAACCCCCTCACTCAGCATCCCACCCCCTTTTCATGCACTCACACACGCACACACACTCCTCTCCCTTTGACTCACACACATCAAAGACTGAGTTGAGGAGGGCAGAGCTGCACTGAGCAGAGATCAGATCACAAAGTTTGGAGGCAGACTGTCACCACATATATTCAGACCTCCACCTCATCCTGCTGAAGATCAAGGGTCCAGATTTTAATGCCTTGAAAATCCAGAAGGATTTTTCAAAATGGGGACTGAATCTTTTCACCAAACAAATCTATGGAATATTATTTTCACAGCGTCTGGGATTAAACTGTGTTAAGGTAGGTGTAACAAAAATAAATCTGCAGAATTGTTTTCTGATTTATATATGACATTTTATAAATACTGTGTATTATCAGCCAGTTTCTCATTTTTTCTTTAGCATCTATTAGGACTCAAGCAAAGGGCATCATGCAATCGTATATAAACTTTTTTTTGGCGATTTAGGACACACTAACTTTACATCGTGAATCGTTGTTCTCTTAAGTTTGGGATGCCAAGATAAACTATTTCAAGTTACACAAAATTGCACGGTCTTATTTATTCTTTTCCTTTTGGGTTGTTAGGTTTTATTTTAATAAAACATATCAAAACAAAATTCACGCACACACATTTGTCAAAATATCGCAGTTTAAATTGATTTTAAATATATAATGGAGATTTTTTCATGCTAAGAGTTCCTCGTAGGAAAGGTAATGTGATGAATATAACACAGCTGTTATTTAAAGGGGGTCTGTAAGGTATGGGGGCGCGCAGCACGGCGGGGGTCTGGCTGCTCCTCCACAGTTCAGCAGTAGCTCTTAACCCCGGTGCAGCCCGGGTCACCATGTGTCATACAGGCCATTTCTGTCAGACACCCCTGCGTCTGCTTTGATGTCGCTGCAGATTACATTTCTGCAGAAAAATCACTGATCTTTGACGAAAGGTAATCTGCTCAAGACGGACACGTATATCACAGAGGGAGATGTGGAATATATGATCAGCCTCGTCTTCTGAGGCGCCAAACTGGATAATACTTTGTTTAAAATTTTAAAATTAAAAGACAGTAAATAAGTGCAAAACATATTTTAAGTCCCGTCCTTCTCACTTCGCTATCCGTGACTCGGCGGATTGCAATGCACAGGCTCACATCCAATCCACCGGTGCGCAAAAACGCAAAACATAAACCAAGAAATTTAAATGAAAACTAGACAATTAAGGATTTGTTTGCACGAAACAATTTCTGAGTCGTGTTAGATCTCTTGCACTTTTTTGTGTCCCATTTAGCCTAATTGCTGCCCAACTGCTGACCTTAAGAGGGAGCAGGCGTTTGGAGGTTTTCAGTCTTGATTTACAGTCTTTAGTTGGAGCCCTCCTACACTGAAAATCCAATTATTTTGCTAAAACCATGACAGCTTCATCTGGCTGCCTGTGAAACTATAAAACTCTACAGACTGTGCCAACCAGAGCAGATTTCTGCTAAAACATAAACCACCCTTGTTTCACTGACATTTTCATCTCTACATGTTTATATGTGACTTTATTTGCTTTATCTGGTGTCAAGATTCACATAAATCTCTCTGCAGCAAGTTCAGAGATCCAAATCATTTTAACTTTGTTGTTCATAACTTGTGTGTCATACAAAAAAAAATCTACAGAGAATATAACAGGGAGGAAAGTCTAGATGGAAACTAATGACATATCCATTTGTTCTCTTCTCCACCTGTTTCTTCTTTTTGACCCAATCTGCCTCACTTTCCTCCTTTCTGTGTCCTTTTCTTTTACTCTGCACCTGGAACAGACTGTTTAACATTCTCAGGTTGTTTAACTTTCCTTTTAACTTTCACATTTTCTAAAATCATTTTTTATTATGGACCTCTCGGGCTCTTTACCTCCACCTTTCCCATACACTGTCCCTATTATCCCCAATATCTCCGTGCCCTCTTCCTCTCCCTCCATCTCTCCATCACCCAGTCTGGCCTCCACAGCCCTCTTCTGCTTCCTCCTGTCTCTGCTATCCTTGCTGGGCATCACCGGAAATCTGTACACTCTGGGCCTCCTCCTGAGACGCAGGAGAAGTAGGAGAAGACGTGGAACAGGACTAACCTGCTGCCTAATGAGACTGCCTATACCATCTTGCCTTGCCAATTCCTCCACACCTTCCTCCTCCCCAATTTCCTCCTCCTCCTCCTCTCTTCATCTCCAGGTGCTGAGCCTTGCTCTTGCTGATCTGCTCTACCTTTTCACGGCTCCCTTCATTGTGTACGACAGTCTGGCGTCCGGCTGGGCCTTTGGTGAGTTGGGCTGCCGCCTCCTCCTGAGTCTTGACCTCCTCACCATGCACGCCTCCATCTTCACCCTCACTGCCATGAGCCTAGACCGTTACCGGGCTGTAGCCCATCCCCTCCACACCTCCTCCTCCAACTCCTCTGGCCTGCTGCGTGTGGGCCTGGCCTGGGGGCTGGCTGTGGCTCTTAGTTTGCCCATGATGATCACGCTGCACCTGGAGGACGGAGAGAACCAGGAGGGCCAGCTGTGTGTGCCGGCATGGGACGAGCAGAGCTCCAAGGCCTATCTGAGCGTGCTCTTCTGCACCAGCATCCTTGGTCCTGGGCTGGCCATTGGAGCGCTCTATGCCACCCTTGGGCGGCTTTACTGGGTGTCTCAAACCAGACCAGCCTGGGCCAGTGGGAGCAGCAGTGCTTGTCCTCCCCGTGCTCCAAAACCCAAAGTCCTGCTCCTCATCCTCGGCATCGTCCTGGCCTTCTGGGCCTGCTTCCTCCCTTTCTGGATCTGGCAGCTGCTGCCTCTCTACCAGCCCGACATGCTGCGGACAGTACCGGTAGGAACACAGGTGACAGTGAATCGTATCCTCACAGGCCTGACCTATGGAAATTCCTGTGTGAATCCTTTCTTCTACACATTATTGACTGGAAAAAGAAGACGCAACCGGCAGACGCTGACATCAGCAAATCAGCTTAGTCGTAAGAGCAGCCCGCTGCAGTAGTGTGTGTGTGCATGTCTCACGAACTGTAGAGACGATAATGTGAGTGTGTACACACATGTGAAAAGATACTGCATAAGAGTTCTTTAAGTTCCATAATAGACACCAAAGACCATTGATTAATGCTTGACCTGCAAACTGAGAAAAGATGAATACTAAGCAAAGATAGCACTTTGTATAGATGCTCTGTGAAAGAACAATATTTTAAGATGGAGACAATCAAAAAGATTTTTTTGTGAGCTGTGTCACCTGTTACTGCTTCATCTGCACACCTTTTTCAAACCTTGGTTGTCATATCAAATAATTGGTTTGTCACTGCCATTTTCATTCTGATAGTGGCTATGATAAAGTAATACAAAGGTTTTTTAAAATGTAAGTGGTCACTATAGTAACTGATTGTGCAAAGCCATTTATCCAAATCAAGAAATTTATAAGGAGATAAATGTTTAATTCAGTCAGAGTTTTGGTCCTATGCTGTATTGTTGTACAATAATATTAGTAGAGCAGAGCATAAGATGTATGTTGCACATGCACAAACATTTCCAGTATATTCGGACGCACAAAGAAAATGTTTGCTTTTAACCAACTGGTCATAACAGGTCAGGACCTTTTTTGGAACATTTTTCTGAGACATTGTTGGTTGACTTAAGGTTTGAGTGGGTCAACAGTCTTGTTTGCTTCCCCTGAACCCTGAAAAATCTAAAACAATGGACATTTTATAATCTGACCTGCCTGCTGGGTTTGAAAATGTACTTATAATTTGAATCATGCAATGCTCTGCATGGCCTCTGTTTGTGTTGATTGTAACTGATGTTTCTAATAATGTATAATATAAAGCCTTGAATAAAGAGTATGCTTTCTGAAATTTATCATGTAACTTTATTTTTAAGCAGTAAGACAGATGAGAAAGAAGCCTCTTTGAGCCATATGAAAATCTAAAGTAACTAAAGATCCCATATGATAATGTTCATTGCTGTGACAGATGAGAAAGAAAAGTAAAACAGATGTAAATGTGATACATGCTGAATACAAAAAGAACAAAGATGCTCAGTGGAAAAAAAATCCCTAAGCTACATTCACACCGTTGTTTGTGTGTCTGTGTCAGCATGTCATTGACTCCAGAGGGTCTTCCCCATTCTTGTGTATATACACTCGCTGGCTGGTGTCTCTATCTCCTTGAGGCAACGGCCTGCCTGTCTGTCTGATTCAAAGGCTGCACTGTACTCTATCGCAAACCCCGCTGCTCTTTGACGCTGATGAGCAAATATTGTTGTTTGACAGAAAAGACTGAGGATAGGAATGGGATGATGGAATAAAAGGGGCAGGATGGTATAGCACCAACATGGGGCTTTGGTCAAACACAGGGGTTTTTTTTGAGGTAGGTGGTGTCCTTGAGACGTAGAGGTTTAAGATGCTGACCATGTGATTGTGAGGTCCCTGTTTCAAGTCCAGCAGGGGATTATTGTCTCATGTCGTCTCCTGTCTCTCCCCAGATTTTTCTTGTCCTTTATGCTCAATACGGCCTACTTTTAAAATGGCCTTAATCTAATAAATCACATAAATCTAACTCAGAACAGTATTAATTCAGGGTGACTTAGAGTAGTCATAGTAACAAATTTTTAAAATTTCATCTTGTTGCATAGCATCACTTTCTAAAACTAAAATTATTTCAGCACCAGCACTGATGAATGATGAATCTTCCCTTAAGGAGTATACATCTGTTTAAAAATGGAAAAAATACACAATTTAAAATAAATAATTAACCTGATTTAAAATATGATAGGATGATGAACAATGAAAATCTGATAACTTTCTACAAAATAATTTAAAGAGGTCCTACTCATGAATGCTGAACTGGAGAATTACACAATGTATTCATCCCTATCAAGACTAAGCAGACAATTAAAGCATCTAATAGAAAACTCTCAGGAAAGAGATTCTGAATAAAATTCCAGGCCTTTATGAGGAGGAACACATGAGAAAGTGCTGCAGATCCTGTCTCAAGTGACATATCTGGATAATGGTGTTTTTCTTTGTCCACCCAAATCACACAGAAGGACCATTTAGCTCTAATACGTGTGGTTAACTGTGTTTAGATTTGACATTCAGTTGATTCTGTGGGAACATTATCCCCAGGTAACCACTAAGTTAAATAGATCTATGTTAAATGCAATTTAAAAAAAGACTCAAAAATATGATGCACAATAAGTGGATAAATGCAGGAACATTAAGTGAGAAACAGAAACCAGAGGGCTGCAGGAGAAGCCACAGAGCACCGCAGGGCTTTACTGCATTGGCAATACCAACAGGTTGAAGAGACACATACCAAAAGCATTTGTCAGGGGAACGCATGCGTTTCTCTGCACGGTGATGCCATTATTTCTGAGGCTGTAGGGCCGTTCTCTCATCCATGCTGCGTACCATGTGTTTTCATTTACCTGGCCCAGCTACCTCTGAGCAAAACGTTCCCACTGCACTTATTACGCAGAGCCCTGTGCAGTTACACCACAGGAGGCGCTTCTGTTGTGAAGTCAATGCAATATCCATCCAACTTGCAAAGACAACCGAGGCCCTCTCTGCACATTTGCACTTTTAAATGGAATTTCTTGCAGCCAAAGAGCCAGCTTTACATATATTTGAAATCATGAGCCGCATATGAGGCTTGGTGATTTTTGAACCCCTGGGTCATACCGAAATGACAGAAGATTGAGAGTGTAGCTTGAGTACAGATGAAACGCTTCCAAAAAAGACACTTAGCAGCAGTGTGTGACATTAAAGCACTGAGAGCTTTTCTGCGTCTGTATAGTGGGCAGGTTTTGGTGTGCCTGCATATTCTAAATCTCAATATATCAGATGATTAAGTCCTCCCTCAGGTCTGTGGGGATGACTGAGTGTTTGATAAACTCCAAATACATGGTGTTTGGTCAACCCAACCATTGGATGGAAAATATTGTCTCAGTTGGCAGGCTGGCCAATCTATAAACTTCATGCTGTTTGTTTTGGTAGTTGCCAGCACCGGCCGACTCGCTCCAATCATAACTTTTGTCTTCCACAGAAGCTTTTGATTTCATCCTGAGATTGCAGGCAGTGTCCTCCTTCTTCTCTTGTCCACAGGGAAACATAAAGGACTTATGTTTTCTTCTGGGAACGTCACTCTGTTCTACCTGAGGATTTCATAAATCCAGCACATGTCCGTTTCCTGGAACCACCAAGCATCTTTCCATCCCAGCACCCCTCGCCCCGCCTGTCAGGCTCTCCTCTTGACCAGTGTTTGAGGCTGCTGCAGGTGCCCCTCCCCTGGGCAGCCCGCTCAGGAAAGCACCCCGCTGGGCAGACGAGACGAGGCCGCAGCCCGAGCCGAATTCACGCTGTGAGGTGTATAAGAGGCTCCCATTCTCTCCAGACATACACAAAAAAAGATTCCCTTCTCACTCCTCCCTTTGCCTGCCCTCCTCTAAAATTCAATCTCCCCATCTGTTTTCCCTCTCTCAATCACTTTTTGTCCCCTCTGCACTTTCTGGCTTGCCTTCATACTCATTTCTCTGCATGGTCTCACCATGCATGACGTTGATGTTTATGCAAGTTTTTGCATAATGAAAAATAAAACCATAAAGTCTTGCCTGAATATACCAGATTTAACATTAACTTCATGATCTTACAGCTTTCAACATCTGTAACATCAGCTTAAAATCAAACCCACTAGTCCAAGTTTTACGATGCCCACACATGTAGTCAACCTAGTATTAAAAAAAGAGTTTGTAATTTCTGGTTTGACAGCAAACACTGAAACCCAGGAGCTCACAGTGTTTCTTTGTTCAACCCATGGCAACCCCACCATGAGGCGCCCTCCTCCCCATCACGTCCCCTGACTTCACACCCCCGTGTCAGCCGCCAGGATCAGGCGAGACCCAGGACTTGCGTGCCTTGAAGGCCGGAGGTTACATCAACCGACATACACATTACGGTTCACACTTGGGCTCTTACTAGGAAAGACAGTAAATATGGCACGTCTGCCCCTATCGCTCTCTCTCCCTCTCGCTGTGTTTCACCGTTCCTCAGTTCTCCCCCGCCTCCTCCTCCTCACCACACACTGCCCGTAAACAGTCATCCCTGTCAAGTCAAGCGTCAAAGCTCCCCTGACCTCTGACTTTTTGACACTTTACTCATCTGAACCCCATGGTTTGTTCATGGCTGAGGAGGGACATCATGCATTTACATGACACTGCTCCACAACAACAAAAAAAAAAAAGTGTAACCAATAAACTCAGAGCTACAATAATTGGTCGATTAGCCGATCATCAGAAAATTAATTCATAAGTACCACTCTATTAATCTTTATTTTTTCACTAATCCATTATTCAAGTTTAAATATCAAATACAACCTAGTTAAAGCTTTGAAGCAATGAAGATTTTATTTTGTTTTCATCTGGTGTTACAGGAAACGAGGCGTTCAGGACTGTTGGTCAAGTAAAGTAAGACATATGTACACATTAGAAAACATTTTTAGACATTTCAGTATTTTCTGACTTTTAGAAAAATGATTAATTGAATAATACAGGAAATCTACTGCATTTTCATGAAGAAGCGACCTCATATAAGTATATCAAAACTAATAAACTATTTTTAAAGGTGTTGCAGCTTCACTGCTTTCTGCATCAAAGGTGCGTTTCAGACAAAGGAACAACTACAAGCAATTTCTTTAAAGTTGTCAAATAAAAATTTAAGTTGTAGGCATTTCAGTTCTGGCCTCAAGTATAAACTGGCTGGGTTCACCAGGTTAAAAAAAAGCAGTAGTGTCACAGTTTCCTTCCTTATCTGAGAGTGAAGGTTACAGAGTTGAAGGTTTGATGTTTAAGTCATGATTAGAACTAGAGTGCCCCCTGCAGGTGAAATTTAAGAACAAAGATGTTGTATTTCAAACTTAAGTCTTATTTCCCTATTCAGTTAATTCCTGTTGATATAGCTGACACCAGTTTACTGTATCACATTTCTCCATTTTTGATCTCACAGCTTAACACTGACAATAAAGAAGAAAAGGATCCTTTAAAAAAAAGAAGTTTTCAATCCAATCATGTCTATCATGTACATACGAGGATATTCACATATTAAAAACATAACACTGTGTACTTAAGGTTTTATCTGCAGCAGCTAGAAACAGCTTCTGTATGGTTGCACGAGTTTCCTCTTAAACAAAATGTTCTGTTCTTCCTCTTGTCTGTCTTTGTACAACCTGAACTTCCAGCTCAGGTGGCTCAGTAACCGACCTATCGCCAGAGGAGTGGAACCCTCCCCGACCTGAGAGCGCAACACTGCAGAACAAGCTTACTCAGTAATGAAAAAATCTCTGAAGAATAAATACTGAGCTATTTACATCCAAGGTTTATGGCAAATTTAAATTGATGTAGTGACAGTGGCATGGGATCAAAAAACACAGAATCCTGCACATTGTCCTGCAAGAGATACTTAAAGTTCTCCAGTCAAACGGAGAAATAAAATCACAATATTCAGTGTGAAAAACAAGCAAAATTGAAAACCCTTTAAACCAAACTGTTCAGTGAAAATGACTCCACAGCTGTAAAAAATTAGATTTCCAATGTCAGCTACTTTTGTAATACATGAATGCACTCCAAATGTATTTACACAAAAATTCAGCTCTACTGCCATACAAGGAATGAAAATAATCCAGTACTTCAGATAACAAAAAACTTCAGTCCTAATAAATGAACACGAACAAAGCTGGTGCTGTGATTGAAATCTGATGTCATGCCTTTTCAAAGAGGCCATTTCTTTTCACGTAGACAAACCTCAATCTTAATCAAACTCAAGAAAGTAGAGTTTTGCAGACTAAACAAAAGAAAAGCAGCTGGGGCTTCTGATTGTTCAATCTGTTCACCCATGTTGCCCCCACACAGCGATCTCACCTTCCACAGTAACCTGCACCTCCAGGCCTTGTCTCTGAGCTCCTGGGTGGTCAGTAACTGAACACCTGTACCTGCCTGAGTGACTCTGAGTAACCCAGCACATCAGAACAGCCTGCAAACCTACAGGCAAGATGCTGTGGTGTGTCTCAGTACTGATCCACTGTCCACTGGATGTTGGTCTCATCCTTTCTTGGCAACAAAACTAGTAGGACAGAACAGGGCCTTTAGTAAGCCTACAGCTCTGACAACCTTCATCCAAATACATTTTAAAGCTAAGGAGGGCTTTCAGTTTTTCATCTCTTTGCAATTGAGATGACAATATGAATGTTTCCAGATGGTGAAAAGGCAGTTAAAGCCACCTAATCACATCAAAATAGTATGAATAGATTTGCAGAAACAATATATATTGACCTTATAAGCATTAGTTGTTTCGAGTAATACAACATTTGATGTTTGACTTCTCAGTGTTACAGCATGCTAAGCAAAACTTTGAACAGGGTGGAAAATAACATTTAGAGTACCTTTGCAAGAGATTTTCAAATGTTTTGTATAATATTAACATTTTGTTGCCTATGCTAAGTACAATAGGAAATGCTGACTCAAATTTTAATCAGAGGAAGTACTGCAAAAGCTAGAGTGACATTTAACTATATGCACGCTTGCATTTAAAGGGTGAAACAAAGGGATAACCTCACCCTCAGCATGAATCAATGTACAAACACAATCATGACACGTTTTATAAATCAGATAGTGAAGATGCTCACACTTACCTTGACTGACCGTCCTGCACCGTTTTAGTCATGAGAGCAAGAGCTGCAGCTCAAGGCTTCTTCCTCCTCCTCTGGAAACTTTGATGCCTCCTCCGGAACAGCTCACTCAAGGGTGGCACGGAGGTGTTGAAAGGTCGACAGGTGAGTCAGCAGCATCACACCTGAACCCTTTCTGCCTCATAAGAAATATGTGCTGGTATCTGGCGCCCCCTTGTGGTGCTGTTTACCATCAAACAGCATTCACCGGAGGCGGAAACGCTGAGGCGGATATTAGCAGACGTTCTTGCCCAAAACAGCCTGCTAGACTGACTGTGCAGAGGCCAAGGGAGGGTTGTTTTCGCATTTATTTTTGCATTGCGAGGAAAACTTCCATTTGACAGGATATTGATGTCATTTTGTGGAACCCAAAACAGCGGGTGAGTGTGTCAAAATGGGTTGTTTTTGTATTTTTTGTTTGTTTCGACCCGCCGTCCAGATGCTTTCTGTTAGCCGGTTAGCTAGCTAACATCGGCTGCTTTATGTAATCATGGCGGAGTGTTGTCGGTCTGCCGCTGCATACTGGTTCGTGCAAGTTATTCCATAGTTACATGTTATATAAGATATGCATGCAGGTTTATAGTGTGTCTGTAATATATATACGCAAATGATCACGATAATCTTAAAGCATTAGAGGAAAGAAGTGAAATCATAGAGTTTATAGTCTCACTTCTCTGGCTGTGTTCAAAACATCAACAATACTGCACGCAGCCAGTGAACCGCAGGTATTGTAAGGCTAGCTCAAGTTATGCTAACAAAATCAATGTACAAATTGTTCAATTCCTGTCTCTTTTCCATAGCCATTGTATTATTTAATCTTATCATATTTTTCTGTCCTCCCAGTCGCCGCAGCAAATGGGACCAACCCGGCCCCAGCTCTGGCTCTGGTGGGATGGGGGAGGCTGAAGCTGCACCCACCGGGGCTCTGGATGCTGCAGCTGCTGTTGCTGCCAAAATTAATGCAATGTTGGTAGCCAAAGGAAAACTCAAACCTTCGCAGATTGGGACCCCGGGACCACCAGATAAGGTAACAAGGAGCATAAATCGCCTAGTCAGTCTCTAATAAAGAAGTATTGAATAGTCAACTCCAGAGGGTCCCCAGTGTCCCTTTATGGGGGAGGACTGTATGCTGATTTGTAGTTTGAGAGTACATTTTTTTGTCAACCATCTTGAACTGTAACCGCATACTTTTAATACCACGGTAGCTGTATGTTTAACGTCACAAACTGTAGGCCTGTCTGGGTAATGATGTGAATAATTAAGAAGGCTGTTATATGGAAAATCATAACTTCAGATTTGTGCAAGAATGTGGCTAGAGCTGTTTGAAATCATCATAATGAAGACCACAGCACCTTTTCTCATACTGAAATGTTTCATAACATCCGCTCAATTACAGAAAGTGGTGTGCTTAGCTGTGTCATTGATGGGGTTTTTTTTCACTCTTGGGTGTCAAACTGAAATTAAGCCAAGCATTTCTGATAACAGTCTAGGAGAAAACTGACTTGCAGTTTCTTTGTAGTTACATGAAAAATATTTCCAGTCAGTGTATCATAAGAGTGCCGATAATACAGATTTTCCCTTATTCTGTTTTAGCTTATCTTACTCTTCAGATTACATATATTTTCAACAGTCATTTTCATCGTAAAAACCCCCCTCTGACTTGTACCTAATCTCTCTCCCTCCTTTTTCAGGTTGTTGGTGTTGGAAAGCCTCCCGTACCAGCTAAGGCAAAGGATGACCTGGTCGTGGCTGAGGTTGAGATCAATGATGTCCCAATCACCTGTCGGAACCTCCTGACACGCGGGCAAACGCAGGATGAGGTCAGTTGCTTCATGGAAAATCAAACCTGACAGAATATGTCATTGTTGACCATGTGGTGTATTCATTAATGAGCACTGTATCTCACTTTGCCTGCAGATCAGTAAAGTGAGCGGTGCTGCCGTTTCAACTAGAGGCCGTTATATGACAGCAGAGGAGAAGGGCAAAGCTCTACCAGGGTGAGTTCTCTTTAATGACTGATCATAAAAACCAGTTGACTTGCTCTTTGTTTCATGTTTACACAAACCCTTCCGCTCTTTCCATGCAGGGATCGACCTCTGTATCTGCACGTACAAGGACAGACAAGAGAGCTTGTCGACAGTCAGTATTTCAGATTTATCTGCAGTAAGTTGTTAAGGTTTGTCTTGATTTATCATGTAGTCAAACAGACCATTTCTCTTTCTATTGTTCTTCCAGGGGCAGTTAATAGAATCAAGGAGATCATCACCAATGGTGTGGTGAAGGCTGCAACTGCGTCATCATCTTCTACATCCTTCTCCCCGAGCGCAGCTTCAGTCACGATTTATCAGCAGCACAACCCACCTCCTCCCTCACTGCCCCCCATGACCCACCACAAACCACATTTTCAGTCGGGGGTAAAACAGCTTCCTTTTGTCTTGTTTCATCTCATGAACTTAGATGATACTACAATAAAAACGTTTCCTATAGATTCTGGAAATATTTTCAGGGTTGTTTTTCTGCCAAGATTGCTAATAGAGTAACTCTTTGTATGTTAATTTCCATTCATCACCACAATAATTTTAAAAAAGTGTTTGCCTGAAAAAGAATTAGTAAATTCATAAAAGTCTATTTTTTTTGTTTTTGTATAAGAAGTGCTATAAACATAAAACAGATATAGTTGGTGGTCAATGGATATTAATATGTAGAAACTGATGAGATCATTCTGACAGTAAAAATGATTGAATTTTCTAGTGGACAAATGTAAGT
Organism: Acanthurus leucopareius; assembly: GCA_029814765.1. Classification (NCBI taxonomy): domain Eukaryota; kingdom Metazoa; phylum Chordata; class Actinopteri; order Acanthuriformes; family Acanthuridae; genus Acanthurus; species Acanthurus leucopareius. The sequence goes on along the minus strand of JAQMCX010000057.1, from coordinate 8,600,799 downwards.
CCCAACAGCGGTGTCGTTAAATGTATTCCCTATGTTATCTTTCCTTTTTCAGATGCATTATGTTCAAGATAAAGTCTTTGTGGGCCTGGAGCATGCTATCCCAGGGTTTGTAGTTAAAGAGCGGGTCGAGGGCCCTGGCTGTTCGTACCTGCAGCACATCCAGGCTGAGACTGGGGCCAAAGTCTTCCTTCGAGGCAAAGGATCGGGCTGTTTAGAGCCTGCCTCCGGACGAGAGGCCTTTGAACCAATGTACATCTACATCAGGTGGGTGTTGTCCATGAATAAAGACAGATCAAGAAGAGGTTTCTCCTGCTTGTGCAACTAACTTTGCAGCATTGCGGGCTCATGGAAACTAAATGCAGTCTGCTCTCTCCAGTCACCCAAAACCAGAAGGGCTTGCAGCTGCCAAAACCTTGTGTGAGAACTTGCTTCAGACAGTGAGTATTTCCTGTTGCTTTGAACAGATAAACCATGATAATTTATCAACGTTGGTGCAAGCTTATGGAGTAACAAATGCATACTTGTCGGCTATTAAATTTTTATTCGAGTAACTGTCACATACTTTCATTGTTAGCTGGTTGGAGGAAGAACGGGATCACTTATTGCTGCTTCTTGCTCTGCAAGGTGCAGTTATTACAACAGTTTGGGACAGGTTAAAAGATTCTACCTTAAAATTGTCAAAAAGAAATAAAGATAGACAACATGAAAACTTCTAAAAATTAAAGTCAAAACATCTATTATGCTCCCCCTCCCGATGTCACATTGCAGATGGGACATGGGTCAAACTTAAAAAATCAGAGTACAAGTCTACAAAAAAAAAAAATTAAAATCCTCAAAGATGTTTTCCATCTTTTAGTCAGTTTTTTATTTCCTTCGTATGCAGGTGTATGTTTAAGTGTTTAATTTTCTTTGGAGTTTGTCATCAGTTAGTCACTTGATGCTAAGAAAATGAGGGTAAAATGTGATGATTGACAGCTAACCTACATATAGGCGATATCGTGGCTTTCTCTTCGTGTAGTGAAAGGAAGTGGCGATGCGTCGTCGCACGTGTTTTTTTTAACATCCTTGATCTTCATCTTTCTAGTAAAAGAAGTGTAGGGGATGTGAATCTTTCTGCACCACAATGTTAGACCACAAGGTTGATCATAAACAGGCTGAGGTTTAAAGTGAGTCTGAGCAGAATATGTTCAGTAGCATTGAATCATTTCACAGATTAATACAGTATTTTCTTCAATAATACAGTAATGTAACGTCGCTGTGTTTACTGTTGTCTTAATATGATTATCTACAAAAGAAAACTTCCATATTTTAGTGCTTTGAACCTCTAAAAAAAAACATGCTAACACTGTTTGTCTGTGTCTAGGTCCATGCAGAGTATTCACGTTTCCTCAATCAAATGAGCACAATGATGCCAACACAACAAGGTACATTAAAGCCAGATGTCTCTGTGGTTTAGATTGACCTCTTGTTTAGTGATACTCTTGTTTTTCCTAAGATAACAGCTGTATCAGCCTCAGTCAAATGCACTTTATATGACAGTAGGAGTTATTGAAAGAGCCTGATTGAGTGTTTTCCCCTCCTTCCTCCTTTAGGCTTTGCACAGCCTCCAGTGGTGAACGGGATGCCGCCGCAGCCACCTTATTACCCCCCTGCTGGATACCAGCCCAGCTACTCAATGCCTGTCCCACCACCTCAGCCACAACCTGTCCCTCCACCTTACACTGTCCCACCTCCTATACCTCCCACAGCACCTGCAGGTGTGCCTCCTCAGTACCCTCTTCCCCCTGCCCACACGCCTGCTCCTGCTCCTGCCCCTGTTCCTGTTCCTGCCCCAGCTCTTGCCCCTGCTCTTGCCCCTGCTCCTGTTCCAGCTCCTGCTCCAGGCACCATGCCACAGGTAGGACTAACCCATCAAATCCTGACCATTTTATGCAATCACAGTGAATTGTGTTAGTTTCTTTTCTATAACAAATTACACAATGCTCTAAACTGCATGTTTTCAAAGCAATAATACTTTATATTTTATTTTTTTCCTCTACAGACTCTTCCTCCTGTACCTTTCCCCCCATCAGCCGCAGCGCCCCCCAAGGTTCCACCCTCTGCCGCCCCAGCAAACCCACCGCAGAAAAGACGCTTTACAGAGGAGGTGCCAGACGAGAGGAACAGCGGCTTACTCGGATACCAGGTGATAAAATGCTCTTCAACATTTACAGCCTCCCATCATTCTGTTTTTATTTTTCATCTCTCTTTTTCTTTCCAAACGCTGTGGCCAAGAGAACTTATGTATTTTTGCCTTTAATTTGTTTGTCTACACTTTACCTGTATGCAAATGTGTGTGTGTGTGTGTGTGTGTGTGTCAGATCACTTAAATCAGCCAATCGTATGCAGTTTCTGTCTTAAACTTCGCTGTCTGTGATTCATCTACCATCATGCCATCCTTTTTTTTATAAACATTTTATGTAGATCTGTTCAGGTAGCATGGCTTGCTGTTTCCTGTTGTTCACTTACAGTTTACCTTTCTCTCTCAACTGGTTATATGGAGTTTGAGAAAAAAGGTATCATTAATATTGCTCAGCTTGATGTAACTCTGGAGAAAAATGTCAGTGTAATCAGACTTGTGGTAAGCTAGTCACAGTGGCAGTTTTTTTTCTCACTTTGGTGCTGGTAGAGTTATTTTTCATTCAAGTGTCAGGACAGGGTTTAGTTGAGGATGTCTGCTAATCGGGCCTGTGTGTTTTTCTGCTCATAGCATGGACCCATTCATATGACTAATTTAGGTGCAGGCTTCCCAGTGGGCAGCCCAGAGACTACAGGACCCCCACCACCGAGTTCCTCTGGCCCACCAAGTGAGAGGGACAGGTACAAAAGAGCTTTGTATTATTTCATAAAAGTTTATGCTAAATTAACTGTGCAAAGCTCAGTGGGCATTGTTAACTGACACCATTTCTCTCTGCGTCCTGCAGTAGGCAGCTAATGCCTCCACCTCCGTTGCCTGTGAATGGAGTGAGACCCAGGATGGAGGAGAGAAGGGCACCGCAAGGCCCCGTGGGTAAGGGCATTATCCTGTGGATTGACAAAATCCCTGCTCAAATCCAAATCCACAGTTCCTGACTGTGGACTGTGCCCCTTTTATAAGCTCAGCTTGGATCTATTCACAGTGTTAATGTAGAGCAGCAAAGAATGAAACGTAAATCCTCTGCTGGGCCACCAGACTGTGTCTCAGTTTCAGTGGTTTAACTTGAGATTGTTGAGAAACTAAATTTGTTGCATAAAACCTCAGCAGATGTATAAAGACACATTGTTGGTCAAAAAACCTTTTATTTCTTTTAGATTTGAATAATGATGCCCTGTTTCTGTGGCAGACTAGATAAACACAGCACTACACACACACACACACACACGCTCACACAAACTAAGCCGCAAAGTGGCCTTTATGCTTCTTATGGTTCTTACAGGATTCTGCTGCTGTGACTAGAAATCCTCCAGATAGTGAGATGGAGCTATGACTCGACATCTTATGTGCATTGTTCAATCCTTTTATAAAGACATCTGATAAGTCGAGTCCACCTTACCGTCCCATTCTGATGACATCATCAGTATTATTTTTTTGCTTTCCTCACTAACAAGAATCTCTCCTGTTTTTGTGTTTTTCTCTTTTTCTCTGTGTTTTTCTTCTCTTCCATGTATCTCTGGGGTGATGCTGGATTCTGATTGGGGGTGGGGCACGACTCACCCTGTGATGCCGTCCTTCCACTCGATTGAACGGCCCTAACACTGTCGCTCCCCACCAACCAATGGCTGCTTTCGAATGGCTGCCCCCTTCCTCTACTCTGCTGAAAAACTTTGATTTAAATCAATTAACTATGTGTTTCTCCCAAAATGTGTTTGGAATAATTAACTTTTACCTGTCTTATATGAAACATGCTGCTGGTGCTGTTTTTGTGTGTTTGTGTATGTGTTTTTTTCCCCATTTTTCTCTCCCTCCCTCCCCCAAATGTGCCATCTCCTTCTCTTTGTTGCATGCTTCCCCTCTTCTTCTTTCAGAGCCTGCAGTTAAGAGATTAAAAACTGGTTTGGTTGCATACACCGGTGACTCCTCTGATGAAGAGGAAGACCACTCAACCTCCAAAGCCTCAGGGCCAGGTAACCCTGGGGCAGTTCCCCCTACCTCCACCTCCTCAGGCTGGACACAGGGCTATCGCTGCCCTCCTCCACCACCCCCCCGTGCTAAAAAACAGCCACAGCCGCAGTCTATGCCTTTCTGGATGGCACCTTAAAACAGGACCACTCTAAACTTCCTCAGTGCTTTGTGCCGAGTCTTACAGGATGCTCACTGAAACTGAGCCTGTCTTTTTCCATCCCTCATCACTCACTCACTCACTCATCACATGGATGATTTTTAACAGCTACATTGCAGAATTATGGTAGCGCTCGTTTGTTGGTGCACACATTATAGTTTGAAGATGAACTTTTGCAGGACTGATATTACAAACTATTTTGTGGATGTATAGATGGTCAGATGAGTGATTTTCTGCCTACAGTTTAATTTGAAATGGAATTAAACCATGTGCCAGGTGAAGTGTTTGAATATGGTGTCTTTGAAAAAACAATATCATGAGGCAATGATGTTGTAAATCACTGACTCCTTTTTAATTTTATCCTTAATACAGTTTTTCCTACTAGGTCACCCCCTTTTTTTTTTCCTGTTCCCTGTCCAAGTCAGTGACACCATCCTTTTCTATTCTGGTCTTTTTGTACAGATCATACTGAACTAACATGTAGTAAACCTTATAAATTTATTTCATGCTTTTATGAAATAAATAAACTTAATTTATTGCCACATTTGAGCTTGTACTTTTATGTGTATTTTACTTATTAAAGTCTGTGCTGCCACACTTGGAAAAAAGATCACAAACCAAGTCGGTCACATCTGCCAATAAGCTGTCAACAGTTCTGTCTGCCATAGTAAATAGTGGATTAAGTCACCAACTTGCTACAGAATTTATATTAGTGGGCCACTCATCCTCGTGTGAAAAACCTTGGAAAACATGGTGTCTGTGTTGGTTTTGCAGTGATGATGACTTTAAACTTGGCAGACATTTTGTTAAAGCAGTACAACTTGCAGTGTACAAATAAGAACAATTTCACATTTAAAAACTATATTAAAAATAAATGAGCAGAGTGCTGCACAGCATGAGAAGATATTACAACTATTTAAAGGCTGAATGCTGAAAATAGAGACCTGCATAGTTTCAGATCATCTCAATCTCTGGCTCTCTTGGAGGGTTTGTCTTATTATACTCGGTGATGCGGCTCTCCATGATTGGCCGAAAGTGGCGGATCAGTCCCTGCAGGTGAAAAATGAACGAAGAAGAAGAAGAAAAGTGGTTGTTGAAACTTAATGAAAACATAATTATTCTTGGTTGGCATTTCATATGCGGCTTTGTTACCTGTACAGGCCAGGCAGCTCCATCTCCCAGGGCACAGATGGTGTGTCCCTCTATCTGTTTACTCAGCTCCCAGATCATGTCAATCTCTGAAACAGCTGCATCTCCTTGAACAAACCTCCACATCATTTTATCCATCCAGTCAACCCCTGAAGGAAGAAAAGGTACATACAACAGATTTACTCACACTAATCACACTTAAAGCAGAATGCCCTTAAACTTTAAGACATTTTCTGCCCAACACTGGTCTCCTGCTACGGGGTGCATGTGTATGTGTAGTAACATGTAGGGAGATAAAGCTTAAAGGAGCTTTTACTCCAGTGTGCAGGTACTTCATTTGTATTCATGATCATTTTCTAGTATTCAGCAGCCATCTCTCTGAGATTTTGTGAATGTATAAATCTATTCTGGCCTATTGCATACAGAAAAGTTCAAAAATTCCAAAAACAGTGCTGGTTGTAAGAAGCAATCAAAGAGTGATCGATACATTCTGCAGTTCTTTACCCTCTCTGCAGGGGGTGCACTGGCCACAGCTCTCGTGCTTGTAGAACTCAACCAAACGTGCAATAGCTCGGATCACATCAGTCTGGAGGAAAACAACAGTTCTCAGATTATCTCTTTAGACTTATTGTTGCCAAAAGTGCTGTGTGTCTTGTCATGTATGTCGTTACCGATTTATCCATAACAATAATGGCAGCAGTTCCGAGTGCAGTTTCTGCTCGAACCAGGTCATCGAAATCCATCAAAACATCATCACACACATGGCGAGGGATGATAGGAGTAGAGGACCCTCCTGGGATCACTCCTAATAGATTGTCCCAGCCGCCCCTCACTCCTCCTGCACCAATCACATGAGAGATGAAAGGAAGTCATGTCAGCATCCCAAACAGTAAACCTACATCAACACAAATGGGAACTGTAAACACACACCTGCGTGTCTCTCTATTAGCTCTCTCAGAGGAATAGACATCTCCTCCTCCACTGTGCACGGTGTGTTCACGTGACCAGAGATGTTGAACAGCTTCGTCCCAGAGTTCCTCTCTCTTCCAAAGCTAGCGAACCAAGCCCCGCCTCGTCGACAGATCGCAGGCGCCACAGCAACTGTCTCCACGTTGGAAACTGTTGTCGGGCATCCAAACACCCCTGCAGGAAGAGAGAGAAAAGCAGTGATCCTCCTAGGGATTGATAATACAACATCGACCTATTATGTAGTTCCTCAAACCATAATTAAGCCTTGCAGGAAACCGGATGTAAGAACTTTAATCTCACCTATGTCTGCAGGGAATGGCGGCTTGAGTCGAGGCTTCCCTTGTTTGCCCTCAAGAGACTCAATGAGGGCCGTCTCCTCCCCGCAGATGTAGGCTCCGGCTCCCCGCATCACAAACACATCGAAATCATACCCTGAGCCACAGGCGTTCTTCCCTATCAGTCCTGCTTTATATGCCTCATTAATTGCTACCTGTTTGAAGAGAAGACACGTGATATAAAACACACATCATATATGTGTTGATGGGCCATATATCTGTGCCTTTGTTTACCTGCAGATTTGAGGATTCATTGTAAAACTCTCCCCTGATGTAGATGTATGCAGCACGGGCACCCATGGCTCTTCCAGCAACCAGACAGCCTTCAATTAGCTTATGGGGGTCATGACGCATTATCTCACGGTCTTTACATGTCCCTGGCTCGCCCTCATCAGCATTCACCACCAGGTACTTTGGCCTGCAACAGAGGAAAGAAGGAAAACCACAATACACTCATACATCACCAGAGTGTCATTAATAGTGTGGACAGAGACGCATGACTCAAGTGTCTCTAAAAAATGAGATGTGTTGTTTCTTTTCTTTCTTGTCTCTACCTGCCATCGCTGGGTTTGTTCATGAAGCTCCACTTCATGCCGGTGGGGAAGCCCGCTCCTCCTCTGCCTCGAAGCCCCGAGATTTTCACCTCATTTAGGATCCACTCTGGTCCCTTAAGAATGATCTCCTTGGTCTTATACCAGTCTCCTCGTTTGAGGGATCCCTTGAGTCTGGTAGGAGGAGAGAGAGACAGAGAGAGAGATGAATTTCTACTGAGTTTCGGGTCATTTGAGGCCCAAAGTTATTTTTGTCTTAAACATATTTACCTCCAGTCATGCCGGCCATATAAGTTGGTAAATATTCGGTCTTGGTCACTCAGAGGGCCAAATTTTGTCTTTTTTGGCTTCGCCTGGTGAAACAGAAAGATAAATAAAAAGTGTGACTGACAAAGCAGCCATCTGCAATGGATGCATAAAAATTAAAGTCACCATCAGTTACAGGCTGCAAGAAATATTTTTTTTAAATTATCGATTAATTTGTTGGTTTTGTTTTGATTAATCAATGATCGTTTTGTCTGTAAAATTGGAGGTAATAATGAGAATTCTTGTTGAGTCGCTCAAAGCTCAAAGTAAACGTTCCAAATGTCTTTTTATAAGAACCTAACTACCTTTTTTATGAAAAAATAAGAACACAAAATCCTTCTCTTTTTATCTTATGTAATATAGAACATATTGCAACATGAACATTTTTGGACAGAAAGAAAAATTAATCCGAGATACTAATACGCTAAAGAGATGTCCTTTCTCCTCTTGAAAAACGCTATTTTCGCTTTTTTTTTTTTTTACTTTAAATAACTTTATTTGCACGAAAAGGGACTGTAACCAAAATAAAGTTATGAATCTGTGCAAATAATTTGACTAAGAACTGTAAGACCACCCGTAAAAACCGCTCGCATGCCTGTGTATGTAAAGAGACGTTTTAAGCGCTACAGTTTGGGTACATTGCAGAGTGTGTTGCGGGGTGAAGGTTGCAGGCCTACCTGCGCCTGTGCTGCAGTGCTGTAGGTCAGACGGGGGGCGACCTGACGCACCACGGCGCCCCACAGCATCTTGCGGGGCAGCATCCTGCAGGGGCCCGCGGACAAACACTTCCAACCCACTTCAAACTGTTTAATGCTCCAAAGTGTATCCTCCTTGTCTCTGTTTGACTTCTCCTACAATCAAATCGATTTTTTGAAGCCTCTGCTGGAGATGTGGTGGGCCTCCTGGTTCAGCTTAATTAAACTAAGAGGATTAACCAACAACGTCACATCCTATCCCAGCTTCCCCTGCGATGCCCGACAGGTATCTCATGCACGTGCTCGCAGACAAATTAATTGGTCAGTTTCGGGGTCACGGTAGAGGCGCTAGCATTGTTGGACTTTTTGCACGAGTTAGCTCAATTTGAGACCAGGCCTTTTTCCCCATGTGGCATCGAAGCAGCCAGAGAACAGGTGATTAGAAACATTAACGATGTGACTGTTTTATTAAAGTGTCCCTGTAAAGCAGAGACAGCAACCCTGAAACTGACACAACTAAATGGAATTAAGCCATTATTGGTTTTTATTTTACCTATGCTCTTCCTACCGTGTGAGACGATATTGCTAATACAGGCGAAGACCAGGATAAGCCTCTTGATGTAAACTTAACTACGATATAACAAATTTAGAAAAGAGGCAGGTACTGTCTCCCGGAGATATATATATATATATCCAGTGGGGCTGGCATTCATTGAGATTAAAATGAATATAAGTTAATTTTAAAGAAAATTTGCCTGCAAAACTCATTAAATTAATAATAGAACTTAACCAATACATCACTAGACTTTTATTATTGCACAAAGTCTGATTGTTGTAGATATGTTGGATTTTTGCAGTGACTGCTATTGAGTTACTAGAATGGTCAAAATGGCCACAGGTACTGTTGTGTTTAAGGTGTTTTAAAGTAAGCATGTCCATTACAAAGTTTGTCCACCAGAGAGCACAAGTAAGTTTTCAGTTGGAAAAGGACCCATATAGTGCATATCTTTGTCACGTCATTTTATTACCAAACTTTAAACTCACTTTAAATATGGACATCAACCTAAAACAATCCAACATGAAAGAAAAGGTTGTTTTTGTAAAATGAAGCAATAACTGAGACAGAAAACAGCAAGCTTAGAGATCTTTATTTATATTCTTTACATTAACTGAAACAAATGATGGGAAAATGAATTCATATCTCTGAGACGATTCCACTAAAAACTGAAAGACAAAAATGTATCCCTGATAGTGGGGTCTCTGCTCAGACCGGACCCCATGTCCCTTCACCGAAGCCAAGAAAACAAACAGCTCACATAGAAACACACTTCACAGCTGGCATCAGTTAACCCTCATTCATTCACAAAGCTCTGACTGGGAGCACCAACACCCTTCATGAACAGACCAACTGTCATACTGCCATTCCAGTAGGACTGGTTCCAGTAAGGCCAGTAGTTTACTTTCATTACTGTTACTTCCCTGTTCTTATCTCACAGAAGGGTTTAGTTAATTTGGTTTTAAATTCCAAATTATGCAACATGGAAACTACAAAATCTTTTATTTTGAAACTCCTGGCCTTACACTTGCACGAAGAGCGTCGATCACTCCACAGCACCAAACAGTTTCATCCCATGTTATATTTTGTATAATCACTTAGTGCATTGCTCAAGGTTTCCTGAGAATAGTTGAAGCACAAAAAACTAAGGCAACTTCATCCCAATATATATTATATTGACTATATCTCTGTACATTATGCAGGAGGAAGAGTTTTCAACGTATGTGGGCTTTAAAGAAGTATAGTCAATTTCAATCACAATCTTGAATCGTACCGAGTGAGTTAATAGATGAGTTATTGAAGGTCAGACAGAAAGGCTTAAAGCTCTCAAATATAGTGCAAATAAACTGGAAACTTAAAAGAAAAAAAAAAAAAGATTTACTATACAACCAGGAGTGGATAGTGCACACAAGGCCAGACCAGCACGACTGCTACACCAGGTTCTGACTACATGGGTTTCAAGAGAATAGGAAATAAAAAGACAACTGCTGTCACTTAAAGCCATTAACGATTGCATTGCACCCTGCAAAAGGCCTTAATGCACTGGTCCAGGAAAAGCATGATGAAGCTAAAAAGGTTTTTGGTCGAAGATAATGGCCCCTTTAGACAGCGGTGGCCAGACTGCCATGCAATAACATGTGATACAGTACTATACATGTTGAATTAACAACAGAGAAGCATGCTGAAAATGTCAGACAGCAAAGTCATGTTGTGCTCCAGTTACATTTAAGGTTATTTAAAACACCCTGACTTCTTCTTTGCTCTGTTCCCTTCTCTCAACCCCGGAGAATGGAATGTGCCAGTTTTATTGCAGTACCTGACGGGGTTAAATGTGCAAAGAAATGCAATTGAGGAAGAATCGCCAAAGAAGACGTTTAGGTATATGGAGATGTTGAACCAAAATCTTTAGCACTATGCAGCTTGTTGTAAGACGTAGATGAGAAGTGGACTCTGATCTGTGACCCATCCTGGATTTGGTCTCACAAAAGAGTTTCAGCAGAAGAGTCATAATAAATAACAATAAATAAATAAGTACAGAAAAAAAAGGGGCAAGCCATTTCATTCATCCCCTCAACTTGCCCCTTTATTATTATTTTTTTTTTCTTTTACATACAAGAAACCCAAATGAGTGCATTGGAAGACTGATATCCACAGCCTTTGGGAAAAGAAAAATTGTCTTCAACATAATCAACATCAACTCAACGACCCAGACTTTGTCTCCTTTGGTCAGGCATTTACCACAGAGCTCTATGGCTCTGAAACACTCAAATATGGAAGCAGATTCTTTCTCATGGCTTTCAAAATAGTTGGGAAGAATCTTCTCTTCAAACCCAACATTGGCTACAGTTCACCTCTCTCCTCTCCTGTTAACTTAAGATTTAAGACAGTTCAACTAAAATCTTTGGTTTAAGCACCAAAATCAAAGCAAGTTTCTACCACAAACAAGAAAAGACACAAAGAACATTATTGCTTACAATGTACAGAACAGGTTGGATTAATTAGACTGCATTTCCACTGATAACCACCAGAGGACAGTGGCCACACAAACTCATTCTTGTGATCTAGATGATATGACCTCTGAAGTGCACCTGAATCAATACAATTATGTTGTAACTAAAATATACATCTTCAAAAATCCCTAAATTGTCGTAGCTCTGGATTTTAGTTTTGCATAGTGAAAAGCATCCCAGTAACCACACACTCAACACACACATGTCCAGCTAGAAAAATCAAATCAAACAGCTCAAACCTGATACACATAAAATAAAAAGCAAACAAAAAAATTAAAGTCGAAAGACAAATGAAATTGAATGCCAACAGCCAGCAGACAAACATTTAAAATATCTCTGAAAACCCGTTTTCCATTTTTTTCTTTTTTATCATTTAGTTGTTGCTTTTTTTAAGCGCTCTCTGTGGGAGCAGCAGGTCGTTAGTCCAGCCACCTGAGTGAGATTTTTTTACTGTGGATGCTTTACCACACAGACACACATGTATGTAATCTCTCTCTCTCGCTCTCTCTCTCTCTCACTCACTCACACACACACACACACACACACACACTCTTTTTATCATTCCTCCTCCTCCGCTTCCTCTTCTCCCATTTCCTCTTCCACTTCATCTGCCCATCGGTTGCGCTGCTGAGCCGGCAAGGGGGTTCCTCTTGGATCTTCTCCCTCTGCCTCTCTGCCCCCTCGTAGCTCCAGACCTCGCAGGAAGAGCTCAGGGTAGTTGGCTAGCCCGCGAGGCCCAAGTTGGGCCAAAGCCTGAAAGGTGAGAGACCTTTCCCTTTCAATGTCACCTGGAAACATCAGTGGAGGGCCGGACCCGCTTCCGCCATCCATCATCGTGGAAGGGAGGAATGCAGAGGGATAGGCCTGTAACGGTGGAGCCTCCCTCCCTCTCCCATCCTCGCCATGCTCAGGCACACGTCTGGGCCGGCGTGTGCGCAGCTCCAGGCAGCTGTATCCCTTGCGGTGGCGCTGGAGGTGGTCCTCTCGAGCAAAGGCCTTGTGGCAGAGTGGGCACTCGAAGGGCCTTGCACCACTGTGGAGGGACAGGTGGTTTTTAAGGTCGTATGAGTGGAGAAACCTGGCTTCGCAGTGCGGGCAAGGGTAGGGGCGCTCGCCTGTGTGTTTCCTCATGTGGATCTTTAATTTGTCGTTCCTAATGATGAAAAAAAATAAAAATTTTAAAATCAGATATGGAAGAGGGAAAGAAGCAAAATGTGATTAAAAGATTCAATCGGGTCTCAGTGCATCAAACTAGTGCTGACCGACAAATCATATTTTCAACATCATTGTGATATAAACATGCAAGAAAATCAGCAAAAAGAAAAACATTTTAATACCACATGCCATTTTTCTCATTCAACCAATCAAATGGAGTCGGAAAACCAAAGGCCACGCATTCGCACCATTTTGCCGATCAGATGGAGCCACCGCTAACTTTCTGCTACTCTCAGAATCATCGGTGTCAATTTGGATGTGACAGTAAGGTTAGAGAACAAATTCTTCATGCTCAAAACATTTAAAATAATTTATTAATTTCCTTATTTTAAGGGCATAGGCTATTCAACATTTGAAGTCTAGGTTACGAGTGTGAGTATTAAAGTAGAAAGACAGAGGAGTGGCATAGCTAATATGCACACTAATATTTGTTCATTTATTTCAAGTTATGTCAACATCAAAATATCGAACACTGTTATAAATCATTTTCAGATTTTCCTGATATCTTTACAGGCCTTCATCAAACTATTTTGTTTTGTAAATATTAGATGTGAGAGGTGTCCATACCGGGTGAAACGGACTCCACAAACGGAGCACTGGTAGGGCTTCTCCCCAGTGTGTGTCCTCATGTGTCGGGGCAGTTTTCCTGCTCCATGGATGATCTTCTGACAAACAGGACACTGCTGAGGCGTCTGAGACTTCCTCTTCCTCCCGACTCCCGCTGCCGACGCCGCCGCTCCTCGATCAGCTACAGAGGTAGGTATGGAGGTGCTCCCCATCATCATACTATCGTCACCGAAACCCTCAATGTCATCATCTTCTGACAGCTTGTCGGGTTGGGTCAAGGGTGGGACAGGAGGTGGATGAGCTATATGAGGGGGCTCGTGGAGCCAGTGAGGGGGCCCTCCATTTGGTGTGGCCCCTCTACCTGGCTCTCTGATCACCCTGAGATCTCCATTCTGCCTCTCCTGTTCTGGGCTGGGTGGCTGGGTAGACGGCAGGGAGCAGATGCTGTCAGACGCAGGTGAATGGTGCGAGATGGGAGAAACAGGTGGAGGATTCAAAGGTGAGGAGCTGATGTGATGTGACCCAACTTTTTTTACCTTTTTTCTGTCCGTTTTTCTTCTTGACCCTTTCATTATACTTCTGTCTCCTGGAGAAAACCTTTCGGTAGCTGCGTTTTGGGCTCCTTGCCCCTCTGCTGTCTCCCCCTCTGCCTCCGCTGTCTCCCCGAGGATGTCTCTGCATGCGTCAGCCACACACTGGATGCCCAGAAGCTGAGCCCCTCGTAGCACATCTCTCATTCCGGAGCTGGGAATGGTAAGAGTGGCAGTGTAAGCAAACTCTAGCAGGGCGTCTAGGGCATCAGGCGCCACGCAGTCCAGCTGGCACACGCTAAAACCTCCTCCGCCCTCGCCTCCACCCTCCTCTGCCCCGAACAGCTGCCTGAAGTAGAGACTGACGGCCGCCATGACAGAGCGGTGAGTTGGGTAGCGTGCCCCTCGAGACGTGAGGGTGAGGTCACACAGGAGACCTGCTCTCCTCTGGTCATTCAAATGTGACAAGAGCTCATTGCTGTGCTCCGGGAAGGGGATCCCAATCAGACCGTCCTCTCCTGGAGACATTGCCACCTGCGTGAAAGAGAGGAAAGATCAGGTAAGAGGAAGAACTGAGGTCTTACACTCTGCTTTAAACATAAATAAAAACAGATTATATCTTTTATACCGTGGCGGCTTCAGTAACTGGAAGAAAAGAGATGTGCGCACACTCATAAAAAGTTAATTTTCCATAGCGTGACTGATACCAAGAGTTTCTGTCACGTGAGAGACAATTTAAACCAGGCTTAGCAACAATTCTCCCCCTTATCCGCCCTCCCAACCCCCCTGTACTCTCTCCAGATTACTAAATCAGGAGGCGGCGATTTTGGCCAGAGATTGGGGGTTGGGGACAAATGCAATGGAGATGACAGAGCCAGCATGAGAAGCAAAATATAACCGCAAGGAGAAAATGCCAAAATCAGCAGAAGCGAGAGAGAGAGAGACAGACAGACAGAGATAAACCAAATGGTTGATAACAGTGACATGGAAGGATGTAGGATTATGCAATGTACTGTAGGTTACAGTGGGCAGTAGGTTAATTCCTGTGTGAAACCTTTATAGCATTAGCCGTTTGATTAAAATACCTGGAGAAGAAAGAGAAGGACTAATGGAGGAGAGTGGAGAAAGATACGCAAGCAAGGGAGGAAGTGACAGAGTGGGTAAATGGGGGGAGTACCAGTGAAAGAATGAGGAAGGAAAAAACAGCAAGAGAAGAATTATAACCTTTATGAGGACTGGCATTATGATACGTCTCTCACAAACTCAATGTAATCTATACAGTACAGTCTGTTATTAGATTTCATTTGTTTCAATGGCCTCTTTGTCTCTGTTTTTTTCACCTGATAAAGATCTCTACCAATAGGTTAACTCTGAGGTAATATGCGTAATGCAAGTCAAATAAGGCAACAACTTTTTTTTTTCTCTTCGCGAGACACAAGGAGGCCTGTCGCTAATAAGACCCAACAACACCCTCCTTTGGCTCCCTCAGCTCACACCTCATCCTGTCCACACTATACCTGCTCAACAGTATCTCCAACACACCTGAGCAGACCAGATTTTCCACAAACAACTCACTCACCCTCCAGATTCCCCCTCCCTGCCCTTTGTCTCCCTCCCATAGCAACTGGCAGCCCCCTGGCCATCCAATAACAGTGTTCTCACAGTGCCCAGAGGGCTCTGCACAACCCTGGTACATCCACCTGACTAACCTGCTCCAAAACACACCCTATTAAATACACAGGCACAGGAGTGTGCACACACACACACAATACAAGTGCACTCATACACACATCACATACAGTTATTGCGTGCCATTCTGTGGCTCCCCCCACCTACTATTGTTATATTCAACCTGTTATGTGACGAACTTGACGCCAGCCTATTTAAAACATGTATAAATGTAGCCTACTCCACCCTTCAAATAAAAAACAGGGAAAAGTACAGCCGATTAAAGTATTTTCTAAAAACTTCTCAGCACCTTTAAATCCTTCTTAATGTCCAAATCAAAATTGAAAACGTCCCAAAAGTTCTCTTTCTCTCAAAACATGCTGAAGTACCAAGTCGTCTCAAATCTCAACCCTACCTTCCCCGTCTTCATAGGCATGGGCACAGTAAGCTTGAGACGAGGCAGCGTGTGTCTCATGGCATCCATCTTTTTGCTCTTTACACCTCCTCTCCTCCTCTCAGCTTTGTCTCTGAAACCACTTCTTTTCTGTCTATTTCCGTGTACCCTTAGATGTGTAGCTTAAAAGGTCTGATCTCGCAGTCAGAAGTCGGGGTTAAGCGTTCATCCTTGGGGATGTCTACCTCTTCGCACATTGTGTCACTTTCCTTCCTGTTGTATGAAAAGAGGGTGCAAGTGACGAAGGTAGAGTCAGAGATACCCCTCCCCCCCAAGGCGCCTACGCGCCCCCTCTCTCCAAACCCCAACGGCCCATTTTCCGAACACTTTCCGATAAACATGATGTCCTAGTCGACCTCTCCCTGTTCAGAAAGAAGCAAACAGTTCCATGGGGTGTAGCGTATCTAAAGTCATAACGGGACTGTAGCCGATGTCGAATGAATAACATTCAGACTTCAGACACCACACATTAAAAAATATGGTTTGGCAGGAAGGAAATCAGCACTTTCATCCTAAACACCTCAGAAATACCAGTGTCAACTCAACGTCAAAATTGAACAATCATGTAACAAATCATATTGGCATTATGAGTCATATTACACTCAAAAACAAACATTCAGGTAGGTGCAATATGAGAGTTAAGCCATATTACATTGAACACCAAAGACAAACTGGGGCAGAAAGCTCTTCTCTTGAAACCTACTTATGCTAAATGTCACTGATTGCTTGTCATAAAGCAGAACCATGGCCTGTTCAACAGATATTTGCTGATTTATTTCAAGACTAGAGCATTTTCATGAGAATTATCTCCTCAACTTGAGCCATCAAGGACGCCATGTGTAGCTGCTGATATGCACGAGTGAGGAAGTCAAGGGGCACACATGCTTTGTCCTTTGCACACACATACACAGACACAGATTGTTTTTATTTGCACCACACTAGAGAAATTATTTCCATAATGGATCAGCCATTCAAGCCATTTTTCTAAAGAATTTCAGATTTTTTAATATTCCTTTATAATTGGAAACTAAAGATATTTGGGTTTTGTTAATATCACCTTGTATTTTAGGCATTTTTTACTATTTTCTGGCGAATGTATGAACAAATATTTAATAAAGAAACTAATGTGTAGATTCATACTTAATTATAATAATCAGATCTTTCTCTCTACATCATGCACACATTTATAATAACAACAACATGCTGGAGAAACATAATTGTTGAAAAATAATCCCACTGAAGACTCACTACCAAAGCTTCTGTAAAACCAAGTGTAAATCATCCTTTAATGTTATTCATGTACAGTTTGTCTCACTGCAAGGTGACACGAAAACAGTTCTGAATATTACATTTAAAGATCAACATCAAAATTACATCATTGCTATGCATCCACATGAAAACAGGATAGTTCCTGGTGATTATTATGCCCATAAATACACATTATATCATGCTCTGCCCAATTTCTGAAATGCCTTCAATGAGCGAAAAGTCACTAAAACACAAAACCCTGAAATCTTGAACTAAGCAGTGCAGTGAGGCACAAACAGTGAGACACAAAGGGGTTTTAGGAGGAGCACACAACAACGCACATTAAATTTCCGGCGCAGGGGAGAGAGAAAAAAAAAGCATCATGGGTGGTTGGTGGTTCAAGCTTGTTATTTTAGGCATATTCCTTAGAACAAAGATGATTTCGGAAAATAATAGAATTGCAAAAGACGCTGCAATGATTCCCATCAATTTTCTGTATGTGAGTCACTTAATACTGACACATCATGACATGCATACACTCACACACACAAACACACACACACACACACACACACAGTTAATACGTCCCCTTGTTCTTTGTCGTCACCCTGTTTCTGGTTTTTGCTGCTAACCAAGAACATATCTGCATAAGTTGCTGAATCTTGCAACACGTTGTAACTAATGTTAAAACAGCCGTCAAGCAGATACCACAAACACACTTTTTCTTGCAAACCAAATAATTCTGTTAGCTCAAAAGCATGTTCAGCTATTATCATAAAGCATAATTACTGACGTTTATTCATGTTAATTAGGTTTCAGCAGCTTAGAGTCACAAGTGATATCATTGTTTGCCTTAAGGTGTGTCATTAAATGTTGCTGTTACTCTTTCCAAAACATAAAACCACAAAAAAACATTTTCTATCGCTCAAAAACTGCTTTCTTCTTGCTTTTATGCATTTAACGCTACAGATGTTTAGATGTTATCCTTCCAACAATTGTTTCTTATCTCTTTCTTTGTTTTTTGTTCTCTGTTTCTCACCTCCCACTCTTTTGTCGATGATGGAGGAATACACCTCCTCTGCAACTCTACGGTTTCCTCATCCCTCACTTTCATTATGTGCACACTCTTCCTCTCTCTTAACAACAAGGATTTTTGATACTTTTAAAAAACACTGACAACATACGGAGACTTTTATTCATTTTGTTTTTATCTAACTTTAAGGTCAAATGTCATTACCCTAAAGTTACATCGTAGTTGTGCGGCAAGATCATAAAACTATGCAAAAATCAAAAGAAACGTGTTCAGAAGAGAATGTACGGTGGATTCGATTTTACTGAAGAGGAAATGGAAACTTAAATCCTCCATTACTGTCCACTAAAATGACTCGTAGCTCCTGAAAAAAATAAAAAAGTAGAAAAAATTGTGTCAAGGCCAGGAAAATGACAGCAGCAGCATTGACCAAAGCTGCACACAGAGATTTATTCTGCAGTATGAAGCCAGGATCCATCGTCTATATCATGAAATCCTTCGGCACACGCTCAGACTTTGTGATGACTGGAACTGGAACTGTTGGTATTATTTTTATGGGTCTTATTTTCCGTTAAAGGCTGTAAGTTTTCCCAGTCCACCTCAATTATATCAGGCTCCAGTGCTAAGGGGGAAAAAATGACTTTATACTATTCACAGAAAACTGTGGCTGAGAGGGAGAAGGAGAAATGCTTTTATAAATTCTGATGTCAGATGTTTTCCAAAGTCCAGATACATGTGTGTGTTTGTGACTGTGTGGTCGTGTGTGTCAGTGTGTTGGTTTATGTGAGCACCTTTGGTCGGTCGTACGTGTTGTGTTCTCAGTACTTTCAGTATTAAAACAGCCGAAGGGGAAGAATATGGATGGTTCTTAAAATTTTAAAAGTCATTTGTTAAAGTGAAATACGAAAGGTAAAAGAGTGAAATTTTCAGAGCAGACTCAACCAAATTTAGCAACAATTTTTTTGTTTCCAAAACGATGTGTTAAAAATGCATGTATGGGGATTAAATTCTAAACACTGTAGCGCCTTAGGTATGTTATAAAATATTCTTAATGTGGTGAAATGCTTACGAATAAGGAGAAAATGAAACACTGCATGCACACAGATGTTGTCACAGTCACACACTCACATCATCTTTGTTTTCATTCAGATAAAACACAGTACTTGAGAACTTATTCATAACCACAACACAAAAAATTATGATGCTAAACTACCACAGCGCCAGAAAAACAACAAAGTGGCCAAACACATGGAAAGTAAGATTCAAGCTCATACCGTTTCTCCTCCACACACTCGTCTTCCTCTCGCCACTTTTTCTTCTCTGTGTGACAATTTCTTAAGGGCTTAGAAAGACAAAGTTTCACCCTCTTTGCACCTTATTTATTTGGGGGTAGTGAGATGAGTGTAGCACTGGGACACCTTCTCTGAGGAAGAGTAGGGGAGGAGGAAACGGGGGGGATGAGAAGAGATGAGGGTGCAGGCACGTCTGCCAAACCAAAGCTGCACTCAGCCCAGCAGAGCACACTCAGGACTATCTGAGAGCAAAACCTCCACATTTCTGCAACAAATACACCCGCAGTTACACAAGAATACTGTCTACACACAGGCTGACACTTTCAGGTCTTCTAATAATACAGCATGTCTCTGTCAGGAGATAAAACATAAGCACCACCAGTCCTGTGTCCCAACAGTTCCCTCCGGACTCAATATTTGCATCCAGCCAGGAGATATAAAAACAGACGCAACAGGGGAGAATTTGAATTGGCATTTGAATTAGTCAAAGACAAGACTTGAGACACCATCGTGATAATTAGAGTGAATGTACCCTGCCATGACTGGACTTCAGGAGGAATTTATAGAAAAAGAGAAGTCCAGTGAGCTGATGTTACTCAGCAAAAGTTTGTTCTGCCTTTTTATTCAAGAAAGACGCTGCAGCCAAGCCCTCCTCTGTCCTTACTGTAACTGGGGCATTATGGTGTGTGTGCGTGAGTGTGTGTGTGGACGCATGCGCACATTGTGGTCTTAGTTCCAAGAACACATTACATTATTCATTTGGCTGGCAGAGCAGAGGCCCTTATCCCCTCGCCCTTCCACACCACAAACACAGCACTGTGAGCTACAACAGCAGCCAGTTTGCATGAGAGACCTAAACACCAGCGTGAATCTGCTGGAGGATTATCAGCTTATCAACACATGGGACAAGACATTTGGATGAACATATATATGCTGTGCAACGTAACATCTAACAACTTCAAACGGAAAGTTGGAGTAAATTGGATGGTCTTTTTAGAAAAATTAACACCTCTTTGTAATGGCTGTGCAACAATGATGTCAAATGTCTTTAAAATTTTGCAATGTCTCAAAAAATAGGAATAAATAATATATTTTAGAGTTTCTTTTATTTCCAAAACTGGTTACATTTAGATAGAAATGTACTTAAAAAATTAAATGAAGAATTTTGAAGTTAAAGTGTATCATTTCAGTGACTAGTTGCATTTGAATATTACACCTTAATCATGACACATCATCAGGTACAACCAACCTATGTTGCCACTGTTAGCTTAGCTAGCTTAAGTTCTTTCCAATGCGGTGCAACCAGATGGATCAGTTACTGGGACAAAAAGTCATTTGAGGCTTCGTGAGAGCAAATATGACTGAAAACATTCAGTTTGGATTGATAATGGCAGGCAGTGATGCTGAGCTAAGAGCAGTGTGCTGAATGAAGTTAGATCTTTCTCTTTTTTTGGTCATGTAATACCTTTTTTTTCCCAATAATTTGGGGAGGTGGTCCCCTAATAGTTTTTAGTAACCAGGAATAAGTCTTCATTGGACAAAGTTTAAAGATAGAGTCATCACTAACAGATGCTCAGCACATTTCCTGTAGCTGTTGTGGCTGGTAGCTGTTGTTAGCTCAGTTAGCTCGGTTAGCTGTGCAGCTAGAAGCCCTGAACCGGAGTGCTGAGCATAAAGCGAGAGAAAACAGGGCAATAAACTCGACTGAGAACAGGGCTCGCTGGTTAGCATGCTAACTGCAGTAGACTTCTGCAACACAATAGATGAGACAATGTCTACACTGTTACTTCCTGTAATTTTTTGATGACGTTTGCTCATGTTTTGAAAGTTTTAAAAATAAACTCGGTCATACAATACACATTGCTGCTTTAATTTACAGATGTTGAGATCCTGATTTGGAGGATATCTGCTTAAAGGACCGTTTTAAGACATTAGTCAGCATTTATTCAACCTAAACAGCTTGATTACAGCAAAGAATGGAATTAATTTATGTAGTTTAGTGGAATTTGTAGTGTAATATGTAATTTAAAAAAACAGTGTTTCTCTCCAAATTCCTTTTAACATATTTTGTCTAATAAAACATTATTTTATTTTATTTATTGGAATAATATATATTGCCCTGATTTATGTGCAATCAAACATACCACCTTTTTTATTATAAATATTACAACAAAACTTTAACACATCAGTGTGTGTTTCCTGACAGTTTTGCTTGCTAAGCTGTTTTTAGTTTCTTAACAGTTTCTTAGTGTGATGGGTTAAATTTTGTTTTTTATAAATCTTTTATAATATGAAGCTATTTGTTCTTTTCAGCTTTTTGATTTTGAAGATACTCTGAGTGAAAATGATGATTCAATTTCACACTTTACTTATGAAAATGAAAACACAGATAACTGGAGTATTTTTAGCGCTCATTTCTTCTAAAATTAGTGTAATGTGCAAGATTTCTGCCAAGTCTGCTACTGTGAGAGGAGGAGAGAGCACCAGGAGCAGGAAAAGAAATCAATCTGAGGTTGGAAAGAGGAAAACAGAACGAGATTTGAGATGAGACAACAAAAGGAACATGAGGGAGGTATATTTTCTAAATACACACATGTTCTTAGAAATCACACAAAAAATGAGGGTATGGAGGAGGAGAAACACATGAGAGTGAGTGAATGAGGAGTGGGTGTCGAGATACTCTGAAAGATAAAGCCCAGAAGAGGGGAGGTTAAGACAGGAAAATCTAGTCCCGGCCTTGAACAATCTGTGTTAGCAAGGAGACGTGAAACAAGAGTAGACAGAGTTGAGTTACAAGGGGAGAGGAAGGGGGGAGACAGAAGAAGAGAAGGGAGAGGAGCAGTGACACGACGACTGGGAGAAAACAGAGCGATTGAGCAAGAGGTGAACACATGCAGGCAGCCACAGGAAGTAGCAAGAGAGTCCTTGCAGGTGTGTGTGTTTGCGTGGGTGTGTGTGCAGATGTCAGAGGGAGAGATGTGGTAGCAGCCACCTCTATCATTAGCATCACCAAAAGGGAGTTTCACCCTAAGATGGAGAACACACACAGATGTGAGAGAAAAGGCATGCTGACAGAGTGGTTTCACACTTTATTCGCCCTCTCTCTTCGCTCTTTATCTGGTCAGCAGTTTCTACCCCCAAAACACTGCACAGCTCTCTGTGTTTGTGTGTGTGTGAGAACACTGGAACGTCGAGGTGTGTGGGCGAATCACATACTGTTCCCCATGTCAATTAATATGCAAGAGCAAGAGAAAAGCTTTTAATTCTGTTCGTGTGGTTTTGATGTTTTATATGTGTCTGATGAGCTCACTCGATGAAGTTGAGGAACGTAACAGCATGCAACCAATTACACTGCATATGAAAACTGTACTGAAAATAAGAAAGAGTGATAAGGTGTTATTACAGTCAACATGCAGTAATTGATCAGCAGTATTGCTGTAATAGTGAGGGGGTGTTTTAACACGTTGGTATGTGGGACAATCAAATTGACTCTACGGGTGTTAATGATGGAGCAGGGCACCAAACGCAGTAACTCGGGTCAAAAACTTGAGTTACTTTACAGTGTTAACAGAATTAACTCTTTCTGTGCATTTCTCAATATTTTTTTTTTTTCAGATTACTTGTATTTATATTAAAGTACAGCAGAAATGCTCACTAGAGACAGGAAAAGTCACTTTTCAGTAAGAGTTCTCCTTGGAGGCCGATATCAGATGACAAATCTGTGCTGAGAAAACAATTATAGTAGTTTATCATTTATAATATCTTATATATTTCTAACAATTTTTAAAAATATGGAGACATCGACTTAAAGTTTTAAAGACACAACAAATTAAACAAAGACTAATCCAGCTGCAATGTCTTGTAATGCACTTTTTGTGTATGTAAGATGACATAAAGGCTGATCTTAAGTGACAACAATGGAAATAAGCCTCAGGGCTTTATCATGTTATCCTCGACTTTCATTTTACACAAGCACGAACGGCCCCGGCAGAGCTGAGGTCTGAATGAAATATTTGATAAAATTTATGATCAATCAATCGAACAATAAAATGTCTATTTTTCAAAAAATAAATCTTGCTGAATCTTTGCTGAATTATTTGACTAAAATTTGAATAATATGGTAAGCAATTCAGAAAATTATATACATCCAAAAATACTTTTAACCGTGAAACGTTTTTTAAGTAGCCTAACTTTTTACTAAAAAAAAAAAACCTTTGTGCATCAACACTTTGACGAGATAACACGAACAACAAACAATATCATTAAATTCAACTTTATCGCTTTGTTGTGACTTTATATGTTGAATGTTTGAAACTGTCCGTTTTTACTGGATTTTATAAATAATGCAACTGTATCTACAATGCAATCATACACAAAACACCACAAATTGCAGCTGAAATATTTAATATCAGTTAACTTTTTTTTTTTAATGATCTTGGTCACTGTAAATTTATGAATGCATGTGCATGCAGCATGAATTACTGTGAGATGGCTCATATGTGCATGTCTGTGTAGATGAATCTTGGAATATTTGTAAGATACAAATCTGAATTTTTTGTTTCTTCTTCAAATTAGGGTCGATAGGAACATTTAGTGGGTTTTTGAGGTGTTGATGGGTAGATGGGAGGTTAAGTGTAAAAGCAAAAGTAAAAGTAAAATAAATGGTGTGTATTTACAACAGGAAGTTTATGTTTGAAATAAAGAAAATAATTGCAAAATAAAGTAATTGATATGCATGGAAATTTCTTCAACAGAAGAGAAATTATGATGGAGGCCGCAGACAACCACTAAACTAGTTTTTGAACTTTTTAATCTTCACAAATCTTATTAGAAAAAGTTACACTTACTATTGTTCCTGTGCACATGTTTGTGTGTGTTACATCAAGTTGCCACATCATTGGGAGGGTCTCAAAAACTGCTGCTCTCCCACACTAATGACCTCTTTTTTTAGAGGAAGGTATTGCAAAAGCGTTGGACACACATACACACGCACGCACGCACGCACGCAAGCACGCGCACACATACACAAAAACACACACACAAAAATACACACAAACACACAAAGAGAAAAATGTCGCAAAGCTAACTGATCCTGATCAATTTCCTGTTCCTGTACTCAGTAAAGATGGTCGACCTCTACAGCAGATGAGAGATAAATCGAAAACTAACTGACAAGCAACAACTCAGAGATTAAGCATAAAAACCAAAGAAAGCATAAAAATATCCAAGTCTGCAGCAGCAGAAAGAAGTAAAAAAGACAGTTGGAGGACATGAGTGAAAAAAAAATCAGCTTAAGAGCCAATAATGAGTGATACAAGGAGGGGAGGAGACTGTTTTTACTGTAACTACAATCCATGAAACTTGACTTGCGGTCCAGGCTAACTAGTGCACAACTGCATCACAACTGCTGCAGCCTAAAAAAAGTCAGGAACTAGACAGCCGCAAAAGTGCAATAACAACGACGAACATAAGGTTGAACTTGCTGATTGCATCTTTTCCTGATGGACGACTCGTAGCAGACGCCTTTTTTATGAGCGTTCTTTGATGGAGAAATACGAACAATCATTTCTGTCATATGACCTGTCTGCAACAATAATCATGCTTGTTTTTTATAATATTAGCGAAAGAAAAGGGGTTTTTTGTTTTTTCCTAAAGGGATAGCACAAAAGGTTTTTGGAATAAAAAGCCCTCATCTGTTGCTGGAGTTCCCCTTTGAACATCACACATGAAAGGGGTCAGTTTCAGCAGCAATGACTCCCTTCGCCTGCTTGTGTTTGGGTGTTTATTCTCACTTTCCCTGAAATGTTGTCTCACTGTACCTATTTATGATAACCGCCTGCGTCAATGTCTACAGAAAAAATTGTTACTAGAAGAGCTGAATCATGATCACTCCTTTGGTCGGTAGCTTCTTCTCAGGCTTTTTCTCAAGTCTCTTTACAAGAAGAAGAAGAGTCACGGCCACCTGCTGTTTGGTTTAGCGTTGGGCGGCGTGGGCTGCGAGGCTGGTGGTCGAGAGCGAGGGAGGACTGTCAAATGCTACAGAAACTCATGACTAAAAGAGGAAATGGCAGATACAGAACTTCCTCTATTGACACAGATTGAGTGGGGGCAAGACTCAACTGTAGTAGCTGCAGACTGGATTACGGACACCATGTAGTCACTCCTGTGAAATTATTGCCTCAATGTGGAGAAGCAACCGCCATATATGGTGAAAAAGTGGCATTGGTACAGAGGTCCAAGGGATGTGGTCAAGGTTTACGAATGTTTTTACATAAAGGGGAGTTCCAATTATAAAACTTAGAAGCGACACGACTGAAGTAGTCAGCATGACTTCATAAAAAATAAGAAATCAAGACTAAGATGTGTTCTTGACAAGCTAAATCCAGTTTCTTGCACAGAGTGACGCATCAGTAACTCAAAGTGAGAATAGGGAATCAAGAGATTTCTTCGGAATGAAAAGTTGCTGTGGCAGCAGGCCAAAGTTGACAAAAGACGTGAGAAAAAACGTAAGAAACCTTCAAATATTAGAGCCAAAAGTGAAAACCATAACTTCTTTCATCTCCTACTCTCCCTCCTTCATTCTGTCTCTCTGTCCCCACCTTCCTCCCACTCAGCCAGTTTGCATGAAACTGAAAGACCCATGTCTGAAATGGGGGAATTTATATGGGCTTACATGCCCTAATTATAGCATTTCCTGGAACTGTGTGCATGCATGTATACACGTGTGTATATATGCATGTGTTTGAGTGTGTCTGTGTGTGTTCCTCGCCTGACAGACCACTCAAGTTCACTTCCCCCTACCCACCAGTTCACTGACACATGATTGTCACCAGTCATACTCCAGCAAAGCCGAGGTCACATGACCTGTTACACCAACTAGCCCACCACATGCACACACACACGCACTCACCGAAGTCGCAGCAAAATTCATACTCGATTCAAATGAACGTACAAACACGAATAGCCACGTGTAAAATATGATACCCTATTATTAATATAATATGTGTATTTTAATACATAAGTTATCAGAAAAGATATTTCTGTGCTGCCTCTAACGATGATCAGCACTAATCAAAAAGGGACAAAGGGAGGCTTGTGGCTTCTTTACAGCTTAAATCAGTGATGGTTTAATTAATATATCATTCATAAATCCATCAGTGTGGTGAAGTGTGTTAAAAATAACACAAAAAGCATTGCATTAAGTGTGGTTGGTGAAGCTCTTTGAATCACTCCACATGCATTTTGTTTTGGCAAGTCCAGTCTCATTTACAACACCAGTTAAATAAAAGTAATACAACTAAAATGATATACAGCTCCACACATTTACATTGAAGATCTCTGTGATCTAGATATTCTTAAGAAAAAGTTTAACAAGATTTTAATATATATTAATATATATGTATCCTTTGTTTGGTTTGTTGATGCCTGCTGTCTGTCGCCCAGTTAAAAAAAAACCTGAAGGCTAAAACCTGATGGTAATTTTTTTCCCCCCTTGGTTTAACATCAATTACAGCTTGAATGTTTTCAAAACACCTGAGAAATACAACAGTTATATTTGTTATAAATTATTTTTGAGGCAAAACAAATCAATAAATGTTGCATTTGTCAAATTAAAGGCTTTTAAGGGACACTATTAGTAACAGAAAATTAAGCTTTGGGCTTTTCCGAAAAAAAAATTGTGCTTTTTCAGTTCATGCTATCCACAATAGAAAAATTTTTTTTTTTTCCAGTTTTTATTGCGTGTTAAAATTGAAATTGAAATTGGCTTGAATAACATTATCCTGAATCTGTATCTTCTGTTTTAGCTTATTACTGTTATATTAATATCAGAGCGTTAAACCTTTTAGAAGCAGAGTTGTTTAGTTGTGATCACGTAACAAAAAACTCTAAAAATCTTAAACTTATTTTAAACACACTTTTTATTTACAGCATCATTCCTGAGTCACCCTTAAAAGTCGAGTGCAGTTATAGAGCATCTGAAGCAAACAAACTTCCAGGTTGCCTTTAAAACATTTGTCTGCTTGAGCACATTTAGTAGCTTATATGGTTTCTAAGGTCATTCAGTAAAAGAAAAAGATGTTCAGTGAGGTTTGACCCCCTTTAACAGCATGTCTGTCATATTAACTGTGTCAGCTGAACAAAAAATGTGTGAATAAAATGGATGCGGATCTGGCCGTTCTGGATGATTTGCATCAGGGAAATTAGTTAAGCTCTTCTTTAAGTACACTGAGTAACTTATTTGTCTTTGTTTGACACAGGGTGGGCTGAACTCAAAAACTCAAATGATCCCAGTCCACTTTCAATCATACAGTAATTTATTTAACTTGTCTTCATTTGTAGCATTTTATGTATGCAGAATGTTGTGAGAGAGGATTCATTTTTGTGGTTTTAGAGCTGAAATCTGCAAAGTTTTTACTGAATTTTAAATTTTTTTTAATTCATCTGTATTTTGGAGCATGTAAAAACACTAAAAACAGTTCAAATGTTCTTTATACCTAATAAATGCAGGCTGGATTTGGTTGAAAAGTTGAAAACACCACTATCAGCTTATTGTGTCATCTTTCACTTCACAAAGGTGCAATATGTTCGTTAGTAGTTAGCGTTGTTTCCTGTGCAGCTAACAGCCCTCTCAATACTGTCTGACTGTGGGCTGGGAGCAGCGAGCACCAACGGAGTGTTGGTGCTAATACCAGTAATACAGGAGGGCAACCAGGAAGCAGAGTTTTTCAGACTCAGAGCAGTGGAAATCCAGCAGGGAAAGCTGGCTCGGAGCAGAAATGGAGCTGTGCAAGTGGGCAACAGGACAAGGCTCAGCAGCCTTCCAGTGAACATGGCCAAACTCGGAGCAAACACAGTCTCAAAGACTGACAGAAGTCAGTTTTTACAACAGGGAGACACAGCAGACAGGGACGACAGAGGCTGAATGAGAAGGAGTAAGTTCTGGACACCTCTAGAGGCCTACGCTACACATTTATACTATTGCCTCTTGAAGTATTGCAAAACAGAACAAGCTGATTAGATGCAGCTGCTTCTTCTCCTTCCTCTTTTTTATTATTATTTCTTTATATTCTGATATTGTTTTGGTTATATTTGAATGCTTCGTTAGTTATTTAACCTTAAAAAAACATTACAGCTGGGTTACATGGACCAAAACTCACAGGTTATCTCTGTAATTTCAAACTGAATGGTGGCACACTGTATAAATCTCGGTGTTTTAAATTGAGTTAAATGTTAACTTGTTTGCCAATTTAAAGCCTAGATAAATATCACAACATTTTTGACAGAATACCTTGATGTTGATATTACAGCTACATTGTAAAGATGAATACTGGTGCGTTTACAAAAATATTAACACAATGAGAGATTTAAAAGATAATAATCAGTGATGTGGAATGAATAATTGGGCAAAGACAAATATTCTAACAGCTAAAACAGTCTAGTTGTTTCAAAAAATTACATCACTGTATTGTAATGCAGCCATTAAGTCAACACACAAACACACACACACACCGCTTTTGGATGTTAATATTGAAGGATTTGCTTCCAAGAATAATCTAACACTCATGTCAAATTCACGCGTTGACTGCTCTGCTCTGGAGGTGACAAGTCTCTCACTCATTTTGCATCCCTTATGCAATTACTTGTGTTAAAAAAAGGAGCAAAACCACAAATTATTTAAATAATAGATTTTTTTTTTCTGAAAATGCACCTTTATCTCCACAGCCACAAGTGACCATATAGCTTTTTACCTCTCCTCCATTTTGAGGAGGAATTTACTCCTTTGCCACAAGAGATTGCACCAACTACTGTTTTAGAAGGATACAAAAAAAATAAAAATAATAATAATAGTAATAAAAAAATACTATTACTTTTCCCATCGTGCAGCAGACAGCATCAATAAAAGAGTATTTGAAAGAGAAAGGGACTAATGTTGGGATTCACAATACAGCATACACATGGATATATGACATGATTCCTACCTCCAGTCCATAAACCCAGGAAAGCTGGCTGCCTGTTTTCGTCTGCCTCTCACTTGCCCCCCCTCCTCTTTTGACTCCTTTGCTCAGAAGTCAGCAGAGGTCATACACCTGAGGGAAAAAAGGCACAAAAGAATGAAAATTAACCTGATTTAATCTGAGCGTTATTCACCTAATGAGGGGCTTTAAGTCAGGCAATATTTGAACAAAGACAGGGGAAGGTGATGAACTATAACAAGTGAACACAAAAGGCTGACTAGTTGAGGAAAATTTATTTCTTTTGTGAGAGAGGTTAGTGACAGTGCATGAGGACGAACACACACCCGTACTGCACAAACCTTAATCATCATAACTGCATGCCTAACCCTTTACCATGACTCCCAAACTTAATCCTCAATCAGTCCCTTAAATTTTTGAAGACCAGCTTAAATGTTCTCATAATGCACAACATCCTCACAATGCTGGTTTCAATCTAAAATTGGTCTGCACAAAGACATATTGAGTACACACACACACACACACACACAGACCGACAAGCAATCACATGATACATCAGATGTAATTTGGAGAGGAGGGGGTGTTACTGTAAAAAAAAGATAGAAACCAACCGCTTCCTACTTTGACTTCTTCGGAAAAGAAGTTCTCCAACTGTCAGTAATGTTTGCTAAAGCCCACACAGACACACACACACACACACGCCTTTGAGATGCATGTGATTAACACCACAATGTACACAAGAAATGGCTTGTGAGTAGGCAAGAAATGCAGGTGATGATGTGGAGTGTGTCCAGATTGCAGACTTTGACTAAGATATACAAGGAAGATGACGAAATATCGGGGAGAAAAACGCAGATATCAGCTATGAGATGGGGGCCTGTAGAGAGCAGAGCAGGATGCAGGTCATGTCAGGACGCCAGGAACGAGGGATGAAGCACAGATGTCTAATTACGTGACAGACAAAGTTCGGGCAAACAGAGTCGGCATTAAGAATTTATTTCAAAACCCTGATGGCTCTTCCATATGTGGGGAATCTTCTCAGCACATGGAAGTATTGGAAGCGTCCACTCATACGATGGCGCACACAGGAAAACGACAGTGAGACAAAAAGAAAACACAAGGGCTTTAACTTCTCCTAACTTTTCTTGCCCTTGGTCACAAGTGTACCCACAAACAGACGCACAAAGACAGCTTTTTACCCTCCAACTGGAGCCCCTGGGTGAACCGAGAGGTGAGCCAAAAAAGCTGCGACAACACCTGAGCCTAGAGGGCAGAAGGCATTAACTACCTGCATGGACAGCTAGAGATTTAAACAGGCTGTGCCCAAGACAGGGAAACCAAACCCAAGCCAGTTGAGCTTGTTAGGCCGGTCTGTCAGAGGGGCGAGTCAGCAACACATCTACCTCTGTAATCACACACACACACACACACACACAAAAAGCCCACTGGCATGACAGCCCTCCCCACCCATGAGGTAGGCAGAAGCCTCAACCTAACATTACAGCCTGAGCACATCCTATTGTAGCACAGGTTAGTGCGGGGATTAACATAAAACACTGGGTGCGCCATAGGAATGATGATGATGATGATAATGATGATGATGATCAACAGACCACAGACGGGGGATCATTTAGGTGCAAGAGGTTCAAATACAACATATCCACTGCCCTGCGTGCCCACAAGCAGCAGAGAGGCAGGTGATGTGCGTGAGAGCAGGTTAGGTTTTGGATGTCAGCCCGTGTTCTCGGCTATAATTAGCAGCAGAGTGTCCAGAAATGTACCCGCCGACCCCGCGCTCCCTCTCACCTGGCCGCCACGCACAGACGTATGAATCAAACAGCGGCCGCAGGCACCTGCTTCAATAAATACAACCACGAAAGCTTATGTTTCCACTCCGTGCGTCTAAAAAAGGAGCCGAAACGCACTGTGTTTGTAATTTTAAAGGAGGGGAATAAACGTCGACGGGAGTTACCGAATACCCGTGACGTGGATTGTCCTCCCGTGACCCCGATCAGAACCGGGAAGGAGGGAGGAGGGAGGCTATAGGTTGAGACAAGCCGGTGTTGTCACAAAGAAGACATGTCAGCTAAATAACATTTAACTTAAAGGTATGTTATAGTTTTCAGTGAAAACGACAGCAGTCATGTGAGGTAGTTACCTGAGTGCCGGTGTGTCACCTGTTTAGACGCGTCGCCTCCCACCTGACCGGCCTCCACACTTCCTGGATTATTCTGTCCCACCCTGATACTTCTTCTACTTCTTTTTCTTCTTCTTTTTTTTAATACTCCTTGCGTGTGTCTTTTCTTCCCCGTTTGTAGTCACTGTTCCTCTCGTCCTCAGCCGGGAGGTTTTATTTTAATTCAATTTGCGTGCGTTGGTCTCTCTCTGGTCCCGTCTCTGCAGACCGCCGGCTCTCCGTGCTGCTCTGACCCCCCTGTCTTCTGCCTCCGCTGGCCCACTCCTACTCCTTGCTCCTTCTTTCTGAGAACCAGGAAGCGGCTTGCCCTACTTACACCCAGTCGCGGATTGGCTCTGGCAGGGCAGGAGAAGAGACCGCCGGGGTGGGCAGGGCACAGGGGAAGGGAGGCAGGGAGGGAGGGGGTCCGGCTCTGGTGCGATAGGCCAGCAGCGGTGTCTGTCGCTGTGCCGGTGGCGGAGGGAGGAGAGAGATGGGCAGGTTTGGAGACCCCGCTCCTCCTCCAGCTCCTCTCTCGCTTGGTCATCACTGCGCATTGCATAGGTGGGTTGAGAACATCGGGCAGCGAAAGCGGATTGAAGGATATCTGCTTATTGCTTACCCGTCAGATGCAAAAGCATTTTCAGTCGAATCAGACTTAGTGACCCCAACCCCCCCTTCCTCATGACTCAGCAATATTCCCTGTGAAGCCAGAGGTGACCACGGGTGGAGAGGTGGAGGTGTGACAGCGCAGATCTCCTAACAGGTGCCTGGACTGAAGCTGTTAGATGATTAAACGGAACTTATTGTGATAAACGAAACTCTCATGGAGGATGTGTGAGGGCAGCGGCGGGGTATCACCGGGGACTTTTAAAACATGACTTTTAGTGAATGAGTGAGTCAGTTAAGCGAAAAATACAAAGGGTATAGTCAGCTCAGTGCAAAAAACAGAAAAAGAAAAAACACAGGTCTGTTTATGAACATTTTTTTCCAGAGACAAAAACTGTTTTTTTTCGTGACGGGAGCGCAAACGCTGAACAGAAGCCTCGTTTCACTGCAAACATCTCTGAACACTTAGCCTACGTACTTGCGTCACGTTTGAAGTGGTTATGGGTATGGGAATCACCTCGCTTTTTTCAAAGTTTGAATCTCATCCTTCGTATGCCGAGGCTCCAGGAGTGTGTGCTGGTGGGTTTAGAAGTGAAGGTGCAGGAAGTCTATATATATAATTTTGCGGTGAGCTCTGCCAGCCCATCCATTACCACCCCCTTAACCTTAAATCTGTGCTCGCTCTGCGGTCGTGCTATAGTCAAAGCAGTAAAACTCCGTGTACCCCATATGTACCATTAAATGCAACTTGTTTCCATGTTGGTTTGTTTTAAAGTATGCGGTTCACAACCTTGGGGTCGCAACGCCCCCGAGGGCTCGAAACAGAAACCTGAGGGGTCACGCGATGATTAAGAAGATGGTGGGGAAACGTGCCGGCATGCTTTTTTCCTGACCTTTGTTCTTTTTCTAACCCCTTGCATTTTCTTGTAAGATGCTGCATATACTTTCATCTTTGCAAGGACTCCATATGAACATCACACCTTAGTTGAACTGCTAAAAGCAGTTGCGACTGTTCTTGAGTTCTTAGTTTTATTCCCAGATTGCAATTATGAACGCAAAAAAATATGAAACATAAATTTAATTGTATTATTATGGATAAAGCTACCTGGAAATGTATTAATTCAAATTAGCTCCACGTTTACTGTATGCAACATTATATTACTGAAGACATAAATATGTCCATTTTTATTCGAAGCTACTACTTGGAATAAATAGGTCTTTTTCTTGCAACTGAGTATTTTCACACAGTGGCACGGCTACGTTTATTTCAGTAAAATTTGTAAGTATTTTCTCCAGCGTCTATGGCAGGGGGGTCTTAAATAAACATTGCAGTGATAATCTAATCATGAGGAGACTTGCAGAGACCCTTCTGTCTGTTTGTGGATGAATGAGGATTATTTCAATCCAGTGATTAAACTTGCATAAGGAATACACACAGGTTGTTATAATTACTGTTATGCAGCGCAACATTGTGTATGACAAAGAATTAAATACCTATAGATGTGAGATTTTAGCCCCTGAAACTCAGTGGGACGAGTTTGTTTCCAGGGAATCTGTAGTGCAGAGACTCTCTGAGTCTATGAGCCAGAATGACAAGCTGCAATTACAGACCTGTTTATCCCCCACCTCTATTCATGGCTGGTAATCCAGGCTGGTCTGCCATCATTAACCTCTTCTACACTGTCTCCTTGCTCCGCAATTGGCCTCTACTTTTCACAACAACATTTCATATATTTTAAATGGCCATTTTTGTCTCTAATGTGACCATAAAGACATATACTTAAGCACTTAAGCAATAACTGCTTAAGTATATTACTGCTGTGATCTGATTATTACGGCACCATCGCCATCTAGTGGTCACTGTCAGTTCCAGCAGGTCTGAGTCCCTCAGAAGTGTCTGCTCCCACAACCTACTCTGTTTTTGCACTGGGGAAATGTAATATGGCTGGATATACAGCATGTT
Source organism: Acanthurus leucopareius (assembly GCA_029814765.1). Taxonomy (NCBI): domain Eukaryota; kingdom Metazoa; phylum Chordata; class Actinopteri; order Acanthuriformes; family Acanthuridae; genus Acanthurus; species Acanthurus leucopareius. The sequence continues at coordinate 8,566,704 of JAQMCX010000057.1, read as the reverse complement.
TGGGCTAATGTGCTTCTCTCTCAGCTTACATAACTAAAAGGCTCCTGTGGGGGGGGGGGGGGGGGGGGGCGGGGGGGGGGGGGGGGGGGGGGGGGGGGGGGGGGGGGGGGGGGGGGGGGGGGG
>JAQMCX010000057.1:8517373-8566481 GCA_029814765.1 Acanthurus leucopareius | reverse complement strand
CTCTCACAGCTTAAATAACTAAAACGCCCCTGACCCCCCCCCCCCCCCCCCCCCCAACCCCAACCCCAACAACAAAGCAAAAAACCTTGAATATTCAGTTTAAAAAAGCCAATCATCGGTATACTGACACATTTATGCTGCTTGTGAGACTCAACAGGGGCCATTCAAACAGTTTGCAACCAAGAACAAATGTAAATCCTATATGCTAATGCATCTTAACTCATAAAAATAATTCTCTCATTGCCGTCTGAAAGCCACTTACACCTTAATAAGAGAGGAGAGATGAAAAATAATGTGTGTGAGTAAGAGAAAGTTATGGGAAGGGAAGGAGAGGCAGGTGTATCAGTAAGACTATAATCTGCCCTCATAAAGGAGGATATTCATTTAGTTCCAGCCAGAAGCGGCAGAGATTTAAGTGTCCCCACATTCAAAAGCTTAACCTTGGATGTGAGTGTGTCTGCCCTCTGCTGAGAGGTACAGGATTAGGGTTGGGGATCAAGGAGCAGCAGCAGCAGCAGAGCCGGGACCTGGAGGCTGAGGCAGAGCAAAGGGTTGTCAAACATTTGAGTGGTCCTTTACACAAGAAGTTATTTTCACACACAACAGCGTCAAAGTTGAACTCAAGTTCACCGAAATTCTGAGTCGATGAATGAGTCCAAACCTGAGTAACAAGGGCGATCGTGTCCAGGCTGAGACTCAGTGATGTTCAGTGTCCTGAAGTCAAATGAAACATGCAAATTAAGGGATCATATCATTCAAATTACATAATCAACAAATCATTACCCATGGTGGCAGTAGTGGAAACATAATAATTAGTCAAATACTATACCTAGAAATAATTCTGTGTTATTTTTGAGTTTTTTCATTTTCATAATCTTTTCCACAACATTTCAGGGGGATTTATTGTATTTTTTAACTCCACTTCATGCACTGGACAGTTAATAGCTACTTTAAGTTAAGATTTTAAGTTGCAAACAAACTCTTACACACTCTCTTACTTACAGACAAACAGACATTCATTTGCAATATTTTTGTGCTTAACCTTAATCAGGCATAAAAGATGAATATTTCACACTGAAAATCATATGATAAGCTTGTGAAACACTTTGCATATTTTAAAGATTAAGCCAATGGTTCCTGTCAATTTAGGCTGTGATGTTAAAGTGTCTCGTTATGGCTATTATCATTTTTCAGAAGGAGGTTGCATGAAATTTTTGTCCTCTGAATCTCTGACATTGTTTCAAAAATACTGGTTGAGGCCCAAGATGTGAAATTATCCATTACTTTCCAAAAGTTAGCTAATATTTGAGAAACTTTAAGATAATAATGCAAACTAATGTGTAGTAGCAGTAGTAGATATTTAAGGATTTGAATATTTCTCCCTCCAATGCATTGTGGGGTCCAGCCATGCATGTAGTTTTGGTTTTATTTAAGATCTCCTGCACAATGGAGGTGAATTCCAATTTATTTATGGTGCTCACAGAGAGGTCTATAAATTTGTAACCTCTGGATTTTTATTTCTGTGAATTTGAAACTTTTTTACAGTCCAAAGGGAGTTTACAGTTTACACTTAAAAAGTGACACCTGTTGGGTATTTTATCTACTGATTTGCGTATTTTGGAGTCATATGAATTAAGGTCTTTTCAGTCCCAGTGTTCGTTCTGGCAACATGGAGAAGACTTTTAAACAGCATTGCGACATTAGATCAGAATATAAATTTGACATAAACTTCATCAGAACAGTTCCATGAATAGGAAGACCAATAATTTGGTCAGAAATTTCTAAGGATTGTTGGGATGCATTAATTAATAATTTTCAGATAAACAATTTTAAGCTGAACAAAAAGCATCCAAATTAAAAATAAAAGTGTCTAAGTACTCTAATGTCCAAATGTTCCAATTGATCAACTTTCAATTTTAATTAAAAAAAAAAGCTGCATAGTTTATGTTTTCAGTCATTCTGCTTGTGGTCAATGTAATGTAATTTGGAATAGACATTAAACACACAAGCAAGAATGAGCAAAAAATGATATCTAAATCATCTTTATTCTTACATCCAGATATACACCATCATTATCATCATCATCATCATCATCATCATCATCATCATCATCATTTTCATCATTTTCATCATAATTTTCATCATCATCACAATCATAGTTGTCAAGGAAATCATCATCACCACAATCGAAATCATAATCATCACCTTCAACAACACGCTTAAGAAGATCATCATTGTGACAGCATTGTCAGCTATTTTTTTCTGTTGAAAAGCTAAAGCTATGATAAATAAAAAATAAAACATTTGGTCCTTTAATATATAGTCTAGGCAACATGGTATCAGGGGTTAAGACAGAAATGCCTTGTTGCTACCCACACAAAACATCAAACATCACTGGAAATGGCACTGAAACAGTGTCAAAGGGCGACAGAAGGAGGAGCAAACCGAGCACGAGGCTGATGGCAGCAAAGAGCAAAGTGTCGGGCAAACCAAGAGAAAGGGAGAGAGTCTGTGAGCGTCAAAGAAACAGTTAGCGACCAGAGCTGTGAAATCAGATGAAAGGCGGCGAGACAGACAAGAGATGAAAGGCTAAGGGGCTAAGGAGTGACGAAGCATACAACAGACCCACAGAGAGGCACGTATTTACAGTACAGGGAGGCGGTGGAACAGATCAAGCAAGCCACAGTGCACAGCAGGGGAGTATTGTGTGTCACACAAAAAAACACAATTTACAGAAGTCGTCAGAGTGAACATGTAGGTTTAAAAGTTTTGTCTTTGTTTAAAAACTAAACACCACACACCGGGGACAACATAACTACCAGTGGACTGCTCCTAGTTATTCAAATCCATATGAGTATCAACTTTACATTGATTTTTAAATTCTTATCCTTTTAATTCTATAAGTATTATTCTGATGAGAAAATCTTACACTTTGGTGCAGAATGGGAAGCAAGAGGGAGTTGGAGCTGGAAACCAGGAGGTGTCTTTTCTATTGCCTGCGTTTGAAACTGACAAAACAAAAGACTATCTTTCCAACAGCAGAAAGATTATTGTTTTCTCACATTTGTTATTATTGTAAAGGTCTCACGTTTTCACGTGTATTGCTCTTTCCATTGCCAAGAAAATAGAGACTTTTCCTGTCTCTCAGCTTTTGTTTCCATCCCATTTTGCTGTTTCCACTTCAGCTCCCAGGCTTGCTCAAACAATCACTAACACAGATATGTATGTGTACATTTGGATGTTTTTTTCAAATCTACCGTTGCCTCCACCAACCACTTGCAGACCCTCTAAGTTTCTTTCCTCGATCAGCGGCCTGGTTGAGAGTCACATGAACACTTGATGTCCTAAATAATCACATCCTAGAGTGAATGCAAACTAGATGTACCTGTCCACATGAGATCGTAGGAAGTCTGGTGTCAACTCTGACACCACTCTGGATATCCATGGCTCTGCTAATCAGCAGCATCCACTGCTCAAACCCTTTTTCCTCTTTTTCTTTCTTACATGTTGGCAGGCAGTTTGTGTCTTAGGCCCTCTGAGTCTTTCCTGGCGAGTGGCAGCTGAGAGTCCTTTTTCCCACCTTTAGGGGAGGTGGTGTTGGCAGGAGTGGCTGCATGTGCTGACTGGGTAGGTGTAGTGGTGGATGCCTGAGAGGTCTGGGCAGTGGTAGAGGGAGCGTTGAGTTTTGAGGAATGGGTAGGGGCAGCTGTGGTGGTTGGAGTTTGTTTTGGGGAATGGGTAGGGGCAGCTGTGGTGGTTGACGTTTGTTTTGGGGAATGGGTAGGGGCAGATTGGATACTAGGAGAGGCGGTGCTGGAGGAAGAGGTGGTTGTAAGACAGGAGGGGTTAGCAGAGCTCGTCTTTGGGCATAAAGGTGAGGAAGATGGGGTTGCCGCTGGGGTTGGTTTGGTGGAATGACCTGAGCCTGATATGGGGCTTGAAGTAATGACGGGAGGGGTTTGCTTTACAGGATGAACTGAGAAAGTTATTTTAGTTGGAGAGCTGGTTGTAGCTGGTGTTGGGGAGGGAGATGCAGCTTGAGTTGGGGTGAGAGACGAAGCCTGTTTTGAAATCTGGTTGGATGCTGGGCCTCTGGCTGAACTGGAGACAGAAGACTGGAGGCAAGGGGTTGGACTCTGGGATTTACTCTGTGAGGGGACAGGTGTGACAGGGATGGGGGAGGGTGAAAGTGATGGAGTAATGGTCTGAGTGGGAGTAACGGGAGTGAGTGAAGGAGTTTGGGTGGGGATAGAAGTGCGAGCAGTCTGAGTGGGAGTTGGTATAGGAGAAGGAATTGGGGTTGGAGCAGGACTGAGGCCAGACAAAGGAGAAGCAGAAGGAGGTGTGATGGATGCCTTGGCTCGGGGGCTTTGCAGGTGTGGAGGGGAAGAGGAGACCAGAGAGGAAGGTGGAGAAGAGGAGGTAAGAGATGACCTGGGCCCGTAAGTTTGAGGTAGTGGAACGGGAGTAGAACCAGAAGATGGAGGTGGTGTGGAGGAGGGAGAGGGTGAGGAAGAACGGGGGGAGGGAGTGGGGATTGGCTTTGGACGAGGAGTTGATGAGAGAGACAGCGGGTGTGGAGGGGTGGAGCAGGGAGGAGGAGAGGAGGAGCGAGAGGGCGTCATCGGGATTGGTTTAGGTCGAGGTGGCTGGGAGAGCATAGGTGTAGGAGATGAGGGTGTGGGTGCAGGTGAGGGGGCTGCAGAGGACAGTGGGGTCTGCTTTGGAGGGGAGGAGGATGGGAAAGAAGCAGCAGAAGGTGTGTGTGCAGCTGTAGGTGTCGGCACAGAGGCAGTGTGGGGGGCAGATTGTGTGTGTGTGGCTGTGGGCTGAACAGAGACTGTGGCCTGTGCTTGTGTTTGTGCACTAAATGGTACATTTATCACCGACTGCACAGGTGCGTTGGAGGTTAGCATGCCCGCACTGCCTCCCCTGGCTAACTGCCCTGCCAGGAAAGGAGCCGCCAGCAAATTTCCACCAGAGGCCTTGCGGTGAAGAGGCGGGTGAGGCTGCACTGCTGCCCAGGATCGGTGGGGCAGAGTGGGCTGAGAGGCTGACAGCAGCCGGGCCTCCTGGGTGAGTCTGCCCAGTGCTGGCAGACCCTGGGAGCTGTTTCCTCCATGACGTAACAGAGCTTCTTTCGCTCCCTGCTGACCCGTAACAGAAGCGTTGCCATCTGATGGGGCACCAGAGGCAGCAGGGGGGCTGGTGGTAGGTACCTTGTGAATGGGTGGAGTCGATGGCCCTCCACCTGTCGGGGTTCCAAGTGATCCGGCGATTGCTGTCGAAAGATCAGCCTGGAGGCGGAGGCTGTAATGCAGAGTCCTTCCTTGTTGGACAGAAGTCGGGACAGAGGAGGCTTGTGTGGGTGGAGTTTTAGCGATAGGGGGTGATGTCACCCCACCTGGAGGGCCCATTGTTGAGGGAGAGGCAGGAAATCCTCTGGGGGACAAACCACTCATTCCTCCTATAGTCATCATCCCGATGAGAGAGCTCACAGAGGGTCGGAGGGGCTGTAACACAGGAGCACGAGGAGAAGACAGAGGGAAAGAGGAGGAAGGAGAGGGGGAGACAAGAGGGGAGGGCAGGAAGAAAGCACCTCCAAGTGCATGCTGCTGCTGCAACTGCTGGAGCTGCTGCTGTTGCTGCTGCTGCTGGTGCATGAGGGCAATGGCTACATTACTGGTGGCGGCTGCAGTCTGCAGGGGCGCATGGACCAGCGGCGCCCAGATGACCGGGCGTGGCCGAGGAGACACCGTACCACTTCCTCCCATGACTCCGCCTCTTCCTGCAGCGGCAGCAGCAATGGCATCCTGCATAGCTGGCATGCTGTCGTGTTTAACAATCTGCTGCACCAGCATGCTGTCACAGGAACCCAGACTGCCTGCTGCCAGACCCCCTCCGGCTCCTGGACCCCCTCCACCGCGGCCTCCACCACGACCCATACTGCCCCCCAGAGAACCACCCTGGGATGATTTCCGCAGGAGCATAGAGTTCTTCCTGCCTATAGAGCAGAAAGAGGGAAAGAAAGTATGACATTGTTTACTTTTGGAAGGATAATTTTATCTGCTTAACACAAAACAGACCTAGTAGATTGTAGCCTAAAGGTTTTTGTGTTCCTCACTGAAAACAGTGCTCCTCTTTTATTATTTAATTTATGCTCTTTTTAGCATATTTCAAAGATGAGTTTTGACCTTTTAGCTGAAGACAAAGCTTTTGAGAAATTTAGCAGAATTAGATGGATAACTGCAAATCTCTTAGTTGGTAAGGTCAGTGTAGAACTGAAAGGTGAATGGAAAACAGCAATTCACTGCACAGACAAGAGGACGAGACAAATGTATGAGCTGTACCGATGCGGTCCAACCGGTCAACAGCTACAGTTTCAAAGGCACGCCGCATCATTGGGTGTTCCTCCAGCACTTCATTAAAGCTGTCCACACTGAGAGAGTACAGACGACAGTACGTATCAGCTCGGACGCTGGCTGTCCTCCGTCCACGAGTCAGCAAACAGATCTCTGCATGTTGGAAGAGAGACAACGCGAGGAGAAAAGAATAAGCAGCGACCAAGACTGTGAGATAAATGAACTCCAATGTACCGAAAATACATGTAAACAAACTTGATCCATCATCACATATATCTCCAAATGTAACTTCCTACAAAACTATTCGGACAACTTTGCATGTTTTCACCTCCAAAATAAGACCCATCGCTCAGCTTGGTTTCCTTGTTGCCACGGGTCAGCACACTGACTCGTCCATGTTGGATGAAATACATCTTCCGTCCAACTGTGCCCTCCCGGATGATGAAATCTGAAGGCTGAAACACTTCAAAGCGGAGCTTGGTCAGCACGGCGGTCACAAAGTTTGGATCTGCGTTGGCGAACAGCGGCATGTTAGCCACCAGGCTGCGGCAGTTAAAGCTGACGATCTCCTAGATGAAGAGAAAGATGAGAGAAAGTGAAAAGGGGAGGAAGACAGATTTGCTGGAGGACAGAGCATATGCAGCTTTTTAAGCGTGGGTGTGTGGGTGTTTGCGAATGTATTACCTCTTTAAGTGGCTCGCTGAGTTCTCCCAAGATGTTCTCCTCATCGAACATTTTCCCCTGGAAGCGGTGCTCATAGTACTCGTGGATCTTTTGGCGAACATCTGCTGGAAGCTTATGGAACGACATGTACTGCTCCACCTGCTTGTACTGCAATGACAGAGACACACCTTGCACAGGTCAGGAATCTGCAAGCAAATCTACTTTACATGGAAAGAATAGAAGAATTTTAGTTAATTCTCTAGTTCCCAGCCTTTTCTGCATGCATCCAAAAGTCAACAAATCATTTTATATGTAATATATACGGTTATATATGCTCCCCACATTAAATTTAGCATATTTGGGTTTTGGATTGTTGACCAGATAAAACAAGAAATTTAAAGATGTCTCTTCAGGCTCTAAGAAAATGTGATGAGCATCTCTTACGTACAAAAAATGAACTGACTAATGGAAAGAAAGACAACCCGCAGATCCATTTATATGACCATGATGATTAGTTGCAACCCTGTTAATTGAATCGAGTTTTATGGCTGATATCTACAAACATGTTATTGTAAAGATGGATGTAGAAACAGATGGATGAGAGTCATGTTTCACCTTTTCCTGGTACTGACGTCGTGAGGAATCCAGTGATTGGATGAGAGCGGTTGCATGGCCGATGAACATGGCGTAGCAGGTGGCACCTACAATCATACTGAGCATGGTGAGCCACACATCAGTCATCCCTTCTGGAGCCTGGGCGCCATACCCGATACACAACATGTGGCTCATGGCTTTGAATAGAGCATAGGAGTACTGCACTCCCCATGTGTCATTCTGTGAGTGGGAGACGGATAGAGAGGGTGACAGGATGAGTTGAGGTGTTAATTAAAAGGTGCTGCAATATTGAACTGTTCTTATTTTAGTGGGTTAGGTTAGATGAGATTTTCCTCTCAGAGGAACTCAGGCACAACACTTCAGAAAATAAAAAATAAAATCCAGAGTTTTTTAGTTTTGTATCTTTCATTTGTTTTTATTCTTTTTTGTTTAAGTTATTGTTTGCAGTTTAGTTTAGTTTCAGTTACTTTTCATAGTGGCTTCAGCTTGTTTCAGTTTAGTTTTCAGTGTTGAAAATGCTTATTTTCTGTAGAATTTTTATTTGTTTCAGTATTCGTCTATATTTATCTTGATTCGGGGGAAATATTGGGCAAGATTTAAGACATTCAGACTAAGAATTACAATACAAATCCAACATTTTTTTAAAGATGTTACACAAAGACGTGTTGATATTTCGGTCTTTATAAACACATGCATCAATGCTTGATCGTGCTTGTTGATTATTAATTTGACCCAACTGACAAAAACTTAAACCAAAGCCATTTTGTTAATATTTTTTTTTACTTTTATTTCAGAGTACTACGATATTTTTCACACCAGCTTCTAGTTTTTAGTTTAGTTTAGTTTAGTTTAGCTTTAGTTATGTTATAAGTATAAATACAACCTTATTAGGATCATTATATGTCAATAGCAGAGTAATTTAACTGTCACTCTGCTTCAGAACTGAGCAGAGGCAGAACAAATAAAACCAGTAAAGGGCGGATGTCATGCATTATTAAATATACGCTCTACAGACTACAAATAATAAAAAGACCAGCCTCTGTGTGTGTGTGTGTGTGTGCGCGTGTGCGTGTGTGTGTGTGTGTGTGTGTGTGCGTGCGTACATGTGTGAGTCCAATTATACTAAGATGTTAATGGTCCAATAGATCAGGGGACTTTCTCTGGGGAAAATCCCAGCATCGCTTTACTTAGCAACAGTCACCCAGGCAACAGCTGAGACATGAGTCAGCTATTCATACAGCTGTGTATCTGTGTGCATTCATCTGCATCCACGCCCGTACGCCTGCATGCACGTGACCAATCTCTAGCAAGTCCCCTGGCCTTCGCCTGTTTGCGTGCATTCACGCCTCCACCTGATCTCTGTTGAGGCTTTTAATTGGGAAATTTTTTTTATTTTTGTGATGATGAGAGTGAATCTTATTCCAACTGGACATGTCACTGCATGAGCCAATTAACACAGACGAGGAGCAAACAATGTCAAATCTGATAAACACCCTCTCGCTGTGCACACAGAGATAACGTAAAAAAAAAAACCAAGCCTCCCTGAATCTCTGATTTGCATTCATTTGAAATAAATATTGTGCACATTGATCAAACAAGCTAAGATAGTGCTTTGTGGGTTTTGTTCAACTCAACCTGAATTTAATGTCCTTTATTTGGTCTCCGCACAACAAATCATTCACTGCAACATGTTTAAAAAAAACAGTCTCATCGTGCACGTGGCTGATTGGGAACTCACCACCATCAGGTTCTTGGAAACCCAACAGTCAGGAGGGAAGTCCTGCAGCATAGGGACCAAGAACTGGAGACACCCGTCCCAGTGGCACAGCAGCAGCATCATACCGATCAGGTTCACTATCCTCACCATGGCACTGGCAAGGTCATAGGTCATGTGGAAGATCTGAGAGCAGGGGGAAAGTATGGATGCGAGAGAGTTAATTAATAACAGGTGGAGAGAGCTAGTGAGGTTTACTTTTTCCACAAGGACTTAATTCTTAAATTGATCAACATGCAATTTATTAAGGCCTTTTTCAGCAGATCAGCAATTCTTTTTACATTTTGTTGTACAAAACATTATATTTTGTAAATAAAAGCTTGTCATGGCTCATAATTTGAGAATGACATGAGTTTTGATCCACCACTCTTACACAAATATCTCTTCCCCATCTCTTCCTCTGTTCCCCCGTCTCTGTTTCTCACCTCCTCCCACTGGTGGATGTAGCGAATAAGACGGGACAGGCGGAGCAGTCGAAGCAGACTCAAGATTTTGGTGAAACGGACAATGCGCAGTGCCCTGGCTGTCCTGTAGACTTCGGAGTCGAGACTGTCCACCATCAGGAAGATGTAGTCCACGGGGATGGATGACACAAAGTCCACAAGGAACCAGCTCTTTAAGTAGTTCTGGCGGATCGCCCTGAGTTAAAGTAGCATGGATGACCTGTGACACTTGTAATTTGGCAGTCAAGCTTTGTGGAAGTGATTACAGATACAATTCTCATCAATATTTAACAAGAACAAAGCCCTGCCGCTGGCTGCATGTCACGTTTTCACACTAACACATTGATTGTTTGAGCACAAACCCGGCAGACGGCCAGAAGAGCACATTAAAATTTGTAGTGACAAACTGCTGCATCAATATTCTAGACCACACACAAAATGCCCCCATCCTTGACTTTTACGATTAATACACAATGCACAAATGCTTCTACTGACCTGGGGTCCAGCAATATCTCAGTGTTATCTTCCTTGATGATGCCGGTCCTAAAATTGAGAACCAAATCGACCATGAAGAGTGTGTCCGAGACCACGTTGAAGATGATCCATGAAGGAGTGTTTTCGTCTCTGAAGAAAGTGATGCCCACCGGCAGGATGATTAAGTTCCCCATCATCAACATCAACATCAACAGGTCCCAGTAGAATCTGGATAGAGAAGGACAGTGTTTTGTTTAACTGTTACACTGTTTTCTGCTGTTCTCTGCTGTGAAATGAGTGTGTCTATAAGGCTTGTTTTTTCTTCTGTTTTCCTTTTCTTTTGTCCTCTTGTATTCTTAAATGTTCCCTTTTAGCTGCTTAATTTCTGGTATTGTACACACTGGTGTTCTGTCATCTGACTTGTATCAAACCGAAATTACATGGTAATTCTGCGCCAGTTCACACTAAAAAGTAACAAAATGCCTCAATGCACTAAGGAAATGTAGAAGTTCACTGTAAAATATATCTGGGGAAAAAAAAGCATTAAATATTAGAGAAACATATTTAGGTCTACTTTTGAAGTTTAATGGACAATTACATTCAAAAGTCCAACATCATACATATTGTATCATTTCTTGTTAGTATGAAATGGTAAAGTAGATTAGTCCTGTAAAACATGAATAGTATGTACTGATTATATGCAACATTATATACAATATAGAATTAGTTTGTAGTGTGGACTTGGGACCCTTGAATACATGAGCGTCATCACCAACAGTATTAGTAAAACTTGTTCTTTTCCTATTATGACAAGTCCAAGTTGGCTGTGATAAAAAGCTTATTGTATTTACTATACTTTACTCACTCAGCTTTTGCTCAATCAATATTTTAACCCTTACAGTTGAATTTTTATTGGCATTGATTTGAGATAGCTATAAGCAAATAAAAACTTTGGATCTGTCTCTTCTGCTACTGTGAATTGAAATTATTTCCTGACTTCAACATATAAATACTAACAAGCAGAATCAGTGACACGTCCATTAAACTGTGAGAGATGGATTCTCGAAAAGCATATTTCAGCGGCAGAGGCAGAGGTATCCTCACTTTCAGAGATTGGTTAAAAGTGGAGCTCTAAAACACTGGATCCTCCAAGTCCCATAATGCTTTTGGAAGGTATCTTTTAACTGGAGCCTCTGTGCCTGTTAATTTGCTGTCATACTTCAAACTCAGACCTTATGTCGAGCCCACTTGAGATAACCTTGAAACCAATATAATGCTTATTATAAGTGTCTGAGTAATACTCTCAATTCCTAAATGGAATGGCCTTATAAAGGTTAATTATGAAAGTTTTGGTACGCAAACACTTTTAAGGTTTGCTCGTCTTTCTCGTTGTCTGCTACCATCACTATTTTTCCTCTCAGTCAATCCTTTTATGTCTTTTTTCATTATATGTATTTCTCTTTGAGGCCTTTGGCAAGTCCAGAAGTGTTACATATGACTCTTTCCCTTAAAATAATTTCATCCTTTTCAGCTGCCAAGGTCACAGAAAATACATCCTTTATCTTTTGTGCCAATGAGGCAGAGCAGAATTGAATTGAAAAAGAGAGACATACAGAGAGGGAGGAAAATGATCAGTAACCTTGGGAGTTCTCATCAATCTGTATTTCATACCCGAGGGTATTATTGTATGACGTAGTTGTCTCATAAAAATATGGGAAATCAGTCGCATCATTGGGATGCTGCAAATGATTAAAGTGTGACAGAAGAGGCGATGCAATCATCAGGAGATGATTCCTGTCGTCTTCCTGTTCTCCTCCTCCTAATCCCTTTATCCATCACCTTAACCCAAATCATGATTTGCTTCTTCCTGCATACTCTCTCCTTCTCTCTGCACGCAGTCTCTCTCTTCCTGTGAGAAAGTACACTCTCAGCTCTGTGGTCGATTGCTATTGAGCGCTAATTTAGTAACACAACCTCATGGTGTGACGCTACCACTAGACTGATGAAGATTAAGTATGAGTCATCACTCTGCTACACACATACACTTCTCCATGACTTTGTTACTTATACTGACAGATGTATCACTTCATAATCGCTGGCAATAAACACAGGGATTATTTACAGCAACACAGACCAAAGCGATTCTGTGGCTGTTGTGATGAAACTCGAGATTCATTCCCGACCTTCAGGACACGCTTAGTTAACTCTGATTACAGGGAACATTTGTGTAAATCACAACATATTACCATGGTTGTTAGTGTCTGTCAGCGCTGTCCATAAATAAAATATGATCCAAAATTCATTCCTACAAAATGATATTTAAACGTCTAATGGAGGACAGAACCTGACAGAGAAGCAACATATTTTTATAATGACGCATACACTTTGCTTTTGTTACTTTGTACTGAACCAGAGCTGAGACATTACAATGAGTCGATCATCAGAAAAACAAAATGCAACAATATGGAGATTTTCTCAATCACTTTAAGTTATAATTACAGAAAAAATTACCGTCATTTAATCTACAAAACTGACTTTTTGACTAACAAGGAAGACAATTGGCAACATAATGGATAATTAAAACTGTACTTGAAAAAAGTTTTGAGGCACTTCAAAAGTGCTAGAGAATTTTAATTATGTATTCACTAACAGCTGTTTTAAGTATTTACTCTGTACTTAAGGATTTTACACAGAAAACGTATAAAGACAAAAACCCACATATGAAACTCAACCTTACTGCTTTACAAAAATGCAGTGTGAGTGTAGAAATGCAATGCAATTGGAAGACACAATTCTTCTTGAAACTTTCTGGATGGTTTCATCTTAAATTCCTATTTGAAGCCAAAGATTATTTTTTTATTTAGCCAAAAATAAAAAAAGATTCGAGAAACATCTCAAAAAGATCCTTTCAACAAATTTCTGGAACAGAACTTAATCATCTCTTTGAATAAGAATTTTAATCTGGTTTGTTCTTTTCCCAAGAAAGATTCAATTTTCTTGATAAAACCTTTCAAATAACATCTACTGCCAATCCTTAACTACAAAAACAGAATCTGTAGGTTGAACCATTGGACAGTAGATGTGTCTTACTTTATTAAACAGTCCGTTGTTAGTTTATGTGCTTGAGGCTTCACCTGCCCTTGAAAATACATTTTTCAGTGAGCACATAGAAACTTTACACTTCCAGCAGAGGAACGTGAAAACATCCTTCTTGTGCTAATGGCTACAAAATGCATCACTTATCCAGCCATCCATTACCTATAACCTCTGATCCTTTGGAGGGTTGGAGGTGGGAATGAGCCCAGCTGACATTGGTTAAGGGGCGGGGCACATCCTGGCTAGGTCACCAGTTCATCACAAGGCTGACACATACAAACATTGCTTAATTAACCAAACCTGCAAGTCTTTGGACTGTGGAATGAAACCCATGCCGCAGAACATGCAAACTCCACACAGAGGGGCTGACCAGCGGGTTTGAACCCAGGACCTTCATGCATACCGATGCACCACCAAGCACAGCACACTCATCCTGTATAGTGAAGCTTAAATGTTCTGCTGGCAGCAAAACGTATCTCATAGCTGAGGGGAACTTAAATTGAAACATCTGAGTACTTAGTAACCTCCACTGCCCAACGTACTGCTGCAAATAGTGCTTTAAGTGATGACAGTTATTTATGATGACTTTCTCCCTCCCTGTCTACAAACACAGACCATGATGACAGCTTGCACAAATTTAAATAAGTGTTAATCTTACCTCAACAGTATTTGGTAATAATATTTGCTCAGTAATATAAGAGATGACACTGAACAAGGCATTTCATGTTAATCAGCCTCAGTGTACTTAATTTTGCTGTAGTCACTCGGACATGGCAGCTGGTTTGAGTTTGAACAAACGAGAACAATGAAGCCAATAAGAAAGGACATCAGACCCAAAGTGAACATGATGGGAGGGTTTGTCATGTTGGGTTAAATACCTGACAAGACCTGGTTTCTGATCTTCCAGGAGTGGACTGATGCAACACTGGGTCCTGTATTGTGTGCGGCTCGTGCAGGGTAGCACGCACGCGCCCTAGTGTGTACCACACACACACACATACACACAGTCTCTCTCATACACACAAACACGAATTGCAAATGCAATCAAAGCTGTTCTCCTCCGCCTCATCAGTATGCCATTTTGAACACGAGCAGGTGCTAGAGCAGAACTGACCTGCATCTACCTGTTCAGCTGTTGTCAAGCCAAACACTAATTCTACTGTAATTGAGGCCAAGTGTCTCCTGAGCAGCCTCTGATTGGCTCCCTGTTCGCAGTTGGGCAGATGTCACTTCTGAGTAAGTTTCCACCCATCATCCTGCCACACGTACAGACAAACAAGCACAACAGCAACCAGCTATTATATAATAAATCTCTGTTAGTATATGTTATTGCCACCGAGCCTGTTTCAGCACGACTCATCTTTGTTAACAGCTAAACTGCCTTTCTCTCTGTTTTCATCTCCTCTCTTGCACTTTGCACGCCTCTCATTGTTCCACCGTATAAATTATCTTCCCCTCTCTCGTTACGTATTCTTATAGGTGCGACAGCTACACATCTTTTCTTAATGAGGTGGAGGATGCAAAGGCTTTTTAACAGACTTAAGAGAGACGGACCACACATACAAGAATACATATCACTGCACTTACACACACACACATACACACACTGTCTCTTGTGCTCAAGGTCGATAACGGGACAAAAAACACGAGGGGTTTGAAAGTAATCTGTCTATGCTCCTCCCCTCTCACCCCAGCCTCATAAAGTTTCTCTTCAGACGTCTCTTCAAACTACAGGTACTTAACTGAAAAGTTAGAGGATTGAATTATACATAATGCATACTCAACTTGCATAATTTAGGTGTGTCATACATAATTGATCAAAATTCAATTGTGATTCTCCAACGGGATAATTAGGACTATTAAAATCATCAGATATCGCCCGTGCCTATCAATTAAGTGCAGGAGGGACTGAGATTCAGCAGGTGATTCGTCCACCCACAACCCTCCATCACTCCTTCCCTCCACCCCTCACTGACCTCATTCGCCGTATCTCCTGTGAGCAGGCTCATAAGCAGCACCTGTGAGTGATCATCAAATTTACAGACAATACAAAACGACCGTGTGTGTGTGTGTGTGTGTGAGTGAGTGGCTGATGAGACAAAAGTGGGCCAGGAGCCTTGGGGATCAAGTCATCCATTGTTGCTGCAGTCTGTCTGGAGATTATGAATGCCGTCCCTTCCTCTGCTGTCCACCTGCACATTATAGGAGTGTGTTTGTGCAAAGTCTCTAACGAGCCAATAACCAGTATGCCTGACATGCCATTCAGCATGTCACAACATATTAAAAGTAAGTAAGGGGGCGTGTTATTAGGCCCTCCATGCTCAGGGCATGCTGGCAGACATTCACAAATATGTCCTCTCTTATTCCCCTCCATTCAAAAAGATGAAAAAGGAGAATAAAAATTTTACACTTGGTTCCTTTTTAATCTTTAAGGAAAATCAATAATGAAAAGCTTTGACAGTCATTTTCACCTCAGAAGTTATTCACTCTTAATTGCTCCAAAAGACTCACCCCTGCACAAAGTCACCAGCAGGGAGCGCTGTGCTGAGTTCATCATCTGTTCAAATGAGATGCTTAACATTTTACCTAATTGGCATGGAAGGCATCTCTTGCTGTTCCCTGATCAGTCTGAACACCTCTCAGCTAAATTTGTCCTCCTAATTTACATCTCCTCACCTCTGTCTCACTCCGACTGTGAAACAATTTCTAATAACGGGCTACGATTAGCCTGCAGTTTACTCTCCCACGAATTTAAAAATGAAGACCTTTCATTGCTGCACGCTGTCTCTGTCTCCTGAAGGCCTCGTCACCTACACTTTGTCCTTTCCATAAACACCTCTCCCTCTGGCTTCATCGTGCCTCCAAGGACTTTTTATCCACTCCCCTTTCATTGTTCTCTCTTTTGGCCTTTTGTACATCCTCTGCCTCAATACCCTGTTTCTTCCAATGGCTCGGTGCATCCCCTCTCAGCCTCACATCACTTTCTGTTGTCCCACCCAATATATATATTTAGCCCTCTGCGTGGCTCTCTCTCCTCCCAGTTGTCCTCCTCCCCATTCCCCCCTGTTAACAGCTGAAGTGGCTGCTGAATATATGATGTGTTTCTCTTTCGCTGTTTCTCCCTCTATTTAAGTGTCCATCATTATGCTTCAAGTGTGCTCAACAAAGTAAGCACAATTCCAACTTGCTTTGATCCAAATTTCGAACAGTATGTGTCTTTTATGTGCTACAAGTGGCATTTATTTTACAATACAGTGTAACTAGATCTGTGTGTGTGTGTGTGTGTGTGTGTGTGTGTGTGTGTGTGTGTGACTCCATACCTGAAGTCACTGTAGGGGTGTATGATCCACGCTCCTGCTGATTTCAGTCGTTCCTGCTCCAGTGCCACAGCTTTGTGGGATCCGAACATGCGCAGGCTGAACTTGTTGACCCCTGGTTGAAGCATAGCTCCAAACTGTCGCTGGATGAAGGTGCTCTGGTTGGAGGTGCTGTAGTCCTCCCCGTCCAGCCCCATACCAAACCCACCCAGTCCAGACTGACCCACCATCTCAGGGGTCCCTGCTGCAGTGGTGTTGCAGGCAGTGGTGGTGGTGGTCTCTTGGCCGGTGGCCACCACCATTACTCCAGTCCCAGTGGAGGAGGTGGAGGCCAAGGCGGCACGGGAGGAGGCAAAGCCCACTGAGCGTGGGGGAGGATGGGCTGTGGCAGAAGAGGAGGGCGGAGGAAGTGGCAGGGGCACTGGAGTGGTTGGAGTGCCTGCTGTGCGGAAGGAGAGGCCATCTCTTGTGGAGGAGCTCATGATGGAGAGGCGGCGGCCACGTCCACCCAAGGATGTGCTGTCTGCCCCGAAGGAGCCCCTCTCCCCTTCCAGTGAGGCCTGGGACAGCCTGTAGCCTGGAGAGGGCAGGCTGCCCTTACTGCGCCGCTTTGAGTCCCCTCCGTTACGTCTGGGGAGGCTGTCACCCCCAGACCCCCCTGTGCTACTAGGGGTACCCACCCCTCCAGCCACTCCATCCATCCCAACTCAGGGAGGAGGAGGAGCAGGGTGAGGGGAGGGTGAATATAACCTGTTACTCCCGCCCCCTCAGGAAAAACTATTGTTCAGAGTAATCGACCTGTCTAAATTACATAGGCCTAAGTGAGAATGTCAATGTCAGTCTGAATGTTAAATAGAAGAAGCAAAAAAAAAAAAAGTGGCCTCTGGATCTCCAGTCAATCTCCCGGAGCCGACAGCTCACACCTCCGCCCTCTCTCCGCAGATGTGGCCATGCTTACCTCTGTGCCCTTGGAAAAAGACCCATGCAGACATTAAATGCTTCACCCTGCCGGTGTGACGCCAGCAGCTTCACTTTTCCTCTTTCTAAAGGAGTCTCGTTTGCCCTTACAGATGTTTCTGTATCATTCCTCCTTCCTCGTCCTTGAAACGTTGCTCTCTCCCCGAGGCCCTCCCTCTCCTCTCCACAGCCGCCCTCAACGCTCCGACGCCGGTCATATTGGCACCAGATTCCCGGTCTTTTGTAGATAACGGAGCTCGCCGCTCATTGGCCGTCGGTGTCCTGTCCGTGAAGCCTATATATGTCCAGGGCCACTCACCCAATTTTGCTATTTTGCACATATACCATCATGCAAGTGATGATTTGAGCGCTGGGGCGGTGGAGTAGAGAACATTCATCCGCGGATGAATGACAAGGACACTTGATTCACTGACAGGAGGGATGGGTTGTTAATGGACATAAGGGACGCACATAATAATCGGCACACACGAGCGCTCACACTCCGAGGCGCACTGATTCATTTTGACACGCACACACCGGAAAACATGCCGACAAGAACACACAAGAAGATGGAAACAAGCCAATTTACCCCAAATCTAGCCCATGTTTCCCGGAATCGGCTGCACGTTGTCATGTTCAGCATCCGTGCGGAAAAGCTCTCATCATGATGTGAGGCGCGCCGAAATGTTTCCAGCGTGAGACTGAAGCGCTCAGACAGCCAGGGGAGAGAAAAGCGGCTCTACAGAGCTATTTTCTAAAACTGATTTCGGAATTAACTTGGTCAGGTGTTCAGAGTCTGACGTCCGAAATCTTGTGTTCTCTCGTCAGCAGCCGCTGCCATCTACTCCCACTTCTGCCGACTTTCAATGACACTGTGTCCAGACCACACGGATACGACAGTGTCCTTTTCCCTCTTATGGCACCGAGGACACATGAACGGGTATTTTTCCGTTAAAAAAAAGATGCTTCCACGTGCGCTCTAACGAACTCAAAAGCCTCCTTAAAAATAAAACAACTTGTTGAGCGTTTAAGGTGGCTCTTAATTCAGAGCCGATGGAGTCCAGTTTGAAGCTGAAATCCACTTCTCACTCTGACTCAACACTCTGAGGTCGGCCGGCACGACCACAGTGGCGCGCGGTGCATGCAAATGAAATATTAAATAAATAAATGTGCACATAAAGGTCTGGATCCATTCGGTCTGTTGCCATGGCATCCGCATCCCCATCAACCGTCCCCCAAGGCCGCATGCCCGGCCCGTGCAAGACGCACGCATCGCTCGCAGGTATGGCTACAGGTTGCGCGTCATACAGCGAGTGAGCGCGTGATGGAGAGAGTGATGATGAAATCACGTTTCATTATTGGACGAAGAGCAACTGTTTTTTTAAATGAATCGTGACAAAATACAGCAACACAAAGTTAAAATTCTTAAGAGAAGAAAAAAATTGGGTCACTTTGTGCTGATAAATGGGTAGTTAATTTAAAAAGACAAAAATACAAGCAGAGTTTTCTGTGAATACATAATAAAAGAACTTGTCACCTGTTGAGAGGTGCGTGTTTCGCAACGTATTAAAACTTACCGTCATGCAAAGCAACTAAATACGTTTACTTGAGTATTGTATTTAATTCGTGTTTTCTTTACACGAATATTTTCATGGTATGTTGGGCTTCTTTATGCATTCACTCATCTACATTTAGGATTATTGGGCTGGATTTATATTTACTTGACAGCTTATGTCTACGTTACAGATGAACATTTTAGGTTCCTGTCCAGTGAAAACCCTGTCAGATCTCCAATTTTGAGGGTTTTGAATTTTACTTCTTTTATTTTTTATTAATTGGTCTGATTGTGTTTCTTTACTGAGAAGACAAAATTCCCTGGGTTTAAAAAAAGTATAATCCCTCTTGGATCAGCTGTTAAATGCATTTTGCACTGAGCCCATTAAATGTTTTTTGTTGTTGTTGTTAGAGATGTCTTGTCCTCACAGGACAGATACACTACAAACACATGATACTGTAAATGTAATGCATTTCCATAGATTAATATATAAAGATGTCAAAATAAGCACAACCTTAAACATCTGTATCAGTAAAATATAGCATGAATGAAACAGTTAGATTTATTTAAAAACACTACACAAGATATAACTAAAGTAAATGGTAAATAGGGACCATCCCTCTGTACAATGAGCACTGTTGCTTTCATCGAGAAAATTTTAAAACAGACCCTGAGAGGCATAAGTGCTTTGAATTCATTGTCTTAATTGTGATAGAGATCAACATGCTCAGTAAGCTCAATATGTGCATCACTGTGGATTTCATGAAAAGAACAGGAATCTGAGAGGGCAGGTTTCACTGAATATTAAAGTTGGATGGAAACTAAAAAAGAGGGAGGAAGTTCACAGAGGAGAGGTGAGTACATCACCTAAAGAATTATATTTAAAAAAATCCCTTACACAGGAAAAGATATAATTACTTTTATGAGAGAACACAATGCAGATATTGACATCTGGTTCATCTCTGGACAAAAGAGTGTATCTGAACATCCGTCATCTGGGCATCTCCCGACACTGCTCATAATAGCCAAAAGAATCAAGCTTTCACCGAGATAAGCTCAGGACTATAGACATGAATAAAAGCCTTGTCTCCATATTCTATAAAGGCTATCAATAATGATAGGATTCAACAATAGCAAACAAAGACACAATATTCATTTCCAATTCAATATTACTCCAGTAAATAACAGACAGAAACAAGAGGCTGGACAGCTCCATAAGTGAAGCTTAGTGTTTCAAGTTTTATTTGGAGTCATTGCTTACAAGACATGTTAAACACAAACTCAACATTTCCTCGCCATAACCTCACCTCCAATAGCGACAAAGACGCTGCCAAAATTTATTGCTAATCTATCAGGGACAGTAGTTTTTTACAATGTTTAAGAATATAGCATTTGTCTCACTTCAGTGTGACAGGATCTGCCTCCAAAAGGGTTTAACGCTGGCCGGTCAGCATGTCTGGCAGATTTAGAGTAAGTTCAGGCTGTTACGGGACACTGATTGCTCTCATAATATTGGTGTGGCCGGAGCCTGGGATCCAGCCTGTCACCACAATCACCATGTCGCCTAACTTGTAGAATCCTCTTGCTTTCCCTGAGGAGGCAGACGGAGAGAAAACACAGGAAGAGTGTGTGTGAGTAAGACGGCATCATAGCAGGCAGATAAACAGGCTAACGGAGGCACACAAACAGACAAACAACTCTCACACACTGACCTATCTCAATGCCAAAGTTGACCCTGTTGTCTACATCATCGGCCCAGACGGGAGCAGGCAGAGGGTGGAAGAGGACAGGAAACACTCCTCTCAACAGCTGAGACTGACGAGCCACCTGAGGGAGAGGACAGAGGCGTGAAATGAACGTTTAGCAATGATGTCAGGGTTTTACAACATTACAGGTAACATTTATACTTTACAATTTATTTAATAAGGGTCACAGGGTCAGGCAGCCATGAACAGTCCTGATGTGCTGCTTCTTTGACTATAAACTCATAAGAAACAGACTTCATAGTTTATGGAGGGAGTTCTTATGAGAATTAAATCCACAGGACTGGAAAATGAAAGGCAATAATAATCTAGTTTAAAACAATTTACAACGTATTTTGACCACATTTTTAAAAATAACTGTCCCTGAGAAAAGACCACTGAGGAAAGCTCCATAAAACAAAAATAGACTCTGGTAAAATAACAGGCGTAAATACAGTCAGTGAGTCCAATATGACATTTTTAGCACTGATATTTACAACAGCAGACGGTGAGATTAAATGCTGACTGTATTAAACATTGCTCACTTTTGAAAAGTGAGAGTCATCTTTAATTAAGTCGTGGTGCAGGCAAGACAAATGTTCTGCTGGTTCACAGAGACGACCTTTACCTGAGGACTCCTGGTGACGGCGATAATAGGACAACGAGGGCGGTACCTGGACAGGAGATGTGCTGCCCTGAAGAGATGGGAGGAAAGAAGGATGGTGAGGAAGAAAAAAATTAATTATTACTTTGTTATAATCTGCATAAACAAAAGATTGGTGACAAATTAGTGTCATTCAAGCCACCAGAACAACTTCAATACTCCTTAGCATAGATTCTTGAGTTTCTTGTAAAATCTACAAGCATCTTTCTGCTACTAGATGTTCCACTGTGTTATGATGGTGATGCAGCCAAACACATTGCTAAAAAACTCTCTATAGATGTCCCGACCTTTTTGACCTTTACTGCAGTGCCAGCAGCGTGGCTGAAATGTTGCTCTGTCTGTCTGTCAGCCACATTGTTTCAGACTGAAAAATCTTTACAACTATCAGATCCGTTGCCAAAAAATGTTTTACCCATAGGACGAAACCTTATGACATTACTGATTTTCTGACACCTTCCTCTAGTGCCACCCTGAGGTCGATATTTAGATTTTTCAGTATAATATCTCAACAACAATTGGATGGAGAGAAATCTGGCACAAACATTCATATTCGTATCAGGACAAACTTTTAGCACTTTAGTGATCCCTTGACTTTTCATCTCTCAGCATCATCATCGGGTCTTAAATTTAATTTGTCCATATATACTTTTTTAAGTTTACCTGCAAAAATACCTGCAAAACTCACGAAATTCACATCAGCTGTATTTTTTGTTTAAATCCGTAAATTTTAGCATGCTAATATGCTAATCTAAGCTGTTCAATTATTAAACATTGCACCTCTCTAAATGTAAACATGTCCGTTTTGTCATTGTGAGCATGAAGCATGCCTTCATTAACATTTAGCTCAAAGCTTTGCTGTGCCTGAGGGCAGCCTCAGAGCTGATAGCATCACTGCAGACTCCAGTCTTGTTTCCTCACAATCTTAATACAAAATCAAGACCAGCTGGCTTTGCTCAGTCTCTTTTTACAAGTAATAGAGTGTGATAGATTTGAGAAAATGTACGTTTGTTACGTTGCTCCAATCAAATCTTGTGTTTTATAATTTTTTACCTCTGTATGGGTCTGCATGTGGTGAGTTAATAACATTAGTTTACATATCTAAATTAGTGTGTGCATATGTGTCAAGTAGAGTAATATTTTTTATGCCAGCAAGCAGCCAGAACACATAAATATGCACAATAACATAAAGGGAACACAAATAAACATTACAGTCAAAATAATGCTCTGCCCTCAGGATGTGAAAGCAGGGAACAGTATTCAGTCTTTGGTCTTGGCTGGATAAAAATACAACATCTGTTACTCCAGCCTTTAATGAGCCCGTACATCTGTCCAGAAGGAAGAAAAGAAACTCCAAAACTGTGAGTGATATGTTTACTCAGATGACTCAGCATAAGATACATGTCCAGTGCCACCATTTAGGGCTAATACATGAAATGACATGCCCTCTATATGATAAAAGACTGAATATCAGAGTGTGGAGGGGTGTGAACAGTGTCTGGCTTTTATGCAGCAAACTGGGGTTTGCATCCATCAATTCACTCTCACCTTTGTATTAGCAGAAATCACAATCTTTCCGTAAACTTAAGGAATAGTCAAACATGTTGGGAGACACAATTGTTCAATTTCATGCCAAGAGTTAGATGAAAAGACTGATACCACTCATATCTGATCAATAAATAATAAGGGTAAAGCCAGCAGCTGGTTAGTTGGTTAAATAGAGTGAAACACCTAGCTGACCCTGTCTAAAGGTCATTATTTTAAACTTTGAATGAAAAAAAAGATATAGATTGTGTTAATTAGTGAGTTTTAGAGGCACTGGAAGGTAGATTTGGTTCATTTCAGACAGAGACGTGAAGACTTCTTCCTCTGTTTCTAGTCTTTGTGCTAAGCTAACAGACTGCAGCTAAAGCATCATATTAGCAGGAAAAAAATTAACATAAATTTTAAAAAGGCTAATAAGCTAAAATGATAATTATCTTTTTATATGTCAAACTAATTTTTATTTTAATTGGTTTATATAGTGTTTCCTGACCTGAGGGTGCAAACAGAGCAGGGAGCTTCTGCCCTGGAGTGATTTTTCTACTGTTTACTGTTTGTGAATGACTGAATCATGTCACTGCTCCAGGCTCCTAAGAAGTCTACAGAACTAACTTCTACTGGTCAGAAATTAGATTTGAATCAGTTCTGAAACTACGCCCTGACCAAACGTTTTTTTTTTTTCTGGTGATAGGTTTGGTTTACACACCTGCCAGTGGTGGTGAGGACTATGATGGCCCCGGCACAGCATTTGAAGGAGGACTCCACAGCTCCGATGGCCGTGACCTCTGTGGGGTCAGAGGACAGAGGAGTGAGGCGACGCAGCTCCTCAAACAGCTGCTGGTGGAAAATGGCTGCCTCTGCCTCCCTGCAGATCTGAGGGACAGCGACAGAGGAATGAGGGTGTGGGGGGAGTGGGAGTGGGAGGAGGGGGAGAGGGTTAGCAGAGGGCACAAAGTCAGATGTAACAGAGTGGACATCATGCACACTGACAAACACACACCGAGTGCATCATTGCGACTGCCTCCACAGGAAACAGTCCCTTGGCGGTCTCCCCAGATAACATTACACAGTCAGCTCCATCCAGCACGGCGTTGGCAACGTCACTGCCCTCCGCTCTGGTTGGCCGTGCGTGGGAAACCATGCTCTCCAGCATCTAAACACACACAGACACACAGCTTCATATTAGCCTATCAACCACAACCAAAATGTCTTGATTGTCTTATGTCTCTTCAAGACACCATAAAGGGATTTCATGATTAAAATATTGACAAAAAGCCAGTTTTATGTCATTTTTGTCCCAGACAAGAAAGCAATGTCAGACACACACACAGGCTTTAGGGAGACAGTGATGAGAGGGGCTAATGGCTTTGTGCATGGATGGACTGTAGTGAAGGAGAAATGAGAGATCATTTAGACTGAGGCAGGCGGGTATGACTTTGCAAGATCATTATTGGCATGTTGGAGACTCAGTAATATGAGTCAATAGGCATGGCAGACAGTTGGGGAAAAAAGAAAGCTTGCAGCATCGCCTGAGAGACTGCATTTTATTTGTAGTAGCTTAGGAGCTGCTGCTAATGCTGATTAGTGTGTGTATTTGTGTGTGGGTGTTGTTAGTGGGCTCGGGTCTCGAGCAGCAAACCTGCTATAACGCTGTCACTCTGAGTCAGGAGCGGTAGCATAAACAAGATACAGCACTGTGACTCAACATGGCTGCAGGAGTGTGCGTGCATGTGTGTAAAGGGAGAGGGGTGTGAAAGAGAGGAAATGCGTCTGTCTTTGAGGATGAATTTATCGGACAAGTGAGTGTGTGTTTGTGTGAGAGTAGGAGTGCAAGGTTAGTCTGTGCCTGTTAGGTTTTAATTTTAGTTTACATTCACCCATCTGACATCTGATTGGATAACACAGGAGTCAGCAACTAAATGTGCATATTTTATCTTCATGTGTGTGCTTGTGCTTGTCCCTGACCTGTGTGGCACAGATGACGGGCTTGCCGGCAGAGTTGCAGCGTCCAATCATCATCTTCTGGGCGATGAAGACTTTCTCAGCCGGGATCTCAATCCCCAGGTCGCCCCTGGCAACCATCACGCCATCACTCTCAGTCAGGATCTCCTCAAAACTGACAGAGCGATTAGGGGAGTCGGGGATGAGAAAGGCGAAGGATTCAGAGTTTGGGATGAAAGGGAGGGAGTTGGAAAAGAGCACAATAGTAGAAGTGAGCAGGGATGAGAAAGCCGAGGCAGAGGGGACCAAAACAATACTGTTTGCGTCTGTGCGTGATCCAGCAAATGCATGCAAATGCAGGTTTGAGCTGCAAAAACAGGATTTTGCTCACTGCTTCTGGATCTCCAAAAACATACTGAGGAAAGTGTTGCATTATGATCTAAAAGCCTATCTGCAGGACACTCAAATGCATATGAATCCAGTGTAAACGAGGAACTGAACTAACATGAAGACAATTAATCAAAACGGGACTCTTCACAGCAAATGATGATGTATGGCATCATAATCCTGTAAAATTTAATCTTTTCGTTCCAATCTAAAAAAATGAGAGCCATAGTTGGAGATTGTCAGCCTCCGGTGAGTGGTAGGTGACAGTGAGGGATAAGTTATGGAGATGAGAGAGCTGTGACATGGATTGTGTCAAATATTAAGTGGCAGCTATAACTCACAAAGACAGCCACACAGATCGCTTATCACAGAAGCATAAAATCTAGAGCTGACACATGTCCATCCATCACTGGCAGGTGGCTGTCTACAGGAGTGCTTGATAATGTTGCAGCCTAATTATGACATTCTCACTGCCCACAGCCACTACACTGTTCAAAATAAACCTGCCGTAATGGTTTTATTTATAGTATTTCTCTTAACTCACTTCTGAACTCCTTGCCGACTTTCCACCTTGCTGATCACTTTGATATGTCGTCCGTGTGGCCCTAGTGCTCGCCGCACGTCTTTGACATCCTGAGCAGAGCGAATAAAGCTGGCGAACACAATGTCTATTCCCTGGGACACCCCAAACCTCAGGTCAGCCTCATCTCGCTCGCTGACCGCCTGCAGGCCAATCAGGTCACAGCCGGGGAGGTTAACGCCCTTCCGACTGCACAGTATCCCATTGGACTCCACCACTGCATCCACCCAGTCAGAGCCTGCAGAGGAGAGAAGATCGCAAAGCTCTTCAAGATGTCTTTGAATAAGAAAACATTTATCAAAATAAAAAAAAGTTTCGTCTTGCTGAACATAATGCAGATTGCTGGAAATACCATAGATTTAAAGGATAATATACACATAGACAATGAATTCCCTTTGATTCAGACCTATTGCTGAAGGGTCCATTAATGTTTTGGGGGATTTTTTAAATTCTAATTCAATCCAAGGCTGGGTGACCCATTATTTATTGTAGAGCTGTTGAGCCTCAGATATGATACAGACTACATTGCTGCTTTAGAGGTGCGGAAGCAGATTTTGTTAAGAGACTAAAAAACTCTAGGGGAACCATGTTTTCATGAGTGGGTTATTCAGTAAGCAAAGGTAAGAAAAAATCTAATTTAGAACGACAAACAGGGCTGATCTGATCATGATGTCTGGTCTTTTGTATACTGATGCTATGAGCTGATGTATTTAAGCAACAGAAAATAACCTACAGTTGCAGGACACGTAAGAGTATCTAAGTATAATTATTTTTCACATTACATTGTTATTATAGAAATACTTATGAACATGTAGTTATATTGCAAAATGTATAACCAAAATGAGAGATAAGATATTAGCTTATTATAGTCAGCTTAGCATATTTGACCTATTTCCTGCACTTTGAGTCCGATGAGGCCGTCGTCGATGTAGATCTTGCCTCCCTTTGAGAGGACTTTGGGCAGATTTGGATAGTCCACCCAGATAATCTTCCCGTCTGTTTTGTCTTTGTCACACTCTGCTGTCACCACACGGACATGGCTGCCCTTTTGCAGCTCCACCTCCTCCTCCACTTTCTATACAAAGACACATCCACACACACACGCACATATTCATTTAATTGACACAGACAAGAAGTGGAAAGAGAGTAATGCTGCCTTGCAGTAAACACCATTATCACCTCTCTATCCTCAACACATTTTTCAAAAGCAAAGCACACTTGAGGGCCAATTAGTGAATTCATTTGGTAAGTATTTGAGTTAATTACTTCTTTAATATGTAAACACTCTTGTTTTCACAAATACATTCAAGGTGTTATTATATTCTACGTCTCTCTTCACTAGTTGTTTCATGGAAACCATCCCTGTATGTAAAACCTGTGGTGCAGTGATGGAGGGGGGTTTTTGTAATTCACACTCTACTATCACACTAAATAAATATATTCTTTTCTTTCATGCAAGACTTACAATATGACAAACCCCCATGTTCTGATGTTTTCATCTAGAGTACACTGATATGCCTCTGTTTGTTTGCAAGCATGGTGTTATGCAATAAAAACAAGGATTAAATATTTGGCTTTCTCGTCCCGACAGAGAATCTTCCTCTGTTTGCTGTTGCAAAACCACAGCCGGCATCTGAGCTGTGGAGAAAAACCTGCTCAATTCAACTCCACACGCTGTCTAAACCCATGCTGAGCTTCAACAGCACCATGTTTTATGATGCCGGTGGCTGAATAGGCCTGATAATTCACATCAGAAGTTTTGAGTGACAGTGACGTTGATAGCGTGACAGACTTCAACTGCGCAAGGTTATAATTGTCCCACAAGTGTGTCAACTGTTTTCAACCATGATTCATTGTTCTGTTTCTAACTTTCAAGTTAAATTTAAACGCTATTGTCCACTTGATTTAGAGTGTGTATCATCTTTCCTGTCTACAATGTTTTTACACACTAAAACATGCAAGAAATGTGAGACAAAGAGATCAGAATTAGCTGGTAAGAATATAACACATGTGAGGATGGTATACAATATATAAGATAAGAAACATACATATATACTTAAGTTGTGTTGGTGACACTATTTTTTTTTCTTTAATTAAGCTGATAAACAGACTTTAAAAAGAGACACATAAGCAAGAATCAGAGTTCAGCTCAAATGTCATGCAGAGCATTTTGTAAGCTAATCAAGTAATGAAGAGGTTTCCAACAGCTTGGTGTTATTAAGGCAGACTGCATGCAACAGCAGCACCAAGATTAACACAAAAAGATGATGATCATGAACAGGAAAAGAGAGGACAAACTGACACTTGTTGTTTGGCCCAAAAATGATGTGTAAAAAAAGGATGATGTTCCATGCAGTCAAATATTTTCAGCCTCTCTTACACCTGACTGCCTGTGACAGCTTGATTAGGTTTCGACTGTTTGACAGATGAAGCATAACATGTTTACCCCTTTCACTAATCCGGTACGGATCTCTGGACCCTTCGTATCCAAGGCAATGGCAACCGGCCGATAGTACAAGGGGTCGGAGGTTATCGTCTCCACCGCCTCTCGGATGTTTTTGATGGTTTCCCCGTGGTACTGACAGACGTAAAGGAGACAGACAGATAATCAATACATGACTAAAGCAAAGACCAAAGCATATGTGTGTGTAAGTACTGTGATTGTGGTAAATGGCAGAAAAAGAATCACGGCTGCTGTACATACTTCATGTGAGCCATGAGAGAAATTTAGACGAGCAATATTCATTCCTGCCTTGACCATCTCCTGGAGACTAGGGATTGATCTGGATGCAGGACCTGAAACACAGAGGAGAAAGGATGTTTAACATTAAAACTGAGCTGAAATAACAGGAACAGTAGGAGTCAGAGTTTGGGGTGTCCGTAGAAACTCAGTCTATGATGTATTTCCTCTTTTTTGCTTTAATTTGACTGGCAAGGATAATTTCAGCTCAATAGTTTTTTAAACTTTAAGAATTATTTGTGAGCTGAAAACCATTTTACAAAATTACACCTGCAACAAAATGGAGCTGATGCATGAAAAGTGAAGGGAGACAAAATGAGACGGAGACGGAGGCGAGAGAAAAGAACCATGAACAGGTTACCAGTGTCACCTTTTGACTCCTGCTTTCTTTGAGTTTCGTTGTTCTCCATGTCTCCCTCTTCCTGTCTCTGTGTCTGTGTCTGTCTCTGTGTGAGTGTGTGTGGCCTGGGCATGGTTTCCCCTCACCTGGCTTCTGGTTCAGCTCCATATCTGTCCCTAATCATTGTCATCATCATGCAATGTGAGAACCCTGACTCTTCATCCACTCATCACCAGATTGTTCTGGAAGATTCAGTGGTAATCACTCTCACCCTGTGTGCTCAGGATCACTAGTGTCTCACCCAATCAGCTCATATCACCTCCGCCACCTCATGCCAGCCTCTTCACCAGTCATTCCTTCATTCAGGGACTCACTCCACAAACCTGCCAGCCTTTCAATTGCTCTTTCATCTCTGCTATCTTAAACAGTGTTTATCCTTCAAATTAATCATCACCACTCTGACATGTCTGTTTCTGCCTTTGGTTCCAAAACAAACTACAACTTTAACAACCAGGATATAAAAACTTCCTCTCAATATGTTCACATGCTGTGGAAAAGCATCGCTCTGCTGTGAGTCCTCCTCAAAAGAAAAAAAAAGTAAAGTTACAAATAATTGCATACTTCACACATGGTCTGTATCTTTACAAGTTATTGGGCCAAATGACAAAAAAAGGGTTGACATCAGCTTCTTCAGTGTGATGATTTGCTACTATTGTGTGATTTTAAATTACATACCTTTGGGTTTTTGACTGTTAATAAAACAACAGCTGGTGTTCTGGACGTTGTGTTTTTTCCCCCCATTTTTCTATATTTCAGCAGTCAACAAAAAATTGGCTCAGTAATTGTTATGAAAATTATTGGAAGAAGCAGCCCTACATTGAAAAATAAATTATACTGATCCATCCAACGTGCTACTCATCAATTTGGAAGCCCTTGGGGGGGCTGCACAGAAACACCTTGTGTGCAATCGAAGGTGATATCTGGCGAGTCAGAGCTTTGGAGGAAACAAAAAAGCAATTTGTGCATTGTGTTTGCTTCTAATTAATTTTTTTCTGGGTAGAAGAAGAGCAGAGGGAGCTCAGCAGTGCCACAGCCAAGAGTGAAACCCTGCCAACACACTGAAAGGCCACCCAGAACCCAGAACTGACTGCCAGCGACGACATACAACAGTTGCCAAAAAACAGACCCGACACTGAGACCCACTATCTGCGACATCGGTTGTCACACTCACCGATGGTGCAGATTATACTGGTATTGCGCGCTGTGATTGGCTCCTGGTCGATGTCCAGCAGACAGAGATGTTCCAGGAAGGTGTCGGCCATGCTGGCGTCCAGCTGCTGGCGCTGGATGAAAGAGTCCGGCAGTGTCATCGCCTCTGAGTAGCGCCTGATGAGAGCTGCAGCGACAGAGAAAACGTTGTCAGCGGAGTGAAGTCAGTCATGAAAACTCTCCTGCCAACTCCACCTGTGAATACAAATGAACTGAATGTCTCATATGGAAAAAAAAGTGTGTTATTCTGTATTAGTGATGAACAAGAACAACAACACCTTTAGTATGTGTTAAAAGTGAAGAGTAGGGATAAAAATTGCAGCTTACCACCCGCGGATTTCGAAAGTAGTCACAGCAGAGGAAACATTAAGAGTATTTACATAATGACCTGACACTGACGACGGTGTGGAGGGGTCATGAGGATTTACATACTGACATTTAGATGCTATACGCAAACAAAATTCTATTTCACAAGCAAAAAAATGGATATGAGAGAGAAAAGCTGATACTGAGGTCAAAAAGAGGAAATAAAAAAAGGGCTGTGACATTTAAAAGAGAGGGGTCTCCACACATGCAGTTCCTTTATTTAAAGAAGAATATTTCTGACAACTGAGGGGAGGAGACTAATCTGATTTCACATGTAGTTTAATAAAATATAATCCTCAGTGTCATTGGTTACATGTTCTTCACCCAAAAAAAACAGAAACAGAATACAGTGCCGAAAAATATTCATGAGAAAATGATGAATAAAAAAAATTAAGTGTGAAATAAAACTGACCCTGACTTATTTGTTGAACTTGCATCAATTGATTTTTACCTCAACAAGCTGTAAAACATCACTGGCATTTTATTGGCATAAGAAGTTGTTATGATTAACACATAAGCAAACAGTTGCCTGTTACATATCACAGCAACATTAGTATTTATCTGGGGTTTCTGTTTCTGAGTAGCTGATGAATTTAAGTCTAATATTTTCTCTTTCTAGCTCCAGTTTGATCTGCATTGACTTCTGAAAGAATTATCTGGCTCTTTAACTTCCAAATGCTTCACTATATTCACAAGATTCCCACGAAATGTACTCTTGACTCTTTGCAATTTGAGTTTTTCCACTGAAAAGCACCCTTGTGCTGCTGCAGATCAAGATATAAAAGCAGTGAGAGTGACTCAAAATTTTAAAATCTGTAAAAACCAGTACAGCTGGCCAGTTAGTGCATCTGCTCATGAATCAAAGAAATCCTGACCAAGTGAAACTTAGAGGGAAGAAGCAGCTAACAATCCTATAACTGAAACTGGGATGATACCAGTGCATGCTGCCTTTCAATGTTCTATCCCAGTGACTCCACCTGCCACTGGTACTTATCTGTATAAAGGTTAGAGTAAAAACTGGCCAATGGGGCCCAAGTTTCTACAAAGCAGTGTAGTCTACCTGGCTGAGGGCTTTGAGCCAATACAATGGCATTCATTTGAAAGGATGTCACAGTCAGTCAAGCCTGCAATTTCTGCCACCACAGGGGAGCAGAGAGTAAAGACCAGAGAGCGAAGGGACAAGAGGAGAGTCTGACAGACAAGGTCGCTGCTAACGGCACAACAGGAGCAAAGAGGTGAGGATGACGAAGAGCGAGAGGAGGGAATGAAGACTGGAGGAATCTCACAAAGGGACAATTTCTACAGATCTGCAATAGGAAAAAAGGAAAAACTTGATAATCTGTTTTTTTTTTTTTTGTTTAAGTCTTTTTTTACACTGCCTGTCATAGTACTAAGACCATGTTGACCAATATCTTAATAAGTATTCTGTCTAAATTGTGTATAATTAAATTAAAGCCCTGTGTGGTGAATGGACACGTAGAAACAGAGATGCCTGAAGTCTGCAGAGGAAACTCCCAGATGAAAACGGCGACTGGAGGTGTTGCAGGATATTGTGCACATGCAGGACTCATCTATCCTGTGGATTCAGGAGCTGTCACTATTTTCTCTTGCTTTCTCTTCGTGTCTTTTTCTCTCTCACTCTCCACCTCTCTGTGACCCAGTTCTGCCGCGCTGCTGCACACATCATTACATTTCCCACTGAGATCCTCCTCTGACACTTCCCAGAGTGTACACATGGAAACACACACACACATGCATAGATACAGGTACCTATTACACAAAGGCTGACTATAAATAAAGCAGACATTAGGTCAAAGATGGCTGTAAAGTATCAATCGATGCATAGCTTCTATGACCGATAAGGAAGGTGAACCAGGTTGATGGGTGAGGTCCAGTTGTACCAGGAATTACGTGTTTGCAGAGGGTCACATTCCTGCATGAAGGCAGGTCAGCATGCATGTGTGCAATCGATCAGTTAACTAATGTTTGCCCAACTATGACTCTGCAGTAAAGTTCAAAAGCATCCATAAAACTTTTGATCTGATGCATCATGTCAAAATGGGGTCACTGAGTGATGCGTATGTAATCACAGATATTGGAAAATGACAAATTATTACCCACCGAACTGAGATAACAGATAATTAACCGCATAAAAAGCCCCTTCATCTGTGCACATCGGTTTATCAATGAATTAAAATAAATTAAATCAGCCTTAAGGGTCATCTGTAGGTTTTTGATCATGCTGGAGTTGTATGATAATGCACAAAACTTACAGCTGCACTCACCATACAAAAGGAAATCATTAGTCCACTTACCTGTTCTACAAATACCATCCATTTTTCTGAAAATTACACCACACACTCCTCTTCTTTTGGTTAATAACACTTGATTTTATGTAATTTTTCTAAATTTCCCTCTTTTATCTTTTTTCCTGCTGCGTGTTCAGGTCATGTGCGTGTCATTCTCTAGTCTAGCGTCACCTGAACAAGCCTTTACTTTCTTTACCCTCTGACCCTTCTGCTGCCCCCCCTCCCCCTCCTCATCTCTCCTCCCACTCGCTTCATTTGGATTGAGTCACATCACTGCTTGCAACAGACGGGGGATTCTGAGTGAATTAGCATAGGTGACTCAGCCTAAGAGGGTCAAAATGATGCTAAAAATAGAGAAACTCTCTGTCAATAGTCCAGTGATGACACAGTGCATAACAGTGCAAAGTGCTATCTGTCTATTTGTCGCATGACTGTTCATTAAATAATCCTAACCTTGACCTTGACAGACTATTTGAACAAAAAACCAGAAACAGAAAATCTTTACAATACTCTCCAGTCAGTTGTATTTGGCTGCAATTTTCAGCAAAGTAAAACAATAGTTGTCCAACATTTTTCTTTCATTTTTATGTCCTTTTCAAATCTGCTTTTATGAACTAAGAAACTGTTTACTGATGCCTCAGTCACAACCTTCAAGAGAAAGACCTTTTGGGTCTGCAGATTGTAAAAGTTATTTCAACTGGTGAGTCATCAATCAAAATTTTGTCAATAAAAAAAAGTAAGCTCATTACCTTGAAACATGAATTGTAATAAATCACTGTAAAAGGTTTTTTTCATTATTCATCAGCAGTTTTAATTGTTAAAAAGTTATCAATAATTTATTTTGTGGTCCATGTGGCCTCTGCAAAGTCAAAGGTCAAACAGTACATTGGAAGAAAAATTCACATGATGAACTTAAGAGCTTAAAAGACAAAGAGGGAGTCATAGTTTTTAAGGGAAAACCAAGCTTAAACTTGGAAGACCCAAATTACTTCCTATCAATGCTTTATAGCTTATCTATTAAGTATCGGTAAATTATTTACTGACGGTTAACTGCAAGCTATGTGAATGTAAAATATATTATCAGAGGGTGTTAGCAGATTTAGGTCAAGGCTCTCAACATCAGAGTTTAAGAACCTTTGGAAAGTCTGTCACGCTGTTTAACAGGAAAACGCTCAAACCTCGTCATGTCTCGGAGAACTGTGGACTGATAATGACTGATGTTACATAAGTGTACAGTTTGATAAAAAGGGGTGACACACACAGGTGATGTGTCTTCCACTCGTTGACACAATTTATTCATAGTTTCTTCTTGGGCTCAGTGGGAGCGCGCGGAGCTGCATTGTGCAGAGTTGCATGCGTGCAGGTCACGCATTAACCCACGCAGACTGACTGAGGGTGTAAATCGTTAGCCAGAGGACAAACAGACCTTTGTGCCTAAGTTGACAAGAGAAAATTTAGCCTGCAGTCCTCTGATCTGTGTAGCACGCCTCTTATGATATAATGGCACTGCGCATAATTAATAGACAGGAGTGAAGGTCGGCTGTGCGTATGAAGATCAAAGTGCATTATTATGGTACTGCTTTCATATTGATTTAAATATGAAAGCAGCTGAGTTGAGGGACCAAGAAGCCGCATTAGTGATAAAACTTTGACCTCTTAAACATTGAGCGCTTCGTTTTGACCTGTGAGTCAGTTGCCTATTTTTTTGTCGTTTTATGGAGTTTGTATGGATACAGCTGAAAGGGAAAAATCCACAATTATCAATATATCTGCGGCAGAAGATACCAGCAGGAATTTTTTTTAACTGAAAAAACATCAATCTAATCAAAAAAAATGTTTGAAAACCCAGCAAGGTGTTGGTACACTGAATGCAGCACACAGTCACAGTATGAAGACACGCTGTAGAGTTTTGATATAAAGAAAAGAGGAAAACCAACCTGTTGGATGCAGGAATGAAGCCAAGAGTGAACGCTGAGGAGGGACCTGCGCGACAAATGCAAATGTTTGGGTTTTTATGAATTTTAGCGCCATCTGGTGGACGAAGGTGTTAATGTTGCTTTTGCCACAATGAAGACCACATAAAGAGGAATTTATACTTTATTTATCAGCATTATGGATTCTGTAAGGATGCAAACAAGTCGTCAGTACACGTACAAGCTTAAATGAGTGTGGACAATTGTGTGCTTCTGTTTGAGAGATTAAAACAGAGTGACTGAGTAATTAAACATGGTAAATATTGAAAGCACGACTGTGTGTGTTAGTGTGTGTCAGAGCTTGGTGAAAGTGATCCTTGGCGGGGTCTCAGGCTGGAGGATGAGTGTGCACGCGGTTTTGAGGTCCTCTGTGGACGTCACGCTGAGATTGAAGCTCAGCAGGATCTAGACAGAGAGGGAGGAGAGAGGAGAGGAGAGGAGAAGATGCAGAGGCAGGGGGGAGGAGGTGATGAGGACGTGAAGACAGAGTGAGAGAGAGAGGGAGGAGAGAAAATATTAGGAGGATCACAGTTATGTCCTACTCAGCATGGAAAATATTTCCACATTATGCTAATTTATACTTCTATTCTACTATTATTCAGCGTGAAATATTGTACTTTTTTACTCCACTACATTTATGTGACACACATAGTTCTTGTTACTTTGCAAGTTTTACATTAATACATATATTAGAAACAGTATTTCCAACTATTTTGCCTTGTGACTCTTTAACAATAAAGCATAATGTACTTGAGATTTTATGCCACATCTTAGATGCCTATAAAATGTTAGCTGTTCCATCAAAGGGGCACACATATTACAAAATGTCTGACAAAATTAACACATATTTATGTAGTAGAACTTTCTTTTTATCATTGAACTCTCATTCATCATTTCACCACCCTTCAGCTCTGCCTGTGGCTCTTTGGAGTGGCACCAGCCCTTGCATTATGGACCACTGAATTTATTTATTTATCCAAATCAGCCACCCATAAAAGCCTTAAAAAATGCTGCTTTTTTATTAAGGCATCAGTATTAATGACAATACTTCTACTTTTCATAATTTAAAGAGATTATCTGATTATTCATCTTTTAAAGTAGGATTTTAAATGCAGGACTAATCCTTATCTGGTGTCACTCACATGCATGAGCAAGAGCTGCATCTCGTTTTCAGCAATCCTCCTCCCAACACACTGCCTCGCCCCAAACCCGAACGCCAGGGAGCGAAACCCTGTCCCCTCCCCTCTTCTGCCTTCCTCCTTGCTGCTGTCCCACCGACCGGGGTCAAAGCGCTGTGGGTCCTCAAACACCTCTGCACTCCTCCCCAGAGGGTAAAGACAGGCCTGGACCATCGTCTGAGGGGGGAGTCGATCACCATCAGACATAATGAAATGTGTTGTATTGAATGTGTTTGTGCTCAGATATGAAAAAAAACTCACCCCTGCAGGTATGTGGTAATTCTGAAGAACAATGTCTTTGATCGGATACCGCTGCACTGTGGTTCCCACTGGATATAACCTGACATAACCCAAGACAACACCGAAAACACACACACACACACACACGCACAATCAGAAACAATGTTCAGACTTAACTCTGACTCACTGGCAACACAAAATGAGGATTACTGATAATCAATTCTCATCTCAGATGTCTGAGGGGTGCAGCTGTAATGGACACTCTTTGAATGGAAACAGACTTAGACAGCTGTTTTTAAGTTGATTCTTCATGGTGCTCTATTGATCTGAAGAAGAAACGTGTTTTCTCTCCTCTCACATACTTTGCCTCATCTAAAGCCTGCTGTCATGGTTTTAGCTTCAGGTTGTGGAAAGTTGCGTGACTGTAGTTTGCAGCTTACAGCCTACTCGCTTCTTGCAGGGCTTTGAACTGTCATGAAGATATGGTTCTGTTGAGCTCAGCTGTTTGTTATAATCCCTCCCATAACCTTTTAAAACTCCTTTGCTTAGACAAAATAAAAAGATAACCTTGCAACTACCAAGCTCACATGTCATCAGGTCCAACAAGACAACTGAGCAAACTCCAGCCACTGAGGACACCAGCTGCAAGTACAGGGTAAATCAGAGTTTTTGTTTGTTTGTTTGTTTGTTTGTTTGTTTGTTTTGGAATGAGTTCTTCCTTATTGAAATCAGGCATATTGTATTTTGTGATTTTGGGCTTTGTAAATAAACTTGACTTGACATTGATGTAGGTGTCTTGAGTATTGTTTACCTTAGAATCTCCTTGATTGTGCCTTTCAGAAGAGGCGCCCCCTGCAGGGCTTTCTGAGGATCACCACCAGCCTGAGCCCATGACGCCCTCACCTGCTGCCTCACTGTCTCCTGCACCTCCGGGTTACGGCCCAGCTCAAACAGAGCAAACTGCAGGGGCACCGCTGTCTGCAGAGAGGATGTGATGAGGGAAGACATGGAATCAGTGAGTGTGAGGTACACAAATGCAGGCTGAAGAAGAAACACACACACACACACACACCGTGTCAACCCCTCCAGCCATCAGCTCAGTGATGTTGGCTTTGATGAGGTCCAAAGATAGCTGCCCTTTCTCCATGAGTTGGCCCAGGACCCCGGTGTACTTGCCTCCAGCTACTCCAGCCTTATACCCTTGACCCTGGGATGATGACAATCGCTGGTACCCCCTCTGGATCCTCGCCTCCGCTGGAAGAAAACCAGGACAGGATGAGAAGTAGGATGAGAATAGTAAAGGGGGCATGGTGAATAGATTCAATAAAGTTATATTAAGTAGGTTTCACAGAGTTATAATGCATTATTCCTCATGTTGGGAGTCTAATGAAGGTTCTTAGCTCCTCCTACCATGGCTGAAGATGTGGTCCCATGCACTGGCATGCTGGGTCCACAGGGGAGCACCGACGCGGAGCAGCAGGCGATGGGGCAGGTAGAGGAGAGGAGGGGTGGTTGCCAGCATTCGCTCCACAGCCCAGATGAACTTCTGGGACTCCAGGGAGGGAGATGAGGAGAAGAGGCCAATACGCTCTCCATAGATGACATGGCAGCTGGCTGCAGAGGAGGAGGGAGGGTGAGTGTGTACGGATGAGCACTCGTAAAAATAAAAAAATGACAAGACAAGAGCAAGAAAATGGATGCACTAAATGATAAATTACAGACCAACAGTTTTTTGAGTAGATTATCTTCCTGACTCATAATTTGATTTTAAATCTAAGCTCTAAAGTATTACTAGTCACATAAAAATCCCAAAAGCCATTTTTTCTTTGTTACCATAAACAGAATTTCTCTCAGTGACAGTGAGAAGATTAAGTTTGTAATTTTGAAGTCCAGCACCACAGACAGACATGATTGTTTTCTTGGCACATATGTTTTCTCTGAGGAACTGTCCCTTCTCCAGCAGACGTCCATCATCTACTTGTGTTTTATTAACCTCACATCCCAGACTGGATTGGA
Source organism: Acanthurus leucopareius (assembly GCA_029814765.1). Lineage (NCBI taxonomy): Eukaryota > Metazoa > Chordata > Actinopteri > Acanthuriformes > Acanthuridae > Acanthurus > Acanthurus leucopareius. The sequence continues at coordinate 8,527,941 of JAQMCX010000057.1, read as the reverse complement.
ATAGAGGTTCTTGGTGATCTATTTCTACCCCGGCTTAGCACCTGGCTTGTGCGCTGCGCTCCATTAAGAGCAAACCAGCATGACTCAAAGTCATCAGCTCTCCCTCTATCACACATGGACACAGATGCACACAAGTGTACGGCTCACTGAGTCACACAAGCATTCACACTCGTGAATGTGGCACGTTGCAGATAGGCACATGAAGGGAGCAGACCTGGGGAAAGAATGCTGTGGCTTTGCTCTTCTTTGTTGGTGTTTCTATTTTTAGAGGACCACGTTCTCCTTGACCTCCTAGGTCTATAATATGTTAACGACGGATATGCCTTGAGTTAAAATGAGTATGGAGGTGAGATGGTTTTTAAATTAAACACAGAATGAGCAGAGGCAGTGAGATAAAGGTGAGACTATAGAGCTCCTCTGATGTGAGACACAGTCACAACCTACGTCAGCGTTCGTGACTCAACCCAAAGAGCTGATTTTTGGGCTGAATCGAAGCCTGTCAAAAGAGGAAGGTGACGTTAATCCATATCTCCCCCTCCCACTGGACTTCAGTGTCGATCACTGCTGGACTAAAAAAGGAGACATGACAGTTAAGAGGTGCGATGTCCCCAAAAGACTCCCATCCTTTTACATATATCTCTCCTCCTTTCTTGATAAGAAAGAGCTATGATTTTGTGGAATCAGTGAGAATAAAAAAGAAATTTGCGTACACTTTGACAGTGTATTCATAAGAAAAACACCACAGGTAACAAATCACTGGGGATGATGACTTCTGACCTTCCAGTGCGAAGCGGAAGAGGTCAGGACTGGGATCCATGGTCAGACTGCGTCCCCCTTCCACGCCTCTCCCCTCCCTCTCCACTCTGGCACGCAGCATTCGGCAGAAATCACTCGCTACTTCATCAAGCAGGGGAAGAAATCGCTTCACTGCTGCACTCATCATCACCTCCTTGTTGAGCAGCAGACGGTCGGCTCGCCACTCCTCACCGTTCCTGTGGAGAGAAGGTTTCGAAGGGAGGCATTACAATAAAGCCATTTCACTTCTGCTCGGTCATTGTGAAGCGAAAAGAGACTGGGTCTCAAGCAGATGTGCTGTTTCTTTACTTGAATATTCTTTAGTAGAGGTGCTGTGTTATTTACTGTTTCCCTTTCAGTTTGCAGTTCCCCATGAAATCTAATAAAATGAAAAGCAAAAAAAGTTTCTTCTGTGATGCTTTTCCTCTACTAAACTTCATCTTTATCTATCATCTTAATTCTGTGAGATTTGATCATAAAATAAGATTTGATGGATTATGACACAATGCTGGGCATAGATAATGAATGAGCTCCCCATTTCTTCTAAAAGTAGCAAGATATTCACACTGAGAAGACACAAAACATGACAGCCAGACTCTTGATAATCAATTTGCATCCTTGTTTTGGTAATTTTGTGTCTCTTTGTAAATGATTTACATCACTTGGTAACTTTTTAATGTATCTTTGTGGTCATTTAGCATTTCTTTGTAGTTGTTTTTTGTATCTTTCATTGAAAATTTGCAGAGAAAGTCCAGAGTGAAGACAAAATGTATTCAAAGAGGGAGTTCCACAAACTTTCCACATCAAATCCAAACACAGGTAAAACAGCTGTTTTGTCATCTGGGGCTCTAGAGATCTTTCTAGAGTTGAACAAAATAGCTTTTGTAAGATCATTGAGCCTGTGTTACAAAAAGGGAACACTGAGTTTCAACAATGTAGGAATTTATCAGACATAAACAATCAAATGAATTTATGCAAACATTTGCACCATGGGAAGTAAAAGATCCATTGTTTTAACAGCTTGACCTACATTAAGGAGTAAGAGTCAGTATACCGCTGCCTCTACTGTTTTTATTTTGATCTTCTTTTAAAAAAAAAATCTTTAAAATCTTTATAAGTCTCAGTTGAGCCTCTCAGTTTTATGGAGAAATATTACTGAATCACTTCAGCCAGTAGTTAGTACAGCAGTGCGTTCCAACCCCAACTGTGAAGAATGGGCAGAAAGCAACACAGGCTGTGCCAGTTTTCACTGGAAATGGCCGATTTTTCTACAAACAAAAGCCATTAGAATAATTTGAAAGATGCTACAATCACATCAATATTCTACTTATAAGAGCTTCAGTAACAAGAGCATGCTGAATATTTTCTGCAACTGATTGAAAAAAAGAGCAATATAATGATGAACAAGTGATTACATGCAATCATACATACCCACCCAAACACACACATATAACACAAAGAAAAACATTTTTTAATCTTCCTGAGGTTCTCATTGACATAATGCATTCCCAGCCCCTTACCCTAAATTTAACCATCACATCTAACTTTAACTGTAAAACCAAGTCTTTACCCTAAAACAGTTCTTTAAAATTGAGAGGACATGCCTCACACAAATGTCCCAACCACGTAAATATGTCCCCACACTGCTGGTTAAAATCCAAATATGGTCTTCACAATGACAGCAATGCTCGTACAAACACACACATACACAACAACCTGTTTTCCATCACTTAAGGGGTCATTGCATTGACTTATGTTTATACAGTTATTACCTGGAGCCTTATCATAACCACTACATGCATACCCAGACCATAAAACAAGTTCTAATGCTAAAATTGTTTGAATAAATTTACCTAGTAGGGACTCGAGGATGGTCCCCACTTCAACATAAGTAAAAGAAGTGCATGTACACAGTTGTGGTACTGACTTGAGGAAGACTCCCTTGCTGTGCTGTCGTGTCTCTCTGTGTGTTGCCCAGGGCTGCAGGGTCATCCGTCGGGGGTGCAGGCCTTCTGAGCGAAACACCTCGCCAATGTCAGACGGCAGCATGATGTTCACGCTGCTTTGGGTGCCCACATACTCCCTTTATACACACACAGACACACACACACACACACACACACACACACACACACACACAAAGGCTTTGGTGTAAACTTATTGACAAATTGAAAACGTTTCTTGTCAACTCTATAACTTCTTATTCTAGCATTAATGCCATACATGAGGTGAGCAATGCCTCTCAGCTTGCACTTTTGTAGCTCTCAAATCTCCTTTAAATATTCAGGCTGACGTCTTTCTCTCTGTCTGCTACCTGTAGATTGGACCAAGGGCGTTGAAGGTCCTCTCCATGTGCTTGTGGAGGTGCTTGAAACGATCTTCTCTCCAGAACTTCACCAAGTTCACCCAGCCATTCCTCCCAGTGTGAGGGATCTCCTCGAAGCTCCGCACTCGTCCATCTACACCCCCCTTTCTAACTCCTGTGCTCTCAGATCCTTTTCTCCCCTCTAACTTTCTATCTTCCACTGCCTCTGCTGCAGTCATACAAAGTGCTCGTTGTGGTGCGACACCACAAAGCAGAAATCTGGACCCACAGGTGCCCCGTGCTCTGATGCCCACAGTCACTCGGTCGGACATGCTCCTCATGTTCCAAAACTAGATGAGTTTGTTGGTCTCATCCAGAGTCGTGACACCCCTCGGTGTCGGCTCTGCAGGACTGATTATTTCCCTCCTCCATCCCCAGCCTCATATCCTTGACTGTGCTCCATCGCTCTAATGAAGTGATAGCAGATGATGATTTATGGACATGAAGATCGGAGTTCAAGAGAATCAAAACAGAGTCCAAATGTCACGCTGATCTAAAACACTCACACAAACCCACCGTGTAAAGGTCAAAAACAGAGTGAGTCCAGCTGGTCAAAGATGTGTTTATTACAAGTCTTTGTCACAACTTAATAAATTGCCCACTTATTAGTTCATAGGGTCCTTCATTTTGTGTTATATAAAACCCTTTAATTAACAGTGTCAAGCTACTTTACAGACCAGCACCAGCTCAATGAAAATAAAATATTAATCACAAGAAACTACTTGTGTATAGTACAGAAACAGTTTGGCTCTGACACACATGTGACACAAAACAGAAGTTTTTTACAAAAAAACATCAAAACAATTTTCTCAGTTAAATATGAACAAAAAATAAGTTTATGTGTAAATGTATATGTAGTGAATGTGTGATTAAATGTGATCGTGTTGCCCTGAGTTTCCTTACTTGTGCATAGATCAACTAGTTGGATCTATATCATTCACAGAGAAGTGACAGTCTCTACAGAAGAAACTAACTACAGTAGCTTCTAGTGAATACAGCATTTAATATTATACAACTACAATAATTTAAAGTAGGATATGACAAAATGAGGTTTAAATGGGGTAAAATGAAATCAACCCTTTGACAGAAAACCTGAAAACCACATATTAATGTCATTTACAAAACTGGTTAGCATTTTTTAACTGACGACATATAGTATTGATCCTTTGTAATACGCATCATTAGGATAAAAACAATGTGTTGACTTGAGTCCCTGTTTTATCAAGCAATATTACCACTGTCATCATGGGATAAAACATAGTATTACACCACTTGTGAATAAACTTTTACTGACTGATGCATAAATAAGGTTATTCTTGTGGGATTCATTACATTTGCAGGTTTGATTGAATTTCTAAACAATCTTAATGAATAATTGTATTATTTCCTCAAAATAAGGACAAAATGAAAAACAAACTTTGGCAAAATATTGTGCTTATTTCTCCACTACATTTGCACATCTTTAGTTACTTGTTACTTTCCAGATAATAATTTTTTATACCATGTAGTCCAGTAAAAACCATGTATTTGGTTTTAAAGTTTTATGACAAAAAAAGGATTACATTTCTATTCCTCAGCTTTTTAAGATTAATAAACAATTACAAAAAACTCTTTTGGATTAGCTGTAAAATACATTGTCAATAAGCTAACAACAGGACTGTTTTTTTAACTCACAAAAGGTTGATTTCTTCAGAGGTACGTTGTTCTCACAGGACACACCTGACTCATCACTGTAGATTAACAGTAAAACTTAAACATCTACAGCAGCAAAAAGAAACACACACATTAATGCAGCAGCAACAATGATCCAAAAACATTCCTTATAAGATTAAAACACTGACAAGAACCATTTTTTCTACTTTTACATATCAATCCTGTAACTCTGGTAACAGAATTCAGCTCTTTTGTGAAGATGGAAGATGTTGAAGCACTTTTTGTTTGTAAGCGGCAACTATGTGCAATGGTATTTCCCTAAATTTTTCAACAGATAACACAATCAGAAGGCAGTGTGTTGGCCAACCCTATGATCCCTTTTTGATCACATGACTTTACAAGAGTCCCTCCTCACTGGTGTCGGAGTGGCCGTCTTGCTGTGTTTCCTCCCTGTGAGCGCCGCTGTGCTGAAGCTGAGGCCTTGGAAGGCGCTCAGCAGGTTGAAGCCGTCGTCCTTGGTTTTGGTTTCAGGATGAATGATCTTGGACAGCTCATGGGGCAGCGACACTTTCCCTCCAACAGACCTCAGGTGGTTTGTGTCCTTGAAGCTCTAATTGTGAAGGAAAACCAGAGATGAATCCGATTGAAAAGCTGATTGAAAAACAAAAACTTGATGGTCTAAATTAACTGTGTATTCATCTTTGTTACTTAAGACAATTTTATGCTAATCTGCATCTGATCTTAAAACTGCACTAATCCAAACACACACAAACTTTTTGGTTGAAAATGTCATCAAATATTATTTGACTCTGTTTGAAACTGTAGGAAAACATCTATAGGACTAGTTCAAGGCTGATTGTGCAAAATTTTACGAACATTAGGCTTATAACCATAGATTTTTATAAATAAAGTTGCTTTGTTTTAAAAATTCCACTCACATTTGGGGGGGAATTACATTTTTATATGTGAATATGTTATTTAAATGTGACTTTACATGGAAACAGGAAATAGATGTGTCTGGTAAACAGTTTTAGAGCGAAAAAGAGAGAAGCATGTAATGAAACAACCTGAATAGCCATGTCAGAGTCATTTAGTTATGTTATGTAACAAATGTGGTGAAGCTTGGACGAGCTTGGATGTTTTAGACTCACAGACCTCAGACAGCTGATATTTTCTCCTGAAGTGAGCTCTCATAGCTGCTCTCTCTGCATTCTTCTGAGCGTTCATCGCTTCACGTAGTTTTCTGTAAACATGGCAAACAAAACAAAACACAAATACATCTGTTTTATTACAGACTGACTTGACTTACAGTAACTTGATAATTCTCTGATGAAAGCAATACAGGCAGCAACATTTGAAAAACTGCACATTGAAATGTAAACATTGTATTTTTAGTCCTTAAATATGAAACAAAAATAATCTGTTAAAAATTTACAAACAAAACATAATATTTTAAAATATGATGTTTTTTTACAGTCTCCTACTTCATAGTGATTGAAAAAAAGAAATTTGCACTGCTAAAACACTGCTTTCACATTTATGCATCAGCACTACAAATTAAAAATGTAATACAAGGCCACAGTGATCATTTTTCTTCATTACACTTCTGATGATTTAACTACATGTAGCCTATGACACTTGTATACTTTTACTTAAGTAATACTTTAAATACAGAATTTTATTTATACTTGCAATGTAGTATTTCTGCAGGCTGATATTGTCACATTTGCTCAAAGTGAAGTGAATTGTGCAGTTACAGTTTAAAGGCACAACATTCAGCCCCTCCCCAGACTGCGTTTCCAGAACACTGTGTACCGCCGCCTGCATCATCACAGAGTATATTATAACCTCCGTGTGTCTGTCGCCTTCTTAGCAGTGTCTCACGCTGTCTAACTCCCCTCTAATCCAAAAGTGGGCCAACAGGTGGTGCATGGGTGGAGCTGAGGCAAACTGAATGAAGCCTGGTTGCTGACTATTACAAACAGCTAGTGGTGAGCTGCTGCTCAAAGCAGCCTGACCCTTAATTTAATTTTAGAGTGTGGTCCAGACCTGCTCTACATGTAGAGTGTCTTGAGACAACTTAAGCTGTGATTTGGCAACATACAAGTAAAAATGACTCGACATGACCTGTTTTAGGCAATGCTTTAGGCCTTATTGTATTTGAAACAAGTGATTATGTAGAGATTCACTCTCCTGTTGTCATAAATGGAGAAATAAGTTGTTGGACACTTTAATATGGGGCTTTGTGAGGACTGATAGACTTTTGAGACCAGCCTCAAGTGGTCATTTAAGGAACAGCAGATTTTGCATTTCCATGTTGGTTTTGTTTTCTGCTTTAGCTGTACCTGACTACCTTTGTAAAATGAGTGACAACGAGTCTCACAAATAGCCGATCAAATAATGTGTTAATGGTGTGTATTTTTTTGTATAAAACCATGAGGAACAGCTTGCTACAAGTTGGATAACCGGATTCAGATGAGAGAATTTCAGGAGCTTGCAGAGCCTTTTGGACTCAGGGCTGCAAACCAACAGCCCAAAAGCTGACGCTCAGAAACATCTCATACAGATAAATAAAAAACACAGGCAAAGGGAGAAGTCTCTGCAGAAACAGACACCACCACACACGAGTAGGGGGTCATGAGTGGTGACTGAAAGAGATTCTTTTTCTATAAGTGTATACATTGTTGTTTAAAGGATATTCACCATGATGTAATTCCAGTTCTGTATATCTCAAAGGACATTATCTGTACACCCTCTACCATTGCATGTTGTGTTCCTACATCATGTGTCCACTTGCCTCTCCTTCTCCAGGTCTGCCTGGTATGAGCGGATGACTGACGGGTCTTTGGGGTGTGCAGTTCTTAGAGGAGGGGTCTTTGCCAACCTGTTGCATCCTCCTCTTACTCCCCCGCCTCTACCCCTCTTGCTCTTGCGTTTGGCACACAACTTCCTCCCTTTCACTCTCGACACACAGCTGGTCAGCTTCCTGATGGGCGTTCTCAGCGACTTCTTCACTCTCACCATAGACTCCATGATGCACCGGGGCTCTCAGGACGGGAGGGACTGATCGCACAGCTACTTCTCTGACAGATGATGGGTGAATACAGAAGGCTTTTGTCCTTCGCTCATGTTGTGTTGCTCTGACAGGACAAACTCAGGACACACTCAGCGTCATGTCAGATGGGGGCAATAACTCAACCTGAGACATGCCAAGGACAAGGACGACATTCAGACAAGGCTCAGTCACACAGACTAACTAAACACACACTCTCTCACACACACACACCTGCTTACAAAGATTACATACGCAGAAGAGGGAAGGGAAGAGGAAAAGGAAGAACCATAGGAAAACAAAGAATGATAAATGTTAGAATCAAACATATAAGAAGTGTAATTTTTTCACTTGGTATTTATCTAAACAAATCATTCACTTGGTTAACACGTTTGCTCAGTTCATACTTTTCTTACCTATGCAGGTGGCCACAGTTGACCAAAGACTCACAGCATAAAATCCTGATAAAGCTCCAGCCAGATGGCCTCCACCATAACCAGAAAATCCACCAAAGCTTCTGAACAAATTAGAAAAATCAAGAGGAAACAACAAAGGACTTCACAACATGATGTGCATTTGCTCCTCAGCCCTCGTAAAGGAAAGTTCTGTTTTCAGCCTCTGCTTCTTCTTCTTCTTCTTTGCTCCTTCAGACTCACTTCACTCTTCAACACCCGAACTCTCCTATACAGATTACCACTTAAAGGACTTAATCAGGAGAATCTCGTTAGCCATGGCAGGGAATGCAGCTGATGACTCACGTGTTTGTGCTGAAGATTTACAGACTTTAGCTGATGTCATGCTGAGTGACACATGCTGACATCAGTGTCTCGTTTTTGTTCTTAAGATGCTGCAATACATATTTATATCTTTAGGAGATGTCAAGCACTAAAATAAGAGAGATGTGAAACAGAGATTATATAGGAGGTAGTGAGTGCTGGTCTACTGCTCAGATTTCTCTCAGGATATAACTTCCACCACTTCATTGCAAGAACACAATCAGTATTTGGTTCACTGGATATTCAGAGATGAAAAGATGAGTGCAGATTTGAAAAGAGGAAATGAAACAAGGAGACACCTGGATGGAAAGAGCTCGGACTGAGACAGCAGCGTCTGAGTCATACAGTCATGAGAGAAAAATATCGATCCCTGGAACAATCTGGACCAAAAAGCTGCCCAAAGTGTTGAGAGTGACAGAGTGAGGTCACCCCTCCTCAAACTCTCCCATCAGACAAAAACAAGGCCGTCATGTGGCTTGCTTGGCGAAAGATGCAGAGCCCTTTTTTTTTAATAATACTTGGCCATAAATACCTCTACTTTTGTAAAATAATCTTACAACAATGCTCATTTTGTTTTGATTAAGAGACCAAGTGAACAAACTTTATTTCTTTTTGCCCTCTTTCACCTTCTTTATTCATAATATTTCATCTTTATTTTTGCATTTTTTCTATCCAGTGATTTTCTTTTGTCTCATTCGTTCTTTAAAACAGCAGACGTGTGTCATCACAGGAACAATCTGACAAAAAAGTGAATGTTTAAGTATTACACTTTGAGAACTTTACAGGCACTCTCTGTAACATTTTCAAAATAATTGTTTTGTTACTATAATCTAGGAAGGCAGTGTATTCTTTTAACTCATTTTTGCTCTGTTACGCATTAAGAATGTAACCATGTGGATTTGAAGTGCATCTGAATGTCATGTCAATCATTGCAGATAGCTATGTGTTATATAAAAGGGCTCTGGTTGTTTTATAGGCCTGTAAAAATGTTGCATAGTGCACTTTTAAGACTATTTGTTTAACATGAGTACCATATAAACATTTAATAGATGTTTATAGCAGCACACCAGTGCATTGCTAGATAATATTTTTTTATTTGTTGATACAGTAGCCTCCACTCATGGGGTGAAGTTTTTGACGGTTTAATTAAGAAACATCTCAATGTACTAACAGCTACATTATAGTGTTTATAAAATGTGTAAATGCTGCCAAAGAATGAGGGAAGCTTAAAGTCAGAGTTTTTGCTTTGTTCTTCTCCTGATTATCTTTCAGCACAAATACCTCTGATACATTATTCTGTTTTAATGTCTTTGAGTATGTCCTTATGGTGGGTTTGTGCTCTATGTCCTACTCTAATGCCCTATTTGGCATTGACAAAACATGCACGCACACATGCACACACATGCCTTCTAAACACCTAACAAATCCATTTAAAATCCCTCAGTCTTTTGTTTTCTCCTCCTATTCTCCCCCCTGCTGTCCACAACCCTTCAATTTCTGACAGGTGAGGAGGCTTTAATCCTTAAACAAGATCACCAAGAGACAAGCCACACCTCCTCTGGAGTGTATGTTTAGTGACAGATCTGAGATCAGTTTATCAGGCTTTCACAACTGAAGGGAGGGAGGCTGAGTTGGTCTCCCATCAGCAGGTACAAGTCAGAGAGAAGAAAGGGGAGAAAGAACAAAGGACAGCAATAAACTACATCTGAAATCTGCTTATATTCTGCAGTCTGTTACATCCTGCAATCCAACCAAACGTCACTGCTGTAAACTATGATCACAGTCAAGCTGATTTTTGTAAACAAAGAACACTGGATCAAATCTACCGTGTAGTGTGGGGTTATGTGTCTCTGTTTGGGTCAGTGTTGGGTTATGCGTGTGTGTGTGTGTGTGTGTGTGTGTGTGTGTGTGTGTGTGTGTGTGTGTG
>JAQMCX010000057.1:8499761-8516788 GCA_029814765.1 Acanthurus leucopareius | reverse complement strand
GTGTGTGTGTGTGTGTGTGTGTGTGTGTGTGTGTGTGTGTGTGTGTGTGTGTGTGCGTGTGTGCGTGTGTGTGTGCGTGTGTGTGTGCACATGTATGTGTGTGTGTTAGAAGAACCAGAGCTTTCATGCAAACCCACCAAAAAGAGCCACTTAAGGGATTCTCGAGTGGATCAGTGTCCAACACGTGAAAGGCAGTTTCTGACACCACCAACACATTAACTCACACACACATTAACTCACACACACGCGCACACACACGCACACACACAAACACACACACCCACATGCAAAGATAATGAATGCATGAACTAACAAGGAGTGTCTTCTGCACAAAGAAAAATAAATATTCATTTAATACTAAAAACACTAAATGAACATCATATCAAAGCCTATTAGCATTATGACCCAAATGCATATAAACACAACTGAATTTTTTGCTTTAAAGAAAGCCAATATGACCACCAGGGATTCACTCTTGTGAGCATGATTTTAATTTTTGAACAGATACTTATTGAGATTGATTTTGGGGAATTAAAAAAGAATCTTAAAATCTGGAGACAAAAACATAAAACAACACATTCAGACACTGACTGGCTGCAACACCAGATAGAAACAGCCCAAACTCCCAAACTTGAGAGTTTTTTATTTTATCCAGTACATTAGACTCATGACTTCTGTGTTGTTCCTGATAACATAATATCATACCAGGGATGGATTCCCTGTGGTGATGAGGGGAGAATATTTATTGAAATAGGCTCCATATTTTGGAGTTCTCTTTCCAGATCTTATTACCTTGTTTCCTTCTCATGTTTCTTTCTACATATAATATCAACTTACAATAGTTATTTTTGTCCTTTTGGTTTCAGGCCTATTGCACTTACCAGTACCTAGACCAACATATTATACTAAATGTTTATGAAATGTAAAGGTGTACATATTAAACACTTAAATTCATTCTGATTCATTGTGAGTTTTATTCAGTTTCTTATAAAATATGTTAAGACAAGTTTTAGTGTGAAAGCAATTAAATCTTTGTTGATTAAACAAAGTTCTGTATAATGAAACAAGTAAATGAGATCAAGTCTGTGCACACTTATCGATTTTCTTTTCTTCATCAAGTCTCTTTACACATTTAAAAATGTCTCAAAGCCCACACAAACATCCCATAAAAACACACACACTCCAGAAATAAGGTCTTATTCAGTCAAACACACATACGCTGACAATAAGTCTCTCTCAGCTCAGCCAAGGCTGAAGAGGAAAGCTGGCAAGCGCACACACTCGCTCAGCCTTGTGACCGTGCTCTGTGCTGAGCTGCACTCAATCAAGATGCCAGAGGACGACTGCCCATAAAATGGCAGTTATGTGAGTGTGTGTGTGTGTGTGTGTGTGTGAGAGAGAGAGAGAGAGAGAGAGAGTGTGAGTGTCTGGGTGGCTGCATGGATGGACTGTAGTCTAGTGATGAGCTGAGAGGCCACAATCAAAACTGGAGAGCAGAATAACTTGATTCAACCAAAGACTAAAGACCTCACTTTATATGAAATTTATTACAAAAAACATATGTTATTGTTATAAAGTGACCGAGAGCAAAAATATATCTCAAAAGAACAACTTAAATTAAGCTTTTTGTATCTTTACCCTCTAAATTTTAGAGACTTTTTTTTTCAAACTTGAAACACACTTGATTCTCTTACACAGGAGAATCAGTGTCTTTAAGACAATATCTAGTGGTTTTGTATGTTTAAGTTCATTTACTTTTGAAGACCAAAACCTGAGCAAAAAAAGACAGAATGTTGGACTTTAATTCAACAGGTGGCCAAAAAAGGCTTATGTTGCTCCGTATCTGCTTTGTGTGCAAATATACAACTTCATGATAACAAATTCCTCCATGAGGCCAAAAAACAGTCACTGCAAGTTTATGAAATTTTCTCCATATTGTGAATAAAATTGCTTTGACCTGCCTCACTCCAATTGTTCAGCAAACCAGCTGAATGAGGGCATTCACAGTTTCCCTTTCCTTCCAGCCACCTCTGTAACCCAAACATCTGGATGGTGTCAAAACCTCCTCTCTCTGCTGCTGCTGACTGTCACATCTGCCGTCTGAGCGACATGACACACCTCAACCCCCATCAACTCTCGTCACTTCCAATTTCATCACAGCCACCTGTCCACTGGGTCCATCTACATCATGTCAATACAATTCTTCAGCAATTACTCTTCACTTTTTCATCCCCACCAGGGTTTAAACTCTATTTATGCAACATTTCTGTAGGGCTCATGGCATGATTACCCTTGTAAATAATAATGATGATATATTCCAGTTAGTTCCAGTCAAGCTTAATATTCCCATTACACACTCTTTATGGAAAAAAAAAATCCTATCAACTCTCTAAGTCCTTCTTCTAATTAGTATTTCCTGATTGAAATGTAAAGTAAAGTAAAGGCAATTTGTAGCTGAAAAAGTGAAACTTGCAAACGCACTGCTAATGTCCTCATAGGGTAAAATGGCTTTTCAGGGTCATCTGCTCATATCACAGCTGTTTCTCCATGACTGACTCCTTCCTGAGTGATGGCGAGGCAGGAAGAAGGGATGACACAGAGCAGAGGAAAGTGAGATGCGTTTCGAAGGCTCGTACTCCAGCATCTTCTCCAATAGATTAAAAAGCTGATGGTGCTCTGTCCCATGTGACAACAGATACTCCTGGAAAAACACAGATTAAGAGAGAAACATGTTGCTTAAGTGAATTATGTACAATATTACTTTATATTTATATAAAAGTTTGCATCTGCCTCAGCTCACCGTTAGTGGTTTGCATTTTGCTTTCACGTTTCGGCCAGCCTTGGAGCACTCATTCCAGTCAAGACGCCCACAGTGGAAATACTTCTGCTTTCTGCAGTAAATGAAAAATAATCTATCAGATAAAGTGTATTTGTGTAAGTATTTGTACATAAGTAACCGTGTACAGATGCATTACCTGCTCCTTTGGATCATTCTCTGAGGAAGTGGTCCCCGTATTCTCTCCATCATAGCAAGATGCTCTTTATTGTCATGAGTCTACGAAGTGAACATGGATGCTCACGTGACCACCATGTCAACATGATCAAAATATCCCTTCTGTCAGCATGCAAATGGCATAAATACACATGTGACCTGGTACAGTGTGAAGCCTTCGTAGTATTCAAACAGGATGCAGCCGATGCTCCACACATCACAAGGGTGACTCCAACCCAACTCTGCAGGAGAGAGAAGAGGGACAAACCATTCAAACTTCACTCAACAGGACTGACAGGTTCTGGTTACTTCCTGGTATAACATCAACTTCTCTTACCCAGTATGACCTCCGGAGCTCGGTAGTGACGTGTAGAGATTATGGAGGAGTGGTGTTCGTGGTCAAAGGTGGCGCTACCAAAGTCAACAAGCCGCACTGTGGTGTCATTTACTCTCCTCTCATTGCATTTCTGAAAGAAGAGAGTTTCTGCATTGTAACTCACTGTTTAACGGATAATTCTAGCTAATTTGAAGATTGACTTTTTTTTTTTTAGGTTTGACCAAAGTCCTTTCAATCAAGTTTAAAAACTCAGCAGCTGTTTTGGTAATGCCCCCAGGAAGTTACTTAACATAACAAATCTAGGTCCCTTTCTAAACGAATGGGAAGAAAGCTGTTTTTTTTTTTTCTTTTAAAGGTCTCCCAAAACATAAAAACTGCAGGTATGGAATCATTAGTCAAATCTAATTAGAGATGCTTAAAAAGTTTGGTGGAGTATTAAAACTCTTTTTTTCCCCACAAGTCGCACTTCAATGACTAGGTTTCACAACACAGACTTCTTTCTCTCATTTCTAGCTAATTTTTTTACAGATATAAATTCAGTCAACGTTCTCATCTCATTTTGGGAAAGAAAGTGAGTGAGTATATCTCTCAAATTTTTATGCTTGTATGGCATCAAAGGAAAAAATGAAGTAGGATGTTAACATCAGATAAACGTTGGTGATAATTGTACTGTGTGCTTTTCTTTTCTATTCAAAATAATTCAGGCTAACCTGGAGGTTTGTTTAAAACCAGTTTGATTGTGTTGCTGCTCATGCTTTGTGCCCCGTCGGGCTTCCTTTTAATGAAATTGCATTGTTCCCATATCTCTGCAAGAACTTGTAAGTACAATGGGTTTTTTTTTTTGCTAGTAGAAATGATGACTAAGGCTATGAAAAAAAGGGCATATGTTTTTTTTAAATTATATTATATTATAGAGACAATTAATTAAACTCTCTTAAAATATTCCATAAATTGTCCCTCTGAGGTAAATAAATACAAAGAGTCATCCTGGATAAATATGTCTGCCTAAAGGAAGCACATGTGGGAGGTTCCCACTGTGAAAAATGTGCATCCAAATAAGCAACCACAAAGCATTCTCCCAGGTTGTTCTGCCTGCATTAATCCCTGCTTATTTAACATCCTGATTTTCTTGCAAGATCCAGCCCCTTATGCCTGCAGTTGTTTTTAACCTTCTCTGCGTTGTATATGAGGGAGTAGTCTGAGTTGACAAAGAGGATGTTCTCCGGCTTCAGATCAGTGTGAGTCAGCTTGTTGTCATGGAGAACTGCAGTGGAGACAGAGAGAGGGGAGAGAGGCGGGAAGGTAGATTTATCAGGGGAGAGCCAACGCCCTCGTCTGGTTGAGATTTCTGCTGGTTAAACACACATCATGATCGATTTTTGGGGGAAAATAACTACTAATTAAAAATTAAATGTAGGTCTATTAGAAACCCTGATGAAGACAAGTTTTGTAGCTTTAATCCCTCTCTCATCTTGCATTTGTCATTGACATGGGTCCTCCATAGAAAACTTAATACTTGGTTTTGGACTGTTGGTCAGAAAATGCAAGCAATTTGAAATTGGAATACTGGGATCAGTACTGTCTCAAATTAAGAAATTTATCTCTTGAATCATCAATAATGATAAAAATCGCAGAGCACAACCCTAGTTGTCTTTGTCTTTGTCTTTAACCTGAAATGAGGATTAACATCAGAGACATTTGCATCATCTCCAAATGTCACATCCTCCCTCTAAACATCTACCTGGCTTTCTGCATCAGTAAGACAGCTGTGAATAATCGGCTTGCTGTCAACACTGCCATTGATCCCAAGGCACAAGAGTAAAAAATCAAGGTGGCACAGTTAATGTGATACATATTGGACTCACAGCTGACAGCGTGGCAGATCTGGTGGGCCATGTGCCGGATCTGGTTAATGGGATAAGGCAGGAAGTTGTTTGCCTTCAAGAAGTCAAAGGTGCTGAGAGACAGCAGCTCAAAAGAGATGCACACGTGGCCGTAGTAGTTAAACCAGTCCAGCATCTGCACACAGTGACTGGCAGGAGAAGAAACACAGTGAAACACAATGACAAATGTGTTATAAGACAATAAAACAGTAACATCACCACAAACTACTCACTGTTTGTTGTCTGGGTCTCTCTCCCTGATCTTCTCTAGCACATTGATTTCCAGTTTGGCTGCTTCTCTGTATTTCTCCAAGTTCTTGATGATCTTCAGAGCGATTCGTCTTTCTCCTCTGTGTTAAAACACTGTATTTAAAAGAAATAAAAACTACACATGTTGCATATTGGCCTGATTTTCATTATTTGATGAAGAAAATTACCTGCTGTGGTCCAAACATTGCACCACCTTCCCAAAAGTTCCCTCACCTAAAGTGTCAACTATCTCATCTGTAACACAGATTGAGAATGCAGCTGGAGTGTTTTTATAGTACAAAGGCTGCCAACAGTCCCAAATGAGCCGATACCTACATCTGTCCTCAAGGACGTCCCCACTTTTGTAGATCAGGTGGCCATTCTCAGTGTCCCTCTCATTGTGGCCTGCAGCTTCATTCCTGTTCCGCTGCAAAGACACCAAGTTTATGAAGGCTGGAGCAAAAGTGAAATGTTTGAGTAATGATCAACCTGTTTTCTGTCCCTATCTGCTCCAACTACAGACAAACTGATATTTGACCACTGGGACTTAAAAGGTCAGGTATGATGCATTCAAATTACAAGCAGACACAAGCAGATCTGCACTGAAAGGGACTTTATTTCTTTTATTTCTGTAGAGCTGCAGAGTGTCTCAGGATAAACAAACAAATCCTCCACAATGCAAACTTCTAGGATTTTACACTTATTTATGACCCTGCTGATGGCAGCTTGTTCTAAAGGAGGTTAATAAGAAATGTCAAAAGACTTGTGGCCTCTTTGCAGGAGCGGAGGCTCTATTTCCATCCACATTCTGAGACAGTTATTAATATGAGAAGCCTAGCATGTGCTGAGGAGACACTTACTGCAGGACACAGGCCGCAAAATAGACAAGCAAGAGACATGCAAACACACATAGTCAGCATGTGAATTTTTGGTTGATCACTGAGGATCTTAAAAGAAAAAAATACTGCATGGTGCAGCTAATCTCAGGTCAGAAGTCCGCCATATTGCAGAGGTAACAGAATTATTTGCAAACAGGGATGAATGCAGAAAATGCATGCACAGAAACAAGTTATACTCACAGAGTGACAGAAGCAAATGCAGTCCAGGAAACCCTTAAAGAGAGAGAGCAGCTCTGTCTTGCCCATTATGCAGAAGTGCAGAGCTACTCAGAGATGAGAAGAGCTTAAGTGGAAGAGAAGAGGATGAGGGAGGTTGTAGTAAGGAGAGGGCAGGTGGGGCAGCAGCAGAAAAAAAAACTAGACTACAAGGAGTTAAGGAGAGGAAAGGAGGACAGAGGACGGGACAATATAATATTAAAGCAATAGTACAGAAAAACTAGAGGGCATGGAGTGCTAACACAGTAAAAAATAGACTGCAATGTTGTCAGCGGAAACCAGAGGCGAAGGAAAGTAACAAGTACACAGAGCAGACACAAAACAAAAGCCACAAGGACTCAATACCTTAAGAAGAGTAAGGAAAAGTAAACATCAAACACCAGGACGAGCGAACAGGCAGGCTGAAGCACAAGACAAAAACAGAAAATGACAGACAGACAGAAATGAGACGGCGGACGACACATAGAGAGTGAGAAAGAGAGAGCTGAGACAGATGCTAATAATAAACTTTGGTCCCAACCCCCTGAGAAAGTCTTCAGAAGAGAATCAAGATGTGGCCAGGGGGAGCGACGGAGGGGAGATCCAGTTTCACTCAACTTACTTACCCTCCTCCTTGCACCTCCTTAACCCCTGCAATATGTTTTGCCACACCTGTCCTGCTCTGCGAGCTACACATACCTTTCAATATACAGTGCGTGCTTTCCCTACAGAAATAACTGACACGGCTCTTATAAAAAGCTTTTATTTGGTTGTTCAAAGGAACACATTGCTCGAACAGAAAGGTGTGTGTGTTTTATTGCTCATTTTAGTGCAGAATGACATGAAGTAATGTCTTTAAAAACTCTAACAATAAAGAAACTGTTTAAATATTGATCTGATATCTCATAAACTTGATACAACTTATTAGTCACAGTACTTGAAGGGAGCAGTGATGTAAAACCCTGCTTGGGGAAATTTAATCATGTAAAACAGCAGATAAAAATGTTTTAAAAACTTGAATAATCTCTAACAGACAACAAGACATAGCAATAACAAATCTTCATAAGTGATCAGTAACAAAACTTTTGTAATTTTTGGTCCAAAGTGAACAAGGAAACTGTCAGAAAAAGCAGAATGATCTTCAATCAGCCTAAACAATGATGTTTGTTTTGGAGGCTTGTGGGGACCAAAGTCACAAAGACATGGCCGCCGCTTCATAGTCCGACCCAGGAAAAATCAATATGTCACCGTAAGGTTTGTCCTGTTCCACCCGCAGCTTCCTGGCCGATACATTTTCTGTAGATAAGACACACACATTGAGTCCAAAAGATCCATTAAATGATGAAAATCAGCAGAGAATAAAAAGATAAAGGGATGAAAAACAGGATAAGAGAACATTAAAGACATCAAGCTGTATATCATTTCTGTTGGAGAGATAAGTGGTCAAAATATCTGCATTTTTGATTCAATTCTTTATCTATGAACTATACTACATGAACCCCCTGTGTGTCATTTGTCAAAGTCGTACAGACTCCAGCAGTTCCCCTCAGCCTCTAAACTATAAGTCACTTTGCCAAACTCATGCTGATTAAAGAGCTCCGTCTGGTGTTGATGCTTTAACATTAACACGATTTGAGCAACAGGATGATTCGGTGATGAATGTAACCGATGCCTCACCCAGGAGCCTCTGAAAAATGTTGCTGACAGTTCTGCGGTCGACCTCTGGCAGCAGAAGAGACTGAAAAAGCACAGGTGCCTCGTCGTGTTTGGCCATCTCCGGCAGCAGCCTACACACACACACACATACGTACACACACGTACACACACGTACACACAAAGACACCACATAATCTGCTCTTATCTCCAAACCAAATGCAACGACTGGAAAAACAAACATCCAAGCTCTGAGATTCTGCTGGTTAGTAATGGTGTTGCGTTCACTGTCATTACCCAGGAGACCCTACTGAAGCTCTTTCCAACTCCTCCAGCACCTCTGGAATGTCCTGCAGTGTAGAAACTGACCTGGAGACAGGGGATCTGCCAACACACACACACAAAAGGTAGCAAGGTAGTTTATTTAACCTGGAACAACTCAAGGTCACATGACAAAATTACAGTTTGTAATCCTTCATTGTGCACACAGAGAACACACAAATGGAATAGAATACACAATTACAGAGCAATATATACGGTCTTTGTATACATATTTATATATACACAAATGTGCATATAAGCTTCAGTGAACTCACACACTTCTCATATCCTGCATTGTCACCTACCCTTCTTTCTCTGATGTGTACAGGGGCGAAATCTCCCGTGAAACCTCCCTTTGATCGGAGCCCTCCAGTGGCAGCAAGCCAGGGCCTGGACAAGCACACACATTTGAGGAAACTGGCTCATACTCATTCCCTGCAGGCTTCTCCTAACCTTTAACCATAAGTGATACATGCCTATCCCCGACCTCTGACCTCAGCCTCACCCGAGGGAAGACATAAAGAACTTGAGCTTGTGCTGAATGCGACTGTAGTGGAAACGAAATGAGGGAAAGACTTCGCCCCCCCAGTCAATCACAAACAAGCTGCTCCACAGTCTCCACAGTGCAGAAACATGCTTCTTAAAATAAGGTTTACCTGAAATATCAAACATCTCGGACTCTGCCAAATCTCTGGGGACCTGCATCACACACAGATACACACACACACAATGTTTGTTTTTCTCTCTGTGACATTTCTCCCTGAATGAAAAGGCTTCACAGATGTTCACACCAGTGACATAAATAAACTAACGTGCTTCCACACCTCCTTGGGGCTGAGCTCAGGTCTCTCCTCCTCTCTTTCAGCCGCCTCAGCCGCCTCAGCCGCCTCGGCTGCCTCGACCATTTCACGCTCTCTTTCCTTTTCGGAGTCGGTGGACTCGGGCCCTCTCTCCCCGACCTGCAGGTCCGAGCCCCAGAGAAGAGTCACGGTCGCGGCTCGTCTCCATAGAAACTGCACCTCTCCAGGCAAGACTGCAGGGGGAAAAAAAAAAGCTCTGAGGTTTATTTTTGAGAGGATTGGACTCACATACCCAAAAATAACAGCAGACACATAAGAAAAAGTCAAATTAACAGTGACATTTGTAACAGTTTACAACAGACAATTGTAATAATTCATAGGGATTAGCACCAATGAAAACAATATCACTGAAAGGATTTGCAGCCCATGTTTATTCACATTCACAATCGGGGCCACTGTCAAGTATGGTTTTATATGTTTACAGTAATTAAACATTGTAATCACAATAAATCTGACAACATTTTGATGCTTATTTTTAGCCATGCTAGCTGCTCTACAGATGGCAGCGTCAATCTGCCTGCCAGCCGGTGCACTTTCATTCTGACAGGATGGGTTGATATTTGGGAAAGACATTCATCCCCCCTTTAAGATGAATTATAATTACTCTGGTGATCTATCAACTCTTCATTTGACGCCATCATTAGGTCAACAAAATATCTGTTTTCTAACATGGAAACATCCCAATAAACCTCAGCTGAGGGGTTATTATAGTGTTGTATTTTCATAGTGTTTATGTTTTTAGTTGGTTTTTTTTTTAAAATTCAGTTCAATTTCAGTTAGTTGAAAATGTCATTTTAGTTTTTATTGATATAAAACTGTAGTGTAACATAAAGTTACTATCAGTTTCAATTTTAGTATGATGTTGGGGTATTTGTCAGTGGCAAGACGGAAGAAGTGTTGAATAGGTATTAAAATGGAAACCTAATAATAGAGGCAACTGACTCACAGTCATGAAGATCATCATCCTAGTCTATATAAACACATGTACCACTGTCTCCTTATGCTTGCTGTAATGATTTTATCTGAAATAGAGACCTTCCTTATATATTTTTAGTCTATTTAAGTCAGTTTTCTATGTTCACATCATATTTATGATTAAATTAATTATAGTGCCTTGCTTGGATGCACTTGGCATTAAGCACTAATTAGCAAATGTTAGCATGCTAGCATTTTAATGGTAAACATGGTACGTACTAAACAGCAACTTAGCCACATTTAGCTCAAAGCATTGCTGTGTCTTAATGCAGCCTTGTCAAGCTGCTTCATTGGCTGTAGAGTCTTAGTCATGTTAGTATGTAAGAAGCAGCAAATGTGCTTTAAGCAAATTACACAAATATTCCAAAATATGCCAAAAATTCTTTCCATCAGTTGGATGATTAATACTTCCTGTAAAGCCACATAATTAAAAGATACATGAAGGAGCTTGACGATGGTCCATTCTTTACTGCAGTTCCCCAGGAACAGTTTAAAGCCTCAACACATCCACAGTCCACACACAGACACACACACACACACACACACACACACACACGCGCACACAGACTGTTACTTTCACTTATGCTGCCTCATTAGACTTCTGTGTGGACAGTGTGGCTCATTAACAATGGCTCATTTCTATTTAAATGTCCCAGTTAGTTGAGACATTGTAATGATAAGCCAGTCTGAACAAGACCCAGACACTGAAACTGAAACTTGCTGAGGATTATGAGGGTGCATTACTGTTTTTTTTTTAGGTGTGTTACTGACAGGTGCAGGGGTTGTTGAGGAGCTCAGCACCAGGGAGCATCCTGTGAGAAGGAGGAGGTGGGAGAAGCAAACGTTTGGTCTCAGTCAGAGGGTTGTTAATCTGCCGCTGCAGCTCCTCTTGAGGGATCTGTGTCTCCGGGTCGAAGAAGATCAGCTGCCTCTTTCTCCTCTTTCTGGTCTTGTGTTCAGGAGGAGACACACCCTGAACACAGGAGAAACAGAAAATAGAGCTGCAAAAACTTGTCTCCAGCTGTAAAATGAAGTCTGAGCAACACTTTATGGGTTTCTAAGGCATTAATTAGTGAGTCTACAGATGGTGAATGGATAATGCTTTAATGGTAAGGTATAAACCATAAATAAAAGCAATTTTTGGGTTGACAAGTTGTGGAAAATGCCTTTTGTTGGTTTCGTGTTTCTTTTTACTGTTTATGTTTGATGTCAATGAAAATGGATGGACCTGCTAATATAAGTGTGAGCCCATAAAACTGTCAAAATGTACTACATTCTCTTAATCAAAACATTGTAAAACTGTCATTTTGGAAGATCTTTGACACGAGCACAACCTGGCAACCCAGAAGCTGCTCTTGTTAATGACGGATGAATGATGAATAAAAACATTCACAAATGATTTATTCAACAAATAATTAAGTTACAACACTGCCTCATTAGAAAGGAGAACAATTAATTATCTCTTAAACAGATTTTGCACCTCTGACTCTGCGGTCAGTCTTTTCTGTTTCTCTGCTGCAGACGGTGGGGAGGGGGGGATGGGCACTGAGACGGGGGTCAGCTGGTCTGTGGGGAGTCCAGGCTTCTCCACAAACAGATCCGGCTCTTCCTGTGGCAACAACATGGCATCCTCACTGGAGAGAGTGGTGGGCTGTAATCTGACACACAGTAGAAACAGAGTCAGAGTGTGTTTTGGTGGGTGTCTGTATATGCTGATGTTTTCAGATGCATCTGTATAATTTACTCCGTAGTTAATCCTGTCAGGTCTTTTGTTCTCTCCTTCTCCAGGTCTCCCTCTTGTCCGCCTCTTTCCAGCTCCCTCTCTTCCTCTGTTGGTGCCACTTCATCTGTCTGTATCTCTAAGTCTCCTGTTGGAAAAGGTGAAAGGAAGAAAAAAAAATATCTCTCCTACTTTCTTGTCCTATATCACCTTCGTTTAGTTAAAAGAGCTCTTTATTTAGTCACACACCTTCTGGAAAGTGATCCGTCTGGGCCAAGAGCAGGTCAATTGTTTCTGGATGCTGATCCAGCAGTTCAGCACCCTCAAACTAGCAGAGACAAGAAGAGAAATTAGAGAAAAGATGAAAAACAAGTTAAAAATCTGATGCAAAAATATGTTTTTCCATGAGTTTCTCTTGACAGCTGTACCTCAGCGACGGGAATAGTGACCGGCTCAGTCTCTCTCAGAGTAATGGACTCAGGAGATGCTGTTATTCCTGTGGGGTAAAAATATAGATGCCATTAATAAAAAGCCTCTATTTCAATTAGTGACACAAACCAGTGAAATCAGCAGGAGAGGATGCAGCTAATCAAGCTGCAATTAAAGTGCTCTCTTTCTGCAGAGTGAGACCCAGCTCGACGCTCCCCAGCACCACTCTGCCGCATCAGTCTGGACCAATTAGGAGGATGTTGTTGCTGGCAGTCTGCTCTGACCTGACCCACACTGTCTCTGCCTTGTGCCGCTCTGTATTTCTGCCTGGTTTTGAACAATTTGAGCTTTGTCTATTCCTGTGACCTGCTGGTTCATTTGTGCATGTCACTGCATACAAGTTGACATGCTGCACATTAATGGACACATTTGTATCAGTCTGCCGAAAAAGCTGCACAGATGGTATTTATAATAATTAGGACAGACCTTGTGTCTTTTTTGGTCTGAAATGTAAAATTCTTCAAATGACACTATAAATGTCTGCATATAGAATATTAAATGAAAAGGGATAGCTAAGTCTTGTTGGTGAAGTTAGTAGACCGTCCATTTAATGATCAGCTGCACAAAAGCATTTGTTTTGATTATTAAAATCTTCCTTTTAGTCCTGTTTTCTATAATTGTGTAATCAGTTCAAGATATGTTTTAGCCTTCATTAAATGACATTTCTGTGGCAGATTTTCTGATGCCGCATTATCAAATTCCATTAAGAGACTATTAAATTTATGATATAGCAGCAGATCAAGTCACCCTACCGCTGTCTAGCGCAGCGGCAGCAGCTGGACTGATGGGTTCAGGATGCTCCGGTGAGGTTTCTCTCAGATAGTCTTGACCCATCTGAGAGACACAAAACAGACACAGGACACTAGTTTTTATCCTGCAAATATGTAGGTTATATTCGGCTTAAATCTTCCCTTACAAATGTCTGCTAGGTGTTAAATTTCTCTCCTTACATGTGTATTTGGGTACCTGTATCAGTGTATTGGGACTGGGCATGGCATCCTGCATGTACATCACTCCAAATAAAGGATCTGGAGCTCCTTCTGCCTCCAGCAGCAGAGAAAGGGCATCAGGGAAGTCCAGAGCTTGTCTGAGAGGAAACAGATGGGGAAACAGTGAGAAACAGGAGCTATTTGGGTTACAAATGATGACAAATGGCTGAAGTACGGAGCAGCTGTTCTCACCTGCCGTGGTCATCCATATCAATTTTCTGGGACGTTTTTTTCACCAGCTGGCCCACGATGGACTGAAGTTCCTCTGAGACGACACAAAGTCAAGAAGCAGTGCAACTGTCTCAGAATCTCTTTCCTCCAGTTTGTCTGTGATTTACCGCACTGTTAACTTTCTTACCCAGTAGAATAGCACACTGTCGGTGGAAGACGACGATGACCCCATACTGGAGCTGGGAGGAGAGGTAGAGGGAAAAGCGAGGTTGTGGCAGCCCAGGTCGGGGCGGAGGCACCTGCTCCAGCACGTAGTTCATGATGTCATCACTGTCCGGGTGATCATTTTAGTATAAAAAAACAGATCCCAGTTCAGCTCATTATATGTGTGTATTAGTGACTAAAATGACGTCCTACCAGGTGCTTTTGACGTTGACTTTAAGGAAATCACGTCGAGGAATTTTGATTCCTTTTGTAGCAACCAGCCTGAAACAGGAGCAGACCTTCAGTATGATGTTTTTTCATATTTTTCTTACAAAAAATGCAAAGGAAAATGTTTTGAAAGGAATCTACAACCTCCAAAACTGTGCTAGCAACCAGTAAGAAATGCAATCAGCTGGCTGTTGTTTCATTTTTACTATACACACCTCCTATACGAGGATACCAAACCTAACCTACCTACATTTTTTAATCAAGAATCAGAATATCTTCAAATCAAGAACAAATTTTACCTCAGACTCATGGATACATTGTTAAGATTTCAGTTGCCAAAGGCCAAGGTCGCTGTGACCTCATAAATGATATTTTTGGCCATAACTCAAGCAGTTTTGACATTTCACATCCAAAAAAGCTGCCATGGATTCAAAGTGAAACTTGAAAATTCACAGACATACAAGCACCATGTGGTAATTTGGTTTTCTTTATCATAATGTAACATTTAACCTTTGAGTTCATCTTTGAAGTGGTTGTTTTTTGAACAGGGGACTTCAAAGGCTCTGACTTGTTTTAGTTTGAGTAAATGTTGCCAGATGTTTGTTGTCATTGTGACTGATGCACCTGCACCCTGAGCTTTTTTTAAGTCTCCAAAGTGTGTTTAGTTAGAATACTCGGACTTTTTTTTTTTTTTTTAATGTGGGAAAACATTAAGAAAATTGAAAAAAGTAAGTTGGCTGAACATCTTTTGCAACGACAAAATCGGTCAAGTGTACCTTAAACCGACGAGGCCACTTAATAATGACTCATAATGTATTTAATACCGTGGTGGAAAGTCATGAAATACTTTGTAGTTAGGTATTATGCTTACATACTATTCGGAGACACTACGTATAGTATTTAATTTTGTGGTTATATGGTTATTATACTTTAATTTCGCTACATTTAAAATCAAATATACTTTTAATTATATTTATCTGAAAGCTGTAGACACGAGTTAATGTAGATTAATATATTTTACAAAACACAAATGAGCCTTGAAAAAGGTACCGAAAGCAGACTGAACAACCCGACTGTAAACTTACATGTCAAATAATTTAAATGAGCTTTTAATTTCAGCCGCAGCGGTTACAGATCAGATTTCAGCCTTAAATGTTGCTTACATATAATAAGTAGCTAACGTTCTTCATTTCTTAGAGAAGTCCCTGATTCTGGCGATTATACTTATGATCTTTACTCTAATAAAATTAGGGATGCAGAACTTTTACTTGTAACGACAATTATTTTTAAGTCGTTGCAAATTTAAATAATGCCTGAATGCTTCATTCATCACTATTACCGCCTCAGTAATTAAAAAAA
Organism: Acanthurus leucopareius; assembly: GCA_029814765.1. Classification (NCBI taxonomy): domain Eukaryota; kingdom Metazoa; phylum Chordata; class Actinopteri; order Acanthuriformes; family Acanthuridae; genus Acanthurus; species Acanthurus leucopareius. The sequence goes on along the minus strand of JAQMCX010000057.1, from coordinate 8,501,264 downwards.
ACATAACGTTATGAATACAAAATGACTTCACTGCAGCTGTTATTTAGATTGATTTAAATGGACAAATTTACTCACCAGATTGTCGAGAAACATCCTGTATGACGCTTTAAAACTGAGGGATAGTAAAACATTTTGCCAGATATTTCTGAACACAGTAAAATAGCGTGAGAAAGCTGAGAAATGATGAAAAGAGCGGGTTTTTTCCCGTGTGTGTCTGTAGGTGATTTTATGTCGCATTTTGTTTGTTTGTTTGTTTGTTTGTTTTTGTCAGAGACAAGCCGATTGGTCAAACTGTCCAACTGTGATCTCTGTCCTATTAGTTATAGTCACACATCTAATATATTCGTGGGGCATTTTATTTCATAAATACAGAGAAAGAAAACGTAAAACGTAAGATAATTTGCTGATCCAACGCACTCTAAGTTTACTACCTTTGCGATACAACTGAACATTTTTCAGATATTAAGTTACAACAAACATCTGGATTGGGATAAAAAAAAATGAAATACTTGATGAATACTGTCGTGAAAATTATTTATAATCTCAATGTATTTTCTCTGTGATTACTGTTTGACTGTCATTTTTTAGAAAGGATTTTATAAAGCTTTTTCCCATAATAATTATAAGGGTTCACTTGTGCTATTTCTCTATTTCATGACTAGTGTTGTTTCACAAAAAAAGCGGATACAGGAGATTCGATTCAATAAAGAAAAGGGCATTTTATTCAGGTGTAACGAAACATGATGGATAAAATGAGACAATTCCAGAAACATGATCATATAAAACAAAGGCAACAAAACAGCAGTAATAAAATACATACTCAACTTTAAAAAAAACAAACAAAAAAGAAACACAAGAATGCACAAGGTTTCAGTGTTAAAAGGGCTTAATTGGGCTTCCTATAGATACAGCAGATGGAGTGAAGTCTGTGATGGGTGCTGATCACAACAGTCGTCCTCTGCACTCAGTGGATCCGCAGCAGCAGAGCAGCACCTTCCCCTCCACACTGCCCACCTCATAGTTGTAGTCCCAGGTCAGTTCTGAGCCGGCGCGGATCCGCCTGCACAGGGACACAAGCAGGCAAGTTAAGCAGGACAAGAGCTTATCAATATGTTAACAAAATGTCAATATTGTGCATTGATTGTTGACACAGATAGGTGGCTGCTGAAACATTTATCCTAATAATAGTGCTCATTTAGGTTTTAACTGAACATCACAGCACATAAATAAATAATATGGCATAAATAAATTGCTAGTGACAGACTAAAATTCATAATACAAACACAACTTTCTAGAATCTAAAATTTCTATGCGATCCCTAAGTGAGTCTGAAGGTGATACAGGAGTGCCACCTAAAGACATCTGAGATTCACAAAAACTCTTAGCAGACATGACCGGATTTGTAACAGACTAGAAATTTTGTTTAAAAACTCACTTGCTGGCAAAAAACGCCACCCATGGAAACCGCAGGTCATGTGTGTCCACAAACACATTCTGGACAAA
>JAQMCX010000057.1:8467289-8495909 GCA_029814765.1 Acanthurus leucopareius | reverse complement strand
AAATTATAGTTACTCTTTTCCTCACTCGGAGTGACTTTTTCTCTCTCCTTGTTGTCATCAGATCCAGAGCTGATGGTGTGAACATCATCACTGTCAGAGAGAGTCATCACGTCCTGCCTCTTCATTGTCTCTGATTTTATTTGACTGTGAGAAACAAAAATGAATCAAAAAAAGCAATCTAAATATTGGTAGCATGTCTGTCCTCTGTGTTGCTGATTTGGTTTAAATGAAAATCATTTTAAATCAGGATTCATTAAATATCTTTTATGCATAATTTTGCATGTCCAACATACCTCTTGCATTCTAAGGAGTCCTGTGAAGAAAAACAAAAAGTAAAGGTTACCTATCATTGTGCAAGAAAACATTATGCAAAATCTCTGAAAAACAGCCATTTTTTAGTCTTTTCTATTTAAGACCTGACTTCTTTCAAGCATTTAATGTTTATTTCTCTGTGAGACACTACCAATAATTTAAAAAAGTTCTGCTCCCAAAATTCAGTTCCATGAAACATTCTTACTTTGCCCACTCAGTACTGACCTTCATCAGCCCCTGACTGGTAAGCCAGGAAGTTACTTTGCTTTTCCCCGTCTCCTCTGGCATGGATGGTGCCAGAGATGGGTCGTCATTTGTAACTTTGGGTGATACACTTAATTTCTTAATTTCTTGAGTCCCTGGAGCAGGAAGAAGAGAGGTGTGTGAAAAAAAATGAAATTGTCCACACGCCTTACTTTTCATTCACCCTAGAAAGTAGGTAACAGTTGCACTGATTATTTAATCTTTCTGTTGAACACACATATTTCCTAAAATGTTAATCTACTCACTTTCATCCCCACTCTGTGAATCCTTGTCATTGTCCTTATTGCTTTCCTTAGATGAGCCTGGACTTTGGACTGTGGCAGGATAAATAAAACATGAAGTAAAAGGATGATAAAATGTCAGCTAGGGTCAAGAGCACAGACACCATCGTCCAACAGGGACAACCTGTATCTCTTGACTTTGGACTCACCTTCTTTGGGCAGCTGCCCTGTTCGGTCAGATGATACTAAAGATGGCGACAGGATTTTCCTCCTAAACATGTCCATGCCACTCACCTCACTGTCCGAACAGTGAGCCTCACACTCATATCCATCCTTAAAGTTCTCTACACTCTCAATGTGGTCAAGATTAGCAAAATACTCATCGCCCATCTCAAGACCTTTTTTGTCCGCAAAGTCATCTGTAAAGATTTTACCTGTTAAAGCCAAAGAAAAAGGCAGGTAAAAGCAAAAAAAAAAAATTTTTTTACTATGCAACAAAGTCACCTGCTATTGTACTGTAACAAATAAACTGATGTGGATGTCTAGATGTGTGCCCACTCTTCATCACCTCCGTGCTTCAAAAAACATTCTTTTAAGTCTGTTTCCTTTCCTCACCAGCATAGATGCAGACAAAAGAGCCCTTAGCCACATCATCTAGACACCGAATGCCCCAGCCTTTATTTTGGGTCTTGAAGAGCTGGAGACGCACCTGCAGGCCATGCTGCACCAACCGATTGGTGCACATCTGAGGACAGCATTTGCACCGTTTATTACACTCATAGATGCTGAGAGAGAGAGCAGGATAATGGCCTTTGAGACAAGGAAAAATAGATGTTATATTCAGTAGTAATTGTTTTAGACTGAGAAAATGAGCAGTGAGAGTTTGTCTTTTCGTCGAGAATGCTACAAGTGGGAGGTGCTTTGGTATGTGCAAAATGCCTGACCCTGTGATCAGGCACTCCTCCAATCGTTTATACAAGTATCCAGCATTTGGGTCAATCTGTCCCCCTGGTGTACAACCTGTAGCCTGAAGGGTCAGCTGGTGGCAAGAACATTTAGTCCTGAAATATAAACACAGACATGTGCAGAATATTAACAGTGGCAAAAATGTCCAAAGTGAATGGTCACTGGTGAGAAACACTACTAACTTGTCTCGACAGCCATCGGTGCATTCACACCCAACCAGGAAGTCTGAACCGGTGTTGATGTAAACTCCATCTTCAGGAATACGTTCTTTACCTTGAAGAGAGGAGTTCTTTTAGTGTCTCTGCAACAAATTATTCCACTGGAATATGAAAAAACATCTTTTTGGACAAAGACAGCCATGTTAATATATATTCTTTTTTACCATCCCAGTACAATTCTTACTGTAAGCTACTTCAGGAGGTGAAGTGGAATCGATCTCGTTTACACAGGAGAGTGGGATGTCCTCCTTTCCACCAGTGATGTCGTGAATATAGTAAAAAGGCCTTAATGGCTGAAAAGGACGGTCCACGAGCACGTAGGGGTCCAAACAGAACATCTCTAAGAATATAAAGTCACAGCGTGTCTGGAAGAGGTAGCGTTGGATTTCTCCCATGTTACGCAGACAGAGCCCACATGGAGCCTTGTAGATCACATGGAAGGACATCTGAGGGGTGGACATGCCAAAGATAAGATTTGTGTTCAGTTAAACCGCATGAGAGGAAAATTAAAGCTCTTGATATATCCACTTCTCCATAACTCAACCCTTCCTTCAAATTTACCTTGCGGTTGACTTTGCGTCGACCTGTCATACGTCTGAAATCATATAGTAAAGGTGTGAGCAGCGGGTTCTTCCCTCTGTGCATGTCTGATTTTGCAGGTCGGACACGATTCAGACAGGCCGGCTGACAAGCGTGTGCCAGGTAGAAGATGCGGTCTGTTGGGGCACGATACGCAGGCTGATGTGGGATAGTGGCCATCGGGTGTGCGATTGCAGGGGGAGCTGGAGCCAGAGTGGGCACCTGTCTCTGATACGACTGTGCGAAAGCGGGTGTAACAGTGCTTTGGGTGTTCAACGTTCTGCCACTATGGATTAATAGACAAAGGACAATGGAGAGAAAGACAAGTTCCATTTAAAAACATCAACTGTCTTCAGTTACTTTAAATAGCACATTTCTTTTTTTTCTCTCTCTCTTTTTTTACTGTTTCACAACCTACCAGACCAAACAAAAGATGGACTCACCTAGAGAGGTTACTTGGACTGGGGGAGAGTGACTGCATGACTCTGGAGGCATGAGTGCCTCCCACCCCAGGGACAAACGGAGAAGTGCTCTTCTTTGCCATCTGGTGTTTATTGCTTGAAGACAACAAAGAAAGAAATATCTGTTAATATAAACAGTCTTCACTCCCATTTTGTCCAGGTTTCAGGCACAATGTTAATATATTAAAGAAGCAAACTAATGTGACAGTTGTTGCTTAAAAGTTATAAATGTAACTTCAAAAAACACTTTTATTAACAACACTGAGTGGCTGTTCAGTGAACAGAAATCAGCGTGCTGTTGCTTATGCCTGCACTCAACAGATGTGAGAGAGCAGCTGAACATTAGTCAAAACATCAACATGACCTACAGAAGACTAAACACTGAAATTAACACGACTGCCAGAAAATAAATTAAATTCATATTTAGAAGAGCTAAGTATCTGACATGTTCATATATTCTATTTTGACCACTGGATCCATGATACTAACTAACTGTCTGTCATTCTAACTTTCTATCATTCTAACTTTCTATCATTCCCACATCCCATGCTTATTTGTTGACTGCCCCTTTCTTGCATTGCTCTTGGCTGGTAGAAATCAAACGTTAGTTATACACTTTTGTTTTGTACGGTCACATCATTTATTATTGGTTAAAATAATAAAGGTTGCTGTAGTCAATAACTTAGTGTGATGGATCAGCATTAGTTGCTACAGTTATTTGGCAAGCTCTTCTTAGATAGTATTTTTCTAACATTATTGAGCAATCACACTCAGGTTAACAAGCTAGCCATAACTAAGCTAGGCTGCATCAATACAGCTTTGTGGTAATCTTAGTTTTAGCTTTGGACTGTTTGGACTGTGGTATGGTGGGAGACAGAAGTATTACTGCTAGAAGTTCAGTAAGCATCACTTACTCTATACGAGGAGATTGTGAAGGCTGAGGGGTTTGTTGGGGAGGCTGAGAGGGCTGAAGACGCTGTTGATGTTGTGGCGTCTGTGAAGGCTGGCTGGGTGTGGCCTGCTGTGCTTTTACAGGAGACGCTCCAATATGTCCGTCACTGGTGTACTGAACAACAGGGCCTTTACTTCTCAGTGCCCCTGTAGGAAGTAAAGATCAGTAAGAAGTGAAAATCTAAATATTTTTGGTTCTATAACACCAAGTTACAGCGGTTGAAATGGGGGTTTTTGACACCAATGCATGTGCTAAAGAGAAAGCCTGGAACAGAATCTATCTTCTGTCCAAATATAAATGTACATCCTGTTCTGAGTGTGTATGATACCCATGTTAGGTCGTGTCCTTTGCTGGCCTGCCAGCTTCTTCTCCTGGGTGTTGGCGGTGGTCATCTTCAGGTTAAACATGGGCTCCAACCTAGTGGAGCCTCTATAGATCCACTCACTCCTCTTATCATCCTAAACAACACAAAACACACAAGAAGTTTACCCCCTGTCAACTGCTATACTGGAAACTTGAAAATGAACTCCTCTGTTCTTTTTGACTGTTTGACTGTTTATTTCTTCTAAATCTGAAAGCCAACATACCAAAAAAAGGATCTTGACCAAGCTTCCATCAACCTCCTCCACTTTGCTCTTCCACCAGGTTCCCTCCCACTCTGTCTTGATGATCTGGCCGACCTTCAGGAGCACCATAGGCCTGCTGGGATAGGCAGTGATGTACTCTTCGATGAAATCCCGACACGATGCATCCTCTATGTCCTCCCAGGTGCGCCTTACTGTGAATACAAAAATATTCTCAAATCTTTTTTATAAATTCCAATTGATTTGGCTTGGAGGAGTGGCAAGTAGAACACCAAAAGCAAGACATTTATGAAGCAAAAGAGAGAGACAGCCTCCCTTACCCCAACATTTCATTTATTTTTTCTCTGAACTGAGGTTTGCATATCAACGTAACAATTTTCAAGAGAGAAGGAGAGAACAAGAGATATGAGCACTTACACGGTCGGCAAACTGGGTAGAGCTCAGGTAGTGTCACATATGAAGCATAGCCATCATCAAAGAAGATCAAAAACCTGAAACAAACACAACAAAAACTATCAATGAAGCCAACTGAATATTGAAAAAAGACAGCATATGCATTGTTAATATCTCTTATATCAACAATAAATTATTAGCAGGACTCTAAATTCAACCAAGAAGCACATGCAAACAGCACTCGTCTATTAGAGGAGTTTATTTAGCTTTACCTCATACGGTTCTTGTTGTTGGGCATCTCAGCTACAATGCCAGCATAGAGCCACACCAGGTTGCCATCCTTGTACTTGGCAACTACACGAGCTCCGACATAGAGAACCTCCAGGGTGGGGTTGTAGTCGAAAGCCACGTGATTTCCAGACAGCAGACTCTTTCCTTTATCAAACTTTACTTTGTACTTAGATATACCGTTTCCTGAATACAGACAGAAGCAATGTTGTGTTACAGACAGCAGATCATACTTTTGACAAATTATAACCTTAAATGTTGAACACTTAACATCAATTTAAGTCTTAAAGACTCTAAAGGAAGAATAAAATGTTGTGGTAACATACCAACAGGGTTGATCGCAACAAGGGCGCCTCTGTGCCAGGTCTTTGTGCGTTTCTTTCCCAGAATGCTCATCCCGACTTTGAGCTCATCTTCTGTCATCTTTGGGTTTGGCTGGGTCATGGACTGAGACTGAACCTGGGATACAAACACTGCTGGCACTGAACCCTGGATACCTGGAGGGTAGAGAACCCAAAAAAGATTTTAGTGTCAAATAAATAAAAGTCTGATGTTGGTATGAAGTGTCCTAAGGCGAAGCATGTACGCTCACCTGACTGGGATGGAAGCTGTGCTGGAGATCGAAGCGACGGAGCACCTGGTGAATGTTTGTTGACCATCTGGACCAACTTCTGCACCTGCTGGGAGGTTTTCTGTAGAGCTGCAGAGGCCTCTTTCACCTGGGCAATTAAACAGACCAGCTGTTAGATTAGCAGAAAAACAGCATTTAGTAAAGGCTGGAAGCCCTATTTTTGTCTCGGAGACCAAACAAACATGTGGATGTAATCTTTTCTTTGTGCTTTTAATTTGTAACATTTGTAACGTGGCGACACCGAGCACCTTTCTTGATTTGAACAAAGCTTCTTTTGTTTATTTCTTTATTACAATTACCTATATCATATAAAAAAGGCACACATATGTACAATTTATTTTACAATGTGTGTATACAAAATATATATATTTTCAAAACATTATCTAGGATGAATACATTTCTTACTGCTCCTTTCTCTCATTTTTTACCCATACTATGTACACTGCAGCAGACAGATGAAGTTGTACTGGTATTGTTTTGTGTCAAATAATTTATAAAGATATCACAGGTTAAAAAAGAGTATGTGATTAACCACAAGATAGATGCTAAAACAGAAGGATAAAAGGAGTCATAGTGTATTGGCCAAGAGAGTGCATCATTTGTGGAAGAAAATCTGTAATATGTGTATTTTTTTAGATGATAAGAAAAATTGACAAAGTTTGCATTAGGCTGTAGAAAAGTCCAGACAAACTTTTAGAGAAACACAACAAAAAAAACCCCGCAACACATCTAAATTCCTCTTTAAACAATCTTACAACAAACATTTAGGAATAAAGGGTAAATACAGATTGATATAATAGGCTTTTTCATGTTCTCACCACTGAATCTTTGCCAGGAGCAACAGGCTTCTTTGGAGGAACCACTGAAACATCGTAAAGACCAGAAGAAAAGCAGATAATTAATAACTTCATTGTTTTCATGATGTAACAGCAATAAATGACAACTGACTTACAGCATCCAACAGCGATGACATCATCGTCATCGTCATCATCTATCTCGATGACCTCAGAGGATAACACGCCTCCTCCACCTCCCTCATCCTCTGAGCTGCTCTCACGGTACACAAGACCATTTCTACGGTAGGTTGCCTTCACCAGTTTCTCACATTCCAGTATGGACCTGCAAAAGAGTGGGGGGAAAAATATAAGTCTGTCAGACACAGATAGGTACTGTACGACTGGGGATGCATCGATCTTGTTAAGAGGAGGGACGCTGAGCAGGTTGTTGCAACAGCAGGGGCAGTCTTTGTGTTTGATAGAAAAACTATTGTTAGCTTGTAACAGTGTGCTTAAAACTGACATCCATGACATGTTTAGTAGTTAAAAACTTGTAGATCTGTCCCCTTGCTTACTCAGTACTACTCACTACATTCTACTATCATGCAGTACCTAATTTGAATAGCTGGCTTCCACACAAATATTCAAAACTTCATAATCTGTCATACAAAATGCACCAAAATCCCCCCAAAGAATTAAAAGTTTGAAACAGCTGCTCTGCATATGTTAATTTTATAAATAAGTATGTGCATGATAGTGTTTTCAGGTCTATCTTTTCAAACAGCCTAAGTGTCATGTTTTAACAAATCTTGCAAATGGTATACATGTTGTGCAATCACAAAAAAACCCAGCACAATTTAGCTACATACTGGCAATGCTAGAAAATAATAAGATACTTAAAGACAATAATCACTGAAATCCAGAAGAGATGCATGCTTGTAAAATTTATTTAGCTGCATTGTCTCTAAGAACTCAAAATAAAGAAAATAAAAACTTTGGAAAACTGCGAATGTCTCCCTACTGGTTGGCATCGTTGAGGAGCTTCTCCGTTCTTGCCTCCTCCTCTTCTTTCTGTTCCACCCATTCCTTTAGCTCAGTTAGCTGAGCCTTTTTCTTTTGCACTATCTCGCTCTTCTCTACGGCCTCCTCAATCCATTTCTTCAGCTCATCCAAAGAAATGCCCAGCTCTTCCTCCAAACTCTGGTCCCAGCCATCCACTTCCATTCTGAGACAGAAACAGGACATGTCACTTTGCAGTCAAATTAGCAACAAAATAGAAGTCGGCATTCTTTTATGTGATCTGATCAGGGTAATCATGTTTCTTTACAAAAGTATTGCAGTAATTTCCCTATCATTAATTTTACAAGCCCTGATAAGCCAGCAATGAAAATCTCATACTGTTCACTAACCTGTCATACTGACAGTATTAATAAACACACAATTATTTATTAAAAACGTGATTACAACTCCATAACTGCTGATAGGGCTAACCAATTTCTCGTTTGCATATCCACGAGACCCGTGAGAGAAACATACCGGCATCTGTCATTCCAAGTGAATGTAAACAGAAATAAACAGCAAAGTTTCCCTGATCACGTGTTAACAACTGGGCAGGTGTTGATGCTGCCAAGTGCTAGTATTAATTCTGCCTTTTTTGTGTGATGAAACAGCATTTCTGAAACCATGAAATGTGGTGGTGGGCTGAATTTAAAACCGTAGACACAGGACAGGTTTACTTTTGCACAAAACATTGCTTTCCCCACTCCAGTCTGACTCCAAAATGTTAATGTTGCCTTTGTTTACTTGCGCACACGGAGACTCAGGGTCTATGGTAACGGTCCCAACCAAAGAAATCATTGGCAGTATATGTACAGGTGGCACTGAAGCTCCTATACTGAAAAAACAACAACTACTTTAAGTGTGAGCAGCCACAAAGTCTGAATGGAGAGTAGCTTGCTAGTGCTGCTTAGCGAAATGAGGGACAGCTAGAGAGCACAATCCCATTTTGTTACCGTTATATGGATAACTTCTCGTTTTTATGTAGGCTAACAGAGTAACTGCTAACTTAACTTTCTGTGACTTTATTGATAAAGTAATGTTATTCTAATGATGCAGACTTGGGCAGGTAAAAAGAGGAGCCAAAGGGCAGCAAACTGAGGCTTGACGCAGGGGAGAGCAGGCTAGCTCGTTAGCCTAGAGTTAGCATTGAGAAAGTCTGATCTGTCTGATGTGAGTGATGCAGACATCAGATAAACGAACAACACTGTGTCCTTGGTGCTGAATTTAAAGACGAATCAGGTGGTTATTTAATTTGGAGAAGGCGACACAAAACACTCACCCCTCGCAGCTTTCCATCCTGCCTGCTCGTAAATAAAAACGTTAGCTAGCTAATGCTACCGGCTAACTACAACAAGGAATGCATGCTTTGTTTCCCAAGGTATCCGAAGTGGGCGGTGTTATTTCGCGCCGTAGGGTTATCTGAGAGTAGAGCGATCCGCCAACTCGGGGTACCCAGGTATTCAAAAACGTGCTCTGAACCGCTCGAGCCTCTCTGTGAACGCACAGGCGCCTAAATTTTTCATCCTGGCAAATTGTCATCATCTTCTATAGCCAGTTGCCATATGGCTCTTTGAAACACACTTTACCTATCAATGCAGAAGTCCAGGAACTTTGAAAGCAAAGTTTATTTTAAAAAGGCATCAAAATAATCTTAATTAAGATATAGAGACAAGTTAATTGACTGGGAAGCCCTTACTAATGATGATGTTTTGGCTTTTCACCGACATTGATGTTAGGAGATATTACCAATGATTCTTTCTTTCACTCATTTTAGCGGCATGTGATGTATCTTCATGGCTTTGACAGAGTTTTAAAAGCAGCCTCTGAAATCATACAGTAATAAAAGAGACAATGCAACAAAAACATGATTTTTAACCAACCCACAATTCAAAAAGTTGTGTATCTGAATATATATGAAAGAATACGGCGTCATCTTTTCAAGTAAATTTAGGGAATTTCAGTGGGACTGAAAAAAATGTGTTTCAAACAGTTATGTGACACAGTTTGAATCACTTTGCCATTTTTTCAATCTTTTATATTGAGTTAATTTAATTAGATTAATATTAATTGGTAATACTTTATTATATTCGCTTTGAGAAATGCTGCCCAAAAGGAGAATACAGAGTGCAAAGAAATAATATTTTTCTTGGCTTTGCAGATTCTGGCTGATGCTGCCTCTGTTAAATGATGAATTGCCAACACATGTCATACATTTTAAGGGTAATTTCAATAATGACTAACTTACGTTAAAGTCTGTGCAAAAGCGCCAAAACATTGTGTGTCAGAATTTGAGTAAAAGAGCCCAACATCTGTTTTGCATCATAATTCCATCACTGAGAACTTTAAAACATCTGTCCCATATTAGGAATGAAAAAGAGGGAATTTGCCTCGTTCTTTGTCAAGCTGCATTTTACAGTTTTGGTATGATGAACAGCTCACAGTTAAACCCTCAGAGTCAACTCAGCCTTTCTGTTCTCTATAGTTCAAGTCAAGAGTTTGGCTGTTTGTAATAGTGTTTCAGTGTGTGAACCTGCAAAATTAACCTGTTGCACAAGTCCTGACATGATGAAAATGCCTAATGTGCCGGTGTCGATTATCCTCCCTGGCGCGGATGCTGTTGTTTGAATAATCAAATTTCAGACTGCATGCTATCTCTTTTTAGCAGTGTTTAATAATATTTAGCTTGTATTATTTGCAAACACAGACAATATACTCTGTGAATCACATTACATACTTACATCGTTCGAAGTTGTTGTATGCTGCTGGTAGACATTTTTTGATCAAAGTATCTGTTTTGTTAGGAATAAACAATGTAAAAGTTGGAATAGTGTCAAACACAACTCCACTAGTATGACTAATTCAAAAGAAAAGCTTGTGGCAACTCATTCTTGTTATCTCATCAGCGGAGTTTGCAGGATGGCCAGGCTCCTTTTTGAGGATAAACCTTTTGTGGATAATGTTTAAGTCCATCAGTCATCCGTTTGCTCCTCCTGGTGTGTACTAACAGAGATGGCACTGTAAGGGTCCAGCACCATCTGGGCACAGCGGACTATGGCCACCAGCAAGAAAAAACAGAGCAAGAAGAAGAAGAAGAGGGCAAAACCAAGGTCCACATCCACATCGAACCTGCCCACAGGAGTGGCTGGAGGGTCCATGTTGACAGATCTATCTAATCCTCAGTTGTCTCATATGTTAACTTTCCTCTTAATATTTTACACCATCAAGGTAGTTCCACAAATACTTGACTTATTCCAAATTGCAGTCATTTTATCTAAATGGGCTGCTACTGAAAGTTTCTACCTGAAAAGCCAAATTTCTGTTATTTCTGATCTGAACAATCCATTCCTCTATGTCTTGATGTCTTTTCATTCTCCCAACATTTACACCTACTGTCCTCCCAAAGGTAAGATGGATTGGTGGACACACAGAGTCCCATTTGGCACCTGTGTCCTCCATGAATAGTTAATGAGGAGTTTGGTAACGATGAGGCCGCTTCTGAGATTAGAACACCAAGGTACCTCTCTGGTCTCTTCAGAAGAGGAAACCTTCACAGGAGATGACACCTTTACCACAGTCACCGGATCCCTGGTCAGTACAAGGTGTGGACCCATGACAGCACAACAGAAAAAAAGAGCCATATTGAAGTTTTGAAAGCTTTATAAAGGATGTGTGATGTGCAGATTAAGATGTTTTGTTTTAACTGAACAAATAGGTTCACTCTAAATATACTCCTAAAACCATGCACAGGTTTATTTTATGACCTAAATGTGGTGGAAAATAAGAGTGTAAAATGGTTAAGATGCAAAAAGGGAAAAGAAAAGGTTTCAAGAAGAGAAAGAGGATATGACGCATTAGTGGTAATCCACTTGAGAGGGGTTGGAAACTGATCCTGACCAAAAAAATGCAGATTGCTTGTACTCTGATGCCACTACAAAGATACACCCAAGTTAAGAGTTAGAGAATGGCTCTCAGTTAATAACAGTGGATCAGAGTAAAAACACTGGGCGAGTCTGGTTGTGTTGAAATTATACCGTCAAAAAAAGATTTACAGCCCAAGATGTCACTCAAGTGCAACCCACACAGGGCACAGTTTTACTGGTAAACCTATCTTAGAGCAGTACTGGTATTAATTGCATCTGTTTTCACCCACAGGCTGAGAAAGGGAGGAGGAAAGGCAGAAGGTAGAAATTGATCCCGGGACATACCCACAGATCTCAGCGTATTCAGATACACAGAATGGGGAGGAAAACAGATACAGGCCAATCAAACCAAAGTTGTCTCTTGTTTCTCTGCTCTTTTAGGAAAGGATGCCAATGCATGCAGGGGTGTAATTAAAGACAGCTATGACTCTTGCATGAGTATGATCAGTAAAGTACTCTGCTACAGTGAAAGAGCCATAAACCAAACTAGACATATATATGACTTTGTGACCAAGTATTACATGATAATACCTGGATTAACTCTGCAGTGACCTCCCTTACCTGGAAACAGGTGTGTTCAAAACAGTCTGACATAATCATTTTCAACAATATAACAATTTAATACAAAAACCAAACATTTCTTTCTCTCGTTTAACATTTCATAGACATATACAGTATTTATATATTTGTGTTTCTATGAGTGATAAAAGTTCACATCATTGAAAAAAAACCTGGATACAGAGCAACCAGAGAGGTTATCAACAATAACAAAGACAACACAGTCACCAACATACCATCCTCTTGAAGATAAAACTGGACGATTATCATCATGGGCTTACGTACAGTTACATAATTTGTCACCGTGAGTGTCCAAGTGTTACACACATACAATGGAATACTAATAAAAGGGTCCAATTCAAACTAAAGCCACATAATTAAATTTAAATTAGTTTAGAAGCATTATCTTTCATCCCACAACATTCCCCTACCTTACAAACTTGCCAAAAATGATTGTAGAGCACATGTGATTTGTTCTGGTTAGCAAGTCTAAATATTTGTTACAAACAGGGGACCATTAATTAAAATAAAAAAAAATTGGGGGGAATTCTCACGTGACAATTAAAATGTTTTCAGCTTTGTTTCTTTCCATTTCAATCCTTAATACCCTGATCAGACCATTAATGAAATACCAATCAGAAAATGGCAATGAAGAGGTCAAGAGATCATCAAAAGTTTTGAAATAACAATAATAAAATACTGGGAAACATTTTAATCAAATCAAATATTAACTATCATATCTCTCCATTTTAAAATAACATTATTCAAGGACAACATTAATGACAACAACAAAGAATGGCTTTAACAAAACAAAATTCCTGCTTGTTAATTATTGCTGTGTGACTTTTTTTGTATTTATATTACAAAAGCAGTATAAAAAGCCCATACCTGGTACAGGGTAATGCAGGGCGACAGAAAGAAAAACATTACGTCAGAAATGACTAAGAATGTGTTTAAGTTGATAATTATACTTTACGCATCCATTTTACATACATACACACATGCATACAGTATATATGTATATGTAAGCAAGAAAAATAGATTGTATACATTTCCAACGGGCACCAAGACAAACAGTACATAGCCGTTGTAACACTGTGTATCTGTTGTTGAGCTAAAACATCAAATAAAGAAAACCCTCACATGTAGAGGGGACACAAAATAATTAATTTTATAGGTGAAGCCACCAATATACATAGAAAACTGTACTCAGTATAGTGGAAGCGCTCCACGAAAGCAGTACTGACATGCAGACATGCTGTGGATTTAAAACTGCAAGTGAGGTTAGCACAGACAGTGGTGGGTTTGCGTGCAGCAGCGGAGAATGAAAACAAAACAAACAAAAAAAAATCACCAAAGCTGTTTCCCTGCAATTTCCTGAGAGTCTTAATCAATGATTGGAGTGATTAGTCTATATTCTAAAGGGTAAAACAGTAAAATACACACTCTTCAACAATGCCTGAGAGAAACTGGGAAAATATTAAAATAAAAGGCCTTTGTGTGTGTGTCTGTGTGTCAGTGTGTGTGTGTTTACTTTCTGTGTTTGTCTAACCAGAGCTAAGAGTGTTTCTGTGCAGGCTATTCAAGTGTGGTTGTGGGATTGTGCGCTTTTATATATTTATATATACGAATATATAACATATCTACAACATGATGTTGAGCTTTGGGCAGTGCTAGCTAGAGAATTCTCTAAGAATGGCTGAAATATTGTTAAAATAATCATCTTTTAGTCAGTAGCAAATCCTTGATTTCCCTCCCCTATATATCTGCAGTCAGATATATCCCTCCATCTTCAGCTGGCTTGTGACAGTGCAATATAAGCCATGCAAAGCAAGGAAAGAGTGCTACTCTTAGGAGCAGAAGAGCTAAATATAAGAGAGACTGAGGGCAAAAACGGTCACGAAGACACAAGGGTGGACCAGATCACTCATTAAACGAAGGGTAGATTGGAATCTCAAAGTCGTCGCTGTTGAAGTTGGCAGGCTGGTCCAGCATAGACAACACATCCTGAATCAGATTAAAGAGAGAAAGAGATTTAGTTTAATAGTCAGAAAGAGGAAGAAGAAAGTGCCTGAGAGAGTGATAAGGCCTGCATAACTCACAGGAAACATGTCTTGCTGGTGCCCCTGAGCATGAGGATGCTGCTCTGCATTATTCTGCGAGTGCTGCTGGCCTTGCCACTGGGGCCACACTGCCTCTGCTGCTCGAGAGGGGAACTGTGCCCCTGACTGAGAGCCATCTGGGATAAAGCACAGAGGGGTGAGAGGATTCACCACATAACACAGACACAGACTTACACAAATATATGCACACAACCTACCATAGCCATTGGTGTTGAGGCTGGCACGCACGTTCATGGGCGGGTAGTTTGCACCGCTGGTTGTAGTGGGAGAAGCACCTGTAGGCATCTGGTCAAACGAGTTGGAAGAGCCACCTCCAAATCCTCCCATACGGGCATATGGTGGGGACATGGTCTTTGCTGCCTGGGGAGCCACCTGCTGGAAAAGAGGAGTAACTCTATTAATCAGATGGGGTTGATGTTTTAAAAGTGATATTAAAGGAAACTATCACCATATTAAGTATCTCTAATCTGTTTCATCTGTGAGTAAAATTAATTTAGAATGTGACAGTTAAGGCCAAACAAAATCAGGCAATGATCTTGTTTTACTGGCTTACCTGGTTATTGAATTGTGGTCTAGCTCCAGCTCCAGCCCCAGCTCCAGGCCCAGGCCACCCTCCTCCTGCTGGTCCTCCATGGAGAGGGATGCTGGTGCTGGAGGGGGTAACTGAGTGCGGGACTCCATTCTGACGAGATATCTGAGCCAACATCTGCCCTGCTGAGTGGCCTTGCTGTGCCATCTGTGGATTTATCTGTGGATTCATATTGACTGGCCTGCTGAAAATGTGAAGGGAGAGACCACATTACAGAAACATAAATAAACTGACATCAGCCCTTTTTGAACACATTCAGGTTAGCAGAAAATAAGGCAATGGCATTTAATGTCAGCATAACAATGAGCATAGTGACACATTCAGTAACCACCTTCAGGAATACATTTTGAAGTGATCACAATCTATTACAAGCAACATCTGCCCCTTCGTGAAGCACATGAAGATAATCTTTGTGATGCGACACCCATCATTTGGACCGAAGTATGTGGCAGATTTTACAATTGAGAGAACTGGGAGTTTTCTCATGGGTTGTTGATAAACATATGCCAATATCATGCAAAAAAGTGTCTCTGCTAGCTCCACTACAATAGGCAAAACCTCCATACATGCAAATCAGTTGGTATATATAACATAAATTCATTCTTTCTTGGCTAGGAGTACCTGTGACTGTTCTTATAAAATTCAAGTTAAAACATCATCATCATTATTTGAAAATCCAAACTTAGGTTCATTATAATTGTGGTTGGAAAGTGGATGTTATCCAAGTTAACCAGTATAACAGAATTGAGTCAGCTCTCAAGATAAGAAGAGAACAAGTAAGAATTACAGGCATGCTCCTCCTTTCTGCACCATGTTGTTTGTGCGAGAAATATGACTATGCACAACTGTTTCTGGAAACTGATATTTTTTGTCTGCAAGAGATCCAAAGGCTTGATTAGATAGAATATTGTTTCAAGGTTTAAGAATCAATATAAATGTAAACACATACACAGACATGAACAGTAGACTCCCTACCTATATACATCGTTGGAACGACCAGCAGTGAAGTTGTTGGCTGGAGAGTACATCTGTGTGGAGGAAGTGGGGGTGGATGGCAGAACCTTGGTCTGATCAGGGCCTTGGAAAAGGGAGGGGTAGAGCTCTGGTTTTTCAAGGCTCTTGCTGTGGTCTGGCCCTGCTGCTGTCACTGGCTGCACTGGCATCTGAGGAACAGCAAAAAAAATCAGTGAGTAGTCCATGTCATAACTCTTTTAAAAAATGTGTTTTTCTAAAGTTTTTGTACCCTAAACACTCAGACCTTGAGTAAACTGACTTGTATCTTTGCAAAGATGTCTGTGCACTTCTCTGAAATCTTAAAATCAAACATAACTGGTAAAATTTAGATTTGATACATCACTAATTCGAAAAGTCGTGGGCAAAACCCCCTAAAACCCCAGGCGTGGAGCAGACTTGTCAGTACAGAGAGAGTGACATTTTGCATTTGCACAACCACTAGCGCTGTGTCAGCCACTGCCAGTTACAAGATAACAAACAAATAGAAGAAGCCAACCACACTTTTCATTTTAAAACATCTGCTAGCCACCAAATGTTGGTGCACAATAGACAGATAGAGTCCCATACATGTTTGAGCTTCAGCATGTGGTTGAAAGGAGTCCACAGCTGAATTTCTTCAGTGTTTTCTCCAGCTACTAATCTTGGTGAGCACGGCTCTCCCAACCCTAACCTGACGCATGCAGTGCAGGTGGGCGGAGCACAAGAAAAGTGATTCACGTATCCAGAATTTTTCAGTGAGGAAGATGATGTGCTTCCAGCCATTTATCAGAGCCTTTATTTACTTTTTATGAAGAGAAACAATGCTACACAAAATACTAATCATGTTAGGGTATACAAAATGTGCATGAAGAGGGACTTAAAATGTTTAAGTGGTGAAGTATTAGCCTCAGTGCAATAATGATAATTTATTTTTTCAACCTAAAAGTCATATTCCCAAGTACACTTGAATTTGTTGCGCTCACCAAAATGGTCAGTCTGCTGTAATATATGGCACCACAATCAAATTAACTGATTTCTAAAATGTGAAAACAGTGGCAGTCATGGTGGAAAGACATAACTCCCAAGCTTATCAACACTGAGCCAGAACTGAGCTGGAAAATGTGCAGCCAAAAGCATTTAAAAAAGCAATTTTGGTCTACTGTATATGTCAGTGGTCAGTGAATATATACATATATATATACACACACACACACAACACTAACACCCTACGAACACATACGCACATATGCATGCACGCATGCACATATGCACGCATGCACGCAGTTGAGTTAAAGGGATAAGTTCTTTATTTAAGCAAATATTCCAAAATTTTACAGCTTTAACCATTTAATTGTGCATATTCCATGTTTTTCTAAGCTTCCCACATCAATAACCCGATTATTTTTTGCTCTTAACCAGTTGCTGAAACCTGCTTATTTGGCAGATAAATTTTAAAATAACATTGTTAATAGTTAATCCTCCCTTCCGTCCTAGCCAATCTATTTTATTAATGTCTCTTATTATCATTTGTTTTCAAGTTGTTAATTTTAAAACCTCTATTGTAACACTCTCAGACTTAAGGAGGAAGACCAAAGGAGAAAACCTTTTCTATGAACAAACATGGAACAGGTGTCTTGTTTACAGAGCAGACAGACATGACACAAGTAAAATTAGAACAGAGTAACTCTAAGTAAAGAGAACATAATATATGACATAAGTAAACAGTAAGTGTTGTGTCATCAGAAGTTTGTATCATTAAACATCCTGTTGCTAATAGTAATCATTAATGCCACAGTTCCAAAGCTGCTGAACTGACGTTGTTACATCCGCCATTTTATCAGATCTGTCAGCAAGTATCTTCCCCAAAATTTAACCCTTATCTGTAGGTGCTCCTTTTGTTAGTGTTTTTTAGGTGGCACTTGAAGTCATGAACCTGAAAATATATCCAACCGAGTTTTGTAAGGTTTACCTCTAGGGGTTAAACTCTCTTGGGATACCCAAGAACTACAAAGAAAAGTGTTTCAAGCGTGACAAGCAGGCGGTCTACTGTAATAATGGAACTCCCCTGACATCCAGTTCTGTTTCTCCTTTTACACCAGCAGCCATTGCATTAGATCTACTTATCAGATTCTGTTCCCAGAGTATACTCAAGAGCTTAGTAAAGCCACTTTTCCTTTACCTGCACCATGGACATGGAATGAACTACAAAGTACCATTTATTTAAAAGCACTCCAGCCTTTGAATACTGTTAACAGTCTTTCACGAACTGCTCTGCAGGAAACCTGTTGCTGTTTTACATGATCTTTGTCTTTGGTGGAATGTGCTGTGGACAATATTGGCATAACATTAAAGCCTCTCCTTTTTTTTCTTTATACTATTTCCCTTGTTTCTTTTATGCTCTGTATAAGATATTGTGTTTTTATGTGAAACTGCAGGTGTTGCCATCTTGACCAGGATTCTCTGGAAGAAGACATCTTGTATCTACACAGCTATCTCAAGTATAAAATGAAAACAAACAAACAAACAAATAAATAAATAAATAAAGGCTGGATCTTTCACTATGGCAGGGACAAGGACCCCCCCCTCCCCAAAAAAAAACAAAAACAAAAACAAAAAACAAAAACATATACAAGGGCATAATATCTGTTTTAGTCAAACTGGACGTTTTTATGTCCCTTGACACGTGCATGGCCTTACCTGTGAGAGGGTGATCGGTCCTGCCTCATACAGTCCGTCTCTGGTTCCACCTCCCTCAAGCTCAGCCTGCTGCTGCTGCTGTAACTGCCTGAAAAGGGAAACAGAGAGGAAGAGAGAGAGGGCGAGTCAGTCTAAAATAGCCTCATTTCCATTTCCATACCCTCCACAGTTGGGTGAGAAATCCCAAACACCTGCTGACAAAATAGCGCTCAACCCGCCACCGGTCACCATGGCAACATGAAAGAGAAATGAGAACAGAAGAGGAAGACAGTAACACACTCTAGGAGAGAAAGGTCTGCTTCGCAAATACATACTGCTAACATGCTATATCACCTGTTACAAGTTGATCTCTTTAAACTATATTCAGTACTAACAATAAGGAAACAGCTACTAGACATGCTTCTTGTTAGAAAACTGCACTATTTTTCAAACATACATAACACAATAGGAGAATACAGACAAATAAAATATAAGGGATGGAACAGTCACCCAAAGAGGAAAAAAGAAAAACTAGAAGGCCTGCAGTTTGCTAGAAACAGCAGTAGTCTCCCATGAAGAAGCAGCCCCTGTTCTCCCATGCAGGGGGAAGATAGTTAGGCCAGGCCTGGTCTCACCTGGTGGCCACCTGCCCGGGGCTGAGCACTACAGGAGGGCAGTTTGGGCTGCTCTGGCCCAGGGAGGGGGGCAGCGAACCCCCTGGGGAGGAGATGGGAGTGAGGGGGTCCTGTGTTGAGTTTCTACTGCCCCACAATCAGAGACAAGAGCAGGAGAGGTGGGAGGTAGGGAGAGAGTGATCAGTGTGTAGTTTATTAAAAAGGGTTGTGGTAAGGGTGCAAAAGGAACTGGGGATCAAGTGTGAAAGATAAGCATTCAGACCGTGGGATCTTTCACAACAGTCACATTTTGAGACATGAATGGTTTCATTATAAGCTGTACTTGATTGTGCAATCATGTTACATAATATCCAGTACTGGTAAAATGAGTCTAAGGTGATTGTGTGGACTCACTTGACATTGACGTTGGTACAGATAATATACTCAATCTCATCTGAAAAAGGGTTCTGAAAGGTGAAGGAGCTGGTTCTCATCCAGATCCATTCTCTCGATTTAGAGCGAAACCGGAACATGACTGACAGGACCTGACCCTTCAGCTTCACCACCTGTGGACACAAGTTTAGCAAGTCAAAGAGTTAAATAAAAGTTATTGTGAGATATCAGGTTACACATATAACTGGATAATGTGCTTAAGTGAGGGACAGTCCAGATGTCCCTATAGCATCAAAATTTCTGAATTTTAAGAGTTATAAAATGAGGAAAGTGGCTGATTTCGGCTTATATGAAGTTACTTAGGGCCAGTCTTATTCTGAATTTTACTTATGTTCATTTTAATTTGAATACATGGTCCCCACATTAAGTTGTTTTTTCTTTAGTTAAGCTGAACTGGTGTCAGTCATTCTTTCTTTATATCAAGTCTTTGTCATGCACATGCAAACTAACATGCAGATTAGAAACCTCAATGAAAAACATGACTGAGAAATCAGCCTTCAAGGGAAAACCTCAGGAAATATTGCTGAGACCCTATGTGGACTTGAAAAACTGAAACATCTGAGACATCAGATTACTGTAGGAAGCCAAACAAGAAACCAGCTACTAACAGGGAAACTGCACGACCACATCAAAGTCTGTATAGAGGTCTTGAGTCATATTTGAAAAAAAGTTGTGTGACGCCTTTTGTGGCTCAAGAGGTAGCATGACATCTGATAAATTACATACATAATGCTGATTTAGGCACAGAATAGGGCCAAAGAGCTTTCCAGACCTTAGACCCCCACCTGCATCTCTGCTTGAGGCTAGCAGCTCATGGACATATTAGCCTCTACTAGCATAATAAACCTGAATCTGCACAGTTAAGCAGTGTTTCATTGTGGGGAATGCAGGCACAAGGTCTTTGCCAGTAAAAAAAGGATGTGCAAACTACAAGTTTGATTTTCAGCTTTTCTTTTTAAAACAGTCATTGTGAATGTGATAGGAGTGCAATATTTAATCGATGGAGTACTTTTTCAAGTGCATGCACAAGGAATAAACTAAGTTAAAAATAAAAAAAAAACAAAACATTTGTACATATTCAGACAATCCTACCTGTTGGAAACTGTCTCTCAGTAAGCCCTGGTCCTCAGGGTGGGCGAGCTCCAAAATATTCTTTCCCAACAATTCCTTAAACACACAACAGACATTAAAACCACCATTAGCCAAGAAGATGTTATCACCAACTTCTGTTAAAGGTTGTTAGGAGATGCTGTGAAGCAAACAGTCCTTGTCAGTGACATTTCCACCAGCTGTGAGTCTTACCTGCGGCTGATAGCCAACAGCGGCCACGCAGCGGTGGTCAATGAAGGTGAACATGCCCTGGCAGTTATGGCGTGAGATGAACTCCACTGGAACACTGATATTGTTGATATCTGTGTCACCTGGGCAACAAGTCACCTTAAGGAAAATAAAGACAAAATACATGGTACCATTTGCACAATATCCTAAAGCTGAAGTAAAATAATGTAGAAAGGATCAAAAGAAATTAAAAACTTTAAAAGCCACATTGCATTTGGATCTCATTTATATATATTTTTTATGTTTCATTAGGATATCTATATGAACCAATCCCATACAGTATTTTAAAAAACTGAATGCTTACTCAAAGGTCAGTAAATATTTTCAATGTTTGACAACTGACACCTTACAGGCAAAATCTATTTCAAAACAGACTGTAAAAGTGCAACCAGTCATAATCCACTTTAGATAAAACTCTCAATTGGGACAATAAAATACTGCAGTGTGGTGGAAATGCACTTTCAAAACAATACACTACCTCTTTCACCACCTGTAAAAGCGATTTTAATCTTTGATTGTTGATCTACAGATTAAATATTATTACAGTCTGTTGGAGATGTATATAATTATGCACTTGTGATGGTCAAAATCCATACCAATCTAACCCTTACCCACAACTTGTACTTTCTTCCCAAATATATACTATTCAACAATAAGTAGTTAAGAACAATTTTTTTAAAAAAAGACACATTAGCACATCTCTACACAAGATGCATTCGTTATACCTGTAATCTCCCGATGGCAACTAGACAGTAGCGACTCCCCTGAGTGTTGTCTGTTTCATCATCCGTTAATGATACTCCTAAAACACAACCATGCAAAAACTCTATTAACATGTGACACCAAGAAAAACTCATGTAGCATCATTTACAGCTCCTAGTCAACTTATGGAGAAACTATAACAGATGGCTGTAAGTGCCCTTACAAACCCTTACAAAATCATTAATTTACCTGCAGGGGGCCAGGACTTGATGTATCCTGTACAGTGGACCACTACATACTGGGGTTCCCCTTCCTTTGCTGCTCCCAAACCATTTCTAAGGTAAAGGAAGACATTGTTATATACGTAGTAAAATCGGTAAGTCGTACTACCAAGCTTGTAATGAAACTGTGCTAAATTTTTGCATCTTTTTGTTTTTCAGTTACTCTTTAAATTAATCACAGAAAAGTTTAAAAAGAAGAACAAAAAAAATAAGAAAAATATTAACTGTTTTGTTTCAATCACCTGTTTCTGTTCCTAAGGAAGTTCAGTCTGTTCATAGACAATGGTTCCACAGGACAAGAGCCACACCTGCATATTTAGACACACCACCACATTTTCAGTTTATGCATCACATATTAATATTAATAAAGAACTGTATAATTAAGTATATATTATGAGTCACACCTCATTCTGCAGATGAACGATCGACGGGCTCCCATACTCATTCTCGCTGACGACTGCTGGCCTTCCTTTTTCACCGTTCCTGTCTTTAGGTCCAACATTCTTCCTTTAAAAGGTAAAAAAGAGGCAGATTTGACTCTCTTTCAGGTGATGTGCACATCTTTTTTTACATAAAAAAAGGACACAGCTCTGAAATAACAATACATTTTCCACTGTCTGTATTTAAAGGTCTGTTAATGCTTTGTACCTGTGTTGTTATTCTCTGACGTAGAAAGCTGCTCCCGGAGTTTTTCTGTGTCATCTGGATGGAGCTGATCATACAGGGAGGAGCCAAGCCACTCAGACTGTGCCTGGTTGAGGACGGGTGTCAGGGAGTCAGAGACGTATACAATGCGGCCTGTCTCACATGATACCACAAACAGGAAGCCGTCTGCTGCCTCCAGAATGAGATGCTTCAGTTCCTACAGACAGATGGAATTCAAGACAAGCTAAGCAGTGAGGATGAGAGATCTGTAATAGAGTATTAATCTATAGTGGTTATGTTTTCCTTTATTGTGATCAGTCCACAATCCCCCAAAATTCCTATGCACCTTGATGTTCTGTCATTGCTGTCTAACTGGTTGACCCTGGGGGTGTGTATAAAGAAATGTGCCACCTCCATGGATTTGATGCCAGACCTTTTTTGAACCATTCAGCAAGAAGCTTCTCAATGAGGGTGGTCACTAACCAATAAGGCTCAATCACAGGTATTTATAAACATAGCATATTCATCAAGAGCACTTATGAATGATTTAAAAGTTGACTAGGTTCCCAATTTAGATGAAACAAGTATCAAAGATAGGAACTGCTCTTTAGCAACCACGTGACAAAACTATCTTGTGGTCTTAAAAAGGTGCGACTTTCACACCTCCCTCATTAAGCTCAAAAAGGTAAAGTTTTAAGTATACTGTGACTGCGAGACCTGTATATTAAATTTACTTTTGAATGCTACACTAGTAGCACTGCTTTTATGAAATTTTGCCAACTCTGCTAAGTGCTACCCCACTACGAATTCAATCTGAGTTGATGAAGTGGAAACATTTATTCCCCTTAATTTTTATGTTTGTCTTCTCTCAGTGGTTCATACCTGGTCAGTGAGGAAAGAAGGCTTGTATGATCCATCTGCATTTGTATTTCCACTTCCTCTCAGAGACTTCATATGGGACACAGCCATTCGTAGGATGGTTAGTTTGTCAGGCTTCCGTGCTAGTGCACTACAGGTGGGCACCATGTCTGACAGTTCGGTGATATACGCTGTCATCTTGTTCCGCCTCCGCCTCTCAATCTCACTGTGATTTTCCCTGGAGTGAGGAAACGAGGGAGGGAGGCAAAGGTGGAGAGGACAGGAGGGATCGAGATGGGGGAAACAGACGGGCAGGTGGACAACATGGAGTAGAGTTTAGAGTTAATGTTGCAATGTAAGCATGCCAATCGGGAAGAAAAGGTGAAAATGAGAGAAAGTGAGAAAAATAATGGACGTACAAAACAGTAATGTATAGTCAATGATCTACAAAAATGATAGTGAGAAAGCGAGAGAGTCTGGTCTTTAAGGCCAGTCGTTGTGACAAAAGAGAGCAAGTGCAGGAAGAGAAAGACCCTTCAGATATCCTGAGAGGGGGGAGAGAAAAGAGACAGAGAGGACAGTTGCTCAAGGGGAAGGGATTATCAAACTGAAAGTCCCTGAGTCAAACACAGCATAGCAGTTAGTGACACATGACACAGTGGTGGTTTAAGGACAACCAGCTGCAAAGAAGCATAACATTCTGACAAGCACCAAAAAGGCGCAAAAAGCAGTGAAATAAACCAGTAATTTTGTGTCGTCAAAATGACTATTTGCTGGGTCACCAGCAACACAGGATAGTATTTGATCAGTGCATTCAATATTGATATGGATACAGGCAGGAGATGGAGCCTTCAACAGTAGTACAGGCCATACCTGGCTAGTTTTTCCTTATCTGCAAAACTCTGATCTTCTTCCAAAAACCTGGAAATGAAACCAACCCACTAAAACACAGGCCCAAAAACACTACCAAAAGAAAAAGGAGAGTAGGAGTAAAAATAAAACTCATAAAGGAAAGGGAGAGCAGCATAGGGGTAACTGCTGTATCGAAAATGTTGTTTCCCTACACCTCACTCACGCACATCTGTTTCTCCTAATTCATTCTCCTACCTGGCAAAGCGTTCTTTATCATTGTTGGAGCCTGCTGTTTCATCGTCACACCTGAGTAAAAAACAAAGAAAACACTGCTTGTTATCTCAGCAGCCCTGACAATTCTGACACTGAATATATCACCCCACATTGCTTTATTTAAGAACAAACTGAGGAAAATGTACCTAAACAACTTGTTGCCGTCATCATCATCATCAAAGTCTGGCCTGCAATAAGGAGAAGAGAAAGTAATGAGAAGCATCACAGAAATATTTTCACAAGAATTTTAACCACAACTTTCAAAAACAAAAGTAAACCAGTCAGCAAATACACACATCAAAACACTGTCATACAAGAACACAATGTACCACTACCACTACACTTACGCTGCTCTTCTTTTGTTGGTCCCTTTTGGTACAACAGCCCCACCACTTGCTTGGGTCCCACTTGCCCCCATACCCAGATTTGGGTCTGGTAATTCTATAAATAACAAAGAGGCACACAGGGCGAAATATAACAGGGATGACAGGTGATTTCCTATTTTGCCTCGAGCACTGAAAAAGAAACTAAGCCACACACTCGAGCCCCTGCTTGAGGCCAAATGAACATTTAAAAACAAACGAATGGCATTGTTTCTATCTTATAACCTGTGTATATAGCATGAAGTTATTTCAGCATCCACTAAATATATCTTCAACTCATATGTGCAGGTTATAGAGTCCTAAAACAGTCACGACACCCACTATCTACAGAGAAACTCTACCTAAAAACAAAAAACATGTGAACCAGGCTGGCTCACCGCAGCTTGGTACTCGGCCAACTTAAATTTCTTATTTTTTCTTCACTTGGCCTCTTTTATTCATATAAATTATCACAGCAGAACTATTTTAACGGTAAGCTAGTCGCTAATCTTGCCACTATGAGCTGGCTAGCATGCCAGCGAACTACTACTTATGCAATAACCAGTTAGCCTAGCTGAGGCATTAGCTCAGCCACTAAGCTAACTTAGCTGATGCTGTCACGCTATCTCCAGGAAAGTGTCCACTTTAGCTTTTCTTCAGAAAACGCCAATAATCGATATACAGTTGCAAAGTACTATGTGAGTAAATTCTCCCTTTGACTTTTAACGCACTTTACCTGGGTTTGAAGAGGACATGTCCGTGTGGAATAACATAAACAAACAACTTCGGCTACGGAAAAAAAAAATCCTCAAAACCCCCGCCCCTCCCCCTTGCTAGCTGGCTAGAGGCTAACAACTGCTTTGCCGATTTCCTCACGCATGCACTTTTATTTGGGCTTAGAAACGAGCGACGCCATGACTAGTAGCGTACCAGAACGACCCGAAGATTAAAAAGACTGACAAAAATAACAGTTTGTCTTCTACACTGCCCTTTTCCCTGTTTTCTCCCGGTTTAAACCCCTATAATATTTAAGATGGCGTTCAGGCTAGCAGGTCGCGAGCTGTCTACACTGTTTTCTCTTCTCCTCTTTCTATTGGGTGTCACGCAAGCCAGAAACAAATGACGTACAATGTTGGGAAATCCATGTGTTGCTCCGCCCCTCGGCAGCGGAGGGTCTTGCAGGTCAATGAAGTTAAATCATATCCCTTATTCAAAGCAAGCAGGACTAAAAACATTGGTAGCTGTAGTGAAAACACAGGCCTACACACGTTCTTCTACAGATGACAGTGAAGTAATGACGTTCTTTGGCTATCTTGACAAAAACCGAGAAATATCTTTATCTTTAGTGTCAGTAAGTATCAGTGTCAGAAGTATATCTATATAAAAACAGACTGTTCTCAGGTAAACGCTCTGTGGACATAATGTTATTTGAGTACAGTGATAACAAAGTACACTGACTTACAAAAATACAATGTAATAAAAACAAATACTAGATCTTTAAATAATGTAACCAGCGACATGAATATTGTAAGGAAAATAGGCTACACTGAAAAGTTTCCAAAGTAATTGTTTTATTTGTGCAATATTGGCCATTCGAAGTGTGATGTGACTACTAGTAATGAAAAAAACCTGCCGCTGCTGAAATGGGTCAGCTCACGACCCATCAGATTGTGAAGAGTTAAATTTTTGGACACACGTGATTTAAAAAATACGATGGTCTTGTCGAACACGATGCATTGCTGTGGGCCGAACCAACACATAATAATATATTATATTTCAACAGCCTGAAGTTGCTCCTTTTAATTAAGTATAGAATCTGAATATTACTTTAATCACTGCAGCTTTCCTTCAACACTATTAAATTACAGTGTGTTTTAAACTTATGTCAGATGGTTTCAATTTAATTCAAAGGGACAAAAACATGTTTAATAGTCTAATGTTTTATTGGTCGGATTTTAGAAATTTTAGGAATTTACTATCTGGTATGTTTTCAGACTTGGTATATAAATAAATAAAAACAACTTCAAAGTGATTTCATTGTGATTCATGATCCTTGCTTTTATTTATAACAATACTTAGTTATTAAACAAAAAAAAAAATAAAAAACAAAAAGAGAAATAATAACACTGTAATTAGACACAAATGTTTCTTCTGTATCACCGGGGAAGAGAGGTTGCTGGTTGGTCTGGGTCAGTAAAAACGAACGTGGTGGTGGAATGAGGGTGAGTTTCAGAGGAAGGTAATCTTTTAAGAGGAGAGAAGTGAGTGATGGATGAGATACCTGGGGGAGGATGTGATGTCAGATGGAAACATGAGAGAAGACGAGAGGATATGAAGACAGGAGAGAAAGCTTCCCACACATTACAGATAAGGCACTTGACATACAAAAAAACTTTAAAGCATAACGCAAAACTGCAACACTCATTTCCTGAATTCTTCATCAGTTTCAAAACCCAAACACTAAACTGCAAAAAAAAAAAAAAGATTAAAAAATCTTTTACCTCCTTAACATCAAGTAGCAATACTTGTAAACCCGTTTCATACACAGAATCATACCTAAAATCATTCACTTAGTTCAACCCAGCTTATTTCTGGATTTTTATGGCAACCCACCTCCAGAATGATTTTATTGAGTCATCGGTTTGTCAGTGGGTGGCATTATCAGAGTGATTCAAGACTCAACTGGTTCAAACAGTTTGAGCCAAACCAGAGAGGAAAAACATTCAGCTCTGTTATCGTAGCAGGAAGCTGTGATTCATATTGCAGTTTATGCAATAAAGCACTGATTTCTGGGTATTCCTGCCTGCTTTATCAGCAAACAATATGGAACATGTGCAGCTCCGACATCTCTTTTGGAAGCAGGAATTGTACATGAAGAGCTAAGCTGAATTAAGAATTGAACAGATGTTAAAGGAAGAAAGCAAGTTTTTCTTGCTGTTTATTTACAAAATAGACATCAAATTTACTCCTTAAAACTTTCAAGGCAGACTTCTTTATAAATGCCACAGGCCGCATTGGAGAGCAGAGGCACACAGTCCAACTGCGAGTTGTTACAGCTTATGAAATACACTGTTTGTGCAAAGACATTGCAAAAGCTGAACATTTATGTTATTGCATAGACAGAAAATTAGGGAAATAAATGCCCTGTTGTCTCACCTTCATAAAACATACTTTCACTCTCTTTTGTTCTTTTAGTAGAAAACAAAAAAAGAAAAAACAAGATAAAGCAACACAAGATTAAAGCAGAAAGCTTTAAAATGGCATTTTAACAGCTAGTAGCTGGCTCTAAGGCACACTGAACAAGAAAAGCTAAAGTAGATGCAGCATCGCCCCCCTCTGCCCCTCTGTCCTCTCCACACTTTACTCCTCTCCATTTTCTCTCCTGTCTCTTTGAAATTTTGGGACATCACACACTGACAATGAAACGTTTTTCTCTGATGACAAAGCGAAAAAGCCATGCCACTTAATGTAGTGTATATCATCTGCTGGATCTCCGTGCCCTCTAGAAGTAAGATTGAATGTGTGTGAGTGTTTTTGTGATGTGCAAAAGTAACTGTGTCACATTTCCTCGAAATATCTGCTGTTCTTGGTTTTTACGGAATGACTTTGGGGGGGGGGGGGGGGGGGGGGGGGGGGGGGGGGGGGGGGGGGGGGGGGGGGGGGGGGGGGGGGGGGGGGG
>JAQMCX010000057.1:8389747-8467189 GCA_029814765.1 Acanthurus leucopareius | reverse complement strand
CCACATTTCCTCTAAATACCTGCTGTGCGTGGTTTTTACTGAATCTCTTACCCCCCCCCCCACCCCCCCCCCACCCCCCACCCACAACCCGTCTTTTTTTCCTTCTTTTCATCGCTCCCTCCTGCTCCCCCACTGAGGGATATGAGTCCTTCTCACATTTTTTGTCCTGACTGTTGCTTGCCTTCACTCTGTCTTGCTGTGGTTGTTATTGTGGACTGCATGACCATTCTGCACTGGTCCATTTTTCTTCATGTCCTTTTTATCCTGCACCTCCTCCTCATCCTCTTCTGATTCATCTGTTTCATCTTTGTCACTCCTTTCATCGTCCACCTTTTCCTGAAAAAAAAAAAACAAACCCAAAAAGATTATTTAAAAATGAAACCATTTAGAAGCACATCATCAATCAAGAGGGCCTTCCGCTAAAACTGTACTGGAGCTCTGGCAAGTGTCAAAAAACACTCAAACTGTCCACTTGCATTTATAAGAGTGTGTGTGTGTGTGTGTGTGTGAGAGAGAGAGAGAGAGAGAGAGATTGCATCTGGTTCTTCTGCAGCTTATTATGAAATATCTTGTGATGTGCTCATCTTGCATGTAATAAATATAATTTTAATGAGTTTCATATGCGCTGGATGATAAGGGAGCAAGAGCTTAAATTTCTATGATTTTATGGATGAAAAAGCACACACAAGTTCTTTAAATTGCTTTAGGCCCAAAGTCATCAACTGACAGTTCCACTTTTTTATTTCTTCACATTTTAAACATCGAATTCTTAAATCATTTGTGGCTCCAGAGGCAGCTGTCTGAAGTCTGACAAATCACCTCATGTGATGTCACTTCAGTCAATGTGAATTGCACTGAAGGCGAAAAGTAAGAAATGAAAAAACACAAAGGGTGTTAAGTAGGGGAGAGGTGAGTTAACCACATCTCTGTAGCCTGCTTCTAATCTCTGCTAGAGGCTACATTAGCTGTTATTGGCACGATACTACTGACACTCAAGTCTCAGGGTCTCAGCATCTAAAAAAAACTGTCTTCAGTTCTTCTAAATATGATAAAAGTGTTAAGTCAAGATTTACTTTAACCAGCCTCAAGGGGTTGCATATCGGTTGATATTTATTTCTGTTTCTATTTTTTAAAATGCTCTAATTCTCTCTAAACTCTATAAACCTTAAATTTATGTACATTTCTAATCTGAAAACTTTAAGTGGGAGTGCATGAACATTTAATTATTTTAGCCTTTGCTCATTTAACATTTTAACTTATCTTTACTTTTCTTTATATTTGTCTATTAAACAGTGCTGGACATAGATGTGAGTGCTGAAATGACTTTGATTCAATGGATGAATATACACAGACTCTTGATATTTGCATTACATTTGTTTGCTTGCTTACATTGTTGGTGAGGAAGCGTACTGCTATGCGTATGATGAGGACCGCCCAGAAAACATGTAGACACTGTAGAACCATTAAAAGTCCATTGAAAAAGTAGTAGCCAAAGAAGGGTTCATAGATGGTCACAGGGTACACCCACGTACAGTAAATAATCCTATAATAGAGATAAATAAGATTAAGAACATGGTAGTTTCATTAACATCAAGTTGTATCACAAAATGATCGTTTAAAGTGTGAGTGTGCGTGTGTGTTTGTGTGTGTGTTTGTGTATGTGTATGTACCGGAAAGGGAAGATGACCAGGCGAGTAACAATGAAGACTGCAGCAAATAAAATGAAGATGTAGTTACAGGCATTTCGCCACCCAGCATAGTTGAACATCTTCGCAGACTATCAGAGAGAATGACATACACAGGATGTCAAACTGATTCAGCAGCGAAAACAGGTTTCAGTTATGAACAAAAAAGATACATGCTAAAGCTTAACATTACAGATCACAGTGCAGCTGCTTCAACTTGTGTTTCACTTCATTCATAAAACTAGCGAGGACTCTAGGGGAGGACATGTCTCTTTGTATATTAACATTTAAAGTTAGGCTGTTTTGTCAGATTTGACCAACGATGCAAACTGTTAAGTGGTGCTATTTTTTAGACTCCAGCCATAGACTTAAGCTTAGCTGAGTAGGCTTGCTGGTGCCAAGTAACTCTGACTGAGTAGGGAATAATATGTAACTTAAACTAACAAGCTGGTATCTGTAAATAACAACATAACATGGTCTTAGTGTTTAATTTAGTGTTATGACCATGACTTGCTCAAATCCACGGAACCTGCCTGAAAATGAGGAAAATCTGAGAAGACTGCATGAGTTTCTATGGAGCACAGCCATACAGTTGTCAAGCAGTGGTTAGAGCTGACAGGTACTTCACTATGATTGGCCTGTTTGTGGTTTGTCTCTATCCCACTTAAAATAACCAGAGTGTACTTTCATCCACAAGGTGGCAGTGTTGCCATCACAATTTGTTAGAACTCCTTGTACTCACTGGATCATTAAAATTTAAAGTCACAGAGGATTCAGCATGTAAGCAGTCTGAACAGTATTTTTGGTGGGAATAATTGACATCAGTATAAAATATGATGCAGGTACTTTTCCTATTGGCCACATTCGTATTTACACATTAACACTAAATCAGTGCACCATGGACATAGTTTACTGGGTTTGTGCAAATCAAATCACTTTGAATACAAAGTAATGCAATGACCCCCTGGAGACATTTACCTCGAGGAGGTAATCAGAGGAGTCGTGCACCAGCATGATGAGCGTTCCAGCACGGATGTAGTTAACACACCAGGAGAAGCTGATGAGGAGGATGGTTGCAACATGGTGAACAATCTGTTCCTTAAAGTCCTACAGAAAAGGAGGCAATGGTGAGAAAATGTTGGAGGTATAAATACAGTATTTGGGTGTAAGGCATTTTTAAGTGGGTCTGTGTGAGTTGTGGTAAATCCTGCTTAAGGGGCAATGAGGCTATAATATTGTGTTGGAGAAACACCCTGTGCCTCTTTAGCAAGATTTTCCCCACTGTGCTCAGCTGACCCCAGCTGAGTAAAGTCCAAACACACCCGAGCGCACAAACACACACACACACACACACACACACACACACACACACACACTAAAACACACGTGTAACAACAGTCTAATGTCCACCCACGTACCAGATGTCAAACACTGATGAAATAGTGAGAACAGATTTGATCATCCTCTTGTGTGTAGTTGACACACGCAATGTAGTAACCATGTGCAGGTGAAAAAAACAAATGTAACATATTTTACTTGACTATTTTTTCATTTACAGTCATTTTTCTCCATCTTTATCCACACAAGTCTTTTTTTGGTGTTGTTGTTGTTTGCCAGCTGAACAGAGGAGGAGGAGAGTGTTCCCTAGATAATTTCACTCACTTTGCGTTTGACATCAGAAGCCACACTGAAGAGCAGAGAGCTGTAGAAACCCAACTCAATCATGTAGTACCAATACTGAGATGGCAGGAGAGTCTGAAGGAGAGGATACAAATCTTTAATGTCAAAATCCATACACTAATGTGCAAAACTAACTGCTTTGGCCTCTAAAATGTCAGAAAAATATCCACATGTTCAGGAGCTCAAGCTGTCACATTCAAATAGTCTGTTGTGGACAGTCGAGAGTCCAAAAGATACTTAGTTTGTTATTGTAGAACAGCAAGACCAACATTTAAGTGGCTGGAACCTTTTATTTTTTGGCATTTGCCCTAAAATTTAACAAATAATAAACTGACTATCCAGTGAGCTTATCGTTACCATTTCATATCATTTTAGATCTGTTAAACTCTGTTTTAAGAGGGTATCTTGTGATATGTGTATTAGGGTTTCTGCAGTGTTTACCAAATCATATTCAAGACTTTAAGAGACCCTTTAAATTGAATTTGTAACCCTATTCGTGCCATTTCAGTCAACGAATGATGACTGAAAACCAGTGGGGACAACAATGTCTACTATTATTAATTTAGTACATGAATTTGTATTGACATTTATATCAAACTTTGTCAGTTCTGCACATAGAGATAATTCATGGTAACATAATTAATTGTTAACAGGACTTGGGCCTGGAGAAGTGGCAGAAAATAGACGGAGGGATTAATCAAATAAAAATTAAATAATAAGCTGAAGTTTTTTTCAAATGGACACTTGCCCATAATGAGGTAATGAGCTTTCTAGCTACTGCGACTAGCGGAAGTGACAGTGATTGTATCAGATCTGATAATGCTGATTATGATGCAATTAAACAGCCTCCAACAGCACAATCCACTGTTGTCCAGAGTTGTATTTTATAGAGGCATAATCTCGTACTATAGCCAACAACCACAAGCTAAAAAGCTTGCACTTGGCTAGAGAAAATATTATGGCCTTTGTGAGCAAGATTTTAAACTTTTAATACCTTCTATGGCTTTTTCTGAGCAGAATTCAATCATTTTTTAGACTTTTCAAGACTTTCAGATACCCTACTTTCAGTGCACATGGCCACCTCAGAGACATACCAGCACAGGAAAGCCTTGCCACATCTCCTTCAGGTCATACAGCCAAGGTTTCTGGAAGGAGAGATGCGATGTGAATGAGACAGCAGAGTTCGACAGGTGTATTTATATCTACTGACTCAGCATGGCAATGAGTCAATGCTGCCCTTCTGACTGTGAAAGAGGTGAGGTTATCACAGCCAAAAAAAAGCCCCTCTACCATGGAAACCATCAGGTTACGATGGCAGGGCGGGTGAGGATGGGAAAAATAAAGACATGAAGAGGAAGAAGGAGAAGAGGAGGAGGATGGGTCGAGGTTAATATGGCAGTACTCACATCGATGAGGGCGGCCAGGCCAGCAATGAAAGCAAGAAGGTAAAAGGTAAATCTCCAACTGCAAGAGAACACACACACACATACAAACACACTTTCTACTCAGTCAATGGGGAAAAGACAGTAGACACATTTTCTACTAGCAGACACAAAAACACATCATGCTCGCACACAAATTTCTCTCTCGCAGTCACAAAACACACACACACACACACACAAGAGTCGCAAGTTGGAAAGAAAAGTCAGGCTGAATGAGCAGCCTGGAAAAATCTGGTAAACTACGCTGAGAATGTCAAATGAGGACACACACACACACACAGAGCCAAACACATGCTGACAGACAATGAGAGCTGTCAGACAGTAGCCTCACTGTTCATATCCTGTAACAGAGAGAGTGAGGGGGTCATTCCCACCACAGCCAGGTGTAGACAGGGGGTTTCACACAGAGAGCACAGCAGCAGCAGGGGCCGACAGATAGAGAAATATAAGAACAGAAAGGTGAAAACACAGAGAAAGAATAGACAGAGAGAGTGTGAGAAATACACCAGTTGAAGGGAAATAAGGGAAAGAGACAGAAAGCTCGTTGTGTGCCCGCAAACAATAGATTGATTCAGAAGAGAAATGTCGTAACGCACACAGTGAAAGACACACCATAACCCGCATTGACAAAACATGCAGTCACATGCACATCCACACACACCCTCACGAGCATCATATGCAAAACAGCAATGCATTATAGACTAGTTTAGATACAATGCAATACACATATACAGCAGACATCTTCAAGATGAAAGGGTCTATTTACCAAAATCACAAAAATATTTATGACAAAATAAACATTTTGGTAATGCAGATAGTTTTGATTGAATTTTCTGAGGTTTTAATTTAGGTATTTCTAATAGATTTTTGCCATAACACAAGGCAAGTAAGTTGCTCATGTCACTTCAAAATATCATTTATATGATGGCTGATTGAGTAGTTTGTGGCCTAAAGTAGAGGGAAATGAGTTATACTGCTCTTGTTGCATGCACATGCAGTTCAACTCTTCAAGTGATTGTGCGGAAAGTTTGAAGATAATAAATTTCTTGGCATTTCTGTTTTAGGTAATCGAAATCCAGAAATCAGCACTGATTGAGAAATTGGAAAATATTGGCCTTCATGCAGTCATCCACTCCCTCCATCTCAAGAGCTCACTCACGGAGGTCCATGAGGACATGGAGGCAACGCTAGAGGGGGATGTCCTTTCTTTAAGCGTGGTTAAGAAGTGGGATGCTATATTCAAATGCAGCAGAGAGAGATGACTGCACCAAGGCAGGTATTGTCCATTTTCTCAGACAGTACTGACTTGCAATTTTAAATGACCCAAAACAAAAATACAACAAAAGTTACTGACTTCAAATGTTCTGCACGATCATTCCAAGAGTTGTATGGCACATATATTTAAGGAGAGTTGCAAGAAGGCTCCTTTAATGCAGCTCAGTGCCGAAATGCAGTGGATCTTTCCCATTTCCATTGGAAGAAATGATTATCACAAGCTTGTGAGCATCTGACTACTGTTTTATAAGAACCTTGAAATAACATCAACCCATCCTTTAAAATATTTCCATGCAAATGAGCAGAATCCTTTGATATGATCAAAAGCAGAAAAATCTACTCAGTGAACTTTGTGAAGAATTTTTTCTTCTAACTGCTGTAACTTAAGTCACATGACTTCTGTTTTAGATTTATTCTCTGCAAAGCAGTCCATAAAAACTGTTTACACTGAGGTCTGTGTCTTCTTGTATTTTGGTTAAACTGGCCCTTTAAGTCACATGAAAAGCTTTTATGAATACACTGACAAACATAAACAATAACCATGACAGTGGCAATGATAACAACAACCACGTCACTACAAAGAAGCTACACACTGAACATACTAAATGGAATAATGTATTGAAACATCATCTATAAATGTGTTTGTCCACATGCACATTGTTAAATATTGAATACTGTGTGTGTCAGTCCTAACCATACTAACAATAATGTGCTAACTTTATGGCACTGGATATTGTTTTGAAGTGCCATCGGTTGCTGCAGTGTGAATCCTGCCAGTTTCAGCAGCCTTGTATTTTCAGGTAATCACCCTGTTGGCTTAGCTTCCGCTTCAGTTAATGCTTACACGTAAAAATAACCAAAAGTGGTGACAGTGCCCCTGTTGCTGAGGCCCTGTGCTAATGAGTGCACAGATGAAGAGTGAGAGAGAACGGCAAAGGCTACAGCCATGGTAGCAGAAGTGTGGCATTGTAATAAGTGCATGTTAAAAATAGAGGGATACATTTGCACTGACAAATGTGCTCATATAGCTGGGGAATGCAAGGCAGCTCTTTCACCCTGCTCTATAGCAGTGCATATGTTAAAAAGTGTGTGTGTGTGTGTGTGTGTGTGTGTATGTGTGTGTGTGTGTGTGTGTGTGTGCGTGTGTGTGTGCGTGTGTGTATGGGTATGTTTACCTGGCCTCTCGAAACTTTTTAAGCAAACTCGGTCTGTCCTGGTTCCTCCGCCTCCTGAACCACCGCTGCACTTGTCTTTCTGAACAGCCAGTCTGCTTGCAAAGACTTGCTATTGAAGTCTGGAAACAGCACAGAGAGGTCGGAGTTATGTTTCTAATTTCCTGCTAACCAACGCAGAATGATGCTCCGTCTTTGTTAGTTTGTGTGTACCTGTGTGGGGTTTTTGGTAATGTTACAGTAGTAGGACTCCAGTGTGGGGTTGTGAGGGGCCTTGAGCCGTGTCGTCTCTTTCACCCCGAGCAAAGCAGCCAGGGGTGTAGCCACCATTCTGCAATCACAGAAAATTTGTTGAGATTAAAAGGAGAGGAAATTTAGAGAAGAGTTAGTGAGAAACAGAAGCATCTGTCATTTTTTGCATTGTAACTAAGTTGGTTTCTGTTTTATTTTACCAAGTTTTCTCCTTTTGCATCATGCAAGGTTGCCCTTCCTGTCTTTGTTTGCTTTCCCGCCTTTTTTGATTGATGATTAGCTTTGCGTGACCCTGATTATCCTCCCGTATATTTAGGCCATGTGTTCCCACTTTGAGTGTCAGTCGTCTGCGTCTGTTCCTCAGTCCTGCATTTGCACCTTATATCTCATCAACATTCCTGCCTCTGTTCATTGTGCTCCTGGTTTGTACTCTATTCAGTGTCTCTGCTCATTTTTTTGTTTGCCTGCAAGTTTTTATGTTATTAAAGCTTTTTTTCCCCTAAACAGGCCTTCTTTTTGTTACTTATTTTTGAATTTGTGAACCATAAAGGTAAGTGACGCTTAAAGACATAAAGACTCTACGAACTGTTAAAGGTTAGGATGATCCACGTCAGTGACAAGAAGACAATGTTTAATACTAAAACAACACTGCCCAGTTAAAGCCTCACTGCCGTGTAGTGCACATCACAAAGTGCAGCTTTTGTTTAGAAATTGCATTTTCCAAATGTTCTGTCTTGATAACTCTGAAAAGCAACAAGCGTCATTCCTGTTTGTAAGCAGTTGTAAATGTAATAATGTTGTTATCTGTTTGTTTGTCATTTCAAATTATTCAATTCTCCAGTCAGCCCATGATATAATTTACCACTGTATGTCTGTAAGAGAGGTAGAAACAAAAACAATAATGAGTAAGAGGGCTTCTTGGAATCAGCAACAAAACGCATGTAACAATTTTTGATGTGCAAAAGATAAGCTACAGAAAACAGGAACACTGTGCTTGTGCAAGAAACAATATAAGTCACTTGAAAGAATGAAGCTTTACTTATTACAAAGTAGGGCACAGCAGGAACTATCTGAGAAAGAAACAAGAGAGTAAAGCAACATAATTAGAGCTCAGAGGATGAGATAACTGAAGGGCAGACTAAAGAAGAAAGCAAGCAAAGTGAAGGAAACAGTCAAGAGAAAAAGAAGCAAGAGTTAGACCAGAAAGTACGGCACAAAAATGTTTAAAAACAGAGGGAAGCAAATGTTTCAATTAACAACTAAAGGCAAAGATGAGGGACACAGAAACTGAGCAAGACATAGCGATAAATAAACTGACCTCTCAAAGATCTGACGGACAATGAGGAACACAAGAGCGATGGGCAGGGCCACCCATAAGTCACGGGCTTTGGCGTACACCCGTCCATCCCGATCCTCCAGGTCGGCCCAGCCCAGGCCTTCTGGGAACCACAGCCGCTCCTGCCAGAACCACTCACTCAGCTCCGACATCATCCTGCAACACAGGACGCACAAGAAGTCAGGACAAGCTCATCAAGTTTATCAGGCTGTAAAGCAAAGGTCTAAAGAAGAAAAGATAGACATGTTCTGGAGGCAGAGTCCAAAACCTAAAGAGAAAATAAAATGTTGACCTCCAATCTAAATGCACAAGCAGGCTATAGGGGCTTGGTTGAAAAGCCGGAAGCTATAGAGGCCTAGCTATGTATATGGGAAGACATCTGTGATTAGGATGTTTGGTACCATGTAATTAAGAGAATTAGATGATGGTACAGATGTTTCCCTCTCACTGAAAGCCTGGCTGTAGGTTTTTCCTAATGCATAAAACAGAGCACAAGCAGCGTGCAGGGAACTCAGGAGGCCCAACATGAGGGAGGCAAAATCAGACCAACAACTGAGCTTCGGGATTTCAACACCAGTGCTTTCCTAAACAGTCGACAGCAGCTGCGAGACTTAGTTTTTATTCAGAGAGGACAGAGATGAATATTTCTGTTGCTAAGTTCAGGGAGTGGTGGAGAAAGAGAGCAAAAGGGTTGGCGGTGAGGGAGGACGAGCATCTGAGGGATATGAGTCATGATTCATCCATATGTGCAGAGCAGCGGGGGCGCCCCCACACTCTCCGTCTCTGGAGTCCCCTTGCAGATCCACAGCGACTGCCCTCCCAACTCAATGCAGCTGTAAATACCGAGGCCCCGTAACAGCCTCACTTTCACTACCATCCCCACCCTGCTGCTCCCTGCCAGTAATCAAGAAGGATTCCCTCTTTGGCCCACAAAGTCATAGCTAAATGTAAGGCTCCCCCTCCCTTCACTATCCTTTACGCTGCTCAAATTAGACTTGGATGTAAAGACCTGGGCTTCATGCACTGGATATTTTTCTGCAACACACACCGTACCGTTAGAAAATAGTGAAAATTTTCCAAAATCTAGAGCTGATGTTGTCACATTGGTTGTTTTTCCTGATCAGTTTTCAGAAAAGCCAAAGCTTTGATTTAATTATCAAGCAAGAATAGTTGACATGTTTAATAAGCTAGATCTAGGGCATTTTTCCCTAAAAATGACTAAATCAATTCATTCATTCATTACAATTTGATACTTTTTACTCATCAGTCCATCACCCAAACTTGCAGCCATACAAAAAGTTGCTAAATGTTTAATGCTGTCTAAGCATAAGCACAAACACAAGATCTCTGTCTAAAGTTGGCTGAATATTGAATGAAATGAATTGCTTTACTCAATGGTTTTTCCAAACACATTTTTGTCAGTTAAAAAGGAAAAAAAAAAAGTACTGAGGCCCATGTTCAGAAAACTCAGCCTATTTAGATCAGCTCTTGATGTTTGACACTAACAGATCAGCCTTCATGTAGTCGATTTCTGAGATAAAACATCTTGCTGCTAGTTACAGAATTTGACACCGTTCACGAGACTATGTTATGGTTGAGTGTCAGTTGTTTTCCACATCATGTCATGTTAGTCATGGCCCCTGTTTCCTGTTGCAACAGAACGGCTGGCCAAGAACTGGGCTTTTCCCTCTCTCTCCCTCTCTCTCAGTACAAGTGATGGTGAATGGGAAGGGTGACATATTTTTCCCAGTCATTTTGCCAAATCCTCCACTTCAGTGGCACATCTCACTCCTCACTGAGTGTCCTGCCACATCTTGCGAGCTCTGCACGCCAGCATGTTAGTGTGCATGTTTGGTTCATTAAAGCAGTGCTATCTCACCAAAAACTAAAAGAGCATCTGAGAACAAATATAAGTGGTTCGATAGGAAGAAGTTTTATTTTACGGTGCTGCTGTGTGGAGGCAATTTAGGATTTCAGGGGATATTTTAAGGGTGACCAATTCTGATCATCCAGTGAATTTAGCATGTTAAAACTCTTGTTCCCTCACAGCTCTCCTAACACTGAATTTCATTGGCCCGCGGGATCATATGACCAGACTCTGACCATTTCAAAGGTCCAATAAAAATAAGGGATGCCTCTGGCAGGGGAGGGAGAAAGGAAGTTCCCTAACTGTATCCTTTCTCTTCAATCATACACTAGAGGGATGTTGTGATTGCATACAATGATCCAGCTACAGGCGGGTAGCATTCAAATCCAGATGTTACTGATGTGCTTCTTTTTAGCTCTACCTAGAGCTTACAAACTCTTGATGTTTTGTTTTGTTCATTTTTTTTTTAATGGATTAAGTGAACAGCTCTCAGAGGAGAACCTAAACAGATCAGACTGGTACCTGGTACAGAGACCAGGAATATCTGAAGAATGTAAACATACTGCCACCATAGAGAGGGAGCCCTCCAGCTGCCCCATTCACTCACCATGCATGACTCACTTCTTATGGAGATTTACTGTCAACCAGTATTTTGTCTACCTGAATGATAGGACACTGAGTGGACTTGAGGAACACGAGTCATTAGACAGTGGCAGTATGCTCTGACTGTGAGTCACTAATAACAGACCATGTATGAGTGTAAGACTACCCATTTACTCATATCCATCCATACTTAAATTGTTGACTGACAGCTTACTCATTCAATCCACAACTTTTAAAAAATGACTCGGAGACAGACACAGAGAGCTAAGATAGAGTATACAGTTAGCTTATAGACATGACGCTCAGGTTAGAAGGTTCGAAAAGTCAGAGACAGTACGGCACATCAACTACATGATGATATTGTTAAAGGTCACAAGACGGGGCTGAGTCAGCAAGTAAGTCAGCATCCCTAAATCATTTAATGGCCTAGAACATTACTGTCGCTCGTATTTGGTTTCACTGTCGTGCAGTATTGTATGGACTGACTGTTGTCACTTTAGAGCTACAATATAAACAGATGCACACATGCAAACAAACTCAAACTGTATTACAACTAGCTGAACTCCTGCAGGATATCAAGTTATCAAGTTCCACACATTTTGAGTACTGACAAAAATGCATCTCTGCACTGAGAAACTGACAAATGCTAAATGTTGGCAATGAATGCTCGGCCAAATTCTTATTCTTGTTTACTTATTCTTTGATTTCCTGAAATTAATCATCGTTCTTCTAAATCTAGACTACATTTTGTTTAGGGAAAAGTTCGTCTTCTAGGTGTTTTAAATTGTGAGAAAATAAGACACTGTGTTGAGCTAATTTTATATCCTTCATTTTGAGTTTATGAAAAAAGTGTCATTTGTTATCAGTGTCTAAGCTCCGTTATCATATGAGAACATTTGCAACGATACCCTGCTCTAAGCCCTGACATACGAGTTTGCCACACATTGCACTGACAGTTCCACCGCAGTTATTATCCCTCTGAATAGCTACAATAAAACAGGTTATAAACCGGTAACAGCCTATTTAGATTTCACTGATAAATCTTACTGTTGATTTAAATATTGTCATATCCCTCATCTGACATTAATTGAAGCAATGAGTCATCTTTCTGAGACTTGATAACCTTTAATTAGTGTATTATTTAGTATAGAATAAAACTCTGAATCAGAACAGTCTGACTATTTGAATAATTGATTAATCATTTGAGTCATTTCTCAAGCAAAAAAAATACTAAACATTCTCTTTTCTCCTAATTCTAGTTGTGAAATGTTTATGATTTCTCTGTCATATATCAGTATTAAAAATAAACATGAGTGTTTGGACTGAGATTTTATAATAGGTATTATTCACCATTT
Organism: Acanthurus leucopareius; assembly: GCA_029814765.1. Classification (NCBI taxonomy): domain Eukaryota; kingdom Metazoa; phylum Chordata; class Actinopteri; order Acanthuriformes; family Acanthuridae; genus Acanthurus; species Acanthurus leucopareius. Next base: position 8,454,522 of record JAQMCX010000057.1, on the reverse strand, counting down.
TCTTGAGCAAAAGAGAAATTGAAAAAGTTATTGGCTGATCGATAGGCACTGACAGTTATCGTAGCTATAGCCCTTGTTTAATGATGTTTTACTGCAATTTTAACACTGACAAAAGTAAAATGTTTCATGGAAACACTAATTAGATTTAATGTAATGGTGCAAAGTTCTGGCACCAATCCGTCAAACTGTAGTCTGCAATAAACACATGATTATATTGTTAACCTTCTGCACCCACATCCTCCATCTCTTGTGGTCAAACATGCAGCCACAGTTTCCAGATCAAAACTATGAAATCCTGAATGCACATATTGTGCAATTCATGCTTTCTGCACATGTTTCATTAGCTGTAACTCAGGTCATGCCTTCTGAGGGTGAGTCATACACATTCCTCTCATTTTAGACTTTTCTGTGAATCCAAAAAACAGTTTGGTGCATTCTTATATTTTAAGTACAAGATCCAGTAGTGAGGCAAACACAAAGATTAAAGAAAATGATAGACCACAAGTTGGAGAAAAGGTAAAATCATCCCAAGGGCAGACATCCAGTCTGTTGTGATCTGTTTTATCACTGTTATCCAATCATCTGTGTCTTAGAAGAAAGTAGTCGTATATACCTTTGATATGGATCCGTGACCCTGATGAATTATTAATAGAGAGATTCAATCAGTCTGCAGACTTGAATTGGCCATTCAGGAGGTGTGAGGGTATTATTGTCATGCTGATGATTTCTGACTGATGCAGACCAGTTCTGCCCTTTAGAGAAGCTAGTTACCTTGCATAGGGCAGTTAGAGTGGCCCCCAAATGTATGTGCGGCTGCTCTTTTTGTTGAGTGGAAGCACTGGGGGGTAATGATAATCAAACACTTGCAACACTGTGGTACTGCTGTGCAGAGACAGATCATGTCATGGATTTACATAGCTGTAGGCATGAGTGAATGTTCGTGGTAATGTCGAAATCTGAGTTAGTGACAACACTATTCCGGTCGTATCCCCAGGATTTCCAGTGACTGTAGTAGTTATAATCCAGGGATTTGCATCTACCTTATCTAAATTAATGGGATTCTGGCCCCAAATCCATTAGATTTGGATGTTTTCCTGTCACAGTGTGCTCAAACTCGCTGTAAAGGAGCTACTCTCCGAGCGGCTGGGAGAAAAGCTAAGTGAAGACCACAATGGTGCCAGCAGAAGGGGTCCCACAAAAAAACAAATCACTGTATGTAACGAACAAAAATCACTTAAAATCATATATCGCTCGCAACAATTCTGTCTGTCTGTCTATCTTTAACTCAGGGTGTTGCATCCTTGGCCTTTAACGGTGTGTAGTTACAGTGATAATGTGCCATAATCTGCTGCTAGTTAGCAAACTTTAGAAACCGACCCACCGTCGGGCCACACGCCAGGCGACCCTCATGTCTCCATATGAGACAACCAGGTTAACTGTTATTTATCTGCTCTCAACCACCTATAATCCGTTTATAAGTTTTCTGCAGTTAAAAACCCACAGGGGCCTGTTGTATTTAATTAACCTATCCCTACATGAATACGTAATGACGTCTGAGCGAAGTGAGGATGCGGAGCGTGCGCCCACCGCTAACCCACTCACGCGCACATAAACGAATAACGTTAGCCGACATGAAAGTAAAAACGTACTTACTTTGGTGTTTTTCCCCGTAGTGAAGCTTAAAATACGGTTTGCGAAAGGAAAAATTTGTTTTTGTGTCTTTTTCCACAAAGTCGTCCTGGTCCCTCCTAGCTTGCTAGCTAAAAACCTAACGGTCCTGTTGAGTTTGCCCAGCCTGGTTTGTGCTCAGAAGGGCGCAGTAAATGTCCAAGTTTAGTATCCTAACGGATTTTACATTTTTCAGTGGAGTACAAAGTTTGTTTTTCTTCCTGATAAAACCATTGAGGTAGGGGATACAAACAAAAAAAAAGTGGCTACAGATGGAAAGGAGGGCGAGATGCTGCAGTGCGTTTTTTCTCCAAACAAATGATCAGGCTGTTTTTCTCTCTCTTCGTGTCCCAGCTAAATTTTCCCCACTTGTGTGTCTCGGCAGTCGGCGGTGTCCGTCTGGGTGTCTGGCCGGGCAGAGGCGGAGGTCGGGCCGGCACGAGTCCGGACTGAGAGGAGCAGACAGGGGGAGGAGTGAGGGGATAACGGAGAGGGAGGGACGCAAATGACGTTCAAGCACATGAGAGAGCATTTGGCTGGCACACACACATACACACACACATCCGCATTTTGTTTCCGTTCGTATAAAGGTTTTTACCCCACTTCTTCACAGAAAGAACTGTTTATAATGTTTTATCTTTACACTGATGTAAAAAAAAACCAAACATAATTCTCTATTGTAAGTGCCACATTTCACTCTGGAGTCAAAGTTTTTGCCCCAGTTTTATTGTGGCTGACCTTTGACCTCCTTGTTATTTGCAGACGTAGCATAATGTACTGCTTCACACATTTACTTTGAATTTCTAATTAAATGCGAAATATATAGTTTATTGTTATAAAGTATCCCTTTATAGAAGTCTTCCTTTACAGCATTCACCCCTGTTTTAAAAAAACATTCACTGCATGACATTTCTTTAACAGTTCTTTTGAAATTTAAATGCTATTTTCAGCCACTGGTAAAAAACTGCATTTGTGATGTGAGACAATGACATCACCTTAAATCATCTCCTGTCTGGAGAACAGTTTTGGTAACCTCTGACCTTTTTACAAAAGGCTGTTTCAAATGTTTTCCTTTGTGGGGCAGTATATTTTTTCTGTGACATTTGTATTGCTGTTGCACTTCTTTCAGCCACCAGCTTTTTCAAGGGGGATAAAAAGGTTATCTTCATATCTTTGTAAACCATAAAACAAGCATGCTAGGGGTCACAGACTGACATGCTTAACAGAATTACAGTCTGAATAATAACCCCAGCCTGTCAGAGAGCTCAGTCCAGTTAGTAACTGTTTGCACAGTGCTGCACAGTCAATGGAAAAGGTTATACAGGTTGCCAATGTCCCTTATATGAATAGCCATCACAACCTCTGTGGATCTTTCTTGATTTTTACAGTTTTGGAAATACCAAATACATTAGATTATAATCTTTCTTTGAACAGACATTAAAAATCAAAGTAGAGTCAAAATATAAGAGGGAGAGTTTGTCACTTAAAAACTATATATTTGATTTTCAACCTGGCAGTGGATGATAGGGTTTTTTTTTGCATAGGTAATAAAGACAATATTAAAAATCTTTATAGAGTTAAAGAAATGTTTTGGAATGGAACTGTAAAGTATGCTCTACTTCATTTTTTCATGGGTCCACTCTCAATTAAGGTGTCTCATATTGATGGGCTCTAATAGCCAAAGTTTTTGTTGTTGCTGATCTCAATCTATATTATTGTACACATCAAAATGATCCCTCTTTATTGAAATATGTGCACTGTATACCTTCTTTTGACTTTGAAGTTACATTTGCACATTAACAAAACACGTCTTTATTCTTAAACTTTGGGTCATAAAGTAGAGCAGCTCACAGCTTAAAAAAACTGTAGGCAAGAAAATGATGAGCCCTGTTAATTTAATATTATTTTGTGTGGTCAGTAAGGTTGGTAATTAATTATCTTGTTATATTATTTGGCCGTAGCACTTGCACATATCAAATTATGTTCTTTCTCTTCTGGTAAATTGAACTGCACATCAAGAGAAAACATTTGTACAGTTGTTGTCTCAGAGGCAGGAGAGTTAACTGGAGCTATGGACTCAAAATCTAACACAGCATTTTATTCTGCTGATAGAAGCCTGAAGTAGCCTGAAGTAGCCTACTCCCATAAAGGAATACAGATAACAACCTTTGCACATCAGCACAATATGGTGAAAACACATTTTCTGATTCCCTGTGCTTTGCTTACGCCCTCTTCAGGTCAGAAGATGGATGTGCATGTGCATTTTTGTGTTGAATCATTCAAATTAGGATCTTCAGGTTAAAAAAAAGGAGGCAAAAGGAAACAATTTTTCTATCATACACATACAAACACAAACACACAAAAAATCACATTAGAACATTTAGTATGATACTTTTTATTTTAACTTAAAAAGAGAGTGGATCAAAAACAGGATTCAATAAATTAGAAATAAATATAATTGCTGTAATAATTAATGCATACATTATAATTACTCGATTGCAAGAGTCTGACAGAAACAGGCCCTCAAAAGGTTTTTCTCTAGAAAAATCTAAAATCAAAATATTGCAACCCACTCAAACCCTCCCAATAAACAAAATAATTGATAAATTAGTAAATAAATAAAAAATAGCTCAAATATTAAAACCTCCCGAATAAAAGTGCAACCCTCTCCCTCCCCCAAGTTTCACCTAAAATCTAAGTAGAAATTTAAAATAGGTTAGTGATTTCCCATTTTACAATTTGGAATGTAATATCCCTTTATGAGGATGATGATGTTACTAGTAGTAATAATAATAATAATAATAATAATAATAATAATGTCGCTGTGTCCTGTTCAGTGTTTATCTAAAGTAGTATTCTTTTTGCATTTTTTCTTGTTTTTTAAATGCTGCTCTTTGTAAACTAAATTATTTACAGGTCATTACGTTTTTCTCCAAAGTCTCTCTAACCTACTCATTTAGTCGTCTTTTTGTATTTTCTCTCTTTTTTTTTATTATGAAACATCGGCCCCTCTATATTTGTCATGTAATAGACATGGTATAGACATGTTAGAGTCTATTGAAGTGATATATCAGCATTTTATCAGTACCTTCCACACATGCTTGGTCTGAATCATCTTAACACCCTGTTGGCAAACTCCACACAGACTGTGGTCAAACCAAGCTCTTGGCTGTATGGGTAGATCACTGACTCGTGTGAACTCGTGTGTATTTGTGTGTGTGTGTATGTGTTTGTGCACTTTATGTACATTTGTATATCAGCCTTGTACCATTTGAGGTTCAGTGTTGAGAGTGCATGTGTATTTCATGTGTCACTGTGTGTGTTTGTGTGGCTGCACTCCCGGGACGCTCAAAGGTAGCAGACAGTCTGAAAGCACTATGAACCCTGGGATCCCACTGTGGCTGGACTCTGAAAGGTCACCTGTGAAAGGAGGGAGAGTTTTGGGGATAGAGGGAGTAATACATAAACAAGGAGAGAAGGACAGAGAAGAAGAGAAGATATGTTAGAGAGCAAGGTTATAAATACACTGGAGCTCCATGTTTCTGCCTGATCTTTACATCTTGCCAAACATGCTCCTCCCATCAAATAAAACTCATGTAGCCATGACTTGAACTGCTATCTTAGCCTTGCAGCAGACTGCATCTTAAGATGCTCCTAGCTTGTATTTGTTTCAGTTTCCTCTCGGTGAATTAAAACAATAAGGCATCATTCAAGGTTGTAAAGCTTGCGTCTCTCAACAGCAATAAATCATGGTGCTTTAACACATACACACACAGTGTCTGGATCATGCAACTCAACACAGTGAAAATCCATTATTTGTGTTCCTTGTATTGTTGGAAGAGTGTATCTGGAGGTATGCGTGTGTGTGTGTTTGTAAACTCCAGTATCTGGGCGCAAGTGTTTATGAGTGTGACTTTATGAGCAGGTGCTGCACTTATGTGCCTTGGATCATGGCAAGCAAACAGTACTACTGACATGCATCACTCTCTGGCATTTGCAGTATAGAAATTCTGGGTGATAATTTAATCTGACTTATGCAGGTGAAAATTTTTAAAGGGTTTGAACAGTGATAGTTATAAGATAGGTCTGTTGGAAATAAAAGACCTTTTTTTTAACCACAAGGATTTCTTATGTAAAGTTTGTCTCAAAATAGAAACAGAATGCTTTATTTATAATGTGTGCAGCCATGTGATATTACATCCACACACTTGCCTGACAGCAGCTACACATTTTCTTCACTTTAGTAAAGGTAAGGGTTTGTGGGGAAAGGACTAAAACTAAAAAAAAATCCTCTATTCATTTTGTGCCATATTTCTCCCAGAATTCCTATAGTTGAAGGCTGTTTTCCAATAAGCAAGAGGCACTTGTTTTTCCACCATAGCAACCACATACCCTTTACCTTAAAACACGAGCTAGAGAAATAGAAAGAGGAGTTTAGGAGGAAGAGAAGTGAAGAAAGACTTTGACAGAGAAACAAGGAACAAATAGAAGGATATAAGGGGTCTAATGGAGGAGGAAGAGGAGGAGAAGGAAAAGGGGGGAGCAGTGAGGGGGAGAGGGAGGAAGCACCACAAAAGCAGTGATAGAAGATGTAAAAGAGAAACAAAGGAGCAAAAAACTGAAGTGCCACATCAAACAGTGTAACAAATCAGAATCCAGGATTATACAACTTAGCCTATCAGAGCACAGCTCAACAAAATGCATGCTTGCCCAAAAACAGTGTGTTTTGTCATTAAACTCAGTCTTTCTCTTCTTCTCTATCCTAACCTGTATGGTCCATGTTTTGGACCAGTTTGTTGCCACATTTAGACTTCTATGTACTGTACTGCAAAATCATTTCAAGGCCTGTTATCCAACATGGCCTGCCATTGTTGTACGTTGCATAAAATCATAGTAACGTGAGCTATTTTCCATCAAGATTAATTTCATACATTGCAGTAAACTGTAGTGCTGTTGTACATTTCTCCACCAGTCCATTGTGGAAACCTCTGGACAACCTGTCTGTACAGACACCAGTACAACAAGGATTATGAACTCCTGTATTACACACTAACAGTGTAACACAGACACATACGTATGCACACATAGATGCCCACGCTCACTACTTTACCCAAACAATTTGTTCAAATAATAATGACACCAAACAGAACACTACAGAAACTGATCAAAAACAAAGCTGCAAAAAAATAACCAGCATTGCTACAGAATTTATCAGATGACTATACAATGATTAAGTGTATCAAATATCCAATTAAATCAATTGATTCTGAATACAGTCCTGGCTATTGACAGTTATTGATCAGTATGTGCACAGGTCAATACAAAATAAAGTCACAATGCACCAAACACAGTCTGTGGTCACTACAGCAACAGGACATGCAAGTCAACGCATGGCTGGTTGCTCGAGGTGACACAACAAAAATTGCCAAGGGCAACCAACACAGGCAATCAATCGCCACAGCAACCCAAACACAGGCCAACCAATCAACTTACAACAATGCGAGAGGAAGGGGGGATCAGGGCTTTATCGGTCACTAGGCAACCATTGCCATAGCGATGGGGTCCTCGTGAATTATGATTGGACGGAAGGATCTTGGGTGAGGTTAGTTGCCGTTTCAGGAAAAGATCAAAACAGCAGGAAAGAAAATAAATAAGATTGTGAAGGAAAATAAAAAGGAAAACAATATTTTATTATTTTCATTCTTCCTAAGTTGATTAAGTTGTTTTCATATGAGTAACCCACCGTACTGTATATTCACTGATATGTCATGATAAGCTTTTCTCTTCAGCTTTGTACCATCAATTAGCATTGCAGTGTCAAAGCTAACATTACCTCCTTCTCCAGGTTTTTTTCTTGCTAACCTAATTTCATCCTTTTGCTCCCCCAACATACAACAACACCTCACATCTCTTTATGTCGTGTCACTCATTATCTCCTCACCACCACCTCACCTCTCTGTGTTTCGTCCTCCTCCTCTTATTTGTCACTCAGTACGGGCGGTTAGCATCTTTAGGCCTTTTGAGCTGCACTTTCAGTCTCTTCATGCCGATCTGGAAGCCGTTCATGGCCTGGATGGCAGCTTGAGCACTAGCTGGGTTGTCAAAACTCACAAATCCTAGAAAAGGGAGAAAAAGAACGGTTTCCTAAATGTAACAATTTGAATTGCAACTCTCTTCTACGTGGTATCTTTGCCCTATCGTAAGAAACAAAATTTACACTGTCACAGTCATATGCCCCACAAAGTCATCCCCTCTCTTCTCCCCTTGTCCTTTCCTTTCCTTTCTGTAATACGTCTACTCTCCCCTTTCCTCTCTCCCTCTTTCTTCCCCGTCTGTGTGTCTCACCGAAGCATTTGCTCTGGTTGGTGGCACGGTCAACAAACACCTTTGCCGAGATGACATTGCCAAAGGGCAGGAACATCTGCAGCATCTCAGAGTCACTGAACTCCTGTGGCAGGTGGTAGATGAAGATGTTACAGCCCTCTGGACCTGAGATACACATGCACACGCACACACACACACACATACATACATACACACACACACATTAGGCAGAATGTTATAGTGATCTCAGGCTTTGAAATCCTTGTGATAAACAAGATCATTGGAGAGAGGGGTGTGGCCCCAGACAGACAGGAAGTCACATCACCTTCTCTCTGCTGCTGTTGCTGGGGCTGCTGGTGTTGCTGGGCAACCAGTGTTGGCTGCTGGGGGAACGGCTGCCCGACCAATCCGTAGGCAGCAGGATACGCCGCTATTGGGAGAGACAGTAACAAAAAGCTGATTGGGTAATAACAACAGGTGGCAACATGGATACGTCCAATAGCGTCAGTTCATTTGAACTTGTATGTCTTCTGCTGAAGGTGAAAATTATGAACTGATTTACTGTAACAGTTAAGTGGAGCACGTCTGCTTAACAATGACAGTGTCGACCTGAGTGTGGTATGTGCATTTTACTTTCCCACTTTGCTTCTTAGTTATGAGCCCTACATAATGATCAGGTTTAATTTGTTTTTACCAGCTAATAATATGTTTCTGTCTTGTGTCACAATGAGATCTGATAAATCATAACTAAATTAATTCAATGAACTGCCCTTGAAACATTTCAACACTTCAAAAGAAGGTTGTCAGACTGAAAGTCTGTTGCCCTTGTTCCCCAACTTTTCATTTCCATTTCCTCCATTAGCACATACATACATGGAGCATTTGTCACATCAGCTCAGTTGCTGAATTTGTTTGCATGCCTCATAAACCTGTCTGTTGACCAACAAAAGTGTCTTTTAACCCTATATGCTGTGTCCATTGAACATTGTAAGCCTTCTAATCTTTTATTCCATTATACTACAGAATAGGCTATATGCACAGTAACTAGAAGTTGAAAAATTAAAGAAACTAAAGAATCTAAGCAGCATTATGATCCATCTATTCACCAACCTGTGTAGTGCTGCATGCCTGCATATGCCTGCTGTAGGGGGTCAAGGGCTGCTGGACTCTGAGCTGGAGGGTGAAAAAGAGAAAAAAAAACAGTAAGAATAACAAAATACAAGCAATGCTATACTAAATTTGAATTAACTTTATTTTAAGGTCATAGTGGCATTGTCTATATGTTTTCTTTTATTTATTTTTATAATACCTTGATATGGGTGAACACCATTGGTGTATAGTGCTTCTGTTGCTTGTTGTCCATTGGTGGGTGCTGGTACACTGCTGTAACCATTCACTCCTATTGGTGGAGGGAGAGCTGACACAGGCGTTGCTGCGATAGTTGGTGGAGTGTTTGTACCTAGAGACACAGATTATAGCCTAGTTAATGAAACTCTGCCACTGCAACTTTCACCATACCTCTTACATGACTGCATCTTTTTTCTTTCACTTTAAAATCCATTTAAAGTTACTAATTGTTTGTGCAATTGTCTTGCTACATTTCTTAAAAATACTGTAAGAAACACTCATGAATAAGAAATATAACAATGTGTGAGCCTACCCGAGGACGGCGTGATGGGTGTAATGGGTGTGGCAATGATTCCATTGGCATTGAGAGCTGCCATCTGCTGCATCTGTACAGCAGCAACTGTTGCCACAGGAGACAAGTACGCTGACTGGGCAACCAGGGCCTGCTGTTGGACAAGCTGTAGACAGGGAAGGAAACACAGAAAGAGGAAGGAAATGGAAAAAAGAAGATGAGGGGAGTAAAGCAATGAAGAGAGAGAGAAGACAAAGAGACAGTTAGATGGATATGGGAAAAAGAGAGAGAGAGACACAAAAAGAAGGAAGAAAAAAAATGAGAGGAAGGGACAAGAGGGAGTGATGGAGGAACAGATGAATAGAGATCTAATTACAAGGCCATTATGTCCTAAGTCAGTGGGTTAATGGTTGTGTGTTGCGGGAAAGCTAATGCCAGATGACGTATGTTCTGTTGTCTGTGTAATAACATTACCCCCAATTAGACGACTGATAGCCTCTTCAAACTTATTACATCCTTTCATAAGCACAGCACTCCCCTTACAAACTTGTGTATTTGTGTGTGCAGTGCTGTGAGTGTTTGTGCATGCGAGCACTGCTTGCCTGTGCGTTGACCGCCTGTGTGTAGGCATTGTAGGCAGGGAAGTTGAGGGTCATTGGGCTAAAGATGCCGAGCTGGGAAGCCACCTGCTGCATCCTTCTCAGCCCCCGCTCCTTCTCTGTGTCGGCAAACTTCACCACCAAACTGGATGATGCTCCCTGTGAGTTGAAAGGTGGAGATTTTTATTTAGATTATTGTCTCTATCTGTTAACAGGACTGGGCTCCATGTTTATTCATAGTTTTTCTATATTGTTTTTGGGATTTAAAAAGAGCTCAGGCATATCCCAGAATATACTATGGAGGGTGTCCAGGACATATCCAAAGCAAAGAGATTCTTACTTTACATTTACATTCTAATGCATGCAACTCACAGGCATTGTGCGGCTTCCATGCAAGCTGTTGATGGCAGCCTGGGCTTCGGCATGTCCTTGGAATTTTACAAAAGCGCACCCTGCAACAAAAGAGAATGTAGAGTCAGTTACATCACAGACTGATTAAATAATAAGGATGCATGTGTGCAGAGCATATGCACTGTATGTGTTTAACCTTTACTGGTGCCATCGGGTCCTCTCAACACTGTACACTCGTCTATGCTGCCAAAGGGCTCAAACAGCCGTCTGACATCCTCGTCGCTCTGCTGCTTTCCCAGCATGCCGACAAACAACTTTCTGTCCTCTGAGAGACCAAGGACATGTGGAAAAAAAGGAGAAAAAAAAAGAATAAGACCAAGAAATTTCTGTCAATAGAAAGTTGTCTGTCTATGGAAGCTACATGTTTTGTCCACCAGGGAGCAGTATTGACTATAGAGAACAGTAATGAGAGATGGGAGTGGGAAGAGTGTGATTTGTATGAGTGTGTGTGTGTGTATGAGTGTGCATGTTTTTACTAAAAGCACAAGTCCAACTGAGCTGCCAAACACCCACTGACTACTTTCCATCTCTGTCTGATCCAACTTGACATCTACCCTTCTAAAATCTGTGTGTTTGTATGTGTGTGTATGTGAATGTGTTTGTTCCTAAGTTAAGCATGTGTCTCACCTCCTCTGCCCTCGCTGTCAGCTGGTTTCACCTGGATTGGCCGATTCATCTGAAGAACAAACAAGAAGGAACATCAACACAGATGGCCGATACAAACAAATGTCTCTCCAATTGTCTTAGAAAAGAACATCTTCTTAGGACTGACTCCACTTACAGTAAACAGCCTCACAGAATTTTTCTCATTGTTCTAGATCAATTTTATTTATCTCTTTATAAGGACAATGCACATAAATCAACATTACACGTAAATGGGCCAGCAGACTAATTTTGAAATTAAAATTTTGTTAAAGATATATATACTAAAGCAAGAATGTAGTATAGCAATATAGTATAGCAATGAAAATGTGATGTTTGTGTGGGTTTGTGTCCGGGAGTGTCCATGTTTTGTTTTTTTTTAGTTACTGATAAATCAAGGTTAGCAGGCGACAGGTGTGTTTGAACTCTGTCCCTGGCTGCTCTCTTTCTATGTCAAAACACACACAACCTTACTATCTTTGATTTCTCTCCCTCTCTCTCTCTCTCACGCACACACACACACACACAGAATGGAGGGGGATTGAGAAGTGACAAGATTAAGAATGCAGGCCAGTTGATCTGGATTACAGAAGAACTTCGGATTAGATGAGGGACAAGAGTAGATTGAGATAGAGAGAAGAGAGAAGAGAGAGAAGGGGGGGCGGATATTGTAGTGGGATGAAATGACAAGTATGTGGAGGGAACAGGCGCAGTCAGCTAAAAATAAAAGGATGGAGAACGAGATACATGGAGAGAGAGAGGCCTGGGGGACCCCGACTGACTTCGAATGACTGAAAGGGCAGGTGGAAGGCCAAGAGGAACCCAGGGAGTGAGTGAAAAAAGAAGTATTACATGAGGAGTTAGACAGAGAGACAGAGAGTGGGAGCATGAAAGCAAAGCTGCCCCTGAGAGGATGATTCAAAAAGAAGAGAGAAAAAAAAGACAGAGACAGAGGGGGAGGAGAGGGGTGTGATTCAGTCGTGACTCTGGCTCTGTCAAAAAAATGTCACGACCACAGAGATCTGTTGCCTAGAGTGCATGCACACATGCTCTACATGGCTCATCTATGCTTTTACTATCTACAGACTCACATTTTTGTCATACACCGTGCAAAGCACACATAAAACATACTACACACACACACACACACATGCACACACACACACAGTGCTTAGTCATAGCACTGAGGCAATGAGACAGAGTGTTAATGCCAGAGGGATGGAGGGGTGGGGGAGGAGAGGAGAGGAGCTGCAGAACGAAGGTGATGAAAAGAGGGAAGAAGTGCGAAGACGGGAGAGAAGAAAAAATGATGGATTCAGAGACTAGGGATGAAGCAAGGAGAGTAACGGGGAGAAGAGAGTGACACTGATACAAACGCAAAGCCAAAAAATAAAGAAAAACAGCATGCTTGTAGAATTGGCACTCCTGTTTTCCAATCCAGGCTCTGAAGTGTCACAAATCAAAACAACAATCCTTACCTAATGAACATCGTTACATGAATCAGTCAAGTTTAGATATAAATTTCTTCACTCTGCTGCAACAAAGCGTAAAATGCACTAATTAATGCCATTGCGAAATGTGATTTGAGTTGAATTAGATGTATTTTGCATTTATAAAGATTTTTTAAAACTGGCAGGAAAAAACTCAGAGTGAAGAACAGAGGATGATAGGGGATGGAGATCAGGAGGGTGGGGGGTGGGGGGAGAAAGCAGAATGGAGAAAGGTCCCAGTGGGGTGTTAAGGCAATGTAATGAAGCTGGTAATTGAAGAGAGGGCAGAGCAGGGAGAGACTGGTCCATACATTTGATTAATCAGCTCTTAGCTGTCACCACAAAGCTATTGATCTAAGGTAAGGCCATCACACACCGTCAGAGACAGAAACCATGCAAACACAATTTCACACACATCCATTAAAACAGATGCACTCACACAGACACATGCACACATGAACACACAAAGTCTGTAGAGAATGGAGTGATGTGCATTTTTTATTTTATTGACTTGAGCTGATGGTATAAACATAAACTTACAGAAAATACACACACACTTCAACCGCACACTGTCCATCCACTCATCCATTTACCCATCTATCTATCCATCCATCCATCATATTCCAGTCCTGGTGCTTTTGCTGTCCATCATTGCTGTCATCCATCTTCCACTATCAACTCATCGATCAGTCCCGTCTTGTTCATTGATTTCAGACCGTGTTGTAGAGCAAGCTGATTGTAGCAAGATTTGTGTCCACTAACCCTTTCACTATCCTTCTATCCATCCATCACCTCTTCCATTTCTTCCCTCATTAGGCCTATTCAAGCTCACCTTTGTGAACATAAAACAGACTGAACAAAAGTGAATAGTGATTTCATGCTACAGTTTATCAACCAATGCTTATCAGTTTCTGAGTATATAATTATTTATTCAGTTTGTTTTATAGAGACAGATGCAGTATTCATAAACGAACTCAAAAGAGCTATCAAATACAAGTATCATAGCGTTCATAGCAGATGCTATCTTGCAACTTTGCACTTTGCTCCTTTTACAGAAAAAAATATGTAGTGTTGAACAGAACATTTGCAACCTAAAGTTACTCGTATGAATCTGCTGCAATACTCGAGTCTCCTGGTGTATTTGCAAAGGGCTAGGTGAAATGTCATTTAAACATTTGAACTCAAAAACTTTGGTTAAATTTAAGTGTGTGTGTGTGTGTGTGTGTGTGTGCGTGTGTGTGCATGTGTGAGTGTGAGTGTGTGTATGTGTGTGTGTGTGGATGTGTGTGTGTGTGCATGTGTGTGTGTGTGTGTGTGTGTGTGTGTGTGTGTGTGTGTGTGTGCGTGTGTGTTTTTTAGTTTGCGAGAACTGCACCGACCTTTTGATTATTCAAAGTAATCATAAAATATAATTTTCATGCAGCGTGTTAGGACATGAAGACAATGAAGAAAAAGTGGAGAAACTCAACACAGGTGAACGTAGCACACTGCTGCTACAAAAACAACACAATGGCATTGGAAAACTGGCATGGCAACCAGCTCGTTGTCATGGCAATCATATGACGGCACACTGGGTAGGTAAACAAGGATGCTGGTTGCCAAGGGTGACTGCTGTGCTCCACGGGTAAACAAAGAATTTGTGCTGGAGAGCGCTTTGCTGGCTATATACTATCCCTCTCAACATCTTTTCCATCTCTTTGTGACTTTATGTGACTACAGAGAGATGAGCATTGTGTATTAGTAAAAATGTATGAGAACAAGGAAATGAACATGACAGAAAATTTATGAGAATGATGTAGAGATGTGGGCATTATCCAGGGAAGAACTGAGTGTAATTTGGCTCCAAGCAAGAGGAGAGAGAGAAGGTGAGAGAACTGAATTTATATTGCAGTAGAGTAATTAAAATTCCCTTGAGCCTGAGAGAAAAATGCAAATACAGTACAGTCCCTGCTAGTCAGTCACACTGTACTCCACTCTGTCTTTCTCTCTTCTTTTACTCCAACACACATGAACAGCCACACGCTCCTTTCAAGTCAAATTATCCTCTAATTACTCACGTTCCAATTAAGACTTAATCAACAGTAACCATCTGCAAACGTGTGCTCATATGAGAGGCTGGCCTCATACTGTAGCACAGTTTTATCCGTCCTGCTGCATACTAAGAGGCTCTCACTTAAAGACAGAGTTTTTGTATCTCTGAGGAATGCGTATGTGAGCAGCAGCGCGGTGATGCATGAGGGCGAGATCTGTGATATATGATCTTGTGTGAGCTTGCATGACCACTTGCACTCAGTAGAGGCACGTCCACTCATACATGCATGACCAAACCCTGCATGCAAACACAGCTCCATTTGCATGCTGTGGTGCCAACACAAATACACACACGCAGTCCATGTCACTGACATATGCACACAAAGTATGCACTACACTTTTCCTCACTGCCAGAGCACCCGCCCTTTTGCACACAGAGAAACAAACACATACTACACACATACAGTTAATCTTACTCCCTGCAGTAATGCAGAGAGGATTGTGCCAGGATTAGGGGATATTAAATCCTTGGATTATCCAATCAAATCGTATTCTACCCCCTCCCCCACCTAAGCAAAATCAGTGGAACAAACCATTGCACCACATCAAGAGGGCAGGGGGAAGTGTGCGTATGTAAATGTGTGTGTACATGCACTAGTTGGAATATGGATTAAACTACAATGTTGAATCAATGTTTTCATTTTGGTCTTTTGGTTCTTTTTTTGTGCCATCAGAACACTGGAGGGCAACACTCCACAAATGTTCTTGTAAACAGAAATATAAAACTGATCTGATTTCAGTGCACAGCATAACAATTGACAATAATGTGTGTGTCTATGTGTACAGACACACAAGCACACTCCTTTCATATCTCTTTTCTTTACACACACTCACACACGCATACACACACACACACACACACACACACACACACACACAAACACCCTTCCCCCTTCTATCTCTTTCCCTCTGGAACACTCCATCCACACAATTTCAGATGTCCATTTTCCAGAGTGCACAATAAAGGAAAACTATTTTTATCCCTTCTCCAGGATCTCGCATTATTCCCCCCCCCTCCATCCTCGATTCCCTCTTTCAACTCTCAACTCCATAATCCCCCCACACCATGCCTGATGACATGGGCATCTCTGCTTTTTTTTAATCTTTTTCCATCCGTTCCCTCATCTTTTCCCCTCATTCATTTTTTTCTCAGTTATTGCTGTAACATGCCTTGCAGGCCTACAAACTCATTATCATCAGTGTGGTAAACACTTATGTTGATTAAGCAAAACCAAAATTGAGCTAAATAGCAGTGCTGCTCAGTCTTTATTTGTCTTTCTTAAAAACATTGTTTTACACCAGACCACATAGATGTTTACTAAAATTCTGCCTTGATGAGCTAAACACCTACCTGGGCACCTAAAATTACTTATAATGTGAACCAGTGCAAGAAAAAAGACTATAAATAAGAAGAATCCAACTAAACATGGTTTTATGCTAGAGCTGAAAAAAACTTAAAAAATAAAACTTAATATTTTCTTTTAAATAACTTTATATTGATATGCTCATACTAGTATTGTGGTTGTGACTGCTGGTGTTTTCAGTGGATATTGATTTCAATAATAGAGTAGGGACAGTTATTTTTCATTTTCTCCGCTACAATGTTCTGACAAATTCAACCCTGTCAGCTAGAGACTAATCTACACATCATTAATTGATGGTAAAAAAAAATAGTTTCAGTACTGCTATTAATGCTTCAGTGTAAATAAGCAACAATTCATATTAACTAAAATGACAAACAATATTTAGTCTTAACTTAGAGTGTCAGTGGTTTATTTATTATGTGTATCACCTGTGTAAAAATATTTCATAAAAAGTGTGCTTTTGTAAACTTTGTTTCAGTTTGTTTACATTTCAGTAAAACTTAGCTTAGTGAAGCATGCAACATTGTGGCTTTCTGATGAAGCTGAGTTTACGGCTCTCATTCACAGCTGGATGAAGATATTGAGCTGTGAGAAACAGAGAGTGTGAGCGGGAAGGTGGAGCAGCCCAGCAGCACAGCTCCACCCCACCTCTCTTCTATTTCTCTATCGCACCACGCGAGGCTTTGCATCCCCCTGGTTACCTAGCAACCTGGCATCTTGCTCAGCTCCGTTGCCAGGCAACCAGGGCCTGAACCATAATACAAGCTCCTGAGCAGCCCATCCCCCTGCTCTCATCCCTCCTTCCTGTGTCTCTCTCATTCCATTCTTCACACCTGAGAAGTCTGCCCTCCTTCTCCTCCACTCAATACTTTATCTGGCAGTTAACCCTTTATCAGCCTCTCTACTGGAGCATGGACTGCCAACATATTCTCACCTTTTGCTTCCTCTCTTTCTGTCTTCATCACTCTCTATAGCAATGGTGTCAAACCATGCATAATCAGAACTAACTACCCTGTTGATCCCTACAATATTATGCTGTTTTTGTCAAAACCCAGTGAGAACATTCTGCATGCAGCAGCGGAGCACTCACTGAAATTTGATCCTTTGGATTTAGTCCAACTTAATCCAACAGCACTATAGTGGATAACTGTTAGACCTATGCACTTGGACCTCCTTTCTATTTCAGGGAGTCTAAGTCCTTTGGGAAATGAGCTGGTGAATTAAAAAGGCTTCAGAATTGCAAAAATCTCATATTCACTGAGATTAAATTCAATACAGCACCAGTAACACATTTTTGATTGCTCAGATAGCTACAGTGCAGGATCACATACAATATAGGCAAGACTAATATGAAAATGATCTGCATGCTCTTAAAAATGTTTACTTTGTAAAATAAATTAAAATTTTGGCTTTTTTCGGCAACATAAAAAAATAACATTTTTACCATTTCACTTCTATTTCTTTGGAGAAAACTTGTAAGGCATACTTATAAGTTCTAAAATAAATTATGTCAATCTGCACTCACCGACATAAATAGATATTGATCTTAGAAACACACAAGACAGTATTTTATGATCACTTTGACATCTTGACCCATCCATACAATGTTCAACTTGTCTTTAAATTCTCCTGTTGTTCCTGATTGATTGGTTTTACATTTCTATTGTCTTGGTGATATTTTCTAAGAAGATCAAAAAAGTGTTTTAAATTGAGCCAAGACATTTTCTGAGTATTAAAATTGAATAATGTTCCCATGATTTCATCTAAATTGATAAAAACAGTTTCTTATCTATCAATTACAAGTCATACCATTATGTAGAATGAGATCAGCCTCGTCCTAGATTTGAATCCTACATTTGAAGAGCTGAAAACGTGTTTCAAAATGGAATCCAAATAACTTAAACTGAACAAAAAGACTGTTTTAATAAAAATCATATACCTATATTATTTCAATCCACTTTGCACGTTCCCACATTCATTCATAAAACAAGGGTTAACTCGATCATTAGCAAACCAAGACGAGAGGGCTGCACAAGCCCTGTTGTCCTATTCCTCTATCATCTATTGTTGGACAGAGCAGTTGAAGTGTGAAAATCTACAATACTGTAATTTGGTGGCGTAAAGCTTTAGCACTGCCCTGTGATCAGAGTGAAAAGGCCAACATCACAACAGCAGGTTGAAGTGTGGTTAAAGAGGAGACCTCAGAGCAGAGGTCACACCCCAGGTGCAGCCAAAATCCTGTCATCCCCTTGCCCGCCTAATCACATACACACACAAATGCATTCACACACACATATATGCAGACACACACCAGAGGCCCCCTCTGACAGATGTCTCTGTTTAAACTGACAGAAGTGCGCCCTGACTCCCTCCCACTCTTCCACCACCCAAAAAAACCCCCTTTCTTCCACACACCACCCGCCTGCCCCATCCTCCACGCTCATTATGGCAAACTTTTGTCTTGTTTCCTCCTTCTCTCAGACCCAACCCTCCAACTCCTCCCCTGTCTCACCCTACCCCCTTCCTGTCTATAAACCCCTATTCATGCCAAACCTCTTCATGGCCCTCCTCCACCACTCTTAACCCCTCTATTTCATTCAGACAAATTCACACACTCATTCAGCCCCCTCATATGGGCCCTGCTAGCCCTGCTCTATGTTTCCATCTCAGCACAGACATATAAATTTACATTCCGAGACAAGGTGTCTGGATTGCAGGCTGACAATTTTAATCCAGTCTCACATGGACATTAGAAACATAATTTTTAACTTATCTGATAACATTTAAATATTGCAGGAGATCTTTTTTTACTTCAGATTTACATTTCAAGAAATCAAATGTGTGTTTTTTGATCCCATTTGACTGAAACATAATCTGGGTGTCTTAGTCCTCTCCACTAGTAAACTCAGCCGATACTTTTTTAGTCTACTGAAGGTCTGCAAACACTTAATCTATATATCTTTCAAATGATTGCAAAATATATTGACTCTAAAAGTTCATTCATTGCAAGCATATGGCGGCTCCAAAAGTGTATCACAAGCAGAACAATAAGATTTCCACTTGGGAATTACAGTAACTGATGTAAAGAGGGAAAGATGTTTGTTGTCATCTTGCATTAAATATCAGTGACACTGCTCAATGATCTAAACCCTACCCAGTGCAAATGCTAAGGTCTGGGCATCTGTTAAGGTGCATTTAAGTGATTTTTTTGGCAAGCTCTGCTCTTTGGCTCTTAAAAACCCTAATACATAAATGAATGACACCCCCTTGTGTGCTTACAGTAATCACTCAAATTAAACTATGGCTGTGCTTGATATCTATTTTCAATGTCTATTTTAAATATAAAGATATCACTATGGGAAATTTTCCAATTCATCACCTTAAGTGCAGCTTGCAATAAGCCATGTGTGAAAGCAGGATTTAAATGGGCACACTAAAGCTGCCCATGTTGAGCTTCACTTAGGGTTTGAAGCCAGCTTTAAGTTGCAAGAACAAAGTTCTTAGTCCAGCATCAGATGCAATAATGATGACTTATAATTGCAACTAAATAGTTGTTTTTATTCTATGAATGCTGAAACTAGGCCATGCAGATTTTTTGTAGCTGGCTGAATTTACAAAACAGATGGTGTGTTATATAGACTCAACTCAACTTTGGGCTACTTTAGAGCTCGGCAGCTGAGAGACACAGATTTGGCAGCTTACAATCGCATAACCTGGTAATCATGTGTCCACACAAACATAATTTTCCAACTGGCAATGATAAAAATGTTCCTCTGTTTGTGTGTGTGTGTGTGTGTGTGTGTGTGTGTGTGTGTGTGTGTGTGTGTTTGTGTGTCAGGCCTTAAAGAGGCAGGCGATCTCCAGGGGTCAGGCTTTTATGAGACTATGATTAGATTCTGCCTCAATTTTGTGGTGAAATATGAGGCAGGCCCTCTTTCTCTGTCCATGTTGCATGCACAAATGCACTCACATGCACACATGCATGTAAGCACACACATACATCACAACAGACACACACAAGCGCACACACACACACACACACACACACACACACACACACACACACACACACACAGCAGACTTCTGCTTAAAACAAACAAGCTAAATCCCCTTTGGTCTTAGCTGTACACAACACCACACCAACACCCCTTTTTCCTGCATCCCCCCTCTGTATTACTCTCTCTGGCTCCTCCGCCGTCTCTTTACTTCTTGCACACCCTCACACACACCCTCACGCTCACACACACACACACGCACAAGCACACGCACACGCACACGCACACGCACACGCACACGCACACGCACACACACTTGATTCTACACCTGTCCCTCTACTCCCTTCCCATCCCACACACAGTGAGGATAAAAATAGAGAAACAGCACGAGGGAGGGGGCAGCGATACACATCACAAAACCCATCAGGCAGGGAGAGATAGAGGCAGAGGGATGGTAAGGAAGGAAGAGACAGAGAGAAAGGGAAAGAGAGAGAGAGAGAGAAAATGAAAGAGGGAGCTAGGGTCTGTTCTAAATTGAAAGTGCAGCAGTAAGCAGTGAAGGGGAATAGTAAACAGTGTTGCTGACCACATAAATATGCTAAATTAGCCTACAAAGTCGCCCTAGTGGATAATTGCTCATCATAGCTTTACCCCATAGGGAGGCTGCCTGCCAGGAATCTTAGATTCCACGTGGAAAAACACACACAGATCATACAAAACACGCACGGATTATTTGTTTTGAGTGAATCTCATAAACATTGAACACAAGCTCTGTCAAAGCCATTTTTTTTTCACTCTGCAGACATAATACAGTGACAAGCAACTTTGGATAGTGAAGCAAAATTTCATGTTTTGTGTCATGTTAATTCTAAAACATATTTTCTTCCCTCTAAGAACTGGGTGATATAATGCTATTAGTAGAAGAGTAACACTGGCATCACTGCTGAGCTGCTGTAACATCAGGTGAGTGAGTCCATATTGAACATGCAAATAAATACAGCCTTTTCAGTTTAGGATGTAAATAAATTCACTCTTTCTCTGTCTAGTTCACACTCAATAAAATACAGCTCCTGTCATATTTGCATGATCCAGGAGTTACCCAAGCACTTTTCAATTCATCACCTTAATAACAGTCAAACCGTATGCATTAAATCAATATCACGACTATAACCTTTAGTCATACTGATACTTTAATAAGTCTATTGATTTTCTGCTGTATCTGTTATTGTTAACTACTTGTCCTGTAGTGCTTCTTCTGCCTTTTTAATAATTCATCAGGCATCAAGTGCATCATGGGAAGTACAATGCATATATGTCTAGATGTGTGTGTGTGTGTGTTGGCTTGGGTTCGGCTCTAATCAAAGAACAGGGAGCAGAGTGCTGCCTGGAGAGCAGTGAAGCATGACAACACACACCTGGTAAGCTGCTTATCACACTTTAATTTCACCTACACTGAGATCTGTGGATGCCAGCGTGACCAAACAGATGTGCTTGACTATGTTTGTGTGTTTGACTGCATACATGTATGTGTGTATATGTACAAACACTTGTGTTTGAAGTAGAACAAAGATGAAGGCAGTGATAAACACAGAGAGAAGAGAGTGCAGATTAAATGAAGAGAGAGATATCTACAGCAAAGAACAAAAGGAAAAGATGAGGGGAAAGATATGAGAGGAAATACAGCAGCAGTAGCCTTGGGAGAGGTAGAGCAATTGATAGATAGAGGGGGAGGGAGGTTTGAGGTTAAAATCTAAACAGGCTGGGAGTGAAGTGTGACCTGGGGGGGGGGGGTTGATGGATGGATGGAAAGCAAGGACAGTTTTGTATGAATGATTACTGGAGAATCAGTGTGTGCAAGAGTGCAAGTGGGCATTTGTATGTATTTGACAGGCCCATGTGAGAAGGCAAAGTCTGTGTCTGCGAGTGTCTCTGTGGTAAAGACTGTGGAAAGCTGGACAATTACTGGGAAACAGTTAAAAGTTATATGACTAAAACTGAAATGTACATTATTTCATTTAAAACTGTTTCTAAAAGTAGCTGTTCCTTTTTACTTAAATACAGATAAGCAGATATAATGATTAACAACCTCGGGATGTGAACAAATATCATTCTATAGAGGGTATAGTGGATACACAGTGGCTAATGCCGTTATAGAGTTTAAGTAAATCAGCAGCAAAGACAAGATAAAAACAAGGAAAGGCCATTCTAAATTCATCCTTTCACTTCACCACCCCCTGTTACTATTCTGTCAAACGCGTTGTGTTATGTAATAAAGGTCCAAGCACTCATGTGGAGTTTGCGTCTTTCTAATGGTTCTCTTTGAGAGTTTTACAGCTCTGAGACCAGTCACCCTGAATGTGTTGACCAGGGGCTGGGCCCTGACCTCTGACCTTGGACACAAGCTGTGGACCTACTGCCACCAACTCTCTGTACTAAGACAATGGCCCAGAGTACAACATATACTCCTTATAGTCAAATTTAAATCACTGTCAATTCACTACATGGACACCACTGCTAAATGGCTATTCTTACATGTATCACTTTATGGCTTATTTGTCTTTTAAGCATCGATAAGGTAAACCCAAAAAAAGCACACATACAGCAGCAGAACTTTACCTAACTACATATCAATGACATTATTTACTTTACGAGCATTCTATGAATGCAAACATGAATGAGAATTCCAATTTTCAAGTGCAAATTAACACTGATTCACAGCAGCAAAAACATGAACTCTTCCGTGTCGACGCACCCCAGAGGGAATCTTTGCATCTCATCTAATACACCAAAACATCTGTGTGCTACAATGCGACTTGCTACTAGGTTCACTGTTAAATTTCTGCCACTTTGACTAATATAATGCAACTCTGTTCTCCTGCTCCCTCTGTGCTTCTCTTTCCCTCTCTGTGTCCAAATTAAACACAAGGCGCACGACACTCTGATAAGGCCATCTGTTCATCTCTCTCTCTCTGTCTCCCTCTCTCAATCCCTCTGTCCTTCTTCTAATTCTCTGACAGTCCACTGCCCCTGTTGCAAATGGCAGGGGACATTTAAGGTATAATTTTTCTGCATCTCTCTGTGTATTTGTCTTCTTCCTTTCATTCCACCACTGGCTGGTTGGAACTGTTAAATCAGCGTTAAATCCCATCAGCAAGTGACAGACGGAAGCACCAAGAACCCTCGATAGCATTGGACTTGTCACCAAACCTTTAATTGCTTAGCCATGGTGTAAGAGAAACACATCTGTATGAGCGTCTGATGCTACAATTCCATTAAAGTTGCATGAGGTGCCTGAAGTTCCACCAGTACCTTCAATTAAGAGTGATCCTGAGATTCAAAACTGCCATGCCTGCAAACACACACACACACACACACACACGTACACACACACACACAGCAGCACACACACACACACACGCACAACAGCACACACACCTCAGCCCCCGTTGCCCCACGGTGAGCCCAGGATCTGCCTATGAAAATGAGTTTGTGAGAAACTAATCATGCAGCTTAACAAGTGGAACCAGGGAAGAAGGGAAGAGGGGAGGAGTGGGAGGAGATGGGGGTGTGAAACGGTCAAAAGGGTCAACTAATCAAGAGGAGGGGAAATGAGATGAGGGGTAGAGGAACTGCAAGGGAGGGGTTGAGGAGGGAGATGGAGAGAGAGAGGGACTGACGTTGAGAGGAGGACTTAGAAGAAGGGTTACCATAAATGACTGTGAAATGAGAATCCGAGGAGGAAGCGTGAGTGTGCAGTGAGGGAAAAAAATGAGTATAAGACAGCAGGAAGGGAAAAGGGGGATGAAAGAGGGATACCATGAAGAGATTTGAGAGAGGAAAGGGAGCGAGTGATGAAAGGGTTGGGGATAGTGAAGAGAACATTCTGTAATATTCTACTGGTGCAGAGAAACTGGTAGATATGAGGGGAGGAGTTGAACAGAGGACAGAAGGGATTTTAGGGAAAAAAAGATAAAATGGTGTGAGGGAAAAGCATGGAGGGTTGGGGGGATAAAAGGAGGAATAAGGAAGAGATGAAAAAGCAATTCTTGGGGAAAGAAAGGAATGGGACAATGGGAGGGTGTATGAAAGAGAGAGAGAAGTCGTCTGAAGTCAATTTGAAATCCTGTCAAAGAAGGCAATAGGAAGAGAGGCTGAGGAAGGAGGAGTAAGACACACAGGATAGAGAAAGGCTACAGACAGGTAGTGAAAAGTGATAGCAGAGCTAAACCTTGGAGAAGATTCAGGGAAGGCAGGTGTTGCACAATGCAGTAGCCTTCAATCTAAGATATATCAACCAAATTTATGCTATTTTAAAGATTTGGGGATTTGGATTATTTTTATAAGAGTATTATAAAACTCAAGCAATGATCAATATATGAGCCTCATTAACTGGGTCATTAAAGGGAATTAATAATTTGTGAGTACTTTGAAGAGGGAAACAGTGGAAAAACTATGCATCTATATAGATTCCATTTCCCATTATTCATCAGCCAATTCTCTGAACTTTGACAAACATGCTATAATGAGATCCTTATCTAATGGTTTTCCATAGTTTTGAAAGTAATTCACCCTGAAGACTTTTGGCTCAAGCTGAACAGAGTAAAGGGCAATATGTTTTTTATTTATACCTCAAAGTGGAAGGCAAGATAGTCTAAATTGAGAAAAAACATGCAGAAACAGTAATGTTGCTCATTAACAGTCCAAGCTTATTGAAAACCCACCACACGACAGCCACACCCTCGTTTCAGCACTAGTCCTTCCTCAGGGGAGTGGTGCTTCTGATTGTTTTATGCTGGCTCTTTAGTAAATCTGTACTGCTAATGAGTATCCTCCCTGCAAATGTTTCCTTCTAGCATCCAGAATATTCATCACAATTTATCTGCTCCTGCAACAAGCCTGTAATGGATGTCAATGGTAAAAGAGAGTAAAACCCGGCAGAGAGGTTTCAAGGGATGAGTCAAAGGACAAAGAGCAGCATGAGAGAGATGAACGAGACACGGCAGACAGGTCGGACTCCTTAGTAGGCCCTAATTGGATTAAGGTCATTATTCACATGTTGTGTTTGTATGTGTGAGAGTGTATGAATGCAGATGACTTCCCCAGCTGCATGAAAAAGCATGTATGATTGCAATATGTATGCATGCAAGGATCTGTGCTCCTGTTTAGAACATGTTCCCTCCCCCAAAGCCTCTTCCTCAGGCTCCCTTCAAACCGTTTTCTTACAGAGATCTTATCAACACACCAGCTTGCAGAGATGGTGCAGGAACTGAAACTCTGATCAGTGGCAGGGGGCCCAAAAAGAACGCGACAGAGAAAGACTGAGAGATGGCGAAGGTGCATGCACAATTCTGTTATTACTGCTGCAAATCAAAAGTTTAGATAAGACTGGGAAATTGTTATCCCTTTCAAAACCTTTAGTACTTTCACAGCACTCTTTTGGTTGTGTGGTAGTGCACACTCGTTTCAGCGTAAAAAAAATAGGGCAAAAATGCAAAATGTTTCAAGCAGACATTGTAAAAATCTTTTTCAACTGCAGTGGAAACCGGGTCAGAGAGAAAAAAAAAAAGAGAGAGAGGGAGTGACAGAGAGGTACAGCCTACGAGACAGACACAGATCCCGTACAGTGTCCCATCCATAATGAGCAGTGTCCTACCCCAGCTCAGCCGCAGCACATGATCCCTCACAAGAGAGACTGAAGGAGACTGGGACGAGACAAAGGGGAACGGCCACATTAATTACACACACTCTCTAGGCAGGAGTTATCACCAGAGGGTAACAGAGGGACCAACAGAGAGATGGAGAGACAGAGAAAACCAAAGAAGTAGAGACAGTAATGTTCATGGAATACCCTGTGTGTCTCCGGTGAGATGGAGTGTTTGTCCTTAGCAGCAAGACTCCTGCTGGCTGCTGAGTTATGTCACAGTGTTTCTAATGGGGGCTGAACCTCTAATAGCGCAGGCACAAACTGATCAGAGACCACTTGTGTGTGTGTGTTTTTGTGAATATGTGTGTTTGTGAATATATGTGTGTGCATAGGTAGATGGCAGAGTCTGTATATGTATTTGGGGGGAGGGGCCCCTTGTGTTATAAATTTATGTGCGAGCTTGTGTGTGTTGTTGCATAAGTGTGAAGTGTGTACTGTCTGGGGATATGTGTCTGTGCGCGTGTGTGTTTTTGATGTGTACTTACCCCTGGTAGTGTTTTCTGCTCATGCAAAGCGCTCTGGGCTTTCAATGCCGACTCTCTCGCACAGTAAGTCAGAAACGCACATCCTGTCAGATAGAAAGAGACAGTGGAGAGGATAATAAGAAGGAAATGGAGCACAGGTAGGTTAGTAAGTAGCCCAAATATTTGTCATTCTCTATTTCTATCTCTGTATCAACCCCTACAAAAACACACACAGTCAAACACCATTTAAATCATTTAAATGCATCCTTTTATGTAACCTTTCCTGATTACTGATCATCTACTCTGAATTATTACAAGGCCAACTCTGAGGGGGGGAGGTTAAATATATATATATAATCATGCACTGTAGCTAAACTTGACAACACCATGATGATGCACTCTAGAGCAGAGAAGGACACTCCACGGCACGGCACATTTCAGTACGGCACTGCACGAGTCAGCACACATGACAGCACCACAGACGTGTGCGCGGGGCTAACAAGGCCTTGCAGGCTGAAAACAGTCAGGTTCCTGCCCTATACCAACCACTATGCATGCCTCACGATCACTCCAAAAACACTCCCTCTTTTTTTCCTATTTGCTGTACCTGTGTCTGTGTGTGTGAGGGAGGGTTAGGTAGCAGAGCTGGCTGGCCAGAGCTGTTTACTACACCTGTCACCAGCACTAAGACAACAAGATTAGCAGGAGGTTAGCATCCTGGCGACTTCTCAGACAGACTAATGGAGATTCAGAGTAAAGAAGAGAAGATTTGACGATTAGGGAGGAAACATTCACACAAAGCATAGATCTGAAGAATGACTCAACAGAATGCCAAAAAATGAGAAAGGAATACAGAAGGACGAGACACACATGAGAACACACAGGAGAGTACACGGCACACACACAGACACACATGCATCTTATGGTCCATCTCATTGCTTTTAAAGAGGGGCTTACTGTGGCCATGGGGATTCTCAAAACAACAGATTCTTTCCCCTGTGTCACCCAGGCTTACAGGCCCATTACACTGATTGGAGCATACAGCCTAATCTGGTTCATAACACACTGGACCCCAGGTCAATGTGCATGTGGTTGAGTATGTAAGAAAGGGAGGGTGTGTGTGTGTTTGCTACAGTTAATTATCGATCTATTGTTAGAAAGGGCCATAATTTAAAGCCTCCTAATCATTAACACAACTAGAAGGCTCTGTGGATATTGCATAAACTTAACCATCACAGATTTATATATTATTCTTCTTCCTAGTGAATTTTGCCACAAGTATATTCAAGTAAAAGCATAAATTAAATTTACAGCATACATGTAGTAACTGAGTTTGTTTGCCTGTCTTTATGATCTCACGTTGCAGTGTTAACAGGAGAACGAGACAAGAGCAGGTGTGACAGTTTCCATGGTGACGTGTGACACTCAGCGCAGGCAAATCCACCCATCTTTCTGCCTTACTTTCACACATTTACCTATTTGTATCTAGCAATCTGTCTATCGTGCTGTCTTTTTGTCATTCTCTGTTTATGCTGTGTTACAGTAGCATCAAGACCTACCTTTGTGCATGCCAGTGTATTTGTCCTTAATCACAGTTAGCTCATAGATCTTGCCAAACTGCTCAAAGATAGGCTTGAGGTCCTTCTCTTCCAGATTCCGGGGGATCTGCCCCACAAACAGCTTGATGGCATCTGCCTCCTTCATCAGGACAGAGTGGAGAGGATGACTGGGTACTGCAGGGGCTGAGGGACAAACAGATCAGGCGCTGGTATCCCTGGAGAGGAGCAACCAAAGCCAGATGAGTCTTTAGGTCATAGTTGAAGAAGTTGACAATAATAACATAACAGAAATACTAGACATCTTAAAATATTAATTCAGTTGCTTATGATATGTTGGTAATATAATAATGAGTTCATAACTGTTTACACTACACTTAACAGATTTTTTAAACTCACATGTTATCACAATAACATTCGTAGTATTCCCTCAGGGCCTTAATGTTTATGTTATGATATTTATCATATAATATGTTCAGCATATTCCTAGTTGTAAGGTAATAAAAATTAGAAATAAAAAAAAATATTACTATGTATTTTTTTTATTTCTTTGTTAAATATGATCAAAGGCTGTACATTGTCTACATTAATAATGTAAATAAATGTAAAGATTATTTGCGCGATTATTTTGAGCGTTTTTAGCCCTGCCTGATGACAAAGAGCTTCTGGATAAACAATTATGCAAATGTTAATTAGCCAATCAAAAAACAATAATGACACTTCCCCCTCAATTAAATATATATATATGGATCGAAATCATCCATAAGCATGCGTTACCTTTTGGTGGATAAACAGCGTTCAGGATCCCTAAATGAAAAAGAGAGGGAACAGCGTGATTGGGGGTAAATCATTGCAATAGAGCAGTTTCTTTGTTTAGCCAGCTGTAGGTTACGGCATACACACGGATGTCATGGGGCTCCCTTGCTCTTTGTCCGATCCTTCCACAATGTACATATACACATATACACACATGAGCACACACACGCACACACACACGCACACACGTACATACGCACATGAGAACAAAACAACAGGGAGGGAATATACATACATGCCACATACATTAAGGCTCTTACCGTTTTCAGATGATGTTTAGGGACAGAGTGCCGATCAGAAATTAAAGAGGGATGGTCCGTTAGGTCCCCGTTGTTGTCTTCACAGCGCTCTCTCCGTCCCGTCCTCCTTCCTCCCCTCTCTCAGGATGCTCTCCGCTCTTTGTGCCTGCCTTACTCTCCCTATCCTCCTCCTCCTCGGCGCACAGATACTGGAGGCTGGATTGTGTTTTTACAAAGCCCCGTGTTCCCGGTCTGGAGGTGGCGGAGGAGAGTCAGGTGAGTCCAAATCACTGCTTGTCACCGTTCCCGACTGAAATTAAGCCAACTTCTCCAGAATGGACGTAACGTTGGTTTGCTAACGTTAGTTGGTTTTCACTTTGAAGAAAGCCCACTCTAAATTCCTATTTAATTACAAACTGATAACAGGCTAACCAACTGCTTAAATTCGAGTTACGTCCAAGTGTTTAAACTTGCTTGGCCTCTTGTTTCAGCCGTTTAGTTAGCCTTGCCGTTACTGTTTCCACCTTTAATGGGGGTAACACTTATTTAGTATTCTTGCTTTTTTCTATTTTCTTGTTAGCGTCTCACCCGTCCAACGGCTGGATGGCTTTTCACGTCCTATGCCGGTATCTCCTCTTCTCCCTGTCCCTCCCTCCCCCTCCTCTCATCGAAGCGGTTGCTAGCCCGTGACGTAACTTTCAGGGACCGTCAATAACCGTGTTCGCCCGTCTCATACGAAAAAGAAACAATACTTCCCCGCACTCTCTAAAACAAATTAATGTCCCCAATGGTTTACACTCGTTTACACGCGTACTATGTTTGTATCAACAACTGTAATTTTTAGAACCACTTGATGTGTTTTTAAACTCGTCGCTTGAGTGCCGTTTTGTGGTTGAAACTTTGTGGACGTTGCCTTGGGGACACAGTGCGCGGAGCCGCCTATTGTTCTAGCCGCGAGCCCTGGCCTTGGTGCTGAAACGATGCCTCTTGACGTGAAGCCGAAGCGCGCCACCGACGTCGTGCACGCAGTCACGACTACTACAGCTGTTGACGCCCGAGCCCGAAATCACGCTCACACCCACTCAGAGTAAAATGTGTGACAGAGGGAAGGGGAGATTGCTCGGGGTTGGAGTTGGCCTACTTTACAGCCTGTACTTTGAAAAACCGGCAGACATTGGGCTCTTTTTCACTGGAAAATGTAAGGACAAACAGACTCAAATGTTATTGGTGAACAAACCAACAGAGTCTATGGAGGATAGTGGTTGGGTGAAAGGAGAGAGTCAAAGGGTTCATGGTAATTTACTCCTAAAGGTCACCATCTGCTTGCCTTTCCTCGTGCCCTCTGTGAGCCAGCATCCCCCGCCACAATTATCCACTATACACCCCACCCACACATAGGCCTACACACACGCACTTGCATGTATATCGCAACACTATGGGCCTTCTTACAAACCCAGTATCGGCAGGAGGCACGAAACGACCACTGCGCCCCGAGGGTGTGAACGGTGTGCAGGCAGCGGGCAGCACGCCACCGGAGCTGTTAAGCCTCCTCGCGCGATGAACAAGAAACGGCTTTAACGCACGCAAGTTGAGGAGCAGGGATGCTGAGGAGGGAAAACATTAATTCAGTTACTCAGCGCTTTTGTAGCCAAAGTAGACTTTTCCTTCACCTTTTTTGGCGGAAGCTGTGGATTGATCTGTCTTGTGCTTATTTGAGAGCAGGTGCAAACAAATCAAAGATACAGCGGTTACTTAAAAAAACAACTTTAAAATATTCCATTACCATTGCCTATCACTTCTCTGGACCTATGCATTTAAAAATTCCCTTTATCCAAAAGACAAAGTTCCTAAAAAAAACCCCAAATGCATTAGGCTGGAGATGTAGGGGAACTCCTCTGAAATACTGGCAGAGCCTTTAGCTATGATTAAGACATATAGAACACTCTTCTGTTATTTACAGGACATTTGATGGGTTTAGGAACCTGGGTGGAGTCCACTATCTACAATTAAAAACCTTGTGATGAATGTTTTGAGGTGGATTCCAGTATTTTGAGACTCATATATCCAAATGTGACCATTTTAGAGGAAAAAGTGAAGTTAAATGCAGGACATACATTACATAATGCAAATACCCTTTAAAAAAAGATTCACCTGCCAAATTGTATTCCTCCACCAGAACTGCATTCAGGATAAGTCTTTGAGACAGCATTAAGACCTTGTTGTTTGAAAATAACATTAACAAAAAAATGTAACTTGAACTTTTCCTAAGTGTCTCTAAATCCCAGCGATGGCCCGTTTATTTGAAACTTTAACAACAATAATACTTAAGCAAGATTCTAGTTTATAAAATCTTACTTTGCCCTTTACACATTCAAAATCTCATTCTCTGTTTTTCCTTTATATTGCTGTTTGTCCAACTCAATATACCCTTAATCCTGCAGCCACTTCTTGCTTTAAACCCCAGGCAGCAAGACATATCTTGGTTTTCTAAGCTGAACTAGAACAATGCTTTTTCATTATACACTGCTGGCTGGGAATAATCCTCAAGATAAACTTGGTTTGGAAATGCTGCCTTTGTGTTAGATACTGAAACACATTCCATACCAAAATATGCTTCATTGTGGATTTCTTTCTGACCTTATAATTTATTGTTTCGTATGTGAATGTTGTTAATTGACTGTTTGTTTTATTCTCATTTCATTTTTGACCTCTGATTTAAAGAAAGAAATATCAGAGGGGTAACTGGAAAAACCCTAAGAAACAAGAAAGCACAAAATGCATGTCATGATGCAGACTTGACGTCAAAAAGATACATTTACCTTTTACACCTAATTTCTGAGGAAGACTAGGCTTGTTTATTCATGTATGAGACTTAACAGCGCCATCTTTTGGAGGAAACTGGCATATACAGTTATATACAGAAACACCCTAATACAGTAAAGGCAAACAAGACACATCATCCCATCCTCTGTTGTTTCAAGTTTATTTAAAATGAAGCTTTGAGATAATATTTTTTCCACACTGCTTTTTGTTTTTGCATGATAGAAAAAAAACTGTCCGTGTATCAGTAAAAACAATGACATAAACTCTGGTGGTAACAAAGACATTTGCTACAACTTCTCGAAACAGAAAATAAATTACATGTTCTTTAGATAATAGATAAATTACTATCCTATTTCTGTTTTTATATAAAAAGTAATTTTTACTACGAGGGATTAGAGACAAGGACAATACATTCAAAGCCACAGTCACAAGCACAAAACCATACACACATGACCACAGACACACAAGCACACCAACATTCAAACTTCACAAAGACAATAAAGTCACTGATTCTCTGGTCAAATGCAAAATACAATAGTTATATGACAGTTAGATGTGAATAAATGAAGTCTACAACAACACTTCTGATAACTCTATTCAGTTATAAAACATAAGCGCCTACTATGCTCAAAGAAATTATACACATTAAAACATATCTGACAAATATACAAACTCCTCACATTTGAGTGGGCAGGTGTATGGTGTGTATATTTCTTCTTGAGAGGTGTGGTGAGAGAAAAAGACAAAGCCAAAGCAGTTAAAAAGAAAATGAGGAAAATCCGTAAAGAACACTAACACACATATACAGAGGTTACCACCTCAGAAAGCAAAATATTTACTGTCAGGTCAAAGCAGAATGATGGTACTTGATTTATATCATGATCTGAATTATTAAAAGACTGATGTAAGAAATCATTTTTTTTCAGTCTCCATGAGGTTTTCTAATTCTGGCTTCACCTACTCTCATAGGGCCAATTCATCCTCCCCCACCAAGAGGGTGATGATCAATGCAAATAATATATATATATATATATATTCTGAAGAGGTGAAAAACAGGGAGGGCACAAAATTGTGCCTTAAATATCTTGGTACAGTCGTCATGGTGACGTGATCATTTAAATTCTAAACTGGGTCAGCCAGGAGTGAATCATTTCAAATTCCAAACCTGTGCGTCACCAAGTTCATGTGAAAGGCGTTATTCTATTTTTTCTTATTGTCAGAAAATCACATGAAAAGGCCAAAAGTAGAAAACCAGCAAGTCCCCATTAATGTTATTTATCTGTGCCACAGAGCTTCAGTGTTCCCAAAAACTATGAAAATCACACATATGAGCCACACTGTTGCTCTGGGTGCCATGTTTTACTTGCAGTTGACTGTGGTTTATTTCCAGTCAGTTTTCATATAGACTGTCACGGTGGTGAGTCTCACTACAGCAGGGATGATCTGGCCTACTCTGCCTCTGATTGGTTTACCTGGATATTCTTACCTTAACCCTAACCAATCACCACTCATCATGCCACAACCCAACATCCTCATGCTTGCACCTAAGCATCCAAGACAAGGAGGAGTAGCAAATTAGTTTACCTTGCTGTTGTAAAATTGACCTTAAAAAATGCACTATTTTCTTTCGTTTGAGTGACACTTGCCTACAACTGGAGTGCCCAGCTGTTTAAAAAAATACTGAGCTCTTCTAAAAATTTACTTCATCAGTGAGATCACGCATACTTGAGGCCAAGTGCCACAGACATGGCTGAAAAGTTCAGAAAGTAGGTTATCGATCAACATATTGTTGGTTTGGTCTTTTCATGGGATTTGTTGAAAAGAAAAGCACAGAACAACACCATGTCTTTAGTTCAATAAAAACATAGCTGTAACTTTGAGTCTTCACACTTAGGCCCTGGGTCTTGACTCCAAAAACCTTATTTAAATACCTACACATATATTATTAACTTGAAATGATGAAGGACCGTACAGACCATTTGTTCCTGGTTTAACATCCATGTCTAATATTCTATTGGAAAGAATTACATTGTACCACTCTGATATATTTGGTCACTGACTGACGTGCCCACCCACACCTTTGGTTCATCTGTCCAAATACTGAACTGCACAATAAGAGGACACTATTTTTGGCAAACATAAAAAAAGACATATGATATGTTAATGAAATCTTTCTAGCTTAGTTGGGGCGATATCTGCATCTGCAGTGTACAGAAAAACAGTAGATCTATTCCAGTAGATCTTCAGCACACATTGTACTACAGTATACACAGTTTATCTAGCACACATGGTAATTATTTGTTCAGCACGTCTCTGTTCATAATTAGTGGTATGCATGTCTGATTTAATCTGTTTTAAGATCCTGTAGATTAGAAAAAAAAAAAGGATTTTTGCTGTTGAAACACAGCTGTGTCCTCAGTGAGCACCTTCCATTACAATCTCTCAGCCACAGAAAAGAGTCCAAATGATCACAAATGCATTACTTAGCCCTGTGTGACACACGGTGAACCTGTTAAAGCTAATGCACGAAGTAAACAGATTCAAGCTCAGTGGAACATGCGGTTCTAAAAGACAATATAAAAAAGTATACAGAACACTAGAAAAAGGAACCGGCTGCTTTCACAGTGTTTTTTCCTGAAGAATCAGGAGAAAATAGCTGAATGTTTTCAACGGCTATTGCGGGGATTATGTCTAATCTGGGCTGTCCATATCTAAAGACTTGTTGTCAGCCATTTTGACCTAATCCTTGACTTCTTGCACACCTGGGCTGTCTGTGATTGGGGGGTCAGTGCCTCTTGGCACGCTGAGCACTTTGGGTACATGAGGCACAGCAGGCATTCTTGTAGTAGGAGTAGACACACAGCCGGGCCTGAACCACCATCACACAGTTGTGACGTCTGTCCCGACAGTTTTCATCTGTGAACCGAGAGGAGGAGGAGGAGAGAGAGGTTGGTGTAGGAAGAAATACAGAGACACACATGATTACACTGTTACACCATCACAAACACCAACCTGAGACTTGTGGGCTGCAGGGTATCGTGTTGCAGATTTGCTCCTGTTCAGGTTTGACGCTTAAGTCACAGTCATGGCTGTGCTTTTTGTCCTGCGTAAGACAACGGACCTCCCTCATTTGTAAGCCTTTTCCACAAGAACGTGAGCACTGAGAACAGAGAGGGAAGTGTAAAAGACATGGGTATAGGTAAAAGTTGTCCTGATTTTTTTTTCCCACAACATTTAACTCCCTTCCATCCCATCTTTTCTCACCGCGCTCCACTCTGTTGTGAACCACTGTGGCTCACACTCTCCCATCTCACACTCTTGGACTGCAGCAGGCTTTTCCAGATGTGCACATTCATTGGCTGGTACGACAGTGAAATCATTCCCTGTCCTCTGGACACAAATGATGTCTCTTCGCTGAGTTCCATTTCCACATGGGACGTTGCACTGGAAAAAGAACAAAAATCTATCAGGATGATCACTGCATCATAATCCATCACTGCAATATGAAACTCCTTTTACTCCAAAGCAAACGCAAAAAAACTGAGAAGAAAATGTTACAATACAACATGACACAAAAGACTACATAAAGTAATGATTAAAGATACTATGGGTCCTTAAAAATGTCTAAATTATAGAAACTAAAAGAGAAGTTTGAGTTTCTCCACACTAAATACAAGCTCTACTGAAATTCCTTATTTACCTATTTACATATTTAAACTGCTACACAATGAAAACCATGGGCACATTCTATCTTTTAAATCTATTTTTCCTTGTCTCATCTCTGTGTTTCATTCATCCTTCATCCCCTCAGGCCTACCTGCGTCCAGGGACTGCTGTACCACATGATTGTTGGCACACAAGGACCCCCGTTGCAGGCCTTCATCTCTGCCGGTTTGTCCCCAACACAGTCTCCTCCTCCTCCGCCCTCCCTGACCCCTCCTCGTGTCAGACATACCACCTCCCTCCTCTGCACCCCTGGGCCACACTGCGCCGAACACTGAGGGACAAAGTGGAAGAGCATGTTGAGGATTAAAGTTAAGTGCTGTGAATGTTCCTTTGCTTTGCTTCTGTGTGTGTGTGTTACTCACAGTGGTGGACCAGTTAGTGAAGTACCAGTTGGTCACACAGGGCCCCATGTTGCACTCCTCACTTCCTTGTGGGCGAGCTCTGGAGTTGCACTCCTTGTCATTCACAATGTTGCCCTGGTCACTGACACAACGCACGCTCCTCGTCCTCCTACCAACTCCACAGTCCACTGAGCACTACAACAAACGCAGAGGAGAAAAACAAGCATGAGTATAAACAGATAAAACCATCAACAAAAAAGGTTGATGGTTGATTATCAATCAATGAATCCTTATTTTGTCCTCAAAGGGCAATTGGTCATGCAACAGGTTTACAGAAATACTATTAAGCACGGAAATATATGATATAAATACAAAAGAGAGATGAGTGATAACGAACAAAAGTAAAAAAAAGGTGAATTATGAATGAAAATTATGTGTGAGATCAATTCTAAAGACTAGAAACAGTTGATGGTTGGTAAGCATTGTGTTATTTTCTTATGATTAATGTCTATTGTATTTTTGAATTTACCCAAAAAGTGAGACTATAATATTAAATTGAAAATTTTAATAAATCTTGGCATTAAAAAAACATTTACTTTATCCCACCAGCACAGTATCTGCATCAGTATGGGGCTTGAAAAGTTCTTAAAATAGTTGCATACTAACCTAAAAAAAGGAATTTTAACTTTATGATATTTTTCTTTATGATAGAGCCACTGTGTCACACAAACACTCTTGCTTATTTTAACCCAACTCCACTTGCACTCTGACAGTCTGTTATCTTTTTCGCTTCTGTGATATATTACTTGGCCTGTTTTAGCCAATTAAATGACCTATTAGCAAACATGTTTCCCAGATACATACTGGTGTTGTTGACCTACCGAGCTCCAGTCAGATCCGACCTCCCAGTGGGAGCAGACACTAAGCTGACACGCCTGGGTGGACTCTGGTGGAGTGAGGGTGGCGCAGCGCTGCGGGTGGACCATGGTAGAGCGGTTTCCAAAGCTCTGCCTGCACTGGAGCTGCCTTTGCTGCACCCCAGGGCCACAGGACACACTACACTCTGACCATGAACTGGCCTCCCAACTGAGAGAAACAGTGAGGAGAGAGAGGAGAGAGGGGAGAGAGACGGACATGTTGAAAATATCATGTAATCACTTGCCCTCAGATGCATAAAGCTATTTCAGTACAATGTCAGCTCACAACAAATGATTCATACATGAAGTAGAAGATGTCAGTCATCAAGCAGTGCACATGTCTTGGTAACTCCCTGCCGTCCACTGGCATGCATCCGTAATAATAACCAAACTGAAGAGTATTCTTATCAAGTCAACACAATTCTCACTTTTAGCATGGTGAAAACTAAGTTCAAGCTAAACAAGTTAGCCAATTATTTCCATTAATTAATGCTAACTACTCAAGGAAATTTGCACTGTCTGAGAATCAAAAACTATAGATGATAATCTGACAATGCATTAACCAAACCAGTTAACCATACTTAAATGATTCAAAGAACAGAAAAAATTTTTCTTTGAAGATTTCACACTGTGTTGTTTGTGCAGTGAACTATTAATTTAAAAAAGCCACTGGCTTCAACAGGTAAATCCATTTTTTCATCTTCTGGAGAGCTGAGGTTTTGGAACTGAATATAAATTCATGTAATGTTCTTATAATGTGTATCTCTTTGAGCTTCATGTGTGTGTTCTCACAAAGGTGGGCAGGGATGTATGTTACAAGGCTCCTCCTCAGGAACAGGTTTGGCAGCAGAGTCACATTTCCTATCTGGCACTTCCTCATCTGTATGGCGGTCTATACAAAGAATGACTCTGTACTGAGAACCTACAGAGAGAGAGAGAGACACAGAAAAAATGAGAAAGACATCAGCTTCATGTTCCTGTACTTGCATCTATCAGCCAGAAGAGGGAAGCATTACATCGTTCAAAGAAAGGAAGACTCCTTTTGTGTATTTAATTTTAATTAATTTTTTTAAATGAAACAAGTACGAGGAAGTACAAGGTTTATAGGAATCTAACCTTTGCCACAGGAAGCAGAACACTCAGTGAGTCCACCTCTTCTCCACACAAACGGCGGCAGAGTGTCCAGTGGCAGGTCAGTACGAGGGGGGATCCGAGCATTCCTGTTGGGTGCAGCGCCTCGAGGACGTGACCTCTCAGATGTCCACCGGTCTGAGGAGGGAGGAGAAAAGACAGAAGAGGAGGAGGAGGAGGAGGAGGAGGAGGAGGAGGAAGAGGGAAAAGACGGGACCGAAACAGGAGGAGGAGCAGGGGGAGGGTCTTCTACTGACACAGTGAGAGGACCTTGGAGAGAAGAAAAAAAAATAGATTGGACAAATTAGAGTTGACAGGAAAGGTGTAGAGAGAGGCAAAGATTGGGAAACAGACATGAGGAGGAGGAGAGAAGTGTGATAAAGAGGGAGGAAAGTGACAAAACATGGATGTTGAAATATTAAGAATAAGAGGAAGGCAGTGAGTCAGAGGCTAATGATGTCATGATGAGGTCAGGGTCTCATGACAGCGAACATGTGGACCAGATAGCCTCCCATCTAGGTCATACACAAAAACACAAACACAACTGTACAATGATCCCTCCCACCCGGCACACAACCACACCCGTCCTACACCATGAACACGTCAATCATTCTCCAAGGACATGGGTTACAGAAGTGTTTCTCTCAGTAATATGGAAAGAATGAATCTTGAGAACTTGAATTAGGGTTCAATTCTGTCACTCAAGAGATTAAACTGTGTGCTTTCTATAACTGCCAAGAGTCCAGAAACTCTATGCTACTGTATGGACCATGCAGAAAGAAAAAAAACAGATGAAAGGAGAGTTAAATTGCAATGGACGTACTGCG
Organism: Acanthurus leucopareius; assembly: GCA_029814765.1. Lineage (NCBI taxonomy): Eukaryota > Metazoa > Chordata > Actinopteri > Acanthuriformes > Acanthuridae > Acanthurus > Acanthurus leucopareius. Next base: position 8,415,755 of record JAQMCX010000057.1, on the reverse strand, counting down.
AAGGGGTGCCCTGCCTGGCTCTCGTTCCCTTTGCCTCTCTCTGGGCGCCTCTCTGGGTGTCTCCCTCTCTTTTTCCGTCAGCCTCTCTCTCTCCAACTCCTTCTTCTCCACAGGGATGTAAAACTCATAGTCAATGCCCGGGTTCTCCTTGTGGAAAATGATCTGCGGAGCAAAACAGGGTGAGAGAACAGGAGGGGTCTGGATGAGATACAAAACAGCCACTATGACCCTGGCAAGGAATCAATGTCACGCTCAAGGATTTCTCAGCAGGGTGTATTCTTGTCACTGCGGCCCATCTTACAAGACTGAACATAGTGAAGGTCATCTAAACTTGACTAGTCACAGTCCCATGGCCACAACATTTCCATCTGCTATATTTTTCCAGGGATTGCAATGTAACACAGTTAAATCAGTTGATGCCACACTTTGGTCTAAAGTGACATATCATGATAACTATAGAAAGCATTGACATTAAATTGGTGCAACCATGCACGGTGTCCTGAGGATGACTCCTAATTTTGGCACCTCAGCTTGTGACAATGCGGGGATATAAGTGATACACGTAAACCTCAGTGTATGTTGTTTTTACACTTCGCATTTGATGTGGTGAGCAGATTCCGTTTCCTCTGAACAGAGTCAAACAAGCTATTTCTCTGTGTTCCCAGTCTTTAAGCCGAGCTAAGCTCAACCAGCTGCTGATGGTTAAGATGCTGATCATGAACCATCTACAGTCTGTTCTCGAGTTCATGTTATCTCCCTACTGTCTCTCTGTAATAGAGGCATAAAAATCCCCCAAAGCTACCATGCAATGAGCATTTGGCTCTCGCTGACCTCTCTCCTCTGCCATACTGATGTGACAGTAAGATAAAGGTAAGTAGTTGAATGCTGGTGGGAGCAGAAACAAGTCTAAGTTTTAAGTAAACAACGGGTGTAGCCAAGAGTGTAACTCGTCTGTATCTATACAGGCATTAGCGCAGCTCATCGCATGATGAGTCAGGCCAGCTGAGATGTCCTAAAACAGCCAGTATACAACAGATAAACAGCCTCTGATTTGGTCTTTTTTAAAAAATTTTCTGTGGTGCCACCCACAAGTCATAATATAATTTTGTCCCACCAATGGCAAGATTCTACAGATAGCTTTCTCTTTCAACTTTTTATCCATCAAATCGTTTCTTTTCCAGCACATAATGAGCTTTACAGCCCCTCAGTGCTCCTGGTGAGGTAATAGACTTTTATTCTTTTTATGTCTTTTTTTTTAAATTTCCATCTAGCCTTGAAAATGCAGGTGATTCCAGGGGAGATCAAACTGTGGCTGTGGTGGATGCTTGCTTTTTTTACCCCCTCCTGCCCTGAAGCTGCTGGATGCAAAGCTGCAGATGACTCCTGTTCTTTAATAAGATCTTAGCCTGAGGTTAGAGTTGTTATTATTAAGCGTTGGATAGTCTGATGTGGCTCAGGCTAAGCCCTCGCATAGCTATCTTTATCTTGTAATAATGCCAAAATAATGCGGCCTATCTGAAAGATCTTGACACAGAGCAGGCAAGCACCCCCTCAGGCTTTTAACAATGCTATAGAGATATAAAATACTTAGTGTGTGTGTGTGTGTGTGTGCATGTTTGTGATTCATATTATTAACTTAATTTTGTCATGCCTGGGCTCATGTTTGCTTTACATGGTTAAAATAAATGCCTTCCTTTGGTCCAGTACTTACATACAGCTGTAGCTGTGTGGTGGTGGGTCCCGGAGCCCTGAGGGACTCGCCTTTCTCTTCCTCCCCCTCTGCCTGTGCTCTAGGTCGGGTGTAAGTGAAAGTAGTACCCCCTGCCTGGTACTCGCCTGGAGGGTCCACAGCCCAACGCCCGTTCACCACTGATGCCCCAGTGCCACTCCTCATGGCTGGAGAAATAGAGGGTGGGCATAGAGTGTAAGAAAAGCAGCCAAGAGGAATAGACCAAGATTAGAGTCAAGTTTTTGTTTCTTATTTGGAACTTGTTTAGTCTACATACTTGTGAATTTTTAAGGAAACCCCCATAAGCTCAAAAACACTCTCTGGATAGACAAACATAGACTTAAGAGTGCTGTCTCATTACCAAACAGGGCGCTGGCGGGACAAACACTCACGCAAACACACACACGTACACACTTCACTGAGTCCTTGTGAGCTTTCTAACAATACTGACTTTATCTGCCTGGAGGCTGTGAGGCCACAAGATTTACAGTCTTAGTTGGTGCCAGCACACACACTTGCTCCTGGGCCAGATCTCATTCCCAAATCTGCAAATCCCTTGCCAATGTCTCCCTTTTATTGGAACTGAAACCAGTATTATTCAAGAAATCTTGAAATGCACATGTGTTTGAGTGTGTGTGTGCCTGATTTTGTTTGTGCCTAATAGGCATTACCCAGGTAATTAGGGCTGGCTCGTCGCTCCGTGATGTTAATGAAAGTAGCTCCAGGAGGGATGTCCAGGATCTTGTGGTAACCAAGGGGAACCGTGACATTTTGGAAGCTTCCCGTCACCTTTCGACAGGAGGTGTCCCTCCCACCACACACTCCACACTTGTCAATCACAGATCCGGAGCCCAGTATCCCATCGCAACCCTCAGTCTGACAGGAGAGGAAGGTGAAAAGATGTGAGTGATGGGTGAGACAATGAGGGGAAAAAACATTGAGAGGGGGAACAAGAGAGATGTGGGAGGAGGCGTGGATATGGAGCAGAGAAAAGCTAATTCTGATTTGGTTGCTATTTCACATCCAATGCCTGTGTTTATTTCACCATTGATTGTGTAAATTTGTAACTGACGCTGGCCAGACTCCTGCCAGAAACAGAAGGGTGGAATAAGGGCAAATCAGACAGCGAGAGAGCAAATGAGAAAAGAGGGAAACATAAGGAGAAAAGAGGCCCAGAGTAGGGGAATGAAATAAAGTTTGGAGGCACTCTGAATGTCAGGCTTAAATCAGCCTCCAGACATGAGACGAGAGAGCAAAGTTCTGGAATTTGTCAACCCTTGGCTAGACAGGAGGGACATGAAGCTAAAATCTCATACACATGCACATTTGAATACACTCACCAGACACTGTCCCTCTACACACACGTCATTTGAGCTGACGTTGATGCAGGGGGTCCCGTCTCTGACACGCTCGGCCTGGCGAACGTAGAAGCGATAGCCTGCAGGTCTGCACGTCAGCTCGCACTGTTTATCCACACCAACTGCAACATACAGAGCATAGGAGGGTTACCGCAAAACGCACATGTTTGTCTTAAGTGTTTATGGCTGTGAGATCTCCTGTACGTCTGTGCGTAGTTTCTGTCTGTGTCTGCCAGCTGTGGAGAGGACCCAGCTGGGCGATGAAGATCTTTCCATGTGGTCAGGAAACCAAGGAATGGCCATATAACCTCTGACTGTCAGACAGCACCAGAGTGATTAGCTATTTCCCCTGCTGCTCAGATGTGCGAGTGCACTCACTGCTGCACCTTCCCTGGAGATGCATACCCCAGAAGATAGGTGTAAACAAGAGGAAAGTTTGATTTATGAGAGGAGCTCAAAAGGCGCACACAACAGTGAAACATACACTTGGAAAGAAAGAACAGAAGGAAGGAATCAGAGTAAGAAAAGGCAGCTTCAAGGTAAAGGAGGAAATTAAAGTCTTTCTGTACCAAAAGAATAGGCAGAAAAGTAGATGAGGAAAGAATACAGACGATATCACAAGGGAATGGGGTGGGTTACAAGTAAAAAATGTAGAGAAAGTGAGAAGAGGATGTCTCTGTGGTAAGAAACATGAGCAGGTTTAAAGAAAAGCTAAACTTCTTGGGGAACATTTACTTTTCTCTATAGGAAGATATATCTAATGTTATGTAATGTAATCCCCAACTTCTAAAATCACAAACGGTCACTTTTGCTAATTTGTTTATGTACTGATTAAATAACCAAGATACAATATGTGTTATTTAGTGAGCTAGAGGTGTTGGTTTTGAACTTTGGATGGAGCCAGACTGACTTTTCTCTCAATTTTCTGACACTAGTGTTAAGCTAGAATAATGAGCTCTACTTCCAGCTCAGTACTTAAAGGGCAAGTAGGGCAATTTTACAAATCAAAAATGAATAGAGGAAACCCTCCTTGGAGCTATAGAATAAAGCCAGCGTGAAAGTGCCAAAAACTGTAGCTCCTGAAATGGAGACTTAAGGCTGGTTCCAGATGTGAGTCAAACCCCACAGAGCCCCATATTAAATGCCCAACTTTTAAGAGGAAATAATCATTTCACAGCCTGATAGAAAACAGGGTTTTGGTCTCTACAGCTAATTACCTATTCATGACAACTGCATGGAAGGAGAATAATTGATTGAATTCACACCTCTAAATTACATTAATGCTTAAAGTTATGTATAATTAGAGGTGTGACTGCTTTTAGTGACAACAGTCGCTAGCTGTCTGCTGGGCGTTACAATGCATCTTCCCCAGCTTCACCCTGCTGACATCATTCTCACCCAGCTCCAAAAAACACAAGATGGGGACGGCCATAATGCCAAAAGACACTCTACAAAGCGATTGGTGATTTCATGGTAGCGCCGTTCTGTTTAATTACTGTATAATCATTTAATTACACAGTCTGTGATTGTAATAAGTTTACAGGTCTTGAGAAGTACTAATGCATATGTAAAGTTCAAATATAGATATCTTAATAAATTGCCACAAGTGATGTCACTTGAGTCAGCCTTTGTTGTGATTGAAAACTAAGACTTTAACAGATGACAAAAATCTCTCGGTGTGGAGAAAAAGTGAGCCTGCCAGACCTTTGTAGCCTGTTCTTCATTTCTGCTTGAACACAATTACCCAAAGCTACATTAGTTCCTCATAGCACAGCACACCAGAATCTCTGACCCCCTTGTCTGGGATCTAAGTTGCATTCTGTGAAACATAGACAAGATGTGACAAAATAAAGGAATGAGAAAAATAGATTATATGTCTCTCATTCTGCTTTTATATCTTAGATATTTTTTTTTTTTAAATTATTGAAAGTTCAACAGTGTTATAAAAGCACAACATAAAGTGGTGGAGTAATCTTTTAGCAGATAAAGACAGAAAAAGGATGGTGAAAAACTAAATTTTTTGGGTGGAGGTGTAACAAGGGTTAAAGGCCTCTGGCAAAGCTACTGTGTGTGTGTGTGTGTGTGAGTGTGTGTGTGGGTGTGTGAAATACAGCTATATAGACATGAGCTCATAGTATGAGTAAGGGGTCATACACATAGTTGTAGATGGGAGGGAGGGGTTTCTGTCACTTGAAGTTGAGGGGTTAAAGGACAAATTCTGTGCTTCTGAAATTATGACTTCTCACTGTGGTATAACATTTATCATCCAAATTAAAACAGAAATGTACCCACTACTAAACTCTATGTAAGTATGAACAGCATGACAACCTGCCAGAAGTGGTCAAAAACTATTGTAGAGTTATATTGTAGTGTCCTTGAAGCAGTTTGGCAAATAGGCGTTTCCTCCAAAAGCCCTTCTCCTGGAAAATATTTTTTGACATTTTAAAGTAAAGTGTGGTTCTGATTTTATGTCACTACCACTTTTTTAATGTAATAGCATTGAAGATAGTTTCGTTGCATGAAAAGATTTCCCCTCCCACTTTAAAAGCCCATCATCACCAAGTAGCCCTAAAGCTGTTGCCATCTTCAAAGTCAAGAGGTGTATAAGAGATAGCCGAGAACAAAGACTAAAGGTCAAATAGCAAACAGCTGGTTTCTTCTTATGTGTCTAAGACATAAATAACCTTCTGCTGACTTTTGTCAGTGGACTTCCAAGATTGTCTGCATCCGGGATGAGCCAGTTCGCAAGTTTCAAGGAGAAAAACACTTTATGTTGGGCTGGAACACCATGTGCAGGTCTGTGCCTTTCAAGATAGACATCCTGACCCATGGTTGTTTGCCTGATCAAGTATGTTAAGGACCCTATAGAGTGTATTTTATCTCACTAAGTGGCTGGAAGTGGTCAGGAAGTCACACATATGAAGCACTTGACCCAGGTTGGACGTTTACCTTTTCACAATTTTGTGTGGAAATGAAGGTAACAAAAAACTAGGTACATCCATTTGCTTATAAATATACTAATAAAATGTAGTGGTGGCCCTTCAGCATTTGCAAACATCGACTCCATGATACGTAAGAGTTCCGTGAGCAGTGACAGATCACAGCAAAATTATAGGTTTTCTTAATTTTTGCCAAATTTAAATACTGAATCCCCTGAAATTTTCTGAAATATGGTTAGAAAGAGCTCAAAAAACTGTTAAAAAACTAGTACTTATATATAGTTCAGTATGTCGTCAACGTATATGGAAACCACCTGAAGTAGACAACTTGGAAACTGTTTCTGTCTCTGATTTGGTTGGTCTAAAATGCGATCATTTAGAAAGTCTTTAGTGTGTATCTAAAAAAAAAAAAGTTGTTTTAAACTCCTTACTATTTTTTGTAAGAACTAAAGATGTCTTTGACCTTCAGTAGCTTGCTGAAGGTCAGAGTGAGAGTCATTTTGCTCTGATGATGTTTAATCAGAAAAGGAAACTGTTTCTTGAACAGGAATAGACATTACAGTATGGAATAATAAAGAATTAGCTTTTTTAATTTTACCAATCCTTTTTATTGACTTAATAGATCTTAATTGACACATGTATTATCAATCTTGTTAGCTGCACATAACAACTGGCAAACAATGTGTCTGAAAGCATGAATCTCCATCCATTAGCTCAAGATGAGCTAAACTTCTATCTCTGTGTATTTGCTACTATATTTTCTGCAACTGTGTGGTAATTGCAGAGACAGATATATTTAGAGAGAAAGAGAAAGAGAAATGGAGATAATGTTCCCACCCTCTCTCTCTCTCTCTCTACCCTGGTTCTCTCTTTCTGTCTGTCATAGTTATCTTTGAGAGATTAGACTGGAGACAGTGATAGAAAAGAGAGGGGGAGCTAAAAGTGGGAGACGTGTTGCCACTCATGTACTCTGTCTGTATTCTTCTTCCTCATCTACTGCATTCTCCATCTCCTTTTCCTCCTGCCATGAAGTAACGTTTGGGCACTCTCCATCTCTTAATCACCTTGAAATTTTCTCTCTGTTTTTCATCTTTATCTTTAATTTGTCCTTAGCAACATCTCTCTGCTTCCCTGTTTCTCCCTTAGCCTCGATCTCTGGCCTCTCTTTCTCTTCCACTGTCTCTCTCTCCCTCTCTGAGCTTAGTGTTCAGACAGTGGAATATATGTTGTCTAAATATACTTCCCCACTATCTCTCCGTCTAAACAAACTCCAGCAGGGAGAGAGAAAGAGAGAGGCAGTGGGACAGGAAGAGGGGAGGATGGGTGCAGAGGGAGGGGATGAGGCCTGTAAAAAAAGGGAATATTCAAGTAAAACAACACCTGCACGTGTAGCGTTCAACTAGAGAGGTACTGCTATCCAGAGCTAAGCTCATGGGGAGAAACATTACCACTGAAATCAATCAGGACTATAACTTCTGTGGTTTACAACAGTAGTGGCAGCTTTACAGTTTGAGCTTCCAGTTTCAAACCATAGGCCAAAACATTTTGCAGTACATATATTAAAGAACTGTCGCCATGGAGGAAAAAAATCACACACCTAAGTAGTAAGAGCTGACTTCACAGTTTAACATAAATACTAACAAGAAATATATGCAGCACCATTCTTAAGTCCCAAACAGATGAGCACAGCTGGACAGAAATGACTAATACAGCAACTGATGTCAACAAACACACTCCGCGCAGCCTCCAGTGTGTTGATGGGGAGTTAGATGTAAAGGTTTGGGTTGTAGCCAAGGGGACAGGATTGGAGTAAACAGTGTGATAGCGTTTACTTAGCAGAGTGCAGAAGGATCATCTCCAGCCCAGATCGGGTGTATCTGACCCAGCTGATGTCATCTGCAAATAATTTTGACACAGACAGCACTGTATCTACCCTCAATATAGTCATGCCACAGCAACCAATTCATGTGACATCTGCTGTTTGCTTTTTTTCCAAAAAGATCCTCACAGTAATATGAATAAGCCTTGTCTTCCCAGTGCCAGAACTATAATTTACCCCCTATCAGAGGTTGTCTCTGTTTTTCTTCCTCTTGTCTCCCTCTCTGTCCAGTCTCAGCAGATTTCAAAGACACTTTAAAACGAGCCTGAGTGAAGAAGAGGGGAAGGAAAAGCAGCAAGATAGAGAAAATTTAAGAGCAAAATGCAGTTATCTCACTCTTTCCCCTCACAAACCCAAAGATAGGGTGGTGGGTGAGAGGAAAGCCCCTGTGTGTTTATGCAGACTGTTAGACTCCTGTTGATACCCTGACGATGACTCCCCATACAGATGTGAAGCATGCACTGTCTAGATCTGCCCTCAAAACTGCAGGGTGCTCTGAAAAAGCCAAAGCATATGTGCACGGCTTTCAAGGTCTATTCAGTTCTTAGCGCCGTGTGCCCTTTAACAAGGCAGGGAATCAACCAGCAGAGCACCTGTCTATCCCAGCTTTAAAACAAGTGACAGAAACAAGTTGTATAATTCATAGTCTAGAAAATGCTTAACTCCTGCACCATGGCAGGGGAAAGACCAACTCATTCTGGGTGAGGGGTGACCTGAATACATCCAGGACAGGTCACCAGTTTATAACAGGGCTGTACATACAAGCAGATAACCATTTACACCCACATTTATATCTACATGCTATTAATATAGTAGGCAGGGATAATTATTGTACTGCATACAATACCATACAACTCTATTAAGAGATTTTGCCATATTGTAGCTTTCCCTTTAATATATTTGGATGTACAGTTTAAGAAATGTTGCATGTTAATAAGATCAGGTTTTAGTTTAGTGCTTAAAATGTCAGATATTTTATTCGCTGGATTACGCAAAGCATTGATTCATATCATTCCTAACATCTATGAATGAAAATGTGCAATAATGTCTAAAACTAAATAAAAAGTAAGTTAAAAAATAGCAACCACCTGAAGAATTCAAGCTCACTCACTTTCTATCTCTGTTTTGCTGACTGCCAGGATATATCTGACCTTCTAGCAGCTAAATTCCCCACTTTCTTCACCACCTGCTCACTGACTGTGTCTGCCTGCTGTTTGGTGCTGAGCAGGTAGCATACAGCAGGTTTATCAGACCTTTTTTAATACTGAAAACAGCTGCCTGCCACATCTGGAAATGATATTTGTGAGAGCAGTGACAGTGAAACCAGTAAAGTTGCAGGACATGAACCAAAACAATTAACTGAAAGATGCTGTAATGTTCCATACAGCAGAGGGGAAGTGCAGAGTCCGGTGACATTTCTCTGTGAGTTTTTCCACTATGAGCAAACCTTTAAAATAAGAAAGAGTCTTAATATAAAATATTGCACTGTGCAAGCTTTAACTGTGATTGTTCTTATCCTGTGTCATTCTTCATTTCCTCTCATTTGTGTTACTGTCTTTTTAATTTTGTATATTATGTATAATATGACAAGTATATGACATTTGCATTGTTTTAGGCCACAAAACTACAAAAAATCATTATAATGTAAGAGGCTGGTGTTGCAATTCTAGTGTGTCTGGTTCTGCGCTCTCACAGTGTGAGTTCAGGGACTACAGCCAGCTGATACAGTAAAAACACGTGCACAGGAACACAGATGCACAAACAAATATGTCGTGCATGCATAACATATCATCATAGATCATTGAGTCATTCATCTCCAGATCAGAAACACACTTGCCAACGGCATTCTGCAAATACACAGCAGCTTGTAAGCATTTAAGACTAATGGCAATGCTGTTATTGTTTCACAGCTGTGTTTCTCTCTATTCTCTTTGCCCCTCTGTCCTCATTTTACTCACTCTCTAAATCCCAACGTTTGCAATATTTTCTCTTTCAGATTCCTCAAATATCTTTTTAGTGTTTTTCTACTTCCTCTGTGTTTCTCCCCCCAGCGTTGGAAAACAAAGAAAAACAGACACAATCCCCATCGAGCTGAACTATTGTGCACTTCAAAAGAGTGTAAACAAATACACTGCACCACACGCAAACAAGCTCACAGGTTAAGTGCGGAGAAATGAAGACACACACGCACAAGCCACGTAGTCTCCCTTTGCTCCCAGTGGTCATGTGACAAAACACTTGCATCCCATCACCTCTCACCTCCCTTTCACTGTCTCTCTTTATCTCACTCAGTAGGAATCTGTATGCTTGGTCAGAGCTGGGAGGAGAAGCTTGGCAGGAGAGGAAGGGAGATGTTGGACAAACGAGAGGAAAAAGAGAGGAGGGGAGAGCGTTTTGTGCGAAGAATAAAAGCAGATCGAGTTCCAGTCATACTCTTTTCCCCTTGACTCTCGACACCCTTGACGCAACATGAACGCTGGCCTGCTCCAATGAGAGGAAGGATTGTGGTGGGCTGGGCATGCGATGGAGTTCTGCCAACGCACACTAGGACTAGAGCAACTTTTAACTCACTTAAACACACATTTTACTCATGCTTTTCCAACCCACCCCCCTTCCCTCTCCTCGCATTTAATTCTTGCTATAAGCCTATTATCACATTTAAGCACTGCACGGCTAAATCCTAAACAACTGCATGTGTGTTAACTCAGTCCTCACCCTCGGTAAAAGGTTCCCAGTTGTAGAGGCGACCCATGAACTCCTGGGTGTTAAAGGCTGCACACTGCTCTGCTCTGGGCTCCGATGCACTTCCTGCACACACCTGCAGGACAGAAAACACAGAGAGTCAAGTTAGAGAAATGTTAAAGATGCAGTGCCTCACATTAAACTACCATAAAATTACCCGACTATTAAACCATTGGTTGTTTCTCTCCCAGTCCCTGGAGGAGTGAAGGTGGAGGGGACTGATGTGAGTAAAAGGCAAGGAAAAACTAATGAAGACTGGGAGAATTAATTTGAGATTAGAGGTAAGCACAAACACACTATCCTCTGAAATACCAACACACTGTCTACACACAACACACACACTCACACCCACACCCACACACACACACACACACACACACACCAAAACCCACACCCACTCACACACTCACACACACACTCACAAACACACACACAAACACACACACAGTCTCTGTGCTGCTTTTGGCAGTCAGCAAGTGTATTATAACCATATGGAAATAATAGATTTTTTGGAGGCGGCTGCTCACATAAATCCACTGTGGCATTCAGTGCATGACCACAGAATGTGTGAGCATGTGTGTGTGTGTGTGTGTGTGCATATGCATGTGAGTATGAGCACGTGTGTGTGTGTGCATGTGAGTATGACCACATGTCCAGCCTGTGCTCGTTCAAGTAGAGTCCTTATGGAGTCATACAGTGGAAAGAGTTTGAGCATACCTGCACTTAAACAACAGCTGAAACACTGGGCAGACGCAACTCTGCTGGTTTATACTGTACTGATTATAACTCATTGAAGTTTGCCTCAGTCCTGTGGCACACATTTACACACACACACACACACACACACACACAGAGTACCATTTGGGGTGCACGTACTTTACTTGAGCATTTTGATGGAGTGTTATTTTATGAAATATTGTACTTTTAAGCCATGCTAGAAGAGTGACTCCAAGGTCCAGACTAAAATTTCTCAAAGAATTACTATGACTTTCGACACAGATGTTCGTTGTTCCCAGACACTGATCTCTCATGACTTTGGGGATCCCAAGACATTTCATCTAGTGGCAATATCAGGTCCTTAATAACTAAATACATGCAAAAATAATGACATTTCCATTAGGCTTAGCTGTTAAGTGCCAATTACCAAATCTTACCATGCTAGCATGCTAAACTAAGACAGTTACCACCATGTTAGCATTGCCATTGTGTGCAATCTAACATTAGCATTTAGCAGCTAGCAGCTCAAAGAACTGCTGTGCCTCACAGAGCTGCTAGCTGTAAACTCTCATCCAGTTACTGTACTTAATTTTACTGACAGCTAGTTAGTTTTCAGATTTATGCCTTGACACATACATCATAACCAATAAACTTGATGTTATAAGGTACAACATGGAAATACTTCTCACAGTTAATTAGCTTGGTCATGCATAAAGACTAGAAAGATGGAGAAAAGCTTGACTGGCTCTGTCTAAAAGCACTAAAATACAACTAGCATCACCTGTAAAGCTCACTTACTAACACTTACAAAGTGCCATTAGGTAGATTTTGCCCCCACCACTTTGAGTCTTCACACTACGCACTAACGACTGACAAGTTGCTAGAGGTTGCTTCTTTTTAATGGACAGATGTAAGAGTAGTAATGATGTTTCCGAAAGTCTCACACTACTAAGTACATTTTGATTGTTCTATTTCTGCACTTTTACTTATGTTACACTTGAATGCAGGACCTTTTCTATTAGTAAGGTATTACATCGCTGTGGTACTTTTACTGGAGGACAGGATCTAAATATTCTTTCCATCATGCACACACTCACTCTGTTTCATCAGGTATTGTGACTGTGGGAAGTCCTGACCATCCTGTCTGGTCTACAACCCTTTGATATACAGCCGGCTCTCTCTCTCTCACACACACACACACACACAAACATACACATATCAGATTTCTTTGCAACTCAAATCTCTGTCAGTTTCACAATCTTCTTGTCTTTCACTCCTCTTTTTCTTTGATTCGTTCCTCTTTTCTTCTGGTTTCTCTGTCCCCCGAATCTCTCTTCCCTCACACAGCTGTCACAAACAGCTGGAAAGTTCATAGTCACTCATCTGGGAGAGACAAGAGCAAGGGAGTAGTTAAGTATACACACACACACACACACACACACACACACACACGGAGTCAAGCACAGATCGGCATTTCCCATGTGAACTGGCCATGGCGACAAAGTGTAACTAAAAGCCTCTCATGGATAAACCGACAGAGCATGCACCGAATTTCACACTTTTGCAGTGTTTTGTGTGAGAGAGGTTTTGTGGCCGTCATGTCACAAGGCACTCATAAGGATCATCTGTTGTTTCTGTTTTGGTCAAGTGTGAAACCAGCTCATGAAACTTTATGTGGTAAGCCCTGCCACAGTTTTACTCTGCTGCAACAGACTCATTTTTGTGCTACTTACACGCAATATGTTATAGTCTGGTTTAAGCCTCTTATACGAGAGGGTGTTTGGGCTACAATCACTGAATACGTGAGTGTGTGTGGGTGTCTGAAGGTCAGCACACGTATGTGACCTGATGTTTTAAAGTAACCCCGTAAATCTGTCTGAAAGTGTGTGTGTGAAATGTGGTTTGTAATGGTTGTAAATATTTCTCCTGGAGATAAACATGCTGGGCCCCATTTCAAACTGGATGGTTTCTGTGTATCTGTGCTTGTGTGCGTTTGTGTGTGTGTCTCTAAAACCATAAACAATGAGTGTACAACAACCCTAAAACACACACACACACATTCGCCCACACACACACACATAGAAACAAGGACAGTGTGTGTGCAGCAACAAGATGTAACAGTACACTAAAAAAAAGAAAGGACAGAACTTCCATAAAAGACAAAAAAATGAAGAGTGAATGCAAAGGAAAAGTCAAGTGTGAGCATTCATGCGTAGCTGATTGTGTGAGCGGTACAGGGGGAGTGGATTCTCCTCCCAAAAGAGTTTAGGGTGTGTAAAAACAGAGGGAGGCTAATGGACTGAATGGAGGAGGGAGGGAGGGAGGGGGAGGTGAAGTGAAAGTAAAAGCAGAAGAAAGAAGACATGTTCACTGCGGTTTCACGGTTCTGCAGGAGAATCTGTGTGTTATTGTAAGGACACGTATACTTTGGTGTCCCCTCATTTACCATGAATGCTGAGGTTAGGGGGTCTCCTCTTAAACGCCAAAGGGGTAGTTTAAACAGAAAGAAGGGGGAGGGAGGGAGGGAGTGAGAGGGGAGGGGAGGGGAGAGGAAGAGAGAATAGCAGTTATTGAATAAAAGAGAAGAGAGAAAGGAGAACGATGGCTTTTACAGAAGCAAAATACTTAAAAAGGTGGATGATGGAAGGGGAGACAGGCGGGGAGGATGGGCCCGGGCCTGTGGATGAAATCAAAACACCCAAACCACAAGTTCACTGCAAACACAGTCAAAACCTTTCAATCACTTAGCAACATACAAAAGCACTTTCCTAAATGTTTTTAAGAGTTTTTCAGTGATACTTTCCTCATGTCAATTTATTATCAACTGAACTGTAATTGAGACTGAGTAACACTGAACACTGGTTTTAGGAATTTGGACTTAAGTTCATCATGACAAACAGCTGTCTCTTTTACATTTTGGCCTTTAGCCCTTTTTTGTCAGTATGACTTAGATACAGAGGGGAAATGAGGCAACAGATGGGTTTGACGTGACTGGAATCAAACCAGGAACATTAAAGTTGTATGATTTACATCTTTATCACCAAGTCAAATAGACACCAAAGTTGTCTTTATTTTTGACACAGATAAGGTTGTGTATCAAATCACAACAGTTATGTGGTAAATTCTGAAATGAAGCCGAGGCACAGAGTATCAGAAACTGTAAAGTACCAGCAACAGGCATCACATGCTGGTTTATTTAAAGTCTTGTTTATTCATCTCATCTTGGAGCCTGACATAAACCCACATTTTGCCTGATTTAGATGTTTTTATTTTGGAAATTGGCTGTACGACCGCTTGTTAAACAATAGACACTTTCAGCTTCTTTTGTTGAATTAAAAAAAAGCAGGGGGTTTGTTGAAAACCATGTTTATTTCTCTTAAAATGATGCATTGAAAAAGGAATTTTTTTGGTACTGGTCCCCAAACACAGATATCCCTGCAGTACTTGTATTGAGAAATGTGAAACAACCCCAGCTTCCCCGCCAGACCTGTACCTCTCAGTTCAATTTCTATTTCCAAAGATCATTATAAACGGTGGGTGACTTAAATGCCTCTAGACACAGTTGGACAGACCTGCAACCAATGAGAGCAGCCAAACATGAGATGAAGTGATGAGTGACATGTGTTATATGGGGCGCTGCTTGGTCTAATTACAATCAGAGCAGCATAATGTGTGACATGTGACTTTTTAAATCTGGACCGGCGCCTCTTCTCTGGCAGTCAATCATATCAACCTTGCCCTTAGAACTTGGCCTTTCTAAGTTACATCAAGGAATCAGTGTGTCAACTGTGATGAAAGCTTACAATGAGCACTTTGGCTTTCTTTGCTCTTCTTTTAGCTAACCTGTGAGTTTGTTTAAAATTAGCATGTTTACTTGACTGCAAAGGTTCCCACGGTTGAGCATTTCAATTGGTATCATTGCCAACAGCAGTGATGGCTGAAACTAATAAATTTAAGACCCCAAATTGAATAAACCCAAGAGTTTCCTTTAACTGAAGTCAATACTCACTCACAGCTCATTCCTTAAATACAGTCAAAGTATCTGGAAAAGACAAACCTAAAGCCACAGAAAGGCTTGTTGATCGGTAAGTAAACATAAAATAAGCCTGAAGTGAAAGGTATAAAAACTGACTGCTCTTGAGTGGCAGACTGACAGCGTGAAAGAGTGAAAGATTGATAGCGGCAGAGAGCAGGTGAAAGAAAAGTGAATACAGCTGGTAAAAAAGAGAGAGACAGTCAAGTGTTTTTGTGCGGGAGCTGTGAAAGTTATAGATGTGTTTTACTGCCAGGGAAGAGGGGGAGGAGAGAGGAGGTCTGTGTGCAGTATATAAGGAAGGAGAGGGGGGGTTACCGCCTCAGGCCTGAGAGCTTTGTTCTGTGTGCACAAACACAAGAAATACCACACACATGTAAACACACACACAAGCCAAGGTCCTGATCACACATAACAGGTACATGAAACACAAACACTGACCCAGACAAGACTAATGAGTTTTGAGTGGGGGACAGATTAGGAGGACAGAAGGAACCTTTCACCACATGTGTGCTGGTGACACGTCGTCATCGACCGGCCTCACTGCTCACTCATTTTCCATGCAAGTCTGCGCCTGCACAGCTGGCCGAATCGCCTCAATAGCACGTACAGGTTAAGGCTGGCCAGCCATTCCTCAGGCATTACTGCAAAATTACACAGACAAAACAACTGACCGCTGGCCCCTGCAGCCATAAATCAAAACACTACACAAGGCAGGACTTATCACTGTATGCATACACACTGATCCATGACATGTGTTATTATATTTATGTGTGTATATATGTGTATGTGTACAGTCATCTGTGTGTTTGTCCTCAGCGATTAACATTCTCCAGCTAATCTTATGACTGAGGCTGTGTGTCGGCCTTTTGCAGGGCACCACCCAGCTGTAGGCCTTGACCCTGAGGGTGAGTCAGCCGTCCTCCAGAGGAAACGCTGCTCATCCATCAACAGCAGACAATGACCGCAGGAGGAGGCGCGGTGCTTCACGAAACCAATGGCAGGAAAACTCGCCGTTATTCTCAGGAGAGATTTGAGTTTGAGATTTTTAAAAAAAGTCAAACTGGTGTATGCGAAGAAAAGAATTAGAAACTTAAAAGAAGAGAAATGAAAAGAAAACGCAAGATAAACACTGTAACCACAAGATTCATCAGAATTTTGTTCAAAGGCCCTGAAGTCAAAGTCTTTCCATGTTCCACTTGCCATGTAGCAGCTCTACAAACCCACATCATATTTCTACAAACCAGAGTGTTTTCATGCAAAGTGATTTAACACATATTTTCTTAATAACACTGGGACAGAGGTATGAAGTGTGAACAGCCGTGCTCTTTGCTTTTTATTAACAGTTCCCGCAGTCTCCAGTGAACAACTTTAAGGAGCTTATAACATTTACCGTAATGCTGCTTCCTCTGCCTGGAAACCTCTGCAATTGGACCTAAAATGCACTATTTGGAAAATCCCTGCACACAAAATGTGAACTCTGCAAGTTCAATTGAGGCCCTTTAGCTTAGTCTTAGTTATTTTTATGGTGTTTGACAGCTCTTTAGTTGCTAAAAGTCACCATTTACTGTGGATTGTTCTTGGAAGACATGTTTTGTATGACTCTACTGGAAATCTCGACATTTTTACACTAAATTAGGATTTCCTCACTGGAGAAATAGTTCAATGTTTTAGTATCTGTCTGTTACATATGAGTGTACAGCCAGCAGCTGGCTTGCTTAGGTTAGTACAGAGACTAGAAACGTGACAAAGCCAAAGTGTAGAAAATATTGTGGTTTGAATGGCTCTTACGACCATTTCCTCAAGTTCTGTTGTCACCATTCATACACTTCACTTTTTGTATGGATTATCATATATGATATAATATGATAATTAATGAGCTTTAGAGTGTCTGGTGATTTAATTTTTGTTAGACAGAGCTAATCTAACCTTTTCTCCATTTTTTCTCCATTTTTCACTGTTTGTGAACAAACTGGTGGTTGGCAGTAGTTTTATGTGCTCTGTACATACATGAAAGTAGCATCTGTATCTTCTCACCTAACTCAAGGGCCCAAATAAACATACTTTTCCAAAAGGTAAAAAAAAAAAAAAAAAAGATGACAGACGAGTGTGAAGTGAGAGTGAAAAGACGCAGACAGTGATGAAAAGAAACAAAGCAGATTTAAGGGGAAACTCAGAGCACACAGGAGCTGATATAACACGACTTTAACAAGCAGACGTACCTGGTTATTGTAGAGAAACAGGTACTCTGCTTGTTAAAGCACTAAAGCAAACAAAGAGCAAATCAGTCCAAATGAGTCATGTGGTTCGTACATGTGTTTGTGTGTGTGACTCCCATAAACCAACACATCTGGGCCTGTTTGTTGCTTCAAGAGAACAGTAAGTGTGGCAGGGTCTGCACATGGAGATGAGGAGTGTGGCTCTGTGTTGATAGTCATAATAATAATACATTTACCGTGTCACAATGCCTGAGTAATGACAGATTGGCATTAGATCACCTGACTCTTGTTGTAGCAGCCTGAAGCTACATTGCTGCATCTGGTAGGCACAACAAAAACTCTTCAGGTTTCAGCGACGGGGGCGATATCAATCACAACTCTGTCTTTCAACAGAAGTATTACATGTGCTCTCCCGAAGTAGTATGTGGTTTCTTTGTGTGGTGTTATGTCTGCTGAAGTGCGTAGGTTTTGGTTTCAGAGGAGGTGAAGGTAACAAATTACCATGAAATTGGTTTGTGTGCACTTACCCAACTTAACAACATGTTCAGTCTGTTTGAAAGAGACCTGATATTTCATAAAGGATGGTTTCATATATGTATCCTCACTGTAATTTGTCATCAAAGATTTTAAACAGAAACATTTTTGGATTTTGGAATGTTGTTTGGACAAAATGAGACATTTGAAGAGAGAATTTCTGTGAATGCACTTCTATATAATCTATGTATTACACAATACATAGAATATTCAAAAATCATTGGCAGACTTATCGAAATGAACATAATCAATAGTTGTAGCCCTTAACTGTGTTTAGCCTGCGAGACAAAGCAGAAGGCAAAAAAAAAAGTCTGCAAGACACGGCCTAACACTCACTGCAATAACTGAAGGCAGCTCAGATGACTAAATCAACATTTTCATTAACTCAGAGGTTTTCTGTTTTGTATTTTGGCAGCTGGAAGTGGCAGCAGTTAGTAGACGGAGGGCGACTGACGCTCTGGTGAACACACATAGGATTACTCACCTCCTCCTCACAGCGGAGAGCAAACATCCACAAAGACTGACGATACTGAAGCAGCATCAGATTTAAATTATGAATTCTCAGTCTGATGATGCCAGTAAGCAAACTTAATATATTAATCATGTTGTACTGTTGACCATTTCTTCTGTCTTAATAAGGTGCAGCCTGTTCTGTTTAGCTATGTGATAAGATAACACAAGGTGGGTGGCAGCAGCCTGGGATGGACCAGCTGGGTCACCTAAACAGGATGATCCTCAAAGAGATTTTACTGATTACATCAAATGGACACTATAAAAATGGAATGAAGAGTGGGATTTTCACAAAATCAGGACTTTTGAACAGTAAGAGGGACATGTCCTCCCCCACCCGCCTCTGATCTCGTCTCACATCCCGCCGAAGTGGCATTCACTGTTAGTGATGCCTAGTAAACATTTACTCTGAGGAAGAGGACATAAAGAGGAGGAAAGGCTGGAGGGAATGCTTAGAGAATCATCCAAATTTGGGATGAAAGACTTGAGAAAGGAGACGACATGAAGAGGAGGGCATCTTTCTGTGAAATGTCTGCTTGAACCTGGTTTGTCTCTCAGTTTTTTTCTCTTCTCTAATTCCACCTCTTTCTACCCTCTGCCTCTGACAGAGTCATTCCTTCTCTTGTTTCACTGTGCTGTCTCTTCCTCTCACAGACACACACACACACACACACACACACACACACACATACACTCTCCCTCTCTTGCTCCCATTCTTTCACACAAACTATTCCACTAATCTCTTTCTCCCTTTCAACACAAACTTCTCTTGTCTTCCTGCAGAATCTTTTTCTCTCCATACTCCTTTATCTGTCGCTGCTGCTGTCCACTTACAGGACTGAGCACAACCCTCGAATACACACAGAAACACACATTGAAACCAGCCTTCATCTTCACTTCTTCTTTGCCTCACACCCTCCCCACCTTTTCTCTCCCTTTGCCCTTTAGCTCACCCTCCCACTACTGTGTGCAGATTTTCTAAAAACAGTACTCTCTTTCACTACTACTTAACTGCGTCACTTCCTTTACCAGTCTTACTTTTAGACACACACTCACCGACACTCTTCCCCTTTTTCCTCTCTCGTTTCCTCTGTCCCTTTTTCGGTCCCCCACTTGCTTCTACGCAACAGTAAAAACAAGCAAACACATCACACTGGTGATGGGCCTCAGGCGCAGGGTGTTATGACAAACACACCTTTCAGATAATAGGATGTGTCACACTTGCACACCAAGTCTGGCTCTCTCTCTCAGTCACATACACAAACGCACACATATATAAATACTGCATATAGAGAACTTACAAGCCTGGGCAAAGTCCTGCATCCCCTTGCACTTAAAGCTAATTTTAAGCTATGAAAAGACGTATAAAAATGTCGACAGATAATCTACGGCAGCAGCAAACAAGGCTTAAGCAGTCACTAACATTGGGTAAATATGTAACCCAATGAGTCAGGCTCAGCCATCACAGGACTGCTATTAGCGTTGCTGGCACACACGGGACAAGCATTCTGCCAGCTCTTAAATCTGTTTTAATATTGGGACAATCACACACAGTTGGGCGGAGGGGGGAAAGAAAGACAGGAAGGTGGGGGCCATGAAAGAGGGCAAGAGAGGCTGCCAAATTATCTAAAGTGATAAAAGTCAAGTACCTAAGAGAGCCAACCCGGCCTCAACTCCAAGTGTCTACTTTTACTCGATGAGAGCCAGTTGTGGAAATAACGTGTGAGAGTGAAAATGCATTGGTTTATGTATGTGTATGTGTGTGTGTGTGTGTGTGTGTGTGTGTGTGTGTGTGTGAGTTGTTAGCTTCAACCTTATCATGTCTCCCTACACTCTCACTATAAACAGACCTGCTACAAGCTGTCTGCTCACATAAATAACCAGGTCAGATGTCACTCTGGTTATTCTCGTCGCCATGATTAAATCCTAAACATTACTATGGATCCGTTTCCTTCTGTTTAACCTCGTACGTTTGTCTGTCCGTCCATCACATGTCATAACTCACATATGGTTGATCAACTTTAATGAAACCTGAGAATGAATGATACTTTATTCTAAAGCATTTTGGTGTTTTTTTAAGTAACACTCTTAATACAAAAGACAAACTTTTATTCTATATCGCTTTTTAAATTTTTATCCATTTATCTAACACTTTTCATAGTTAAAATGTTAAGATAAAGTTTTGGTCCTGATACCAAAAGAAAGAGTTCGGTTTGTTTACAACAAAATGTGAAATGAAGCTGTACGAGGTCTTTGCCTGATTAAATTATTAAAACTTTCGTTATTATTTATAACAGAATTTAACCAGAGGGGAGTGCCATTAATTAGTCAGTAAGCCTAAGATAGCACTAGTGCATTTCCTTGTAAATAATGAAAATAAAATTTAAAAAAAAAATGAAGAGGTCAACAAATTCAGTGCCAATCCTCAACACTGGATAGTTTCTGATATTCAGTGCTACAAACACATTTCAGAGGCCTCCACGTATTTCAGTTCAAATACCAACCCCAATAATGTGATGCAACACATCTACAAATCAGTTATTTTTATGAAACACTTATTTACCAGAAGCTTTAGTTCACACATTTGATCAAAGGAACTCACTGCAATTACAGGTGTTAAATATTTGTGATTGCACTTGAAAAAATGTACATTCATTCTGAAGTTTGCACTTTTCCACATTGTTGCTGTCTCCAGGGACAAGATTTGATTGATTGATTGTTTAAAGGTGGAGAGGAAAAGTTTGTGTGAAAGCCTGCTGTTAATTTGAAGCAGCCACTGCAAATGGATGAAAATGTGCAAGCTGGCCAAATGAGACACTGCTGGGGTGATGCAGCTAATTTGAATTTGACTTATGTAAAATGTGTCACACATGTTTGCAAGGACAGGTGTCCAGTTTTTTATGCTTTAAAATACTCCACCACACCACCGGACGCCAAACATTGACAATGTATTAATTAAGGGCTTTGTGGATGTTATCTGATCTCTAAAATCTCACTGTGTAGCTGTAAGACTCTTTATACACGATACTCTCTCTCTCAATTTCACATTTAATTGAGTGAAATCAAGCGTGGCATTCCAGTCTCAGTGAAACCTGAGTTACTGCGAGGTCGACCTCAGTTTCTCACCTGTGTGCTGAGGGTGAGTGAGCCCATCTGACGCGTCATGTCTGTGTGTCTGTGTCTCTGGCTGCTCTTGTTGGCAGCACGTACACGCTCTTTGCTACTGATAATGTGCACACTGTGTTGTACTGAGAGGTATGGAGCAGGTCGCAACCCCAATCAACATCACTGGCCCACAGCCAGACAGCACATTACATCGATACACACTGTGCTACTGACACACACACAAACACACACACACTTATACTAACACCAACAGACACTCAGGTACTGGAATATATTCATGATCACACATATGAACAGTCAGTTACAAGAGATACTGAACACAGTCACATGCATACATGCAGGTGTATGGTTTCACATGGAGGTGTGTATCCTGGTTGTGACCCAGAATGCACACATGCCTTGCAGTAGCAGAGGCACTAGCTGTCAGTTTCCATTTGAGTGCTCATAGACAAGTGGCAAGTGTTGGAGCTGGGGGGGGAATGATCTACCTATCAAATACACCGAGCTGAACTTCAGCCCCTCCGTTTATGGTTGCTCCCTTCAGCACATGGTATGCATATAAATCAAACATGACTTCAGGCTGCATACAGCTGCATGCTGCATTAAGCAGCTGGTATGAAAGTGAGTTACTGATATTATTAAAAGGGTGCGAAGCCAGTGAATTAAGTGGAATGTTTCTTTTGTTTCGGGGAATCTTACCTGCGAAAAGCACCTGCGGTACTCCTTCTCCGGCCCAGGGCATCTGTAGACCTGAGGGGCTCCTCTTCTTCCACCCCTGCCTGATTCGACTCCCAGGTGTGGGATGTTGGGGTGCTGTAGTGGGTAGACGTTGCCTGCGGGTGGGACCTGGGGGCTGAAGCCCGAGTGATGCTCCCTGTCTCTGTGCATAGGGCCGGAGTGGTGAAGAGGAGTGGAAAAAGATGAAGCGCCCGCAGGGGAGTTTGGGCGGGAGAGAGGAGGGACGGGAGGAGGCGGGGCGTTGACCGAGCGCCAGTCAAATCGATGTTGGTTGTGCGGGATGGATGGCGATGAGGAGCGTGACAAAGGGTGAGGGGGTGGGACTCTTGCCCTCCTATGCTCAGTGCTGGTGTGTGAGGGTCTTTCGACATGGCGGTGTGGGTTGCCAGTTGTGGTGGTTGTTGTGGGCGGCTCCTCGGCAGCAGGTGCACTAGTGCTCTCCTCCTCCTCGTTCATTCCTGCCTCCAGGTCTTCGCCATCGCTCTCTGCCTGTTCTTCTCCTTTCTGGTTAGTCTCAGTGTTGTCTTCACTTTCTGCTGGTTCAGAGGCTGCTGTTGGAGCATCAGTACCATTAATGGTGTGGCGAGCCTGCCGGTTTGGACGATGCAGAGGCAGAGAGAACGGGACCCTGCCGTACCCAAACTGACCTGGACGGATGCTGGAAGACCTGTGAGTCAAAGAGAAAGAGACAGAAAAAGAAGATAAATTGTGTTGGGAGGTTTTTTTTTAGACAGATGGACAGGAAATGCTGGAGACAAAGAAATAAAGACAGAATAAATTTGGGATGGTCGGCATAATCATGAAGCCCCAGGCTGTGGTGAGTGGACAGAGAAAGGCAGTGCCAGTTTGTATGACAGAAACCAGAAGTAATAATGTAATAACAACTATACAATAACAGCAGATACCAAAGGCACAGATGGGAATAATCATAGTCCCAATACTTAAAACATCTTAACAAACTCTCTTAAATTCCTAAACAATGTTATGATTTCACCTAATGGATGAGTCCTCAGCATGTACATCAAATGAACTCTGAGGAATCAGCAGTTTATTTTGATGACGTCTGTTGATGAGTCAATGGAGCCAACAGTGACTTTTTGCCCTGTGCACTGTGATGCGGTACGGATCTTTTTTCGTGCGCTGGCTTCTGCTGAACAACAAGTTTTCTGAACAAGTCACCACTGCTAATGCCAGCAAGGCAAAACTGACTTCCTGTGTGCTGAAGTCACTTTCCTAGAAAAGACAAACTCATTGTGCTTAGCAAAGCACATTTAAGGCTTCTGTTACTGCCGAAAATCGACTGAATGTGTATGATAATTCTAATTATTGATTTAACAGCACAACTGATACAACATCCATAGTTTTGAGTTAAAGACACCTTATAATGAAATATAAGCCGATAAGGATCCTGTTAATGTAACTGATTGGAAATTGTCATCATCACACATACTGACTGTGACATTTTACAATTAAAAATAATCAACTTGCAAGAGCTTTCATACAAATGACGTAAGAACTGAGACTGGATGTGATTTCTTGCCCTTTAAAACAGAAGCTGACAAAAACAAGGTTCACTCAGGAGTCCTCGATCAAATCACCCCATCTTTTCTCAGCAGATACATCTGCCAAGTCGTCATAAAAATGTCCATATTTCATGGACCTCTCATCCATTTTGGCTTAAATGTTTTTTAGTGCGCAAAAAATTGAAATTTGAACATCTATATTTTCCTCCTAGGACTCCTTTATGATACAACTAAAGGTTCCATCACAGTTACTTGCTGGACTTAGTAGCAAGACAGAGTTTTACATTATCTTAAACATATTTTTGCCATTTTGGTGCGGGATTTTTTTTTCATAGTTATCACCATATATACAAATACACCTTACTTAATTATGCTTTAAGTGGTTGGTTTTCTTTCACATTTTACAGTTTAACTCACCTCCTCCCAGGCAAAGTCTCACGACCGGAGGAGACCGACCTTCTGCTCCCGCCTCCTCCAGCCCTCACTGCTGCTGGATTGGTCGGCCTCCTGATGATCCGCGCTGGCTGGCCGTAGCCATGTGAAGGAGTATGGTAGGGAGATCGATAAACAGATACTTGATCTTGATTGGTTTGGGAGAATTCTGGTGGGTAAAAAGGAGGTAAGGGATTGGCTTGTCCCGGTACGGAAGCCCCTCCTCCTCCAGGGTTGGTATTCCTGTACAGTGACAATCCTGGGTTGTGATTGGTAGGGATGGAGGGGGCATGAAAAGGTGGGTGTTGCCCATGGTATCGAGGAGGGTAGAAGGGTTGCACAGGTGAGTTGACAGGACCTCTGATGCCCCCTGGATAATAACCTGCCCAGTTAGGTGGGGAGAGGGGGTGAGGAGGAGTGTGAGGAGGTGGAGGAGGTAAACACTTCCTGCTCCTCTGTGACACACCCACCCCACAGGTCTGAGAGCATTCAGACCAGTCCCCCCAAACAGACCACACCCCTTCCACAGGCTCGGCCTCAAACACCTGTCTGGACTGTCGGCCTGCCACCTGTATCACACACACACACAAACACAAACACAGACGTTAGGGGAGAGACAGTTGAACACACATCTATTACAACTTTACATCCTTTGATTCTAAGGTTTCTAACCACTGAGCTGCCAACTAGTTGCAGGTCACAAGGACGGAGTATGATTCAACAACGAGCTGAATGATGAGAATAATGATACTGTTATTAGAATAGTGAGAAATGATTTGGTTTTGGACATCAGCATTGAAATGACCCTGACTCTCTGCCGTCACATCAGGATGGTCAGTCTGCTCCTCCTGGTCTCTGTGAGTCTTTTTCCCACCGGATTTCAGACTCTGAGCTGCATCAGTTCCATGTGAAGCTTCTGCAACTGGAAGTTCACCTTCTCCGCCCCTTCAGCCTGTGCAGACTGGCTGGTTTCTTCATAATAATAATGTAGGAAACAAGTTCGATTGCCCAAAAGTTACTTCAGCTGGGATCCATAATGCCACTTTCCAAAGCCTTGACCTGCTCTTGCTGGGCGTCTTCAGCTTCGTCGGTATATTCTGCACTTGAATGGAGTTTGGCTGTGCATTTACCCAAATCTTCATTGGCCTTTGCAGCTGCAGATTCAGCACTAAGAGATCGCTCCAATCACTCCGTGAAGCCTTTGTGGTTGTATTTGGCCAGACAAACCATCTTCATATTTGCAGCAGCGTTTGTGGTTTGTTTCTTTGGCTTTGACTTTTCCATGTTCACTTTTAGAGGAAGATTTGGAAGTGCAGTCTTACTTTTCTTGTTGTGCATTGATAATTATAATAAAATGTATACATTATGTCAATGTACATTACATTTAAACCTTGGGAACAGGTGAAATTGTACCAGACAGCCCGACTCTGCATTCAATTTCATTATCATTTCATTAATATCTCTTAGAGTCTGCATGTACGGGACCTAAGATGATGTTGATTTGTCGTAAGTATATTTATCTCCAGGTT